>CM056139.1:13717425-14372425 GCA_029620275.1 Acrossocheilus wenchowensis | reverse complement strand
CCTCTCACAACTTTTCTGATATATATTTGGTAATTATATATTGAAACCTATAAAATACATTAAAAACAGTATTTTTCCCAAAGGTTAGAATTTGTTTTTGTTTGTTTGATGTATTTTGAAGTGCTCGCTTTTGCAATAATGCCACATAAATTTGCAGAAATGCCACAAGTTGTCACTAAAACTAAAACATATTTATTTCAATCTAAAAAGTAAAATTTAATTGTATTTATTTATTTTTTTTACATGTAAATAAAATCAAAACGGAAAAAAAAAAAAAAAACTAAACTAAAAACAACTGCAATAAGCAGATATGAATGGTGGGTATGTGTGTAAGAGTGTGTGTGTGTGTGTGTGTGTGTGTGTGTGTGTGTGTGTGTGTGTGTGTGTGTGTGTGTGTGTGTGTGTGTGTGTGTGTGTGTGTGTGTGTGTGTGTGTGTGTGTGTGTGTGTGTGTGTGTGTTTGTTTGTGTGTGCATGTGTGTGTACGTGAGTGAGTATGCTCGTTCCACATTGCATTTGTGCTCTAGTATCAGACTTTAGTTTTGTTGTGTGGACATTTTCAGATTTATGCAGAATTTATTGATTTTATTTCAATTTCTATAAAAATGCTCTTTGTTGCAGTCACACATGTGTTTTGTATGTGTGTGTGCGCGTCTTTTCTACATTGCATTTGTGATCTAGTACCAGGCCTTCATTTCTGTGTGAAAATTTTCAGAATTATGCTGGATTTATTATTATTTTTTGACAAATTAAAAAAAATACATATAGATTTTTTCAATCTATCTATCTATCTATCTATCTATCTATCTATCTATCTATCTATCTATCTATCTATCTATCTATCTATCTATCTATCTATCTATATCTATCTAGTATTCCTATTTATCTATCTATCTATCTATCTATCTCTATCTATCTATCTATCTATCTATCTATCTATTTAAAATTCCTATCTATCTATCTATCTATCTATCTATCTATCTATCTATCTATCTATCTATCTATCTATCTATCTATCTATCTATCTATCTATCTGTCTGTCTGTCTGTCTGTCTGTCTGTCTATCTATTTAATATTCCTATCTATCTTATTTAAACTTCAGACTTCTTTAACTGAACACCTTCAAACTGCAAGCTTTTAAAACTACATTTAATAGGTCAGACTTTCTCAAGCCAACTTCAAAGTTTGTTCACAAACTTTATTTGTCTAGTTATTAAGTTGGCTTGAGAAAGCCAACTTACTGAAATGCTATTTAAACTTCTTATTATTTATTAAGTTGGCTTGAGAAAGCCAACTTACTGAAATGCTATTTAAACTTCTTATTATTATATTAGTTGGCTTGAGAAAGCCAACTTACTGAAATGCTATTTAAACTTCTTCTTCTTATATTATTATTATTATATTATTATTATTCTTCTGATCCTAAACTATCAACTCTAACTCCTCCTAGAGCTTTAACTCTCAAACTCCAAACTCGCACAGATCTTCAGACTGATCACGCCGGGTGTGCTATATCTTTTCTAACTGATCCGACTTACGGTTTTCATAAAAATGAAGATTAAAAATCATAAAAATCCCATAGACTTACAGTGACGGAATGTTCAGATGAGCCCAGACCTTGCCAGCTCCAACTGACAAACATTCAAATCTAAACACACTGAAGCCTATTAGACTCAATCAAGCTTCCCTTCTATGTACTATTTCTAACCCATTCAAACTCATCTATCTATCTATCTATCTATCTATCTATCTATCTATCTATCTATCTATATCTATCTATCTATCTATCTATCTATCTATCTATCTATCTATCTATCATCTATCTACATAATATTTGTTATAAAATGATCAAGAAAGACAAAATCAAGAGTATAATTGAAAGCTAATTGTAAAAAAAATTATAAATTTTTAATCATACAAATAATATATCTTTTTTTTTTGTTTGTTTACTTCTCATCTATACATTAATGCTGTGTTTTGGGAGGTATGAAGTACTTTTGTACCTGTTTACCACAAAAATCCTCAACTACACCATTAGCTTGCATGTGAAATATTACATTTTCATGAATAAATGTCATAAATGATGATCTAAATTTAATTTAAATTGTTTCTTGATATTGATCTCGGTGTTAGGTGTACAATACTGCCATCTGGTGGTTAGAGAAAAACTTGTAGAAATCACAGATTTTGAAAGAATAGTGTAATGACCATATATCCAGCAGAGGCCCATAGAGAGCCATTCATTTTTCTGGAAGTGGTCAACTCCTCTCACAACTTTTATGATATATATTTTGTAATTATATATTGAAACATTATAAAATACATTAAAAACAGTATTTTTCCCAAAGGTTAGAATTTGTTTTTGTTTGTTTGATGTATTTTGAAGTGCTCGCTTTTGCAATAATGCCACATAAATTTGCAGAAATGCCACACAAGTTGTCACTAAAACTAAAACATATTTATTTCAATCTAAAAAGTAAAATTCAATTTTTTATTTTTTTTTTTACATGTAAATAAAATCAAAACGAAAAAAAAAACTAAAACTAAAAAACAACTGCAATAAGCAGATATGAATGGTGGGTATGTGTGTAGAGTGTGTGTGTGTGTGTGTGTGTGTGTGTGTGTGTGTGTGTGTGTGTGTGTGTGTGTGTGTGTGTGTGTACGTGAGTGAGTATGCTCGTTCACATTGCATTTGTGCTCTAGTATCACGCTTTGATTTTTTTTGTGTGAACATTTCAGATTTATGCAGAATTTATTGATTTTATTTGCCAATTTCTATAAAAATGCTCTTTGTTGCAGTCACACGTGTGTGCGCGTCTTTTCTACATTGCATTTGTGATCTAGTACCAGGCCTTCATTTCTGTGTGATAATTTTCAGAATTATGCTGGATTTATTATTATTTTCTGACAAATTAAAAATATGTGTTCAGATGAGCCCAGACCTTGCCAGCTCCAACTGTCAAAATACAAATGTAAACACACTGAAGCCCATTAGACTCAATCAGACTTCCTTCTATGTACTATTTCTAACCATTCAAACTCATCTATCTATCTATCGGTCTATCTGTCTATCTACACAATATTTGTTATAAAATGATCAAGAAAGACAAAATCAAGTGTATAATTGAAAGAGTAATTGTAAAAAAATTATACATTTTTAATCATACAACTATATATCTTTTTTTTTTTTTTTTTTTTTTTTTTTTTTTTACTTCTCATCAATACATTAATGCTGTGTTTTGGGAGATATGAGGTACTTTTGTACCTGTTTACCTCAAAAATCCTCAATTACACCATTAGCTTGCATGTGAAATATTACATTTTCATGAATAAATCTCATAATGATGATCTAAATTTAATTTAAATTGTTTCTTGATATTGATCTCGGTGTTAGGTGTACAATACTGCCATCTGGTGGTTAGAGAAAAACTTGTAGAAATCACAGATTTTGAAAGAATAGTGTAATGACCATCTATATCCAGCAGAGGCCCATAGAGAGCCATTCATTTTTCTGGAAGTGGTCAACTCCTCTCACACTTTTCTGATATATATTTGGTAATTATATATTGAAACCTTATAAAATACATTAAAAACAGTATTTTTCCCAAAGGTTAGAATGTTTTTGTTTGTTTGTATTTTTGAAGTGCTCGCTTTTGCATAATGCCACATAAATTTGCAGAAATGCCACACAAGTTGTGACTAAAACTAAACATATTTATTTCAATCTAAAATTAAATTTAATTTAATTTTTTTTTTTTTTACATGTAAATAAAATCAAAACGAAAAAAAAAACTAAACTAAAAAACAACTGCAATAAGCAGATATGATGGTGGGTATGTGTGTAAGAGAGAGAGTGTGTGTGTGTGTGTGTGTGTGTGTGTGTGTGTGTGTGTGTGTGTGTGTGTGTTGTGTGTGTTGTGTGTGTGTGTGTATGTCGTGAGTGAGTGAGTACGCTCCTTCCACATTGCATTTGTGCTCTAGTGTCAGGCTTTAATTTTGTTGTGTGGACATTTTCAGATTTATGCAGAATTTATTGATTTTATTTCAATTTCTATAAAAATGCTCTTTGTTGCAGTCACACGTGTGTGTGCGCGTCTTTTCTACATTGCATTTGTGATCTAGTACGAGGCCTTCATTTCTGTGTGAAAATTTTCAGAATTATGCTGGATTTATTATTATTTTTTGACAAATTTAAAAAAATATATAGATTTTTTCAATCTATCTATCTATCTATCTATCTATCTATCTATCTATCTATCTATCTATCTATCTATCTATCTAGTATTCCTATTTATCTATCTATCTATTTAAAATTCCTATCTATCTATCTATCTATCTATCTATCTATCTATCTATCTATCTATCTATCTATCTATCTATCTATCTATCTATCTATCTATCTATCTAGTATTCCTATTATCTATCTATCTATCTATCTATCTATCTATCTATCTATCTATCTATCTATCTATGTATCTATCTATCTATCTATCTATCTATCTATCTATCTATCATCTATCTTTCTATCTATCTATCTATCTATCTCTATCTATCTATCTATCTATCTATCTATCTATCTATCTATCTATCTATCTATCTATCTATCTATCTGTCTGTCTGTCTGTCTATCTATCTATTTAATATTCCTATCTATCTTATTTAAACTTCAGACTTCTTTAACTGAACACCTTCAAACTGCAAGCTTTTAAAACTACATTTAATAGGTCAGACTTTCTCAAGCCAACTTCAAAGTTTGTTCACAAACTTTATTTGTCTAGTTAAGTTGGCTTGAGAAAGCCAACTTACTGAAATGCTATTTAAACTTCTTCTTCTTATTATTATTATTATTATTATTCTGATCCTAAACTATCAACTCTAACTCCTCCTAGAACTTTAACTCTACAAACTCCAAACTCGCACCAGATCTTCAGACTGATCATGCCGGGAGTGCTATATCTTTTCTAACTGATCGACTTACGGTTTTCATAAAATGAAGATTAAAATCATAAAAATCCCATAGACTTACAGTGACGGAATGTTCAGATGAGCCCAGACCTTGCCAGCTCCAACTGACAAACATTCAAATGTAAACACGCTGAAGCCTATTAGACTCAATCAAGCTTCCCTTCTATGTACTATTTCTAACCCATTCAAACACATCTATCCATCTATCTATCTATCTATCTATCTATCTATCTATCTATCTATCTATCTATCTATCTATCTATCTATCTATCTATCTATCATCTATCTACATAATATTTGTTATAAAATGATCAAGAAAGACAAAATCAAGAGTATAATTGAAAGCTAATTGTAAAAAAAATTATAAATTTTTAATCATACAAATAATATATCTTTTTTTTTGTTTGTTTACTTCTCATCTATACATTAATGCTGTGTTTTGGGAGGTATGAAGTACTTTTGTACCTGTTTACCACAAAAATCCTCAACTACACCATTAGCTTGCATGTGAAATATTACATTTTCATGAATAAATGTCATAAATGATGATCTAAATTTAATTTAAATTGTTTCTTGATATTGATCTCGTGTTAGGTGTACAATACTGCCATCTGGTGGTTAGAGAAAACTTGTAGAAATCACAGATTTTGAAAGAATAGTGTAATGACCATCTATATCCAGCAGAGGCCCATAGAGAGCCATTCATTTTTCTGGAAGTGGTCAACTCCTCTCACAACTTTTCTGATATATATTGGTAATTATATATTGAAACCTTATAAAATACATTAAAAACAGTATTTTCCCAAAGGTTAGAATTTGTTTTGTTTGTTTGATGTATTTTGAAGTGCTCGCTTTTGCAATAATGCCACATAAATTTGCAGAAATGCCACACAAGTTGTGACTAAAACTAAAACATATTATTTCAATCTAAAAAGTAAATTTTATTATTATTTTTTTTTTTTACATGTAAATAAAATCAAAACGAAAAAAAAACTAAACTAAAAAACAACTGCAATAAGCAGATAGGAATGGTGGGTATGTGTGTAAGAGAGTGTGTGTGTGTGTGGTGTGTGTGTGTGTGTGTGTGTGTGTGTGTGTGTGTGTGTGTGTGTGTGTATGTACGTGAGTGAGTGAGTACGCTCCTTCCACATTGCATTTGTGCTCTAGTGTCAGGCTTTAATTTTGTTGTGTGGACATTTTCAGATTTATGCAGAATTTATTGATTTTATTTCAATTTCTATAAAAATGCTCTTTGTTGCAGTCACACGTGTGTGTGCGCGTCTTTTCTACATTGCATTTGTGATCTAGTACGAGGCCTTCATTTCTGTGTGAAAATTTTCAGAATTATGCTGGATTTATTATTATTTTTTGACAAATTAAAAAAATATATAAAATATATAGATTTTTCAATCTATCTATCTATGACAAATTAAAAAAAATATATCTATCTATCTATCTATCTATCTATCTATCTATCTATCTATCTATCTATCTATCTATCTATCTATCTAGTATTCCTATTTATCTATCTATCTATTTAAAATTCCTATCTATCTATCTATCTATCTATCTATCTATCTATCTATCTATCTATCTATCTATCTATCTATCTATCTATCTATCTATCTAGTATTCCTATTATCTATCTATCTATCTATCTATCTATCTATCTATCTCTATCTATCTATCTATCTATCTATGTATCTATCTATCTATCTATCTATCTATCTATCTATCTATCTATCTATCTATCTATCTATCTATCTATCATCTATCTATCTATCTATCTATCTATCTATCTACTATCTATCTATCTATCTATCTGTCTGTCTGTCTATCTATCTATTTAATATTCCTATCTATCTTATTTAAACTTCAGACTTCTTTAACTGAACACCTTCAAACTGCAAGCTTTTAAAACTACATTTAATAGGTCAGACTTTCTCAAGCCAACTTCAAAGTTTGTTCAAACAAGTTGGCTTGAGAAAGCCAACTTACTGAAATGCTATTTACTTCTTCTTATTATTATTATTATTATTATTCTGATCCTAAAATCAACTCTAACTCCTCCTAGAACTTTAACTCTACAAACTCCAAACTCGCACCAGATTCAGACTGATCACGCCGGGTGTGCTATATCTTTTCTAACTGATCCGACTTACGGTTTTCATAAAAATGAAGATTAAAAATCATAAAAATCCCATAGACTTACAGTGACGGAATGTTCAGATGAGCCCAGACCTTGCCAGCTCCAACTGACAGACATTCAAATGTAAACCCGCTGAAGCCTATTAGACTCAATCAAGCTTCCCTTCTATGTACTATTCTAACCCATTCAAACTCATCTATCTATCTATCTATCTATCTATCTATCTATCTATCTATTTTAAATTCCTATCTATCTATCTATCTATCTATCTATCTATCTATCTGTCTGTCTGTCTGTCTGTCTGTCTATCTATTTAATATTCCTATCTATCTTATTTAAACTTCAGACTTCTTTAACTGAACACCTTCAAACTGCAAGCTTTTAAAACTACATTTAATAGGTCAGACTTTCTCAAGCCAACTTCAAAGTTTGTTCACAAACTTTATTTGTCTAGTTATTATTATTATTCTTCTGATACTAAACTATCAACTCTAACTCCTCCTAGAGCTTTAACTCTACAAACTCCAAACTCAGCCCAGATCTTCAGACTGATCACGCCGGGTGTGCTATATCTTTTCTAACTGATCCGACTTACGGTTTTCATAAAAATGAAGATTAAAAATCATAAAAATCCCATAGACTTACAGTGACGGAATGTTCAGATGAGCCCAGACCTTGCCAGCTCCAACTGACAGACATTCAAATGTAAACACGCTGAAGCCTATTAGACTCAATCAAGCTTCCCTTCTATGTACTATTCTAACCCATTCAAACTCATCTATCTATCTATCTATCTATCTATCTATCTATCTATCTATCTATCTATCTATCTATCTCTATCTATCTAATATTGTTATAAAATGATCAAGAAAGACAAAATCAAGAGTATAATTGAAAGTTAATTGTAAAAAAATTATAAATTTTTAATCATACAAATAATATATCTTTTTTTGTTTGTTTGTTTACTTCTCATCTATACATTAATGCTGTGTTTTGGGAGGTATGAAGTACTTTTGTACCTGTTTACCACAAAAATCCTCAATTACACCATTAGCTTGCATGTGAATATTACATTTTATGAATAAATCTCATAAATGATGATCTAAATTTAATTTAAATTGTTCTTGATATTGATCTCGGCGTTAGGTGTACAATACTGCCATCTGGTGGTTAGAGAAAAACTTGTAGAAATCACAGATTTTGAAAGAATAGTGTAATGACCATCTATATCCAGCAGAGGCCCATAGAGAGCCATTCATTTTTCTGGAAGTGGTCAACTCCTCTCTCAACTTTTCTGATATATATTTGGTAATTATATATTGAAACCTTATAAAATACATTAAAAACAGTATTTTTCCCAAAGGTTAGAATTTGTTTTTGTTTGTTTGATGTATTTTGAAGTGCTCGCTTTTGCAATAAAGCCACATAAATTTGCAGAAATGCCACACAAGTTGTGACTAAAACTAAAACATATTTATTTCAATCTAAAAAGTAAAATTTAATTTTTTTTTTTTACATGTAAATAAAATCAAAACGAAAAAAAAAAAACTAAACTAAAAAACAACTGCAATAAGCAGATATGAATGGTGGGTATGTGTGTAAGAGAGAGAGAGTGTGTGTGTGCATGTGTGTGTACGTGAGTGAGTATGCTCGTTCCACATTGCATTTGTGCTCTAGTATCAGACTTTAGTTTTGTTGTGTGGACATTTTCAGATTTATGCAGAATTTATTGATTTTATTTCAATTTCTATAAAAACGCTCTTTGTTGCAGTCACACATGTGTGTTTTTGTATGTGTGTGTGCGCGTCTTTTCTACATTGCATTTGTGATCTAGTACCAGGCCTTCATTTCTGTGTGAAAATTTTCAGAATTATGCTGGATTTATTATTATTTTTTGACAAATTAAAAAAAATATATATAGATTTTTTCAATCTATCTATCTATCTATCTATCTATCTATCTATCTATCTATCTATCTATCTATCTATCTATCTATCTGTCTGTCTATCTATTTAATATTCCTATCTATCTTATTTAAACTTCAGACTTCTTTAACTGAACACCTTCAAACTGCAAGCTTTTAAAACTACATTTAATAGGTCAGACTTTCTTAAGCCAACTTCAAAGTTTGTTCACAAACTTTATTTGTCTAGTTATTCTTATTCTTCTTCTGGACAAAAATTTCAATTCGCTACTCCTCCTGCACCGTTTGTCACAGACCCATGAATGAGGTGTCAAATCGACCGGCACATTGAGGAGATTTCGGCTATATCTTTTCTAAGTGATCGGACCTACGATGTTCGCACAGTGGACGAAAAAGCGGGCAAAAAATCCCATTGACTTACAATGGCGGAATGTTCGTGAATTTGAATCTCAACTGTCACTTTCTCACACACACACACACAAGCAGGCCCTTAGGGAGAGAGAGAGAGAGAAGGGGTTCCTAACTCACACGCACTCATTTGACTCATCTTAAAACTAAAACTACATAGTAATGTGTGACAACTACCAACCGCTTAGCAACACGCTTAGTAACCTCCCAGTTATAGAGGTGTGCTATATCTTTTATAAGTAATTGAGTGTACGATGTTCGTCTGGTGGATGAAAAAATTTGGGCGAAAAAGTCCCATAGACTTAACATTGGCACAAAATTAGTGAGATTATATCTTTGGATCAGGAGGTCACAGAGACTTCAGGGAGGGCTCTTTTGACTCGGCCTATCAAGCAGCCAATAAGTACTGACATGACAACTTCATACCTATGCCCTAGCAACCACTTACAGCACCCTAGCAACCGTAAAAGGACATTAACAAACAATTTTTCAGCACCAAAACATTGTAGAAACACGGGGTAGGGCTCTGTTGATTCAGACTGTCAAATAGTCTTTAAATATCATCCCATAAACTGTATGGCCACACCATAGCAACCATTTAGAGTACCTTAGCAACTGAACAAACTCATGAATAAGCAATTTCTCAGCACCAGAAATTGGTATAGATATGGGGGTGGCCTCTTTTGTTTGGGCTGAAAAACTAGTCTGTAAGTATCACCATGGCGACTGTGCAGCTACACCCTAGCAACCACATAGAGAACCCTAGCAACCGTATAGCAACATAAAGAAGCCATATCTCAGCTCCACAACATCATACAGACATGGGAGTTGGCTCTCTACAATCATGCTGAAGACTCTACTGATAGCCCAGTGCTGAGTTTTGCCACTGCAAGCACCACTCACATTTTCTTCAGGAAATGTATATTCTAGTATTGTTATTACTATTCGCCCGGACAAAACTTTGGCGCGCTACTCCTCCTGCACCTTTTGTAGTAGACCCATGAATGAGATGTCAAATCGTGCGGCATATTGAGTAGAGGTGTGCTATATCTTTTATAAGTAATTGAGTGTACGATGTTCATCTGGTGGACGAAAAAATTTGGGCAAAAAAGTCCCATAGACTTAACATTGGCACAAAATTACGGAGATTATATCTTTGGATCAGGAGGTCACGGAGACTTGGGGGAGATCTCATTTGACTCGGCCTATCAAGCAGCCAATAAGTACTGACATGAAAACTTCATAGCTTTGCCTTAGCAACCACTTACAGCACCCCAGCAACCATAAAAGGACATTAACAAACAATTTTTCAGCACCAAAACATTGTAGAAACACGGGGTTGGGCTCTGTTGATTCAGACTGTCAAATAGTCTTTAAATATCATCCCATAAACTGTATAGCCACACCATAGCAACCATTTAAAGTACCTTAGCAACTGAACAAACACATGAATAAGCAATTTCTCAGCACCAGAACGTGGTATAGATATGAGGGTGGCCTCTTTTGTTTGGGCTGAAAAACCAGTCTGTAAGTATCACCATGGCGGCTATGCAGCTACACCCTAGCAACCATATAGAGAACCCTAGCAACCGTATAGCAACATAAAGAAGTCATATCTCAGCTCCACAACATCACACAGACATGGGAGTTTGCTCTCTACAATCGCGCAGAACACTGTAGTATCTGCCCAGCGCCGAGTTTTGCCACTGCAAGCACCACTCACATTTTCTTCAGGAAATGTACATTCTAGTTAGTGGTGCTTGCCAAAGGCAAGGCATCACTATTGTTCTCTTGCATACTTATTCTTCTTATTCTTATTCTTCTTCTGGACAAAACTTCGGTTCGCTACTCCTCCTGCACCGTTCGTCACAGACCTATGAATGAGGCGTCAAATCGTGCGGCTTATTGAGGAATGGTGTGCTATATCTTTTATAAGCGATCGGGTGTACGATAATCGTACAGTGGGCGAAAAATCAGCCGAAAAATCCCATAGACTTAACATTGCGGCCAAATTTGACGAGTCGTAGCTCAGAGCGAGAATTTCGTAGAAACATATGATTCACCACATTTAGAGAGGCTATCAAGCTGTTCGAGAAAATACCCCGCAATGGGGTATAAGTTGTACCCCTGGGGCACAAGAGCGCCCCAAAATTACCCCATTGACATACTATGGTGAGGGACGGCCCATGAAACAGCACACGTTTTTCCTACTATGGTAATTTACATAGGAATTTTGCAATGAACATAACTCTGTATCACAATATCATAGAGACATGGGGGTGGGCTCATTTTACTCAGCCAACCAATCAGATTCTCAGGATCATTATGAAGCTATCAAGCCACGCCCTAGCAACCATTTATAGCACCCTAGCAATGATCCCACAGACTGACATGTTAAAAGCCCAGATGGATATCTTCGGATCACAGTGTCATAGAGACATGGGGGTGGGATCATTTGACTCGGGGCAGCAAGCAGCCAATCATGAATCACCATAGACACTTCCTAGCCACGCCCTAGCAGCCATTATCAAGCACCCTAGCAACCCAAACCCAAACAGCCATATCTTTAAATCTGAATATCATAGAGACATGAGGGTAGGCTCGTTTGACTCGGGGCAGCAAACCACCAATCATGAATCACCATAGACACTTCCTAGCCACTCCCTAGCAACCAATGTCGAGCTCCCTAGCAACCCAAACAGGCATATATTCAAATCAGAATGTCAAAGAGACATGGGGGTTGGTTTATATTATTCATACTGGCAAACAACCTTTGGAGTATCATCATTGGCAGCTGCCAAGCCACTTCCTAACAACCAAACAGAGTACCCTAGCAACCATTTATCAAGTCCTATATCTTTGCATCAGAATGTCTTATAGACTTGGGAGTTGGTTATTTTGACTAATGCTAACAAATAGGACTTTGAAACATACTACACATGCTAGCAGTGAATAGCTACATGCTAATAGTGATTAGCTAAGTGCTAATTCAAACTAAGAACTCTATAAAACACCATAGTAACACCCTAGAAACCACATAGCAACATCCTAGCAACCACCCTGGGTACCCTAGCAACCTCTCCGAGTACCCTAGCAACCACATAGCAACACCCTAGCAACGACCCCAAGTACCCTAGAAACCACATAGTAACACCCTAGCAACCACCCTAGGTACACCCTAGGCGACTGTGCAGCTACACCCTAGCAACCGTATAGCAACATAAAGAAGTCATATCTCAGCTCCACAACATCATACAGACATGGGAGTTGGCTCTCTACAATTGCGCAGAACACTGTAGTATCTGCCCAGTGCCATGTTTTGCCACTGCAAGCACCACTCACATTTTCTTCAGGAAATGTACATTCTAGTTATTATTATTCTTATGAGACTAAAATTTCTAAATGCATCTCCTCCTAGAGCTTTCAAGCTAGAACCACCAAACTCAGCCCAGCTCTTCAGACTGTTCTGACTCGAGTTGCTATATCTCTTCAGACTGATCGGACTTATAGTTTTCATAAAAATTATGATTAAATATCATAAAACTCCCATAGACTTGCATTGACAGAATGTTCAGATAAGCCAAGACTATTGAAACTCCAACTGTCAACTGTCAAAATACAAATTTTAAACCCCCAGAATCCTTTGAGACTCAATCAAGCTTCCCTTCAATGTATTATTTCTAATCCATTCAAACTCATTCAAACTCATCTATCTAATATTTCTAATCTTTATATCTATCCTAGCGACATGCTAATCATGCTAGAAACATACTAACAACATGCTAGTAACTTGCTAATCATGCTAGCAACATGCTAGTGACATGCTAATCATGTTGGAAACATCCTAGCGACATGCTAGTCACTTGCTAGTCATGCTAGCAACATGTCAGTAACATGCTAATCACGTTATAAACATGCTAGCGACATGCTAGTCATGCTAACAACATGCTAGTAACATGCTAATCATGTTGGAAACATGCTAGCGACATGCTAGTCACTTGCTAGTCATGCTAGCAACATGTCAGTAAAATGCTAATCATGTTGGAGACATGCTAGTCACTTGCTAGTCATGCTAGCAACATGTCAGTAACATGCTAATCAAGTTATAAACATGCTAGTGAAATGCTAGTCATGTTAGCAACATGCTAGTAACATGCTAATCATGTTGTAAACATGCTAGCAACATGCTAGTCACTTGCTAGTCATGCTAGCAACATGCTACTAACATGCTAATCAAGTTAGAAACATGCTAGCGACATGCTAGTCACTTGCTAGTCATGCTAGTAACATGCTAATCATGCTATCAACCTTTTTCTGGTTTTTACCTTTTAAAAACTAGTAAACAAACACTTAACTCTAGACTATTTCAAACTGAAAACCTTTAAACTTCAAGCTTTCACAACTGCTTTAAACATTCAGGCTAGGCTTTCTCAAGCCAACCTAGAGTTTGTCTCGACAAACTTTTTTATCTAGTTTATATTTATCTGTAAAAATGAGAATGTTTGTCGAGAAAAATCATGGGATTAAGGACCAAATTAATACAGCAAGAATAATAAACTACTTATTCATATATGTATTTATAAGTGTACATTTCCTTAATTTTTGTGCTATACCTTTTTCTGTACCTTGTAGACCAGTATTGTTTTCGTGTTCAATTATTTACAAAAACATTACATAAGAATGATTACATACTAAACTGATAAGATATAAGCCTACTTTTTAAAAATAAATAGTTAGTCATTACTGTCACTTAACTTGCCCAACATTCTAAAGCATTGTTACAGAATACAACAATTAATGCCACTGAAGCTTAACTTTTATGATAACTGTTGATAAAGAAAGCATGAGGGTTGTGTATGAAAATTATGTTGAGTTGAGTGTAGAGCAACGTTCAAGCACGCAAACATCGATTCCAAGTTGTCAGTCCTGTCTTGTGTTTCCCCTCCTCTCGTGCCCATATTTGGTTTGTTCCTGTCATTATGAGTTGATTAGTCGCCATCCGTGTTTGATTTGCTCCCCACCTGTTTCAGTTCTCCTCGTCTGATTTCCTTGTGTTCATAAGCTCTGTGTTTCCCTGTCTCCATGTCAGCTGTTAAATGTCAACTTGTCTGTTTGGATGTTCCGTTTGGATGTTCCGCCACAAAGGCGCTCCCTAGAGTCCGCTTCCCCTGAACCCCAGCCCAAGACCACCTCTAATTTCCTCAGGAAGATTTTGGGGGGGGGGGGGGTAGTAGGGCCCCTGCCAGAGAGGCCGAGGTGGGGGCTGGGGCCGAGGTCTCTGAGGCAGATCCACCATGGCATCCCGAGTCCCCTGATCCGCCATGGCCGCCGGACTCCCCGGATCCGTCATGGCATCCCGAGTCCCCTGACCCGCCATGGCCGCCGGACTCCCCTGACCCGCCATGGCCGCCGGACTCCCCTGACCCGCCATGGCCGCCCGAGTCCCCTGACCCGCCATGGCCGCCGGACTCCCCTGACCCGCCATGGCCGCCCGAGTCCCCTGACCCGCCATGGCCGCCCGAGTCCCCTGACCCGCCATGGCCGCCCGGAACGGGCGCTGCCCTGGAGGCCGTCTGTGTCTCCTGTTCCCTAGAGGCCTCCAGAGCGCCCACCCCCCCCCCCTCCCCGTTGGATGTTGCTAGGCGCGGGACGCGCCTTCCGGGAGGGGGGAGTAATGTCAGTCCTGTCTTGTGTTTCCCCTCCTCTCGTGCCCATATTTGGTTTGTTCCTGTCATTATGAGTTGATTAGTCGCCATCCGTGTTTGATTTGCTCCCCACCTGTTTCAGTTCTCCTCGTCTGATTTCCTTGTGTTCATAAGCCCTGTGTTTCCCTGTCTCCATGTCAGCTGTTAAATGTCAACTTGTCTGTTTGAATGTTCCGTGTCTCCTATATTAAAATAAAATCTAGTTTTTGTTATCCCTTGTCTCTTCGTTTCCCTGGATCCCGAGAGGAACGTGACAAAGTTCTTGTGTAGTCTTGAGCTATCAGTGTATAATTTAAAGGCTATTTTTAGACTCAGACAACATTGGGAGGCAGAATAAAAACACAATAATATATTTGTAAATATTTATTTAAACACTGAAAATGATTAATCTCAGACATTCGTGAAAAACGTCAACAGTCAACAAGTAATCTTGGAGAAATTCAGAGAAATATGCTTTTTATTGTAGTTGTATTTCAACACTACCTAAATAGTGATCAGTTCTGATATAGGATGAAGGTAAACAGAGTACTAAGAAACACATTACATAAACAATTAATTATTTACAAAATGCGAACAATCATATAAGTAGTTTAAGCTTAACTTTGTTCAATTTTACTACCTGCTTGAAATTTTACTACCTGCATCCTGTTTTGGATGGCCCCGCCCATGGCGTTATCCTGATGAATATTCACATAAGCGCTACCCAGTGGAACCAAATATTTCAGGAACTGAATATATGTAACACCTCCACACATTCAAATTTGTCACTTTCGGCCTTCAGAACATAAACTTAAAATCAGTTTAATAATCTATCTGTACATGGCATTGTATAAATATATTACAAAATATATACAGTGCTGCTTGAAAGTTGGTGAACCCTTTAGAATCTTCTATATTTCTGAATCTTCTATAAGTCCTGAAAGTAGGCAAAGAGAACCGAGTCAAACAAGTGAGAGAAAAATATTTTCTTTGTCATTTATTTATTGAGAAAAATGATCCAGTGTTACATATCTGTGCGTTGCAAAAGTATGTGAATCTTTGCATTCAGTATCTGGTGTGACCCCCTTTTGCTGCAGTAACTGAAGATAAAGTCTCTTTTAAATGCTGGTCAGTCCTGAACAATAACATGTAGGAGTTTTAGCCCATTCCTTAGTGCAGACCCACTTAAACTCTGTGATGTTGGGGAGTTTCCTCCTGTGAACTGCTTGCTTAGGTTCTTCTACATCATTTTAATTGGATTAAGGTCTGGACTTTGACTCAGCCATTCCAAAACATTAACTTTGTTCTTCTTTAACCATTCTTTGGTAGAATGACTTGTGTGCTTGGGGTTGTTGTCTTGCAGCATGACCCACATTCTCTTGAGAATATGTTTTTAAACAGATGTCCTGACGTTTTCCTTTAGAATTTGCTGGTATAATTCAGAATTCATTGTTCCATCAATGATGGCAGGCTGTCCTGGCCAAGATGCAGCAAAACAGGCCCAAGTTATGATACTACCACCACCACCATGTTTCACAGGGATAAGATTCTTAAGCTGGAATGCAGTGTGTTCTTTTCTCCGAAAATAATAGCTTCTCATTTAAACCAATAAGTTCTATTTTGGTTTCATCTTGTGACGGAGCCAACGAGACGTGAGGCGTGTGGATTCATGAGCAAGCTTTTATTTAGAAACATAGTCAAACACAGGCAGGGTCAAACAACAGTAAACAGATATGTTGAGGGCAAGACACGAGTATTCCGAGAGCATGTGTGGGTCGTCGATTGGCGAACAATATCCAAAGGGCTTGACAAGAGGGGTAATCCGAGTACACGAGCAATACATTTACATTTAATCATTTAGCAGACGCTTTTATCATATTTTGACCATCGAGAGTGCAGCAGTATACAAGTGCCATGACAAGTCTCAGTTAGGCCAGCACAGTACACGTAGATTTTTTAAGAATAGGTAAGTGTTAGTATTAGTTGGTCAGGAGCTGGCGTAAAAGATGTGTCTTTAGATGATTTTTGAAAATGGCTAAAGACTCAGCTGTTCGAATTGAGATTGGGAGGTCATTCCACCAGCTGAGTACAGTCCAGGAAAAGGTCTGTGAGAGAGATTTGGTAGCTCTTTGTGATGGTACCACAAGGCGTCGTTCACTTGCAGAACGCAAGCTTCTGGAGGGTGCATAAGTTTGAACTAGTGAGTTTAGATGTATTGGTGCAGCGTTAGTTGTTGTCTTGCAGGCAAACATCAGTACCTTGAATTTGATGCGAGGGGCTATTGGTAGCCAGTGTAACCTGATGAAGGGAGGGGTAACATGAGCTTTCTTCGGTTCTTTAAAGACCACTCTGGCTGCTGGATTCTGGATCAGTTGCAGAGGCTTGATTGTACTTGCGGGAAGGCCTGGCAAGAGTGCATTACAATAGTCCAGTCTGGAGAGAACAAGAGCTTGGACAAGGAGTTGTGCGGCTTGTTCTGACAGGAAGGGTCTAATCTTCCTGATGTTGTGTAAGGCAAATCTGCAGGACCGGGCAGTTGTAGCAATATGGTCTGTGAAGGTTAACTCACCATCGATCACAACTCCAAGGTTCCTGGCTGTCCTGGAAGGAGTTATGATTGAAGAACCCAGCTGTATAGAGAAGTTGTGGTGAAGTGATTGATTGGCTGAGACCACGAGCAGTTCTGTCTTGGCAAGGTTGAGCTGAAGGTGATGATCTTTCATCCAGCTAGAAATGTCACTCAGACAGGCCGCAATTCGAGCAGCTACCGTCGGATCATCTGGTTGGAATGAGAAGTAGAGTTGAGTATCATCAGCATAGCAGTGATAAGAAAAGCCCTGCTTCTGAATGGCCGATCCTAGTGACAACATGTAGATGCAGAAGAGAAGTGGTCCAAGCACTGAGCCTTGAGGAACTCCAGTAGCAAGAAGTTGTGACTTTAAAACCTCACCCCTCCAAGACACCCTGAAGGACCTATCTGAGAGGTAAGATTTGAACCACAGGAGCACGATACCTGATCTTTCTGAGAGTGGACAGGAGGATCTGATGGTTAACAGTGTCAATAGTCCAGGCAGGGGCAAACAGAGTCCAAATGGCAAGATGACAGGGCAATCCAAAAATGCAAAAGCAAGAATCAAAACACAGGTAAACAGACTAGGCAAGACTAAGACTATGAAGCTACGAGTGGCTCTGTAAAGTAGCTATCCGCTATGGCTGCGTTAAATGCTAAACAATACTCAGCAGTGAGAAAGAGGAAGTCCATGGTTTATGTAGCATGTCTGATGGGAATCAGCTGTGTAATCAGTGCATTCAGCTGTGTGCTGATGTCATCAGTGCAATGGATGATGGGAACTGTAGTCCAGGGTGAAGTGCAACAGTTAGTGTAGTGCAAGAGTCAATATGATGGAAGAGCGACCTCTTGTGGTGAATGAATGGAAGTTCATAAACCAGATTCGTGACAAACGGAGCAGAAGACCACCACGGCAGAGCAGATGGAGCAGATGACCACCAGACCAGAGTAGAAGACCACCACAGTGGAGCAAAGGACCACCAGACCAGAGCAGAAGGAACTGTAGACCATGGAAGGGACTGGGACCTAGGGAACACTGAGACACACAGAGCATTTTTGGTCCCAAGAGCCATGGCAGGGAACATAAGTAGTTCATCTATAGTTTCCCTGGTGACAACTGAATAGGCAGGCAGTTCATAAACAGACTCACATGCTGAAAATTCACACTCAGGCTTATTAGCAGAGACCAGAAAGACAGATAATTCAGAATCCAATTTGAGTGCAGAATTTAAACCAACAGACAGTTCACAATTGGGTGCATTGACCGGTACTGGATTGGAAGACAACTCAGTGATCGAAGATGTATAGACAGACTGTCCATAATTGGGTCCTTTGACTGTAACTGGACACACAGACAGTTCATAATTAAATGCATTGGTTAGAGTAGGACTGGCAGATAGTTCACAATCAAAGACATTGACAGAATCTGGAGTAGACAGTTCAGTGACAGAAACTGGCAAGACAGATAATTCATAATTAGACCTGTTAATATAAGCTGGACAGACACATTTGGAGAAACAGAACAGGCAGATAGTCCATGAGTGGTTATATTGTCAGTGATAGGGTTAATGGGGCAGACATTGAGTTGTTTCATCCCGGGGTTCATGAGTGACAGGGTTAAGGGTTCCTGGGTGACCTCTTTGGGCATGATATGGTGACTAGGGCATACAAGAAATTCATTTGTGGTCTCTGGGGTCATGACAGGGTTAGCAAGGTTTACAGAAAGTTAATTTACAGCTTCCATGGTTGTGACAGACAGGGATGAGGATCCACGAATGGCCCCTATAGACGCAACACAACGGTCAGGAAGTTCACCAATAGCCTCCTTGGGTGTGACTAACGGGACTAATAGTTCAAAGGCAGCCTCTTCGGCTGGGTCAGGACAGGACAATGCTTCATAATTGGCCTCCATGGCCAGCTCAGGACAGGACGAGAGTTCATAACCAGCCACCTCGGCTGATTCAGGGCAGGACAACAGTTGTGACATGAGCAAAAGAAAGGTTCATTATTGGCCTCCATGGCTGTGACAGGACAGGCAGCGAGCTCACGGACGGCCTCCATGGCCGTGACAGGATTGGCTGAGAGCTGATAAGTGGATACCACTGACACCTCTGGAGGTTCTGCAGTGGATGCTGCCACCTCCAGAGGTTCTACAGCAGTACCATCAGGAGTTTCATCAAATGCAGAGAGTTCAGAAATGGTACATTCGACCATGACATGACAGGCTGAAAGTGCATTACTGGGCGCATCACCATGCAATGAACTGAAGAGAGCACCACAGTTTCAGGAGGTTCTGCAGCATCAGCCGCCACCTCTGGAGACATCATAGTGGGCACTGCCATTTTTAGAGTTTGAGTGGTGGTGTATGCAGCCCAAATGCACCATAAAGAGATCTCCATTGTGGGAAGCGTTACAGACAGGGGAATTAGTTCAGAGACAGGAGGGCTAGAGTGAGTGGGTTTGGGGATACCAGCTGCACGTGCAGACACCAGCAAGTGCATCCCTCACACTGTCTACCAGACTGGGGTACCGAAGGACTGATCTTGAAGATCTGGGTGTGACAGACAGGACGTGACGAGACTCTGGAAGATCAGCTGAGATGTCACGGGGCTCTAGGAGATCAGCTGAGACGTGACGAGACTCTGGGAGATCAGCTGTGAAGTGACAAGACTTTGGAAGAACAGCTGTGGCGTGACGAGACTCTGGACGAATAGCTGTGATGTGGCGAGACTCTGGACGAACAGCTGTGACATGACGAGACTCTGGACGAACAGCCGTGACGTGACTTGATTCATGACAATCAACTGTGACTTGACTTGACTCATGACGATCAGCGGTAGCTAGACTGGACTCATAAAGATCAGCAGTGACTTGACTTGACTTATGAAGATTAACTGTGACTTGGCTTGATTCATGAAGATCAACAGTGACGGCCATTTTGCGATCGGGCTCCACTGTTGCTGCCATTTTGTGCTCGTGCTTTAGTGCCGCTGCCATTACATGAGTGAGTGCGGTGTTGCATTCCTCTTCCACGACACCCACAGTGAATGAAGAGCCAACATACAACAAAGCATAGTCCATAAACTGGCAAAGTGATGAACACGGACCCTCGCTTCTGAGCTTAGACCTCAGTGATTGATTAATGCCATCAACAAACAGTCCGGTAAATCAGAGTAATAGGCAATTATCAGATACAGATAATATAGTTCTCCAACAAACACGAGCCTTGCTTAAGAGCTACTAATATACGTGCTGTCCATACCTGGCCAATGTTCCTCTGAAAAGCTGCCGGATCCTTGTGGGGCCGAGTATTCTGTGACGGAGCTGACGAGACGTGAGGCGTGTTGATCCATGTGCAAGCTTTTATTTAGAAACATAGTCAAACACAGGCAGGGTCAAACATCAGTAAACAGATACGTATGTTGAGGGCAAGACACAAGAGTATTCTGAGAGCATACGTGGGTTGTCGATCGGCGAACAATATCCAAAGGGCAAAGGGTAATCCGAGTACACGATCAATAGTCCAAAATACAAAAGCAAGAATCAAAACACAGGTAAACAGGCTAGGCAAGACTAAGACTATGAAACTAGGAGTGGCTCTGTAAAGTAGCTATCAGCTATTACTGCGATAAACGTTAAACAATACTCAGTTTATGTAGCATGTATGATGGGAATCAGCTGTGTAATCAGTGCATTCAGCTGTGTGTGTGTGTGTGTGTGTGTGTGTGTGTGTGTGTGCGTGCGTGTGTGCGTGCGTGCGTGCGTGCGTGCGTGCGTGCGTGCGTGCGTGCGTGTGTCATCAGTGCAATGGATGATGGGAACTGTAGTCCGGGGTGAAATGCAACAGGTAGTGTAGTGCAAGAGTCAATATGATGGAAGAGCGACCTCTTGTGGTGAATAAACAGAAGTTCATAATCCGAATTTGTGACACATCCATCCATTAAACCTTTCTCCAATAGTCCTCTGGCTTATCCACATGATCTTTAGCAAGCAATTTTCTTTTTAGAGAACAGTGGCTTTCTTCTTGCAACTCTGCCATGCACACCATGGTTGCTCAGTGTTCTCCTGATGGTGGGCTCATGAACATTAACATTAGCCAATGTGAGAAAGGCCTTTAGTTGCTTAGAAGTTATCCTGGGAACTTTTGAAACCTCGCAGACTATTACACGTTCTGCTTTGGAGTGATCTTTGTTGATCGACCACTTCTCGAGAAGGTAACAGTGGTCTTGAATTTCCTCCATTTGTACACAATCTGTCTGACTGTGGATTTGTGGAGTCCAAACTCTTTAGAGATGGTTTTGTAACCTTTTCTAGCCTGATGAGCAACAACAACTCTTTTTCCGAGGTCCTCAGTAATCTCCTTTTTTCGTGACATGATTCACTTCCACAAACATGATCAGACTTTGATAGATCCCTGTTCATTTCACTGACTGAAAACACAGATGGACTCTAATTCCACCTTTAAATTAACTGCTAATCCAAGAGATTCATATACTTTTGCAACGCAAAGATATGTAACATGGATATGGATCGTTTTTCCTCAATAAATAAATGACAAAGAAAATAATTTTCTCTCACTTGTTTGATTGGGTTCTCTTTGTCTACTTTCAGGACTTATATGAAAATCTGATGATGTTTTGGGTCATATTTATGCAGAAATATAGAAAATTCTAAAGGGTTCACAAACTTTCAAGTAGTACTGTATGTGAAACATGCAAAGGATGTTTCCGCTCCCGCGGTCCGGGGCACGAGGGGCGGCTCTTCCTCTTCTGCCTCTTACGGGCATTGGTGGGACTTTGGACGGCCCGACATCTCCGGTCCGACGGCCGTAATACGGGTGCGGCTTTTCTCCCGGACTCTGGATCCTGCTGCTCACGACTCCGGTGGCGCGACGTCCCTCAACGCACCCTTCCTGGACCCACGAGGACACCAGCGTGCATGCACGGGGGAAGAGACCGGTCTCCCGAGGAGAGGCGCGCTCGGCATTTAACGGCGGCGGTGATGAGGCTTCATTCAGTCCAGCTGTGCCTCATCACACGCCGCCAGCCCACGTTGGTCCCACGCCCCTCCTCTCATCCACCCACTCCAGTCGGGGACGTGGTGAAGGACGGCGAATAAGGGACGGGGTGGTGATGATGATGAGGGGGAGGGTCACCGATCCGTCACAGTACTCAATACTTGTGTCAAGGCCTGATCGGTCTGATCTGGGTTTGTTTTTGTTGTGTCCTGGTCTGTCTGGAGGACATGGCTGTCAGATGGTATTTGTGTTCACCATGTGCTCTATTGTCTATTGTTACCCCACCCCTCTTGTTACCTTATTATCTTGTTAGGGTTAACACCTGTTTTAGATCATTAGTCACCCTTTATATTCCCCTCGTTTTCTGTCCTGTGCCAGATCGAATATATGCTCCGTTGAGTTAACCTGGCTCTTGTCTCTGTTGATTGTTATCCTGTTCTCAAGCCTAGTCTTGCTTAGTTTCTTTTGCATTTATTTTATACTTTTGATTTTAGGGTTTTTCTTTTGATTAGAGGTCTGTGCTATCTAGTTCCTTGTTTTTTGAGCTCCTGCCTTTTAGTTTAGTTTTTCTTTTATTTTTAGTTTTCCCCATTTGCTCCCCAGCTCCCCTTTTGACTCTGGCTGCTGGACTCCCTACTGCCTGCCTCCCTCCCATCCCTTGCGGCCCAGCTCTACCTGCTTCCCTGCCTTTCTAGTTCATCCATCCAGCTGCTAAGCTATTTCAGTCTCGCCCACCAGCCTCAGGAGATCTCTGTTAAGTCAGCTAGGCTTCTGCCTTCTTCCTCCTGGAACCACTCTCCCACCCTCACCATTCCCTGTGCCCTGTTCTTCATTGAAGAGCTTATCTGTCTCGTAGCTCTTGGACTGTTGCTCTCTGCCAATCACTCAGAAACCCCTTTCCTAGATGCCTCCTGCTGAGCTGACTTCCTCTTCGACGGACCTGGCTGGAATCTCTCCTGGTTACCCTCTCAGACAGTGACTAGTTCCTGATTTCCTGTTTTGTGTTTGAAACTCAAATCTCTGTTATCCCCGCAACTGATTCCTCTTCCTTTACCACCCTGACAACTTGGTAGGGGTTCCTTTTGCTTTAATTACTGCCTCAATTCGGCATGGCATGGAGGTGATCAGTTGTGATCACCTCCATGCCAGATGTGGCACTGCTGAGGTGGTATGGAAGCCCAGGTTTCTTTGACAGTGGCCTTCAGCTCATCTGAATTTTTTGGTCTCTTGTTTCTCATTTTCCTCTTGACAATACCCCATAGATTCTCTATGGGGTTCAGGTCTGGTGAGTTTGCTGGGCAGTCAAGCACACCAACACCATGGTCATTTAACCAACTTTTGGTGCTTTTGGCAGTGTGGGCAGGTGCCAAATCCTGCTGGAAAATGAAATCAGCATCTTTAAAAAGCTGGTCAGCAGAAGGAAGTATGAAGTGCTCCACAATTTCTTGGTAAATGGGTGCAGTGACTTTGGTTTTCAAAAAACAAAATGGACCAACACCAGCAGATGACATTGCACCCCAAATCATCACAGACTGTGGAAACTTAACACTGGACTTCAAGCAACTTGGGCTATGAGCTTCTCCACCCACCTTGGTTTCCAAATGAAATATTCTTGATGAAATAAACTTGCTCTCATCTGAAAAGAGGACTTTGGACCACTGGGCAACAGTCCAGTTCTTCTTCTCCTTAGCCCAGGTAAGATGCCTCTGACGTTGTCTGTGGTTCAGGAGAGGACAACTGTAGCCAAATTCCTTGACACGTCTGTGTGTGGTGGCTCTTGATGCCTTGACCCCAGCCTCAATCTATTCCTTGTGAAGTTCACCCAAATTCTTGAATCGATTTTGCTTGACAATCCTCTTAAGGCTGCAGTTCTCTCGGTTGGTTGTGCATCTTTTTCTTCCACACTTTTTCCTTCCACTCAACTTTCTGTTAACATGCTTGGATACAGCACTCTGTGAACAGCCAGCTTCTTTTTGGCAATGAATGTTTGTGGCTTACCCTCCTTGTGAAGGGTGTCAATGATTGTCTTCTGGACAACTGTCAGATCAGCAGTCTTCCCCATGATTGTGTAGCCTAGTGAACCAAACTGAGAGAACATTTTGAAGGCATAGGAAACCTTTGCAGGTGTTTTGAGTTGATTAGCTGATTGGCATGTCACCATATTCTAATTTGTTGAGATAGTGAATTGGTGGCTTTTTGTTAAATGTGAGCCAAAAGCATCAAAATTAAAAGAACCAAAGACTTAAACTACTTCAGTCTGTGTGCATTGAATTTATTTAATACACAAGTTTCACAATTTGAGTTGAATTACTGAAATAAATGAACTTTTCCATGACATTCTAATTTATTGAGATGCACCTGTACATATATACACAGAAATGAACTGGTAAGACTGCAACAGAGCAAATTTAGAAAATGTGTTAACATTTATTGAATTACATTGAATAAAATATCAATTAGTTACAAAATGTTTGTATAAAGTGTTTTGAATTATCACTATCTATTCCTTATTTTGTTGTTAATTATCAAATACTGAGTAACAAAAATGCTTTATATGTGTTCCCTTTCTAACAAGATTTTAATGTTTTATTGTAATCATAATGTAAAACCTGATACTTATCTAACCAAAAATATTTAAACCTGGACAAAAAGTAGTCTTTTAGAATGTCTAAAAGTATTTTAGAATGTCTGTATATATATATATATATATATATATATATATATATATATATATATATATCTAATAGCAAAACCTAAAAAAAAGAATAAATGATGTCTAAAAAACAGGAATCTAAAAGCCTCTGTATATATCTAAATAGGGTGCTTGCTAATACAAGAGGTTACACAACATTATACAAGTTTTTATTTTTTAATGCCTCCATATGGCCCAATTCTCAGTAAAAAGAAAAAGAAAAAAGATTTTAAATGCCTTCACTCTATTTTAATGTGAAATATTGCATTCATTAAAAAAATAGTAACTAAATAAAGAAATAAAAAATATATATAAATTCTACTGGAGATAATAGCTCATAAAAATTGTATAAATATTGCATAGTATCATAAAATTCCCTCAAAATCATAAATAATAATCAAAAAATATTATTGAACAAAAATGTATTAAATTGATTTTCCTGGGGAAAAAAAACCCAATAGTTACATTTCAAGGCTTCAGTCACTTTTGTCCGCGAAGGAGGCAAGTGTGACTCCTAAACGAAGAGGGCCAGAGGGTTAAACTTGTTTGTCATGTTGTTCATTGTTAGTTCAACTTTTAACCAAAAATATGTATGTTAATATGTAACATACAAAGATATGTATGTTTAAGTTCATCATGAGCTTAAAAATTATCCTAACTAATTGCATAATACCTGGAACTAATATTCATTTGTGTGTGTGTGTGTGTGTGTGTGTGTGTGTGTGTGTGTGTGTGTGTGTGTGTGTGTGTGTGTGTGTGTGTGTGTGTGTACAATTTGCACAAACAAATAAGCACACATATGAGGATGCGGAGTCATATTTCCTGGAAAGGAAAATCAGGTCATATGGATGAGATAGAGGGCAAAATACCAACCATTACAAGACTCTGACCAATAAATGGGTGTTCAGAAAGAAAAAAACAGCTGTATCTACTCTGTTTACATGTGCTTGTACATTTGATAGAGCTAGACAGAGGGGAATATAGTCCCATCACACATTATTGTATGATCTCTGTGTGTGAATACACACCCTTTGCTGTCAGCTGCTCTTTTTCTAGTTCTCTGTGTATCCTCTGATTTTCCATTTAAAGGTATATCCTTTTAATAATAATAATAATAATAATAATAATAATAATACATTTAGGTAATACATTAAATGTAATCAAAACGATGACATTACCTACAATATATTTTTTGAGTGAAAAAATAAATTATTATTATTATTATTATTTGGCCCTTATATTGTATAATATTTAAGTTAATATATTTTGCTAAAAGATTATGAAAGCTTTTTGTTTTTGTTTTTTATTAAGAACAATAAGCGCTATTATCTATTAGCTAATAAAGGTGTGTGGTGTACAACAGCGGGACAGGGAGGGAATAATAAAAAATGAGAACAGGAGAGGGATGAAGGCACAGAGGGGGAGGTTAACAGAAAGACATGACCTGGATTTATTTTATCTGCTGTTCCATTGTCATGGTTACGGGACGCAAAGTGTCTTTTGTGTGGATCGGAATAAAGGTTTGCAGGATAGAGCGACTGCTTAATGAGAGATTTCTGGAAAGCCATGACAAAAATCAAAACATAGATTCAATATTCATAGACTCTTACCCTTCTTTACTCTTTTCCTTTTTTTTCCATGTACATGGTACTACAAAGTACTTAAATGGATACCATAGTGTTTCCAAAAAAAAAAAAAAAAAATAGTAAAAGCATGGTGCTTTTTGTTACTTGATTTCTTTTTCCAGGGTTCCTGATATGTTATAATCAGTGCTGGCATTGAAGGGAAGAGTACTCAGCCCACCCTGTGCTGTGCCCATGCTGTGTGACTGGCATTACCACAGTCTTAACTAATATGTGTATGTGTGTGTGTGTGTGTGTGTGTGTGTGTGTGTGTGTGTGTGTGTGTGTGTGTGTGTGTGTGTGTGTGTGTGTGTGTGTGTGTGTGTGTGTGTGTGTGTGTGTGCGTTCTTGTTTATGCTACATTGAGGGGACCAAATGTCCCCACAAGGATAGTAAAACCAGTAAATGTTGACCTTATGGGGACATTTTTTAGGTCCCCATGAGGAAACAAGCTTAAAAATCATACAGAGTGAGTTTTTTTGAGAAAGTAAAAATGCAGAAAGTGTCCTGTAAGGGGTAGGTTTAGGTGTAGGGTTGGTGTAGGACAATAGCACATACAGTAAGTACAGTATAAAAACCATTACGCCTATGGGAAGTCCCCACAAGGATAGCAAACCAGACATGTGTGTGTGTGTGTGTGTGTGTGTGTGTGTGTGTGTGTGTGTGTGTGTGTGTGTGTGTGTGTGTGTGTGTGTGTGTGTGTGTGTGTGTGTGTGTGTGTGTGTGTGTGCATGCGTGTTCTTGTTTATGCTACATTGAGGGGACCAAATGTCCCCACAAGGATAGTAAAACCAGTAAATGTTGACCTTATGGGGACATTTTTTAGGTCCCCATGAGGAAACAAGCTTAAAAATCATACAGAGTGAGTTTTTTTGAGAAAGTAAAAATGCAGAAAGTGTCCTGTAAGGGGTAGGTTTAGGTGTAGGGTTGGTGTAGGACAATAGCACATACAGTAAGTACAGTATAAAAACCATTACGCCTATGGGAAGTCCCCACAAGGATAGCAAACCAGACAGTGTGTGTGTGTGTGTGTGTGTGTGTGTGTGTGTGTGTGTGTGTGTGTGTGTGTGTGTGTGTGTGTGTGTGTGTCCTTGTTTATGCTACATTGAGGGGACCAAATGTCCCCACAAGGATAGTAAAACCAGTAAACGTTGACCTTATGGGGACATTTTTTAGGTCCCCATGAGGAAACAAGCTTAAAAATCATACAGAGTGAGTTTTTTTGAGAAAGTAAAAATGCAGAAAGTGTCCTGTAAGGGGTAGGTTTAGGTGTAGGGTTGGTGTAGGACAATAGCACATACAGTAAGTACAGTATAAAAACCATTACGCCTATGGAAAGTCCCCACAAGGATAGCAAACCAAACGTGTGTGTGTGTGTGTGTGTGTGTGTGTGTGTGTGTGTGTGTGTGTGTGTGTGTTGGTGGGGTTGGGGGGTTGACTGTGTGTCCTCTTTCTTGAAGCATGTCAGGTCTGCCTGAAAGAACTCAAAAAATTTCTCTTTGAAGATTAAAGGCAATTGACCATATGCACAGAGTGCTATTTAGAACTTCCGGATAAAGATAAGTCAGCTCGTAATCTTCCGGTGAAGCTCATTTTATATGTGCCATATATAGGTAGAGACTCTCACAGAAACATCTCCTGCCTCATTCTTATCAGAAACTGAGAAACAAAATGATTGCAACACCATAAATAATGATTGCGGATTGATTAATTAATATACAGTTTCATGTTATTAGAACATATAATTTTATATGCAGAGTCTGGTAATCCCAGGAAATTACCAACGTAAGTATAACTGTGCATTTAAATGCTGACAAATAAACACTGTCGTAACTGTTTAGGCAGTTAGTCTAATCTCTTAAATGACGTCTTAATGGTATTCTCGATAATCAATATCTTACTTTCAAAGCCATGAACACATTTTTAAAATCTTATAAAATTGTAAGGCATTTATTATTTCTCAACTCTGTGTGGTAAAATTCCCATTATTAAAGGTTCAGTTTTCATTCATGAAGACGGCATGAAGAAATATGCTAAAACGTGTCTCGGCGGAAAAATAGACTTTTTAAGATGAAAATGAAATTACCGTTATAACCAAGAGATGGCAGTATAGGCTGCCATTTCAACTTAGATTTTCACATCTTTTGATTTATTATAAAATAAATATTATAACAAATTTAGTACTTTGTCGTACTAAAGACAAACAAAACTTTTCTCCTAATCGTGAATGGATTACGTAGAGAAACAGAGTAAAAGACGCTCGTCTTACGGCACAGTACACTTGACCGGAAATGAATGAGCTAGCTTATCTACAACCAGGAAGTAACCGTGCATAAGGTCAGTTAACACAGCAAAAGAAACTGTCCTTCACTTAAACTCATTGCTATTGTTAAAGCAGGTGTTTACCAGACTCACTAGTCATGCACAGCTTTAAGCTCTCATTTTACTTGAAGATGAGCATGCTTGCAAAAATGTATAAACATATAAGAGGATGTAAATTAATGAAAGTACCAGAGGCATGGTTGCCCGGTCGCTGAAGGATGATGGCAGAAACCAGATTTCATAAAATTGAGTTTTGTGGCTTTTAGTTCAAGTCTGTTTGCTTTTAAGCTTTTTATATGCAAGAGTATTAACTAGAATATGGTTAGTGCGAGGACGCAGCTTCCAGGAGGGGGAAGTTCTGTCACATCTCTGTGTTTTGATTTAGTTCTGTTCTGTCTCCTGGTCATGAGTTGATCTGGTTTCCTAGTTTGTTTCCTCAGCTTCTGATTCTGTTCAACTGTTCTGTTAATCATGTCATTAGTTATCCTTGCTATTTAAGCCCAGTGTTTCCTGAGTTCAATACACGGAGCTGTAGATCACTGACAAGCTACGCAATATCGAGTTCATTATCACAGATGAATCGCCTTCGATAATGAACGTGATATTGCCTAGCTTGTAAGTGAACTACAGCTCTGTGTATTAAATGCCGCTCCATTTGAAAGCAGGTGATGGAGATTTACCGCTAATCAAGGAACCTGCTTTACTGATGAGATGCGCATGCATATTGCATGCGATATATTGCCCAGCCCTAGTTCAAACCAGAATTTAGTATTTAAGTTGATTGGTATTTTATCATTGTATTGGTTAATTGAAAATGGTTATTTGTTTGTTTATTATTATTATTATTATTATTATGTAAACAAAGTATCTGTAAAACCTCAATTTTTTTTTTTTTTTTTTTTTTTTTGTGAGTTGTTGCTAGGGTTTCTTACTGACCCAAGTCAAAAGTTAAACTCAGGTTAAAAGCACTATCACTTTTAATGGTTATGCTACCACTGAGTAGTATATCTGGAAAATGCCTGGGTCCCTCTGTGTTTGTCTACCTGTCTGTATGGTCTCTGTGATGTACAGACTGTTTTCTTTTTTGTTTTGTTTAAAGAAATTCATTCAAAAATACTTCAAAGTGTTCTGAAATAGAATGATCTTTACAGACAATGAGATTCCCATTTTCAGTGTAAAGTCAAGTAAATACACATACACACACGTCACACAAAATGCATGAGAAAACACTAAGAAAACATTGTCTGACCTCATCATACACAAATGATGTTTTGAAATGTTTTGAACATTTGAAACTTCAGAGACACTAAACTTGACTTGGTCATACAGTTACTTTGAAGTCCTGTACATAAAAAAAAAGTTGACTAGAGTATTTGTGGTCTGTGGTATTATTTAAACATTCAAGATCAAAAAGACCACAAGTTAACTTTACCAGACTTCATTCGCCCATTCATTCATGTGTTCAAACATAACCTGTACACATTATGTTTGCCTTTTATTAAAGCCCTTTTGACAATCATATAATTCATTTCCTGAGTTGGTAACTTGTGGTCTCTGCCTCTGCAGTCTCTGCATGATGCAAATGTTGGAGGTTTAGTTCCTGGCAGGATGAACCACCTGATGCAATATACTGTGTAAAGGATTCCTACTGGAATTTCTAGTATAGTTAGTTAGTTAGTCAGTAATAAATAATTAAGTAAGTAAGTAAGTAAATAAATAAATACTGGATACAGTGAAATGGCTACAGATTTATTATTATTATTATTATTATTAATAATAATTAATTAATTTTTATTTTTAATTATTCTTATGCTAGTCCTATTAGATATTGTTTAAGGTTTATCAGAATTCTACCTGTACTGTATTAGAGATATTATAGTTTTAAAATCATAAAAGATAAGCTTTCCTCTGACATCCTAAAGGAGCATTTGTCCTATTGGGAATAACAGTTGTTCTATTGAAAACTATATTTACTAGACATAATTTTTTCTTCCTTCAAATCCTGTTACACTGAGAAAGAAAGAAAGAAAGAAAGAAAGAAAGAAAGAAAGAAAGAAAGAAAGAAAGAAAGAAAGAAAGAAAGAAGGAAAGAAAGAAAGAAAGAAAGAAAGAAAGAAAGAAAGAAAGAAAGAAAGAAAGAAAGAAAACTTAGAATTATTTTCTGGTTTTTCATTACAGATATCTAAAACATTCTTAAATCACGATACATAGCAAAAATGATTAAAAAAAATACTGAAAAATATAAAAAATGATTTTTTTTTCTTTAAATGAGAAACAAAAACAACAACAACAACAACAACAAAAAAAAAAAGCCAATGGAGCAAGAACAATAATCTTGTTCCCTTATTTTTCTTACCCCATTGGCAGATTTTTTCTTTTTTCTTGTTTTAAGCTAAAAGTTACATTTTTTTATTTTTATTTATTTATTTATTGTTTCTTTCAGAAAACAAGACTTTATATCTGAAGTCATTTTGCTTCTCAAGTAAATTTATCTTGATTTAAGAATGTTTAGATATATGTACTTTTGCAGTGTAGAAAAATGCCAGTATGAACCTTTAGGATTGATTCCAAGTTTAGATTTCTTGACTATGTGATCTGGAGTTTTATAAATCATTACGCTCTTATTTAGAGAAGTGCTTAACCTCAGAATACATAATATTCTGAGAATAAGACAAAATTGTGAGGATTCCATTCCACGAGGAACTCCTTATTTTACTCCACAACTGTAAATCACACATGACACCATGTGGACAGAATTGGTATGTACTTTTAGGGCTTTCTGTCAATGCACTATAATTATCCTGATATTGCAATAATAAGTAGAAAGGGCATTATAAAATCACCAACACTAGTTGTTCTGTCCACACAGTGGTGTCTAAAGTAGGTCTCCAGGTAGGCTATTTCATATTGAATAGATGATGATTCTAAAAGAAAACGGCTACTTGCTATAGTAACAAACACACCTTTCACGTGCATCTAACTGATGCCTTATCAGTGTTTTTGTTCATTCTAAGTATTTCAGAAAACAGTCTGCTTCCCACATGGAAATCTAATATATTTGCATGTATGAAATATAAATATATGCAAAATATGCTCAAATAATGTAAAAATACATATGAAATCTATTAGAAATTTATATGTTGACTCATATAATAATAATATATGGGATAAATTTATTTGTTTATGTACTCTATGTATAATACATATTTTGACATATATGTCTCATATATAAGTAAGTGTATTTACTTGTCTCATTAGTGTTTAGCACAGTTGTCGTTGCTAGGAAACTCGTTTTGTTTACTGTGTTAAGACTTGCTGAAATCGCATTTGGTCTCGTACTGTATCACATAACTTGTCAGTGTCGTGCACTTGCTTGGCCATTTGTTGTGATAAACAGGAAAGTGTGTCCAGCTGAATTCAATTAGTGTGTTGTTAGACGAGTATAAAAAAACTTAGTATACTGTGGCAGCCGTCATGTGAAGCCCTCCTCGCGTGAAGACCGAAGAGTGTAAAGACCATCGACCATGCATCACACATTGTAGGCAGTGCAATCCTAACAACCTGCGCACTTTGCCTATGTCTACTAAAACACTACTTTCTTTTTCTATTGGTCTCTGGAATTGTCAGTCTGCTGTCAACAAAGCAGATTTCATTACTTCCTTTATCAGTCATTCAAGGCTAAACCTCATGGCCCTGACAGAGACCTGGATCAAACCAGAGGACAATGCTACAACTGCAGCACTCTCAAATAATTTCTCCTTTTCCCACAATCCCCGTTTGACTGGAAGAGGTGGAGGTACTGGTTTGCTCATCTCTAATAATTGGAAATTTACTCATTTACCATCTATCAGTATCAACAGTTACTTTGAATCACATTTGGTTACTATTACCTACCCTCTTAAAATCCATTTTATAGTTGTTTATCGAACCTACAGGACCACTAGGTAACTTCTCGGAAGAATTAAATGTGTTGCTCTGAACCTTTCCTGAGGATGTACTCCCCTAGTTATACTTGGAGACTTCAACATCCACCTAGATAAACCTCAGGCTGCAGACTTCCACACTCTGCTTACTTCTTTTGATATCAAACGAGTGTCAACTACGGCTACTCACAAATCAGGCAACCAATTGGACCTTATTTACACACGACACTGCTCCACTGATCATATGCTGGTTACTCCACTGCACACCTCGGATCACTTCCTACTCACTCTTAACCTCAGCATGATTCCTGACACAACACATACCCCTCCACATGTCACTTTTCGATGTAACCTATGCTCTCTCTCACCCTCCCGGCTATCTGCTATGGTTTCATAGCCCCATTTCTGCTATGGGGCTATGAAACTGCTATTTCATAGCCCCATTTCTGCTATGGGGCTTTCCTGTAGCTCAAATAGTAGAGCATGGCGCTAGCAATGCCAAGATCATGGGTTCGTTTCCCAGGGAAAGCAAGAGCTGATAAAATGTAAAAACTGTAACTTGAATGCAATGTAAGTCGCTTTGGATAAAAGCGTCTGCTAAATGCATAAATGTAAATGTAAATGTTTCATCTTCGCTTCCTCCCCTAAACAGTTATTATCTCTTGATGCTAACACTGTGTCCTAACTACACGCAATAAAAGGTATCTTTTTCATGTTAACCAGAGTTTTTGTCCTAACTAGCCGCGACGGCGACACACGAAATTTCTAATTTAGAAACGGTTTCTATTTCCGCGACGTTGCGGCTGGAACAACAATATACAGTCGTGGCCAAAAGTTTTGAGAATGTCATAAATATTAATATTAAAGTCTGCTGCTTCAGTGTTTTTAGATCTTTTTGTCAGATGTTACTATGGTATACTGAAGTAAAATTACAAGCATTTCATAAGTGCCAATGGCTTTCATTGACAATTACATTAAGTTTAAGCAAAGACTCAATATTTGCAGTGTTGACCCTTCTTTTTCAAGACCTCTGCAATTCGTCCTGGCATGCTGTCAATCAGATTCTGGGCCACATCCTGACTGATGGCAGCCCACTCTTACATAATCAATGCTGGGAGTTTGTCAGAATTTGTGGGTTTTTGTTTGTCCACCCGCCTCTTGAGGGTTGACTGCAAGTTCTCAATGAGATTAAGTTCTGGGGAGTTTCCTGGTCATGGACCCAAAATTTCAATGTTTTGTTCCCCAGGCCACTTACTTATCACTTTTGCCTTATGGCAAGGTGCTCCATTATGCTGGAAAAGGCATTGTTTGTCACCAAACTGTTCTTGGATGGTTGGGAGAAGTTGCTCTCGGAGGATGTTTTTGTGCCATTCTCAAAACTTTGGTCTCCTAAAGTTGATTCAGCTGTGGGATCAGGGCACCTCCAGTGCAGAGCTTGCTCAGGAATGGCAGCGGGCAGGTGTGAGTGCATCTGCACGCACAGTGAGGCCAAGACTTTTGGAGGATGGCCTGGTGTCAAGAAGGCCAGCAAAGAAGCCACTTCTCTCCAAAAATAACATCAGGGACAGATTGATCTTCTGCAGAAAGTATCGTGAATGGACTGCTGAGGACTGGGGCAAAGTCATATTCTCCGATGAAGCCCCTTTCCGATTGTTTGGGGCATCTGGAAAAAGGCTTGTCAGGAGAAGAAAAGGTGAGCGCTACCATCAGTCCTGTGTTATGCCAACAGTAAAGCATCCTGAGACCATTCATGTGTGGGGTTGCTTCTCATCCAAGGGAGTGGGCTCACTCCCAATTCTGCCCAAAAACACAGCCATGAATAAAGAATGGTACCAAAACACCCTCCAACAGCAACTTCTTCCAACAATCCAACAACAGTTTGGTGAAGAACAATGCATTTTCCAGCACGATGGAGCACCGTGCCATAAGGCAAAAGTGATAACCCTGACCAACTAGTACTAACACTTTCCTATTACATCTATTTATTTATTTAAAAAAAAAAAAAAAAAAAAACTAGCAATATGTACTGTGCTGTGCTAACTGAAACTCGTCATGGCACTTGTATACTGCTGCACTCTCGATGGTCTATCTGCTTCTATTGTTCTCATATTGTACGTCGCTTTGGATAAAAGCGTCTGCCAAATGTTTAAATGTAAATGTAAATGATAACTAAGTGGCTCGGGGACCAGAACGTTGAAATTTCGGGTCCATGGCCTGGAAACTCCCCAGATCTTAATCCCATTGAGAACTTGCAGTCAATCCTCAAGAAGCGGGTGGACAAACAAAAACCCACTAATTCTGACAAACTCCAAGAAGTGATTATGAAAGAATGGGTTGCTATCAGTCAGGATTTGGCCCAGAAGTTGATTGAGAGCATGCCCAGTCGAATTGCAGAGGTCCTGAAAAAGAACGGCCAACACTGCAAATACTGACTCTTTGTATAAATATCATGTAATTGTCGATAAAAGCCTTTGAAACGTATGAAGTGCTTGTAATTATATTTCAGTACATCACAGAAACAACTGATACCAATATCTAAAAGCAGTTTGGCAGCAAACTTTGTGAAAACTAATATTTATGTTATTCTCAAAACTTTTGGCCACGACTGTACAAACTATATGACAGTTGACAAACTCAGGTGATTATATGCTTTATTCAAAGTTAAACGTGTCTAATGAGTTTAAATATCATATTGCGTGACCCTATAGCCATACTGAAAGCAACAACAGATAGTTTACCTCAGACCTTGAAAAATAAATTAAATCAAAGATGACCGTTAAAACTGTGAACTCACTGCGAACCAACGAGTGTATTCCATAACAAAGATGTTATCAGTCACTCAGTATGTATATTTAATGATGTTAAAAAGCTTTAAAATTTATGAATTAGATTATAAACGTATCCATTTCGTTGCAAGAGCAGTGCGCTTCCAGAGAGAGCCCACCCACACACGCTTCTGATTGGCTGTGATATTTGATTGATTCTGTTGCGTCACGGTGTCGCGTCGCGTCGCGTCTGGTGTTGACACCCAAATTGCTTGTCGCTGGAATCTTGTCACGTCGCGTGTAGTTAGGACACGGTGTAACTGCTACTGATACTTTCTGCTCCACTCTGACATCTTGTTTAGACACTTTCTGCCCCTTATCTTCCAGGCCAGCCCATACTACCCCTTCTGCCCCTTGGCTATCTGATGTTCTCCACGAACATTATTCTAAGCTCAGGGCTGCAGAAAGGGTATGGCGCAAATCACAAAATCCTACTGACTTTAATTTATATCGATCACTCCTCTCTGACTTCTCTGCTAATGTCTCCACTGCTAAAAGGACATACGTACTATCACGACAAAATTAACAATTCTCCTATCTCTTGCATACTCTTTAAAACATGTTCCTCACCTCCTTTGTCCTCCTCCTCCCCCTCCTTCATCAACTCTAACAGCTGACGACTTTGCCACATTCTTCATTAATAAAATTACAAACCTCACAGCACAATTCTCCATACAATAAACTGTCAAACACACCTTACCAGCAAATATGCATTCATTCACATCCTTCTCTCCACCCTCTGAGACAGAAGACTCTAAACTCATCCTTTCCAGTCATCCTACTACTTGTCCACTTGATCCTATTCTATCTCATCTCCTTCAAGCCATTTCACCTGCAGTTGTACCTACACTCACTCACATCGTTAACACATCCCTTTGCACTGGAGTTTTCCCCACAGCATTTAAACAGACTCATATAACCCCACTTCTTAAGAAACCCACTCTTAACCCAACTCTTTTAGGGAAATACAGACCGGTTTCCCTTCTACCTTTCATTGCAAAAACACTTGAACGAGTTGTGTTTAACAAGTGCCTTTCTCACACAGAACAACCTCCTGGACAGCAACCAATCTGACTTCAGAAGTGGACACTCAACTGAAACTTCCTTGCTCTCAGTTGTTGAAGCCCTAAGACTTGCAAGAGCGGCTTCCAAGTCTTCATTACTTATCTTGCTGGATCTGTCCGCTGCTTTTGATATGGACAGCCACCAGATCCTCCTGTCAACCCTATTGGGAAAGGGCATCTCAGGAACCGCACTCCAGTGGTTTGAGTCTTACCTCTCAAATAGGTCCTTCAAGGTATCTTGGAGAGGTGAGGTATCCAAGTGGCAACATCTACCAGTGATGGGAATAACGGCGTTATAAATAAACTGCGTTACTAACGGCGTTATTTTTTTCAGTTACGAGTAATCAAATGAATTACTGTTTCCCCCGTTACAACGCCGTTACCGTTACTGACAATAAAATGTGGCGTTACTATATTATATTATTAGAATTCAATGTTTCAGTTCATCTGAATGGATGCGCAGTGTATCTGTATTTGATGTACCATAAACTCTAGTGTGAAGGTGCACGACTCGCTGCCGCTTTCTCTCACATACACGCACACAAAGATAGATACAGAGCAAGAGAGTCTTTCATAACATGCAGAATTGACGCGCTACATGTAAACGATATTCTTTGTTGTATTTTCCTGTCAAAATAAAGGAGTTCCTTTGGAATTCTTCAGCTTTTAAGAACTGCTGGGTTCTCTGGTAGTAGGCGGAGCTACTGCGCAAACGACAATCTCATTGGCTGGCGCTCACCTATTATCATCACAGTTTTGATTTCAACAAATCAATTCGAGCAAACGCAGACAACGTGATTAATATTCATGAACGCAGCAGCTGATTAATCCTTAGTGAGTTTTATATTGATGACAAATATGCATTCATACTTGGTTATTCTAATTACTAAAATTCTATCATCTAGAACTTAAATTTAGTCTAAAATATAACATTTATTTAGTGCAACTCACCTGACTCATGAACTTAACAAGATGACGGCGCTGTTTCTCCCGCAAAGTCACTCAGGCTCGTGCACATGCGGAATGATCTCAGTGTTGGCTGGATTTGTTTTTATTAGTTTAGTCAACATTTAGCATTCTGAATGTTGACTGGATTTGAAAATAACCATTCATTTAATATTTTTTAAATATATTTGTGCAAAAGATTGTTTTATGATAGTACAAAGCATGTGTGAGTCTATGGCTACAAAACATATATATATATACAGATGCTCCTGATATTAACATGCTCACAAATGCTTTTTTGTTTGTATTTTATTGAATAAGATACCAGCACCAGATGTATCCTGATGTCTCTTCAAACTGTTTTCCTCTGAGAGTGCTGTACCAACATCAGATGTTCAACTACACTGATATTCTATGTTAAAACAAGCTCCTTTTCTACTGATTATGTTTTTTTCTCCTTGAATCCATGGAAAGAAGTAGAAACACTTAAATAAAGCGCGTAAATATCAGGTATGATTTACTTGTTTCACTTGTTGAACAGAATCTGTTGCAGGAATGACTCAAAGTCTGTTCACATCTCTGTGGTTAGATCAGTGTGCACAATAATGTGTCTTTGACCTTCATTATGTATGTTTTGATTATACTGTGTTGTAAATAAAACACAAATAATTTAAAAAACCCTTTTTTTCAATCTCCTCACATTCTCTCTTACCTGCCTCACAGTCACAGTCACACTGATGGGCCATTAGAGGGCATTAGGGGAGGGCCCTTTGTCTCTCAGGTGAGACTCACTTATTATTCATGGCCATTGCCACTCCCTCGCATATAGACCCTCGATCACAAAACATGTCTTGAAAATTTTAAATCAATATATTGTTTTCTGTGAATGAGTAAGCAGAATGATTTTCACATAATTTTGAAGTAAATATTCTAGCCTACAAGACTGATTACTCAAAGGTCTTATTCACAACTATTTAGTGTGGGTTTTAAGGCTTTATTTCAGCTACATTTTTTTCCCCAAAACTTACTATCCACGCATAATATTTTTTTTTCTAAAAAATGCAAACATGTACATCCATCTTGGTCACATATTATTGTAGCACAGTTTGTGCTGAATACCAAAAAAATTACATGTTGGTCAATAGTATGTTTTAAGTAGCTGAAATAAGCACAAATATCAGGGCATGTCAAAACATCTCAAGGGCCCCAAAATGACCTCGGACCCCAGAGGGTTAATGTACAATGTTTCATAATAATAATTTATTCTTTTTAGTGTCCATTTCATTAATGTAACATATTTAATATTGGGGGCATCCAAAGTTATTTGACATTTGAACATTTTTTAAAAAGTAACGCAATAATTACTTTCCCTGGTAATTAGTTACTTTTATAATGATGTAACTCAATTACTAACTCAGTTACTATTTGTGAGAAGTAACTAGTAACTATAACTAATTACTTTTTTAAAGTAACATGGCCAACACTGCTAGCTACTGGGGTGCCTCAGGGCTCAGTTCTTGAACCACTTCACTTCTCTGTCTACAAAGCAGGTTCTGTCATTCAGAAACGTGGCTTTTCATATCACTACTATGCTGATGACACTCAACTCTATCTCTCATTCCATGCTGATGGTCCGATGATAGCTGCTCGCATCTCAGCATGTCAAACAGACATTTCTTGCTGGATGAAGGACCATCACCTTCCACTCAACCTGGCTAATACAGAACTGCTTGTGGTTTCAACAAACCCATCACTTCATCACAATTTCACCTTCCAGTTATCAATCATAACTCCTTCAAAAACAGCCAGAAACCTTGGAGATGTAATTGATGATAAGTTAAATTTCTCAGACCACATTCCTAAAACTGCCCGGTACAGCAGATTTGCTTTACGCAACATTAGGAAGATCGGGCCCTTTCTTTCGGAACATGCAACACAACTCCTTGTTCAAGCTCTTGTTCTGTCCAGACTGGACTATTGCAATGCTCTCTTGGCAGGTCTTCCAGCCAGTTCCATCAAACCTCTGCATTTAATCCAAAATGCCTCTGCAAAATTAATTTTTAGTGAGCCGAAAAGAACGCACGCCACACCTCTGTGTAACGGGGGGTATTTAGCCTGTCGTGTAGGGGAAATGGATTATGGCTGCCCTGGAAGTTTGAATAACGAAAGGATCTCGGTACCCGCTCCCCAAACTTTTTAGTCTTGTTACACACTAGCGTGTGTATGTGGTTTCTTACCTTATTGTGTTAGAACACTACTGATTGACAAGGGTAGGCTTCAGGTATGATAATGTTACACGGTGGCTTCCTGAAGTGAAACTACATGTGAGAACAGTGTGATATGCTCCTCCCTCCCCAGATCTAATAAAATAAGCGAGACTCCCCCACTCCCTAGCAGCTCTCAACAAAAAGATACACTGTAAATAAGTGCAAAAAGGAATTAAACAGAGTTTATTCTAGATTCCTTGTTCTTATGATTAATTATTTCTTCTGTTTGAGTAAAGGATTAAATAAAAGAAAATTAAAGAATTTACAGTATTTGTGTTATCTTTTGAATTCACACTAACACTTTCAACACAACAGTTGACCTTGTGGTATAACAAATCTCTTAGGAAACTTCAAAATGAGATCACTTGCAATTTGTCAATTTTTAAACCCACAAATTCTCTCCTTTTCAAATGATCACCTTCAAACAATCACATTTGAAAATAACAACCAAAAAAAACAAAGCATACAAAAGTAAATCTCAGAATGAGCTCTTGTATGAAACGTCCCTTCAAAGGTTTACTCACAAGTTACTCAAGTTAGTCTACTTGAATTACTACAGTTTGCTGTTTATCAGTTCAATCACTGAAGAAAACGGAAAAATTAGGAAAGTACCAGTTCGTAGAACAATGAATTAGAGTGCGTTGTCTGGACATTGGGTGCGTTGAAATAAACTGGAGATCACGTAGTTTAAGTATGCAAGTTCAAAAATTCACTCAACTTTGTATGAAATGTCCCACAGATAAACTGTCTCAACCAGGACCAAACAAGATGAATCAAACTGAGATGTCACTTGGATGGCAGGGTAGTAACACAATCTTCAAACTTGAATTGGCAGAAAGATTACGTCTCTCCATTAACTGCATTATAGACCAATTTCATGTAGACGTCACAGTTACGTCACTGGCAGCTGCACTCGCATTGTGGTGGCAGAAACGTACGGTAACAAGCGGAGTGAAACGGGAAAAATCCACAGAATAAGAGATCAAATGTACTGTTGTGCCTTTGGATGTCAGAATCAGAATGCAAATCATTTTTATAGAATACTGTCGTCAAAAACGCCATTTGAAGCTAAACAGACGTTTAAACGGACAGACTAATGAATGAAACCTGCTATGATTACTCTACTTTTAAAGCATAAAGTGTGGGATAAACTCAAAAGAGAGAATGACCAGTTGATTTTTGTTGTCAGAATTTTGAAATGTTGAAAATGAAATTAACGCATACCTGCTGGTTAAACGCAATAAAACGAGCAGACTGGAGGGAATCCAAATAATTCGGTCACGAACAGTGAGTGACCTTACATATGCAGGTAAAATCGGAATTTCTTCAGTTATTGTTAAATAAAACAAGCTAACAGACTTCATAGCTAGCGTTAGTGAAGCGGTCAGTGGAATCTTTCTGCCACCACCTAAGCTCCGCCCACAGAAAAACGTCACAATGTTTACTAACAGGAAATTGGTCTATACAACGATCTCGGTCTCACGTGCGGGAAACTTAATTACACATGAACAGTCCCGTTAAACTGTTAGCACTTGGCGATGCTTTTCAACCAAAACACGAGAAGTGCAAAATACAGCAAAAAGACATGTAAAAAAAAAATCTCTTGATGACAAAAATAAAGCTGGGTTTGCACTTTAAATGTACTCACAGCTTCCGTGGCCTTCACGATATGTTACTGCGTCACTCTAACAGCCAACACATACCATGAGAACGAAACTGGAAAAACTCTTCTTCACTATGAAACGTGGGTCATTGTCCACACTCTCACTTAGTGCTGTCGTCCTATATTCGACTCAAGCCCCGATAATCTTCCGTTGAAGCAACTTTATCGAACGAGCTTCTCGATCACAACACTGCACTCACTTCTGTGTGTGAGACACTCATACAATGCGTTCTTCTTCGTCTCCCTCTGCTGCACTCACAGCACACGCAAAAAGCGGACCGCTCGCCAAATTAAAAGTATCCAAAAATAAACTCCTTTCAAAATAATATGCCCGTTACATTCCCCCCTGCTAAACCCTGCCACTCCATTGACATCTCTGGCGGATTCATCTCTGAAACACAAAACAATGTTAGAAAAACATGACATTATAAATAACTTCATATGTTATTACCCAAAGTTACAGAAGACTCTGAACTCTTATTTTACAACATAGTCACTTCTGTACTTCACAGGTAAGATACCCTTGTTTTGCCTCTGAGAGCGTCTAAGCTCAGGAATACTTTCTCTTTCAGATTCTGATTCTGAGACATCAGCATCATCTGAGTCATCTTGTACCCTCAATTCTGATTCAAGCATTACATTCTGATTCTCACTGCTGTCACCCCGCCCTACTTCCTGTGACTCCCGTTGACCCACCCTTGTATGTGCATGGTGAGTGGAGTGTTGTGGAGCTTCGGGAAAGCAGAAAAAGTCTGTGTCTGTCTCTGTATTGTCTCTCACACTGTGCCGGCATGTACGTGGTGTTGTGGATGAGGGGAACGAACAGTGCCGAAGCTGATCTCGGTGTACAACCTTTGTTGGACCCCCTTTTCTGGTTTGATTGTAAACACAGGTATGTCTGCATGGTTTTGCTTTAATACTATGTATGGTGTGCCTTCACATTGTGACGGGAAGAGCCAACGACAGACACAGCGGGTGTGGCGTCAGGCCTCGGAGAGGCTTTTATTGAACCAAAATAATAAAAATAAGTGTCCAGGGGGAAGAAGTGTCCATCAAAACAGGGGGGATCTGGTGTCCTCGTTGTGCTGCGGGGCTTGTGAAGGAGGGCAGTGTTCCAGAATGGAGGGGTCCAGGCAAGGGGCGGAGTCCGGTGGCCGCACACGTTCCCGCTGTCCGGGGCACGAGGGGCGGCGGCTTCTCTGGAGCGGCGACTCCTCGTCTACCTCTTACGGCCCATTGGCGAGACTTGAACGGCCCGGCATCCTGGCCCATCGGCCGTAATACGGGTGCGGCTTGCATGCTGACTCTGGAGGTTCCGTGGCTCACATCCTCGGCGGCGCGATGTCCCTCAACGCACCCTTCCTGGACCCACGAGGACACCAGCGTGCATGCACGGGGGAAGAGACCGGTCTCTCGAGGAGAGGCGCGCTCGGCATTTAACGGCGGCGGTGATGAGGCTTCATTCAGTCCAGCTGTGCCTCATCACACGCCGCCAGCCCACGTTGGTCCCACGCCCCTCCTCTCATCCACCCACTCCTGTCGGGAGCCTGGTGAAGGGCGGCGAATAAGGGACGGGGTGGTGATGATAATGAGGGGGAGGGCCATCGATCCGTCACAACATTTATCCTGAATTTTATTTCTACCCCTGTGTTTGTGATTGCGCAGTAGCACCTGATCTCCAGGCCTCACAAGAGCTCCAAATGACTTGCGGTCATAAATCCTCTTTCTCTTTCTGGAAGCCTCTTGAGATGCTGCATTTGCAACCTCCACAGCCGTCTTCAGTCTTGCATGATGACCCTTCACCCAGTCGTCCAGGTTATCAACCTCATCCTCTTCTAGATCCTTTTCTCCAAGAACATCCATTGGTAAACGTGCATCCCTTCCGAACATTAAATAGAATGGAGAATAACCAGTAGATGAATGGACGTGACAGTTGTAAGCCATTACCAGCTCTGGAAGGTGAGTCTTCCAATCTCTCTTCTTCTCTGGAGGCAAGGTTCTTAACAAGTCATGCATGGTACGATTAAATATCTCACACTGAGAGTTTCCCTGTGGATGGTATGGGCTTGTACGACTTTTTCCTATACCATAGATTCTACAAAGCTCTTTGATCACGTTGGCCTCAAAACACCTGCCCTGATCAGAATGCAGGTGAGCCAGACAGCCGTAATAAACAAACCAGTGCTTGAGCAGAGCTTTGGCTGTTGTGTTTGCTGTCTGATTCCTGGTAGGAACAGTAACTGTGAATCTGGTAAACATATCGGTAAGAACAAGCACATTTTCATATCCTCCAGAAGACTGCTCAAGCTGCGTATAATCCATGGCTAGGACTGTCATAGGGGCTCGAAGTCTGGGGAAAACATCTTTGGCCAGTGTACATCTCTTGCACTGCTTTATCCAGCATGAAACATCTGCAGACATTGTAGGCCAGTAATAACTTCATCTCATTCGAGTTAATGTACTTCTCTCTCCGAAATGACCTCCGTGTTCATGTTGTCCCTCATACACTTCACGCTGTAGAGGCTCAGGAACAACCACCTGCCAGATCTCCTCTCCATCCCTAGGGTCCAGGATGCGTCTGAACAGCACTCCCTGACGCACAGGGGTTAAATTGGGATTTGTTATGTGGGGGGGCTCTATGGTATCGAGCTTATATATATATATATATATATATATATATATATACACAGTCGTGGCCAAAAGTTTTGAGAATAACATAAATATTAGTTTTCACAAAGTTTGCTGCCAAACTGCTTTTAGATATTGGTTTCAGTTGTTTCTGTGATGTACTGAAATATAATTACAAGCACTTCATACGTTTCAAAGGCTTTTATCGACAATTACATGACATTTATACAAAGAGTCAGTATTTGCAGTGTTGGCCGTTCTTTTTCAGGACCTCTGCAATTCGACTGGGCATGCTCTCAATCAACTTCTGGGCCAAATCCTGACTGATAGCAACCCATTCTTTCATAATCACTTCTTGGAGTTTGTCAGAATTAGTGGGTTTTTGTTTGTCCACCCGCCTCTTGAGGATTGACTGCAAGTTCTCAATGGGATTAAGATCTGGGGAGTTTCCAGGCCATGGACCCAAAATTTCAACGTTCTGGTCCCCGAGCCACTTAGTTATCACTTTTGCCTTATGGCACGGTGCTCCATCGTGCTGGAAAAGGCATTGTTTGTCACCAAACTGTTGTTGGATTGTTGGAAGAAGTTGCTGTTGGAGGGTGTTTTGGTACCATTCTTTATTCATGGCTGTGTTTTTGGGCAGAATTGTGAGTGAGCCCACTCCCTTGGATGAGAAGCAACCCCACACATGAATGCTCTCAGGATGCTTTACTGTTGGCATGACACAGGACTGATGGTAGCGCTCACCTTTTCTTCTCCTGACAAGCCTTTTTCCAGATGCCCCAAACAATTGGAAAGGGGCTTCATCGGAGAATATGACTTTGCCCCAGTCCTCAGCAGTCCATTCACGATACTTTCTGCATAAGATCAATCTGTCCCTGATGGGTTTTTTTTGGAGAGAAGTGGCTTCTTTGCTGGCCTTCTTGACACCAGGCCATCCTCCAAAAGTCTTGGCCTCACTGTGCGTGCAGATGCACTCACACCTGCCCGCTGCCTTTTCTGAGCAAGCTCTGCGCTGGAGGTGCCCTGATCCCACAGCTGAATCAACTTTAGGAGACCAAAGTTTTGAGAATGACACAAAAACATCCTCCGAGAGCAACTTCTCCCAACCATCCAAGAACAGTTTGGTGACGAACAATGCCTTTTCCAGCATGATGGAGCACCTTGCCATAAGGCAACAGTGATAAGTAAGTGGCCTGGGGAACAAAACATTGAAATTTTGGGTCCATGATCAGGAAACTCCCCAGAACTTAATCCCATTGAGAACTTGCAGTCAATCCTCAAGAGGCGGGTGGACAAACAAAAACCCACAAATTCTGACAAACTCCCAGCATTGATTATGTAAGAATGGGCTGCCATCAGTCAGGATGTGGCCCAGAATCTGATTGACAGCATGTCAGGACGAATTGCAGAGGTCTTGAAAAAGAAGGGTCAACACTGCAAATATTGAGTCTTTGCTTAAACTTAATGTAATTGTCAATGAAAGCCATTGGCACTTATGAAATGCTTGTAATTTTACTTCAGTATACCATAGTAACATCTGACAAAAAGATCTAAAAACACTGAAGCAGCAGACTTTGTGAAAATTAATATTTATGACATTCTCAAAACTTTTGGCCACGACTGTATATATATATATATATATATATATATATATATATATACAGGGCTGGGAAGGTTACTTTTAAAATGTATTTCGTTACAGATTACAAAATACATGCTTTAAAAAGTATTTTGTAACGTATTTCGTTAGATTACTTAATTTTAGTAACTTAATCTAAATACTTTGGAATACTTTGGAATACTTAAGTTAAATGGCATATTAACTTTGATGTCTTGTTTTTATGTTAACCACCTCTAAATAAAAATGGGTGGCATGAATACATTTGAAACAATTATAAATGCATAAATAATGTTATGAGATTAATATTTTCAATACAACATTTTAAACATAGAAATAAAAAAAATTATGGGAGGAAAATATGTTTTTAAATATGAAACTAAAACCACCAGTAGGTGGTGGCAAATCACTGCCTTAATGAAAGAGTCATGGAATCATTCGATTCGCTCAAAAGGTTCATTCAGGAAGCAAGCAAGTGATTTTATGAATGTAATTGAATCATTCTCAGCTGATTCGTTCAAAATGCGGCTTCATTCAGGAACCAAATGTTGCTCACAGACGCGCAACTATTCTGATGTGGATTTATTTTGAAGGCAGTGGTTATTTGCATTAAGTGCAAATAGCCATAAATTCGATTTACACCATGTTGGAAAAAAATAGCATTTTCTTTGCAACAAGTGATAGTAGATGCTATTAATACTTATTGCAAACAGTGGCAGATATGTGATGGGAAAAGGGAGAAGAACGGGAGTTGAATGAGTTCAAACGGATTCAAACTCAAATCTTATCAGCACGTGTCTCAAATAGACGTCTTTTCTAATGATGTCAATCCCAACCAGATTTGCGCTTAGTGTAAGACCAGCGGTTGTATGGAACCATTTTTGTTTGCGCTATAGAGCAAATCTGTTCAACACTGTTCTTTTAATAAGTCACTAAATATGAACTTTTTGTTATGAATTGCATAAAATCAGCATCACATTTGCAATCGCGCTAATATTCGGCTAAACAGCACTCTACTTCCTCGATTGATATTGCTTAACTATACATAAATATAGAAAAACAAGAACTCGTACAACATGAGACTGTGAGAACAACTTACTTTAAGATGTTTTTTTCAAGGTTAGATGTTCCTTTGAAACCGAGAGGCGTTTTGTTGCAGGTAAACAAAAATTACATCGCCTACTGTGATGTTCCGTCCTTTTTCACATTTATTAGTAAAATCGTCTTTTTATTTCCATGACAATTACGCGCTAGTCTTTCTGATTTTTCTCTTTTTTTCTGAGTCATCAATGTAGTCTGCACTCTACAGGCAGGCTGCTGTATGGACAGGCTGCGCGCGAGTCTGAGTACCACCAGTTGCCTCATGATTAAAATCATTTTACATTAATATTCAAATAAATAAATGAGATTAAAAATCAAAGTAATCACTAAGGTAATCTAAAATACTTTTCGGATGTAACTGTAATCTGATTACCACCCATTTAAAATGTAACTATAACGAAATACAGTTACTCATATTTTGTATTTTAAATACGTAACGGCGTTACATGTATTTTGTTACTCCCCAGCCCTGTATATATATATATATATATATATATATATATATATATATATCTCCAAAGCGACTTATAAATTAGGACAATGGAAATATATATGTATTATGTGTGTGTGTATGTGTGTTTTGTTTTTTGCAAAGATGATTTATTCTAATGCAATATTCTCATCGGTTTTCTATCAGCTGTGACATACGCTAAAAATCTGCATGCTTTTTACATTTTATCCAAGGTATTTTTTTTTTTTACCTTTATAGGGGGCATTTTTCCACTAATCTCATTAACTTTCATTTCAAATTCTTACATTTGATCTATAAATTTAATTATAATAATGTGATTGTTATCTATACGTTATCAAATGAAATCATTTACACTGAAAAATACAACTACATTAAATTATGAGATTCTTTTAAAAAAAAATGTTTGAATATACAAACACGAAATGGTGGAAATTATACTTTTAAACTAAATTAAAACGCCAGTAGGTGCCAGTAGTGAGCGTTTAATGAGTGAGTCATTGAGACGTTCATTCAAACGATTCATTCAAACGGCAGATTCATCAGATGTTTATGCATGGGCTAATGAAACTTTGACTCAACCGATTCGTTCAAAACACTGAATCATTCAGCAATGAATTGGATGGTTGCTTTGAGACGCGCTGTGGTTCCGCCAAAAATGTAAGTGATATAATATTATTGTATTTGCTCACTGAACTGTTTATAGAACTATTAAACAGTCATAATGGTGAGTGATGTTGCCTAACTAACTGTATTTTAAATATAAAAACTTTCCATTTTGAATTTTTACCTCAGTATGCTGAGTTTCTTAGTGTTACGCGTTTTGATTTCTCCTCGAGAGCTGCGTGAACCTCGCCTCAGCAGCGCAACATTAGACCGTCAATAGATGCATTACATACAGTAGCTATATCCACTATTCGCCACTTACTCTAAATGTAATAAAATCAGAATAATACTTGCATTTTGGTGTTTACATAGTTATTTTTGGTTATTGATGTTTTAATCATGTTACTTGTCTGGCATTAATGAAGCGTTAATGTCGAGCCCTGGAGTCTATGTGCCGGGGGCTTAGCCCCGGACGGCCCCGGCCCAATTTAAACCCTGCTGATGCAGCTTAAGATGGTCAAATTCTCTGTCAAGCTTCTTCAGTTTTGGCTCCATACAACTGTGATCCATTCTACTTGGTCTCTTGTTCTTGGATACTGCTTTATAAATGGGGCAGATCACAGGATCGTTCCTCTGCTGCTTTCCTATTTCGCTCCAGCTATACCCATTTATTTTTCCTCTTATTGATGCTTGCACCACAGCTTTACTTTCGGGTTCCTCTTGGTCAATCCTCTTGCCTGGCCACAAGCATGCTCTCAATTCATCAGCTCCTAGCCAGATGAAATCCTTACCATCATCATCCTTCTCTGGTTCTTCCCTAGAGGGGATCCTTGACAGGGCATCGGCATTCGTGTTGTGTCGGCCAGGTTTGTAGCATACTTCAAAGTCGTACTCAGTGGGGATGCAAGCTTAGTCTTTCGCTCTGCTCACTTTGCCAAATATTATATGATCCTGTCAGTAAAATTTGAACCACTCTGCATTGGACCTATCATGAGTGCTAAGGCAGACAAAGGGGATCGGAAAAGAGAGATTGAGCAATCGCCAATGAAGAAAAAATTCAGAGATTCCGCCATCTCCAGAGAAGATCTCGACGATGCTATTGCTAGCCGTATTGAACTAGCTTTTAAAGAGCAGCAAAGCACTTTGAATTCGGTTGTGAATTCGGCAGTAAGAGATGCGATGGACTCTGTACTGATTCCAGCATTGCACGAACTACGTGAGGACATACAAGCGACCAACAAGTCTGTTAACCCTCTGGGGTCTGAGGTGATTTTGAGGCCCTTGAGATGTTTTGACATGCCCTGATATTTGTGCTTATTTCAGCTACTTAAAACATACTATTGACCAACATGTAATTTTTTTTTGTATTCAGCACAAACTGTGCTACAATAATATGTGACCAAGATGGATGTACATGTTTGCATTTTTTAGAAAAAAAATATTATGCGTGGTTAGTAAGTTTTGGGGAAAAAAATGTAGCTGAAATAAGGCCTTAAAACCCACACTAAATAGTCCTGAACAAGACTTTTGAGTAATCAGTCTTGTAGGCTAGAATATTTACTTCAAAATTATGTGAAAATCATTCTGCTTACTCATTCACAGAAAACAATATATTGATTTAAAATTAAAAAGACGTGTTTTGTGATCGAGGGTCTATATGCGAGGGAGTGGCAATGCCCATGAATATTAAGTGAGTCTCACCTGAGAGACAAAGGGCCCTCCCCTAATGGCCCATCAGTGTGACTGTGACTGTGAGGCAGGTAAGAGAGAATGTGAGGAGATTGAAAAAAAGTTTTTTTTTTAAATTATTTGAATTTTATTTACAACACAGTATAATCAAAACATACATAATGAAGATCAAAGACACATTATTGTGCACACTGATCTAACCACAGAGATGTGAACAGACTTTGAGTCATTCCTGCAACAGATTCTGTTCAACAAGTGAAACAAGTAAATCATACCTGATATTTACATGTGTTATTTAAGTGTTTCTACTTCTTTCCATGGATTCAAAAAGAAAAAAACATAATCAGTAGAAAAGGAGCTTGTTTTAACATAGAATATTAGTGTAGTTGAACATCTGATGTTGGTCCAGCGCTCTCAGAGGAAAACAGTTTGAAGAGACATCAGGATACATCTGGTCCTAGTATCTGATTCAATAAAATACAAACAAAAAAACATTTGTGAGCATGTTAATATCAGGAACATCTGTATAAATATATATATATATGTTTTGTAGCCATAGACTCACACATGCTTTGTACTATCATAAAAAAGAGAAAGAAATCTTATATCTGAGAAACTAATTATTATTGTTTAGCACGTTATTAAAATCTATTTCTGAACAGAGTAGGCTATTAATAATAAACATGCACTAAACATACTTAGACTCGTAGCATTCATCATGTTACAGTGTGTTACATCATGTTACATCATGAAAGCATCATTGCCCTGTAAGAAATTTAAATACAGTGAATTGCCCCTCATATTAAAAATGTTTTACACGATTTCAAACACTGTAGTCAGGAATTATAGTTTGGGAAAAACCCAACTATGATTTTGTAGTCATATAGTCTAGTATGTATGATTTTATAGTAGCCTATGACATGATTCTGTAGCCACAGACTTAAGCAAGCTTTGTACAATAAAAGGATGTACTTTGTTCACAAATAGATTTTAATAGCGTGCTAAACAATAATAATTAGTTTCTCAGATATAAAATATAATTTTTTATAGTACAAAGTATTAATAATAAACATGGTCTAAACATTCTAAGATGCGTAGCATTCATCATGTTGTCGTTTGGGAAAAACACAACAAACTGTTAGTAAATCGGTTCAAGTTTATGTCACAATAAAACGTTAACTAACGCAAAAAAGAAACATTACTTACTCATCTCCTCTGCTGGATGAAATCATGTTCTTCCTTCTAGGGGAAAGCCTGCTTTCACTCGGCGCGTTTTCCAGAAACGAACAGTAGAAGAGTATCTCTTCTTTGTTTGTGTTGGGCATTTGCACGTGTGCACTTCCCATGTGGCTATTTACATATGAACTGCGCGAGCTGCGCAGGGGCGGGAACACATTAGAGATAATGAGTCAGACGGGACAGATTGAACATCGTGTTGGTTTCACATGGATTACTTTATCACAGAATGTTTGTTTAAGAATTGCTTCATTTCAAAGTAGACACTTCGAGCTTTCTATAGATATATTTCTCATGTCTCTGTGTGAAGTATTTGCTGAGTTACAGTTCATTTTAGTGACGCATTTCTAAAAACAGTTCGCGGAGACGGAGAAGACAGAGAGCACACCCTGTTTGTTTTCTTTATTCTTCAAAAGCACAAAGTTGAGTTGTTATTATGAGTGTATATAAATAAAAGTAGACCCCTTACAGATTCGAATGGTGTATTGCTCTTATCTGTACGATCAAAAATGGCAGAGTAATTCAAGCTCATTTCGGCCTTATCAGAAAAATCTACCTCAAACCGCATATATGCGTTGGTCGACCCCAGAGGGTTAAGGAATTTCTTGAAATCAATATGTCCTCTGATGTGGATCCTCAAATAATGTGGGAATCGACTAAGTGTGCCATACGAGGATTCTGTACATCTTTCTCTTCTATTCTTGCCAAAGCGAAAACTCACCAATTTACACAATTAGAAAATAAAATCCAATCATTGCAAAACCTACAAAAACAACATTTTACTGAGCATCAGGCTACACAGTTGTCCTCTTTAAAAGAAGAATATGATTTACTTTCACACTCAAAGACTGAATTTATTTTACATAGGACTAGGCAAAAAATATTATTTTGAATCCGAAAGACCTAGTCATTTATTGGCCCTTAGGTTGAAAGAATGTGAGTCTAAGGCATATATTAGTGCAATAAAATCATCAGATGATCAGGTCACCACGAACCCTGCGGCAATTAATGACATATTTAAAGGTTTTTACATGAATCTGTATAAAGCCGAAACAGATTTTGATGAACCAATTTGTAAGCAGTATTTAGATAAATTGGAACTGCCTCGGATCTCACAGGTGGATAAAGAATCTTTGGAGGCCCCATTAAGTTTGGAGGAGCTTCACGTCTCTCTAAAAAGCCTTCAAAAGGGCAAATCGCCGGGTCTAGATGGTCTCCCCCCTGAATTATATTTAGAAATTTGGGATTTGGTAGGGACACTTATGCTTAATTCATTTAATTTTGCAATTGAACATGGGGTATTTCATAGAGATCAAAAAACATCACTGATTTCATTACTTCTTAAAAAAGGGAAAGATCCATTAGATTGTTCCAGCTACAGACCGATTTCGCTTATACCATGTGATCTTAAAATCTATGCTAAAGTTTTTGCTTTTCGTATGGAGAAGGTAATTCATAGTCTGATCAAGGAGGACCAAACTGGTTTCATCAAGGGGCACAATGCATCTGACAATATGCGTCGACTCCTTCATATTCTTGACTTTGCAGAATCCCACCCGACCCCTTGTGCGGTCTTTTCACTTGATGCAGAAAAAGCCTTTGACAGGCTAGAGTGGAATTATATGTGGGCAGTTCTGCAATGTTTCGGCTTCGGCGAACACTTCATTTCTATGATTAAGACATTATACCACTCACCTGCAGCATCAGTCATAACTGGTAATATTATTTCCCCCCCATTCCCTTTGCAGCGGGGAACAAGTCAGGGATGTCCGCTTTCCCCCTTATTGTTTTGTCTATCTCTTGAACCCTTAGAACAAGCCATCAGGAAATCTGAATTATCGATTAAGATTCATGATCATAATCATAGTATTTCATTATACGCTGATGATATTATTCTATATTTAGACCACTTTGATGTCTCAGTCTCTAGTATAATTAAGGAATTTGATCATTTTAGTAGCTTATCAGGATATAAAATAAATTGGAGCAAATCTGCTTTAATGCCAATTAACAATGTTAAAGTTAATTCTTCTATTCCCTCATTTATCCCTATTAAGGAATCTTTCATCTATTTGGGCATTACCATATATAAAAACATTCATAAGATTGCCAGAGACAATTTTAATAATATTTTAGTTAATGAATTTGTTACCTCGATTTAATTTTTTTTTTCTCTATGCTACCACTTCCCCCCCCCCCCCCCCCCCCCCCCCCAGGTTACTTTAAGGTGATCAACTCCATAATTTCTAAATTTATCTGGAATGATAAATGCCCCAGAATTAAACTTACCACATTACAACATCCTAATAGCGCAGGAGGATTGGCTGTTCCAAATTTTGAATTGTATTATTGGTCGTTCCAGCTTAAGGCTCTTCATAATTGGGTTGATCCTCAATCTACAGTTTCTTGGAGAGTGATTGAAGCTGACAAGGTTAAACCAAATAGACTCCAAGATATGTTATTTACTGGCACAGGAAAAAAAGGGGATAATTATAAATTTGATCCGGTTGTGGCCAACTCTATTAAAATCTGGAAAACGGTGGAACATCGATTAGGAGGAACTCTCAAATTTTGTAACAGTACACCTTTATGGCACAATTTTAATTTTGTATGCGGAAATCGTCCATTTGTCCAACCCTCTTGGTCCTCTTTAGGTGTGAACTCATGCGGTGATATATATGATAACCAGGGCCTATGTTCATTTCAGACATTAAGAACCAAATTTTGTTTACCAGCATCTGCATATTTTGTCTTTCTTCAATTACGTTCTGCTCTCAAAGCGTATGGAGTTCCTTGGGCATCTCCCATCTCCTCTCATCCTATGCAAGATTGTATTGCACCATCTGTTGGTCGGCCGTCTGTCTCTTTAATATATAATAAGATTATTGTTTGCATTACAAAACCTCTTTCTATTAAAACTATTTGGAATAGGGAATTATCTGACCTTAATTTATCTGTCGACTGGGAGAGAGTGTGGTCTAATCTCAGTTTAACATCTAAAAATCTGGCTCATCGTTTTATTCACTTCAAAGTTATTCATAGAGCATACATAACTCCTTACAAAGATTTAAAATGAAACTACAACCGAATCTCAACTGCCATGTATGTAATACTACATCATCAGGTATTTTTCTGCATATGTTTTGGGAATGTCCTGTTGTCATCAGTCTATGGACACATGTAAACCTGGTTTTATCATCCTTACTGCAAATGGATTGGTCTGTTAATCCAAGTTTGTGTCTTCTTAATGATGATTCTGGTCTATGTATAACTTCAATGCAAAAGAGAATGTTGTTTACTGGTTTTACGGCTGTGAAGAAGACAATAATACAAAACTGGTTTACACCGCACATGTCTGGAAAAACATATTGGATCCGTAGCCTCCTGCACATAGTGACTTGTGAATGTACAACAGCACGAATCAATGGGGCCAAGCCTTCTACCATTGATGCTTGGCAGTGCTTTCTCTTTGATATACGTGACTGTATAAAGGAGTGACTTTTGTGTGTGTTTTTTTTTTTGTCCTTCCCTCTCTCCCTCCCTTTGACTGGACTTTGAGATATTGAGTATGTGTTTGTTGTTGTTTTTTTTGTATTATTATTTATTTTTTATTTATTATTTTTTTTTATTTTGGATATGTATGAAAAATAAAAAATGTTGATAACAAAAAAAAAAAAAAAGTCGTACTTGGCCAGCTGCGCTACCCAGTGCTGCTCAACTGCGCCAAGATTAGCGGAGTAGAGGTACCATAGCGGTTTATGGTCAGTAATCACAGTAAACTTTGAATACATAAGGTATTCTCTAATTTTTTCTGTGATCGCCCACTTTAATGCCAGTGCGTTAGTGACGCTGCTTCAAAATAAAAGGGAGGATGCGACGTTCGGAAAGATGTGGGATCAAAGTTGTGAGTTGGCTGCCAAACTTCATATCAATCCCTCGGTCACTCGCATAGTAACAATGCAGACAAAGCGGTCAAACACACCAGCAACAACACCAGATGAATATTGGCGACGGAATCTGTTTCTTCCCTTTATAGATCACCTCGCATCTGAAGTGAAAGACCGAGTTTGACTGGCACTCCCACGACTGAAAGGCCAGTATTTGCTGCCAGACAAACTGTCAGAATTGTCAGACTCAGTGTGGCAGGGGATAAAAAATGAGTACGGGGCACTGATGCCTAATCTAGATGGTGCTGATGTTGAACTGGAGCTGTGGAGGCAATTTTAATGGTACAACAACACGCAGTGCCAGTGACATTTGTGAGGTTTTAAAGAACACAGCGGAATTTTTCCCAAATTTACATTGCGTACTGAAAGTCCTCCTAACTATGCCAGTGTCCACGGCCTCTGCAGAGCGGTCTTTCAGCGTATTGAGGCGTCTGAAGACATATTTACGCAACACGATGACAGACCACAGGCTCACTGGACTTGCCCATATGAACATTCATCCTGAAATTAAAATCAACAGTGAGGAAGTGCTCAAACAATTTGATGCGCCCGGGAGGAGGAGAGTAAACTTCAAATAGGTAAGCAAGGTTTATCATTTATAAACAATGTAGTGGTGTTTCTTGAGTATTTGTGTGTTTGTGTGAGTTTTTTGGGGGGGGGAGGGGTTAAGCGGCTTCTGTGCGTACCTTGACATAAAATCCTGCAGGCGCCCCTGTATATATATATATATATATCTATATATATATATATATAATCATATATATATATATATATATATATATATATATATATAAACATGATTATAAGTTGATCCCTTGTCATTTGAGATGTGACTTAAAGGAACACTCCACTTTTTTTGGAAATAGGCTCATTCTCCAACTCCCCCAGAGTTAATAAGTTGAGTTTTACCGTTTTTGAATCCATTCAGCCAATCTCCGGGTCTGGCGATAGCACTTTTAGCATAGATCATTGAATCCGATTAGACCAGTAGCATCGCGTTCAAAAATGACCAAAGAGTTTCGATAGTTGTCCTATTTAAAACTCGACTCTTCTGTAGTTATATCGTGTACTAAGACCGGCGGAAAATGAAAAGTTGCGATTTTCTAGGCTGATATGATTAAGAACTATACTCTCATTCCGGCGTAATAATCAAGGAACTTTGCTGCCGTAACATATTACGCAGCACCTGAAAGTAGTCCCCAGCTAGGTAACTAGTTATAATATAGCTGGGGACTACTTTCAGGCGCTGCGTAATATCACTGCGCCTGCTGCGGCCATGTTACGGCAGCAAAGTTCCTTGATTATTACGCCGGAATGAGAGTATAGTTCTTAATCATATCAGCCTAGAAAATATATATATACATATATATACACACACACACACACACACACACAAATATGTGTGTGTGTGTGTGTGTGTGTGTGTGTGTAATTTATCTTATTTAAATTTTATTTATTTTGCCAGGGAAAATATAACATGAGGTAATGGCTTAAATGTACATCTCAGATGATTAAAAAAAAAAAAAAATCAATAAAATAGATATAAATGCAACGTTGACTATTTGACACCTCACGTGCAAAGCCCGCGAAAGAACCAGAGGTTATATAAGCTGCCGTCGTCACATCACGCACACACATCGACTCTGAGTGGACATTGCCTGAGAGCTTTCACGAGGTAAAGTATTTTTTTTATGTACATAAGTATAAAATGTACCATAAGCCTAATGTTCACACAAACGAGTCTTTCCGTCTTTATTTTCCGAGGCCCGCTCTTGAGCACCATAGACATAATATACGTAGACGCCTCATGACATGCTGGAACGTAATCCAGCGTCGCCGCCATATTGCTTGGGTCTCCTCACTCTACGCTAGTAGCAGAGTCATTCGGAGTCAACGGAGAGTGAGCAATTTATGGGCGTATTTTGTGCAGTTTACTGTTGCAATAACCCGCGCAGATACCAGATCGTGTGGGATTACCTTTCACAAGTAAGATTGAACAATAATTTTGGTTATTTTACCATTTATAATATTATGTCATCGTAACTAACGTTACTTACGTGTAACATTATTACAGCAGGAACTGGTACTCTCTCGTCTCTTGCTGTTTTTTTCTGTTCTTCAACTTTTAGAGGATGTGTTCTTATTCGGGGAGCACATCATTTCATGCTTGTGTCATTTGTGGTCAGTGGCTCCTGCAGGTGTACGGCTGGACACACTGTGCGTACCATGAGCGCTCACACTGACCTGTGATTTGCCCCGCAATCATTTCAACAGTAAATTATAGCCGTATTTCTATCGATTTCTATTGAACCAGCCATGCCATTAATAATGAACGTATCAGTCTTTTGCATGCCAAAGTCCATTTCTGCTTATAAACAGGTCAGGTTAGACTACCACAATTAATCTGTAGCCTATTTTACAAATGGGAATACAACGAAAGTCATGACAATGTTTTACATTCAAGCTACCCGTAAAATGTATAGTGAAAAGTTCTTTAAAATCATCTGGAATTCAATAAAGTAATTTTTACAGCTGTTTTTAAAGCATTTTGCTGCATGGATTAAAAAATAGGCTAATAAATAATTCACATATCATGCAGACAAAATTACATTGCAGAAATCCCTTTAAATGTTAAGGAATTAAGAGCAGAAAAATATAATCGGGCCTGTTTTAGGCTTTTCCTTATTTTTATATTTTAGATGATGATGAAAAATGACTCGCCATCTCTTCATTGAACGTGCCTTTAGAGAGAAATGCATCTTTACGGATTACATAATGAAAGTGTTTTTGTTTTCGATTTGAATTATTTCGTTTTAAAGTAGTAATTTAAAGCTTTCTATAGATATATTTATCATATTTGTGACTCAATTCGTTGAGTTTCAGTTCATCATTGTGAAGCGCTCCTATTCAAGACGAGACGGCAAGCCATCCTCTGTTTTTCTATTTATTTTAATAAAAGCACAACGTTTTTTTTTATATTGTGAATGCACACGAATAAAAGTAGACCCTTTACAGTTCCAAATGATGTATTACTCTTAACTTTATGAGTAAACATTATGGCGTATTTTAAGTTGTTTCCACTATTATTTTAAGTTATTTTCACGTGTGTGAGTGAGTGAGTGTGTGCGTGAGAGAGAGAGAGAGAGAAATAAATTCAAATGAACAATCAAACTTGTTTCTTTATTAAAATATAAAATTCATTCATTTATCAATATGCCATAGCCTACCATATGTCTTTGTTAAAGAGCATAATACAAAGTCTTTTAGCATGAAAGCACGTATTTTTCAATGTGTGACAGCGTCCTGTATCATAACTAAATCTCTGCAGTTTGTAACAAACCAAACCGTGTGAAAATCCGGTAAAAATTCGGGGAGTTAAGATTATTGTAGTTGGGGATACACATTCCTCAGTAGAAATTAATGCAGGGAGGGGTGCATTGGAGACCCATCCAAGATGGCGGCCGCGCTGTACATCAGCTCCAATAGGCAGCGCCAGTCTATGAGGCATCTACGTATATTATGTCTATGTTCAGAACCATTAATTACCGTTAATGCCATTATATCTGTGTGACGTCATTTGCGCAGATCTGCTAAAATTGAGAAAACCTCATTTCATTTCACATTCATGTCGGTCAAGGTAACGTTAGTTTAAAAAATATATTATCTATATCAGTGGCGGCTGCTGGTCTTTCAAAGAGGGGAAGCTCATTTTCGGCCTACATCATAAAAATTGTCCATTTATTTATATGTAAATCCTGCCCTACGTTCCTTTTCAAGAAAATGCTCTGTGACCCTGTCGTACCAGCTAGGCATCTTTTCCAGTGACGCTGGCCTAGCCTACTGTATGAATGAATGAATGAACAAACAATCTAAAAAAAAAAAAAGGATATTAAACTCGACGGAGGAAATGTGGGAATTAGGTTAAACTGAAACAAGGAATGTGGTGTATAATAGGGTTGTCATGATACCATAAAAATGTCTTACGAGACTATACCAGCTTAATTTATAATTCAATTCTACAAAACTAATCAAAATTTAATAAATAAATAGATGTAAGTGAAAACAGACAATATTATTCTCTGAATACTTAATTAATGTGAATGAATGACTGGGTATTGTTATCCATGGAATGATCTAAACAAAACTCATCTTAGCACTGCACAGAAGCTGCATGAAGTGACATTTAGATGTGGCATTTATACATTTAGACTGCATTTATAATTGCATAAATAATGTTATGAGATTAATGTCTTAAATACTAAATTCTGAATATAGAAATATGTTGGAAAATAATGTAATATGCCTACTTTTAGAGGGGAAACTTAAAAACGGCCAGCAGGTGGCAGAAGTTCGTGATTGAATCACTGAATCATTCAAACGATTCTTTCAAAACGGCTGAATCCTTCAGGAGCAGTGGCGGTTCTACATTGAATTATTCTCCGGGCGAGACCCCCTCTGAGCGACCCCATTCCCCCCCACCCAATCAGAGAAAAAAATATATAGGTTTTTTTGCAAAACAATTTACACAAACAGCCACGTTTTACTATAACAATATAAGTTTATAAGCTTATATTTCTCAATTGCACAAATCCTTCAACAGAACATTTGAAAAAAACAATTGAAAAAAATGGTTAGCTTTAGTAGCTCTTCACCATAGACTTATTTGCCGGTTCAGGGTACTGACCCACCAAAGACTGTCCGATTAGAGACAAAGCAAAGATGCACTTGTCTTATGAGAATAACCCATTTATTGTCACCACTCAACAGACTGTATTCGAGGCTGTGATGTTATGTAGTTGTGGTTTTCTACAAAATAAAGCAGTGACATAAACATGAATATACAGAATATACATGATAATAGTCAAATTATAACAAACTGGCAATAGCACAACACAATAAGTTACGCTTAGTAATTAAACATGAACATTATTAGCAAAGATAGGTAGCAATACAAGGCAGACTGTAATTCCTATCTTATAAGCAGCGCACAGCTGTAACTTGATACCTTATTAGAGTCACGCTGCTCGTACAGCGCCACTTTGTCTGAGTGACGACAGTGCATGCGCGTAGAAGGTTGTTACAACACTTTTCCCGTTTTATATAAAGAATACGATGAACTTGCTTCAAATGGGAATATAACTTGTACTAATAACAACAAATATATAACTCTAACCCTCACAATATTGAAGATATGTATAAACATATAAGCAACAGGGTCATACGCATACTTATTATGAATGCACGCATACACACGTAGATATTGTTACCTCACAGGCATAATAACGTGTTTACAAAGGCAGATTAGTCTCTCATCAACTATATCATTAACAATCCAAACTTACTTTTGCATTCACGCACAACACTTTGTCCAAAAGGCAATCTTTAAACAGTCCGTAAACTATGATGTCGCAGAAACTTAAGCGTCCGTCTCCGCATGCTGCTGCACTCAACTACAGTCTCTGCAAGGGCGGGGGAGATCACGTGGTCACGGTTTCTGAACGCTGATTGGCTCAGGTGAAGTGGTCTGTGTGTGCGTGTCACTCAACATGCAGGAGGGAGAGATTTAAAAGAGAGACATTAGAATAGTAGAAACTTATAGCCTTTTTTACAACAATTCTGCACAAAACAGTATGAGTTATCAGAACTCTATACTGTATATACATAATAAACCCTGTGTTTATTTGGCACTCGACAATCAACAGATTTCCCATCCCCCAACACCGTCACTCACGACCAGAAGTCAAGACTAAACCAATTCACCTCCACATAATCGTTTACTCCCTATTTTTATTAGCCATTTCACACAATTCAGAAAAAAAACAAAAACGTGCAAATTATAGGCCTGTGTTTTAATATTATGAATGAAATGTGCGTTATTTGGAAGAAAGTCAAGGTGTGACTGACTTTATCCACTTGTCCCACTAATGGAGCGGACAAGACCTCCTTGTCCGCTCCATTTGAGTCCGAAATGTATCGTATTCCTCATCCTTACCTATCAAAATGCATGCTACTGATGCGAAAACGCAGAAACTCGAACCTGATCCGATTTTTTTTTTTTTTTAATGAAGGACAAAAGTTTCGGAGGCAGTGTGTGATATAATGTGAGGTTGTATTTATTTTTTAACGTGCGAACATTTAGGACTGGGTGTGAAATGACCTTTAAACTGTTTGTTTAGTAAATCGTTTGGTGCTTCTGTATCAAGCAGTAGGCTACTTTTAAAAACTGCGTTAACCTCACTGCTATTTGTGCTTGTTTTAATGGTTAATGTTTAATAATGCTAATAAAAAAAATACCCAATGTTTTTGTCGGGTGTGGTGCTTTGGTTTAGCATTATATCATCTTATTTAAACGCAATCATGTTTAAATCCTGCTATTCTGGATGATAAGTTGAACGAATATTTGAGTATTTGTATAGCCAACATTTTTTTTACAAGCTCTGAGAGAAAGTCCGCGGTAGCGGGCGGGAGTGGACACAAACATTGCGGGCGCGGGCGGTCCTGGTCAGAAATTCAGCGGGAGCGGGCGGGTGCGGGTGTAAGAAAACAGTCCCGCGCAGGGCTCTACATGGCACCTTCTCAGCAAGCAGGGGCGCCAATTTGCCAATTCCCCACACAGTTATATGATAGATAATAGAAAACCGCTTAGCGGCGCAGATTATTATTTTTTTATTTTTTTTCAAGTGCTTGTGCCGCCCCTCACGTGACATGAAAAAATGCCGCCCCGGGCGGCTGCCCCGTTCGCCCATGCCTAAAACCGCCACTGTTCAGGAGCGAATCAAATGACTATTTTTATGAATGGCTTCTTAGTGAATCAGTGATTCTCCCAAATCAACGCGGATTTGGATTCGAGCACAAACGAAACAAAAATAGCACTCGTGTCAGGAGCATTTTTTGCTCGCATATCTTGAAATTTCAGAGTTAGCAGCATGTATATTAAAACATAACATTATAAATAAATAAAAAATATATATATAATGATTGATAAGAACCAAGTGCAAAGCCGCGATGGGACTGAGCTCGAATAGCTTCAGCGTCAGCGACTTTTTATTGTACAAAATCGCTGTCAATCAAAAGGAGATGCAGACCGTCCAATCATCACGCAGGAGCCCGTAGTCCAGGCCAGCCCACTCCTCCATTCACCCCCAGAGACGCTGAGCGTCCGGGGGCGGGACATAATCGCAGCATTTACCCAATGACCGTCTAGTTTCTAAGCTCTGAAAAAAACTGTTCAAAGGAGCCCCATTGAAGTCCATGGACGCTCGGCTTCAACAGAGAAATACACTGACGCTACGGGAATATATGACAAGGAAATTGAGTCCGACCTGCTATATGTAGCTGATTCTGAACAAACTCGTTCTAACGCATTTTTAGTCAATAAAATGTTAACACAATAGTACATATTTGACCATTAATTTTTTGACATGATAGGGGAAGCTGAGCCTCCTTTGCAGTCTTAAAGAAATCCCCATTGATCTATATATTCATTTTACAATTATTAATAATATTTTCACATTTAAGCAGTGTTGTCTCACAGACTTGTCTGAGTGAGAGCACGCGACACTAAGTGCGTTTACATGGACCCTCTTAATGCGATTATAATGAGATTTTGGCGATATTGCGATTATGCTTTACCTCATGTTAACGCAATAGTCCGATCTAAATAATGCGATTAAGCTCATAATCGCAGCAAGCATAATCATATTAACATAGGTGGCATACGCCGATTTTAATCAGAATATACAGGCATGTAAACACCTTAATCGCAGAAAATCCGGTAAAAATTTGGGGAGTTAAGATTATTGTAGTTGGGGATACACATTCCTCAGTAGAAATTAATGCAGGGAAAACTTCCGGTTATGGCGCGGTGCTGAGTGGACACGAATCGGAGCTCCGCAACAAATACTGACTTAAATTATCTACTTTAACTCAACAAACGTTGACCGACTGATCCCATTTTAAATTCGGATGCATCTTAATGTTTCAAGATGCCACCAAAACCAATGAAAACGACACAGAAACAAGTCAAATCGACTGTACCTGGAGAGGTCGAGGCAGATGCTAAATCCAATGAAGCTAGTGGCGAGGAAGGAGCGTCGGGTGTTGGCCAGGAGTCTGCAATCCTTGAGGCTATCCACTCACTGAAATCGGACTTTGCTGTGCGATTTGATGGATTGCTTCAGGCGATCAACGGAATGCAGTGCGATCTTAAAGCTCTCACAACACGGGTAACAGAGACCGAGGATCGAATAGGCACTCAAGAAGATAACGTCTCAGAGTTGCAAACGCAGAACGCAAAACTGAAAACTGCCATAGAATCTCTTTCACTAAAAGTCGATGACCTGGAAAATCGCAGTCGTCGGTCCAATCTACGATTAGTGGGACTTCCAGAAAAGATCGAGGGGAAGAATATGTGTGCCTTTTTAGAGAAATTAGTTCCCGAGATCCTCGGCCCGGAACACTTTCCCGCTCCTCTTGTAATTGAGAGAGCTCACCGAATCGGCAGATTCTCCGAAGATCGTTCTGACTCTCCACCGAGAGCCGTAATAATGAAATTTCTAAATTATGCTGACAAAGTCCGTACTCTGACAGCAGCTCGAGCAAAAGCCACAGTGATGTTGGACAAAAGAAAGCTTATGTTCTTTTCTGATGTGTCAGCTGAACTGCACAAGAAACGGAAACGTTTTGACGCGGTGAAGAAGGATCTTCGCGATCTCAACATCCTCGAACTGCGTTATGGCATCTTGCATCCAGCTACTTTGTGCATGACATACAAGGGAAAGCGCCACTTGTTTGATAACCCTTCGGACGCTCAGAGGTTTTTGCAAGACCTGAAGGATAATAATGCTTAGCAAGACTTGAAGGAAGGTATTTCTCTTTGGGGTCAGTTTCATGAACCTAAGCAAACCTTTATTTATTTAATTTAATTTAATTTTATTTTTTTTGTGATGTTGAGTTGACATTTCTGAATGTTGCGGGACCCGTCCAGCCACCAGACATGCTGTTCCTCACCGTGAAGAGATCGCGGGTGGACCGGCATAGTTCCATAATCAGGCTCTTTCGAGAAGACCTTGGGAAGTGTTTAAATGGGGAGGGGAGGAGGGGTGAGGGTATTTCATTTGGGGAAATACCCGTTTGTTGGCCAACTGTTCTGTATGGCTGTGTTTTCCCATTATGTGTTTTTTTTTTTTTTTTTTTTTTTTTTTTTTACATTTTCTTCACAATAATAGTCTATGTACATACTATAGTTATTTTTGCAAGAATGGAAAATACACTGTATATACGATAATGGTTCCCCTATCTGATATTCAATTTACATCTTGGAATGTAAGAGGTCTAAACAAAATTGTAAAGTTAAAACAAGTGTTCAATAGAATTAGGCAAATGAAAGCTAAAAATAATTAATACTATTGAGGACAAACTAGGGAGGTATATAATCATCCAAGCTGAGATCCTTTCTGTTAGACTGAATTTAGTGAATGTTTATGGGCCCAATGTGGATAATCCTATTTTTTACAGAAATCTATTTTTAATATTAGCGGAACTGCCAGGATACTTTGTTATAGGAGGAGATTTTAATTGTGCTCTATATCCAGAATTAGATAGATCAACTAAATCAGACTCCTCTCATGTACAGACCAGAATAGAGTTAAAACAGTATATGCAAGATTTTAATTTAATAGATATATGGAGGAACATACACCCAGATAGTTTGACTTATTCATGCTACTCTAGTACTTATAAAAAATTTTCTCGTATAGATTATTTTATTTTGTCTACTGATCTATTCTCCAAAGTTAGTAAATGCTGGTATGATAGCATATTAATCTCAGACCATGCTGCAATTTCATTTACATTAAACTTTCCTAATGTTTTATGCAGATCCCCAAGATGGCGCTTACATATAACTTGGTTGAGAGATCCCGACTTTTTGGAGTTCATTGATAAACAGATAGATTTTTATTTTGAAATAAACACAAATCAAACATCTGCTTCAGTCAGATGGGAAGCATTTAAAGCTTTTATAAGAGGACGAATGATTAGTTAAAAATTGCCACGACTGTAGGTTCACTCCAACTCTGCTGGGTGCAGCAGGCCATCACCACTGAAGAATCTAGGAAAGAAACAAGCAATCTGTCACAGAGCCAACAATATTTAGTTTGCAAATCCAGGTTTATTAGAAGGAAACGAGCTAGAGCAGCAGTGAAATGCAAATAAAAGAAAGAATATATAATAATTATTAACAAATATATATACACACACATACACACAACAAATTCTTCTACTACTACTACTACTAATAACAACATAATCTTAATATAACGGAATCTATGTTTTTAGTTTTAGGTTGAGTGTCACGTACGTTTTGATATCAAGGCCTTCTTAAAATTGGCTAAATATATTCTGAAAAATGCACATTAATATATTTCATGATCTATATTTCAGCTTCTTCAGTTCACCTGTATTTCTAAGTCAGTAGCTCCCTTCAGAAATGTTGAAATCTTGAGAGCTTCCCTTCTGTTATGTAGAGTTTATTTCTGTCCTCCTGAAATCACAGAACAATTTTTATCAATATTTGTTTACCATGAAATATCAAAACTTGTTTTCAATTTCGATTACACTCTCCATGTAAGTGATGTTATCGATTCAGTAAAGCCTTTTCCAACAACCCATTGACAAATCACCAGCAAAACCTTTACAGAGCTATCAAAATCTCTCATATGGGTAGTTGACATATCAATGTGTCCTATGGTGGGACAGCAAATAAAAAATAATAAAATAAAATTAAAATAAACTAACATTGAAGATAAACCTCTCTCATGCTATTTGTAACTCTAAGAATGAAGAAACATTTTTCTCAAGTTATTTGTAGTTTATTTTTCTTCTGCATTTTTGCTGTCACACCATAGGACACAGTCCAATTTTTATTTTATTCGAATATTTGATTAAAAGCCCAGAGTTTCATAAACACGAGCTCAATCTAGAGTTAGCCTACCTGAAAACTGCTAAGATGCTAACAGACTTTTTCGAAGACACTAAACCATTTCTATAAAATAAATATTAATTGAAACATGTCAATAACAAGTAAGAAATGTGTCAGGAACGTTTGTATGTAATATTTGTGTGATTAAGTTTAGGGACTATACAGTACTTACCTGAAATCAGTGAAAACCGCAGCGAGAGATGGAGATTACTGTTCGCCAGTTGTGTCAACGCCCCGTTTCCATGGCATCTCTGCTCCCATATTAGGGTTGTATTAATTCATTTAAAAAGACTGAATGTGAAATTATTGCGATTATAAAAGTATATTTAAAAACTTTAATGTTAGGTGGGATTAATCGTGATTAATCGCAATTAATTTCAGAACAATGTGCGATTTAATTAGTTCTGTTTTTTTTAAATCGATTGACAACACACATATATATGTATATATGTTGAGCTTGTTTGTCTCCTGAGTGGTACACTCTGTTATTTTCCATATAGCTGCAATGAAGCCATGTAGAGGAACACAGAATTGCCATGTGGTCACAATGTGACTCACAATTGTCTTACAGTTTTTTTTTTTTTTTTTTTTTTCATCTGCTTACACACATTTTCAAAACTTTGCCTCTTTTTTTCAAAACTTTACACACAAATCCAAGAATTGCACACACAAAATGCAAAGTGCCTCACATCTCTTGCAAAATGAAACACTGCATTCAAAATATCACAAACACATCATGTCTCGTCTGACCGATACGCAGAAAATGACCGTATCGGAGCCGATACCGATCCTGGTATGTGTTGGAAGAGCCGGTCTTGTGGGGTTAGCCCTCAGCCTAGCTCATATACCTCTGCGCTTACCGTGCTTCCGTTCTCTCTCACACCGCTTGTGATGCTGCCTTGTGCGGGTAGCAGTAGGCAAGGCTGTGGTTTTGAGGTCCGGCTTCAGCAGTAAAGAAAGGCCTTGTAGCTTCTCAGTAGCCACCGGCGAGAGCTGGCGGTACTTGAACTGCATGCAATATGCTTTTATGAATCTGATATTATAACTCTCTCTCACACACACACACACACACACGCTCAAACTGCCTTGTCTTTAGCCTGCACTGACTTCAAAAGAATCTTTTCTTTCACCACATTCTAGACAAAACATTATGACAATAGGTTTTGAGGCTTTCGTGTTCTCACAGAGTAGACAAAAGTTTACAAATAAATGCTAGAGCATACAAATGCCTAGGAAGGGACAACCAACTGAAGATGAATCTTACAATGAAGATGCATTGCAAAATATATTGGAAGAGGAAAACATCACTGAACAAGCTGAAAACCTTGCAACAACTGAACAGGAGCAATCTTCTGATTTTGAGGGACCAGCTGAAGTTGATGTAACGTTCTCGAAGGATGGAAAAAAGATTATTTTGAAGTCAATGCAGGCCAAAGACAAGGCAGTTTGAGCGTGAGATTCATAAAAGCATATTGCATGCAGTTCGGGGGAGGATGAAATAGGTGTAATACTCACAATAGTTTGTATGTATAGATGTGTGCGTGTGTGTGTGTGTGTGTGTGTGTGTGTGTGTGTGTGTGTGTGTGTGTGTGTGTGTGTGTGTGTGTGTGTGTGTGTGTGTGAGAGAGAGAGAGTTATAATATCAGATTCATAAAAGCATATTGCATGTAGTTCAGGGTAGGATGAAATAGGTGTAATACTCACAATAGTTTGTATGCATAGATGTGTGTGTGTGTGTGTGTGTGTGTGTGTGTGTGAGATAGCGTGAGTATACATGCATCCACACATGCACAGGTCCAAGGCCTTTATGTTTGCAAGCACAACATGCTCCTGAATACTAGTTGTTTCTCTTACTTTCATTCTTCCCCATTCACTTTCAATAGCCGGCCATTTTGGACAAGTGTGACTTTGTGCAATTTTGTACAAAATAAAAACATTTAAAAACAAACTTCCTGATTAAACATTAAAGCACACTAGTGTGATAAACAGTGCAAATTTTCATAATTTTGTATCTCATATTGTGAATATTATTCATAAAAAATGCATTTTTCACTCAAAAAATGAGGTACCTACTCTCAGATAAATTAGGCTTACGATTAATCAGATGCAAATAGAAACACAAAACCAGTCCTAAATGAAAGAAAACAAGTTGACAAAAAGAATGAATCCAATTTTTGGTGATAATATAGCATAATTACAGATTTATAAGCAATTTTTTGGAGTCCGGTCATTTTTGACCGGGAACACACAACAAGTGTGACAGGAGTCCGAACACAACCAGAGGGTTAAAACAAGCTCCTTTTCTACTGATTATGTTTTTTTTTTCTCCTTGAATCCATGGAAAGAAGTAGAAACACTTAAATAAAACACGTAAATATCAGGTATGATTTACTTGTTTCACTTGTTGAACAGAATCTGTTGCAGGAATGACTCAAAGTCTGTTCACATCTCTGTGGTTAGATCAGTGTGCACAATAATGTGTCTTTGACCTTCATTATGTATGTTTTGATTATACTGTGTTGTAAATAAAACACAAATAATTTAAAAAACCCTTTTTTTCAATGTCCTCACATTCTCTCTCACCTGCCTCACAGTCACAGTCACACTGATGGCCCATTAGAGGCCACTAGGGGAGGGCCCTTTGTCTCTCAGGTGAGACTCACTTAATATTCATGGCCATTACCACTCCCTCACATACAGACCCTCGATCACAAAACATGTCTTGAAAATTTTAAATCAATATATTGTTTTCTGTGAATGAGTAAGCAGAATAATTTTCACATAATTTTGAAGTAAATATTCTAGCCTACAAGACTGATTACTCAAAAGTCTTATTCAGGACTATTTAGTGTGGGTTTTAAGGCCTTATTTCAGCTACATTTTTTTTCCCAAAACGTACTAACCACGCATAATATTTTTTTTCTAAAAAATGCAAACATGTACATCCATCTTGGTCACATATTATTGTAGCACAGTTTGTGCTGAATACAAAAAAAATTACATGTTGGTCAGTAGTATGTTTTAAGTAGCTGAAATAAGCACAAATATCAGGGCATGTCAAAACATCTCAAGGGCCCCAAAATGACCTCGGACCCCAGAGGGTTAACAGCAGATTTTCATTTTTGCATGAACTATTTTTAATGGAACATCATAGGTTTCTGTTCCTCCATTACATGTCCTTGTTACTCAAATTTAGATAATCATTGTGAAGACAGAATATTAATTTCTGGTTGGAGTACTCATTTAACCAAATTCAGCAGTTTTAACAAATTGCTTAATGTTAGTGATGGTTATGTTATGATAAATGTCATGGTTGTGCTCTTATGTTGTTAGGACTCTGACAATTACTCATTCCACCACCTGGACATTGGAATCATCCTCATTGGGCATGAAGGTGATGTGCTCTCATTTTCTCTCCATCTCAATCCAGCCTCATTGAATATCATCATTGACGGAGATCTTCCATGAGAACCACTTGTGTTCTGCCATACATGACATTAAAGTGTGTTCTGTCACAGCATATTAGTCCTGTTTGTGCTCAGTAAATGTGTTCACACAATTCTTTAGCCAAGTTTAAAGTTACAGAGATTTGCCTCCTTTTTAATGCATATTCACAAGGGATATAGCATATATTGTTGAATACTATGTTCATGTTTCTTCTACAAAATAGTTACAATTGTTATAAGCTGTTTTATAAGCTGTTTCAAAGCTTATTTCTACTTGTCTTGTTGCTGACAGTTTAATGCATTGTCATGTTAACATTTCTTCGGTGAACAATAAAAAAAAAAAACAAAAAAAAAAAACATTGTGCATTGAAATCTGTTTATTTTCTTTTTTTCCCCCCAATTTATTTGAACTAGAACTTGAACTTGTCATAGCACTTGCATGTGTTGCTGTTACAGGGCTGACGAGACATGAGACGTGCGGATCCATATGCAGGCTTTTATTGACAAGAGACGTGGTCATAGCAGGCAGGGTCAAACAGTGTCTCGCCCATGTTATACCTGTATGCCAAAGAATAAACAAAGACAAGCATGGGTCGACGATCGGCGAACAGCATCAAAAGGGTGCTAGACAGGAGAGGTAGTCCAAAACGTAAGCGATAGTCCAGGCAGGGGAAAACACAATCCGACAAAGGCAAGGCAAGGCAAGGCAAGATTAATATTTATATATAATATGACCCCAAAATTGAAAGAGTAATTGTAAAACATTTAAAAAATTTTAATCATACAAATAATAAAAAAATTTTTTGTTTTGTTTACTTCTCATCTATGCATTAATGCTGTGTTTTGGGACTTTTGTACCTGTTTACCACAAAAATACTCAACTACACCATTAGCTTGCATGTGAAATATTACATTTTTATGAATAAATCTCTTAAATGATGATCTAAATTTAATTTAAACTGTTTCTGGATATTGATCTAGGTGTTAGGTGTACAATACTGCCATCTGGTGGTTAGAGAAAAACTTGTAGAAACGTCCCAGGTTACGTATGTAGCCATGGTTCCCTGATGGAACGAGACGCTGCGTCGAAAATGTTAGGGGAACACCTTTCAGCGATATCAAGCTCTGAATCATATGTGTAATCAGTCCAATTGATGGCGAGACCTCAGGTGCGGGTGACGTCATGACCAGAAAGCTTAAAAGCACGTGAGGTGCAGCCGGCTTCAGCTTCTGGGAATGAAGCATAGCTCTAGTAGGGATGCCGGAGGTATGGCCCTGCGACGCAGCGTCTCGTTCCCTCAGGGAACTATGGTTACATACGTAACCTGGGACGTTCCCCTTCAGGAACTCAAGCTGCGTCGAAAACGCTAGGGGAACGAGATGTCCACGCCGCCAGACTTGCAAATCCCTGCCTAGTGTGGAAGAGCACAGCTATGGCAAGAGAACAGAGGAGCCTGGAGTGGCTCGCAAATCTAGGCCATAGAACCTGACGAAGGTGAGGGGTGTAGACCATCCCGCAGCGTTGCAAATGTCCTGCATAGGCACACCTGCCAGAAAGGCCTTAGAGGCTGCCACACTTCTCGTTGAGTGAGCCTTGACCCCCAATGGTGAGGGGAGATCAGAGGACTCATAGGCAAACATGTCACCCTGTAGCTCATGACTGGTTACTCACTGAAGCTAAGCAGGGTTGAGCCTGGTCAGTACTTGGATGGGAGACCTCCTTGGAAAACTAGGTTGCTGTCGGAAGAGGTGTTAGTGAGGCTAGCAGGGGGTGCTCACCCTGTGGTCTGTGTGGGTCCTAGTGCCCCAGTATAGTGATGGGGACACTATACTGTCAAAAGCACCGTCCTTCGGATGAGACGTTAAACCGAGGTCCTGACTCTCTGTGGTCATTAAAAATCCCAGGCATCCTGGCCAAAATTCGCCCATTGGCCTCTGACCATCATGCCCTCCTAACAATCCCTATATCTGCTGATTGGCTTCATCACTGTCTCCTCTCCACCAGTAAGCTGCTGTGTGGTGGGCGTTCTGGCGCGCTATGGCTGCTATCGCATCATCCAGGTGGATGCTGCACACTGGTGGTGGATGAGGAGATACCCCCTGACAATGTAAAGCGCTATATAAATGTAAGTAATTATTATTATCATTTATTATTAACAGTAATTGCATCAACTATCCACCGACTGAGGGTCTGCTTGGAAGCAGGATGACCTCTCTTAGGGGAACCAAAACAAACAAGCATTTGGTCCGCCTTTCTCCACAGGGCAGCTCTGTGGACATATGTGTCCAGTGCTCACACTGGACACATACAGTTAAGCCTCTGCTGGTCGGGCTCCCTGAAGGGAGGAGGACAAAAAGCCTGAAGTACGACAGGCCGAGGTGTAGAAGAGGGGACCTTAGGGACATACCCCGCACGAGGGTACAGAAAAACTTTGGCCAGACCGGGCGCAAAGTCGAGATAGGAAGGGGCCACAGAAAGGGCCTGCAGATCTCCAACTCTCTTTAGAGAAGATATCGCTAAGAGAAATACAGTCTTTAACGTAAGAAGACGGTCTGATATCTCCTCAATAGGCTCAAAGGGAGGCCTACAGAGAGCATCTAGCACCACAGCGAGGTCCCAGAGAGGGACACGAGATCGTACCTGAGGCCTCAGCCTCATCACACCGCGGAGGAAACGTGTAACCAGGGGGTCCTTGCCCACTGACTGTCCACCAAGAGGGGCGTGGTAGGCCGCTATGGCCGCCACTTAAACCTTCAGGGTGGAGTGGGTTAACCCATTGGAAAAACGAGCCTGCAAGAACTCCAGCACTGTACCAATCGGGCAGATAACTGGGTCAAGCTGGCGGTCTCCGCACCATGAAGTGAAGAGTCTCCACTTCAGGGTGTACAGTTTCCTCGTTGAGGGAGCTCTAGATTGGAGGATGGTCTCAACAACCTCGGTTGAGAGACCAAAGGCTATGAGTTGTGCCACACCCACAGCTTCCACAACTCCGGGCGGGGGTGAAGTATCATGCCCTCCGCCTGTGAGAGGAGATCGCTCCTGATGGGAATCTCCCACGGAGAGCCATCGAGGAGAGAAACCAGGTCCGAGAACCACACTCGGCCCGGCCAGAACGGGGCTACTAGTAATAGACGGACCCCGTCCCGGCGCACTCTCTCTAGAACTCCTGGGAGTAGAGCGATCGGGGGAAAAGCATACAGACGAAGCCTCGGCCAAGTTTGTACTATAGCCCCAGTGGAGCTGGATGAGTCAGAGAGAACCAGAGGGGACAGTGTGATGTCTGATGAGTCGCAAAACAAATCCACCTGAGCCTGGCCAAAAACTCTCCGGGGAATGGATGCTTCACCCCCCGGGCCTCGGCCCCTGCCTCGACAGGATGTCTGCTCCCATATTGAGATGCCCAGGAATATGAACTGCTCTCAGCGAGAGAAGCTTGTTCTGGGACCACACAAGGATCCGGTGCGCCAGTTTGTATAAGGAGCGCGAATGCAGACCTCCCTGGTGGTTTATGTAAAAGACCACCGCTGTGTTGTCGGTGCGCACCAACACATGGCGATCTCTTAGGTCAGGAAGAAAGTGTTTGAGTGCTCGAAACACGGCCAGCATCTCCAGGCAGTTGATGTGCCACATGAGATGGCGACCACTCCACAGACCGCGGGCAGGGTGGCCACTCATGACGGCGTCCCAACTGGTGAGGGACGCGTCTGTCACTAGCGTTACGCGGCGACAAGGGGCTCCCAGCACTGGGCCCTAAGACAAGAACCAAGGTTTCCTCCACATGTCCAAGGCACGTAGGCATCGCCGCGTGACCTTGATCATGCGAAGCGGGTTTCTCCTCGGGGAGAACCCCTTGGTCTTGAGCCACCACTGTAGGGGTCTCATGTACAGCAGGGCAAAAGGTATCACGTTGGATGCTGCTGCCATCAGACCCAGCAGCTTCTGAAACTACTTGACAGTGAGTGACAGGCCTTCTCTGACTCTCGTGACTGCAGTGAGGATCGACTCCATCCGAGCAGGATCGCCTGCATCGTAGTCGAATCCCACACCACGCCCAGATAAGTGGTCCTCTGTGATGGAGAAAGCACACTTTTCTTGGCGTTTAGTCTTAACCCCAACTCTTTCATGTGAGCGAGAACGACATCTCGAGGTCGAACCGCCATCTGCTCTGACTGAGCTAAAATCGGACGCAACCCCCCATCCTTCTTTGGAACAATGAAGTACCGGCTGTAGAACCCAGACTCCCTGTCGAGAGGAGGGACCACCTCGATGGCCTCCTTCCTCAAGAGAGTGTTCACTTCTTGTTCTAATACCAGAGCCTGCTCGGGCCCACTAACGTGAGAAAAACCCCTTTGAAAGGCGGCGGGGCGCCGAACTGAATGCGATAACCTCTCTCTACAGTTTGCAGGACCCAACCAGATACATTTGGCAGTAGTTTCCACGCTGCTAAGTAATCTACTAAGGGAACCAGTCTCTCAAGACTGGCCTCTGGTGTACTTGGAGCTAGCTCGGTGCCCTGAAGCGGAGGACCGGCAGGAGACGGCCAAACTAGATGCTCGAGAGACCCCCGAAGGGGTGCCAAGGCTCTCAGCTCCGCTACGTTTCCGGGCGGAAAACACTGAGAGAGACACTCGCTGGAGGCCGCTGCGCCCTGGAACACTGGCAGGGTTGGCAGAACGATCTCCAGAGGGCGCTGAGGAGAGACGGACACCGTGTAAAGCGGTGCACCCCGCTCTTCCCCAGTAGGGGCCGCCCTCAGCAGTCCCGGACTTATGGATGTCAGGACCGCTTCGTCGGGGGCTTCCCAGACTGAAGCACGACCCTCAGATCAGGCCTCGCCTTAGAAGCCCCCGACTTAGAGTGCCGCCGACCTCGGTCCCGCTGCGGGGGAGCACGAGAGGCGACGCTGTGCTTCTGAACCTCTCTGTATGAAGAGCTGGTACACGGCTGGGGCTGCTCCCGCCCAGCAGCCCCCAGAGTTATCGAACGGCGAGGGAGAAACCGCTGAAACGCCGCCGCCTGTTTACGAGCCTCCTGGTATCTGTCGACGACGGAATTGACGGCGTCGCCGAACAGACCAGAAGGCGCAAGCGGGGCTTCCATAAGGAAGACCTTGTCTTTCTCCTTCATATCAGACAAGGTCAACCACAAATTCCTCTCCGCCGCCACCAGAGCTGCCATGGACCGCCCGATGGCACGGGCAGTCTCCTTGGTGACGCGGAGAGCTAAATCAGCGGCTCTCCTCAGTTCTACCATATCTTCAGATTTTATTTGCTCGCCTTCGTCTAGCTCTTTTAGCAGGTCGGCTTGATACGCCTGCAAAACTGACATAGTGTGCAGACACGTGCCAGCCTGACCCGCTGCCGTGTACCACTTGCCCACCAGCGTTGATGTTGTGCGCAGCGGCTTGGAGGGCAAGACCGGAGCCTTCAGAGACGATGCCGCGCCGGGAGACAGATAGCTCGCGAGCGTCTGCTCAACCCGGGGCATCGCTCTGTAACCGCAATCACTCAGCCCCGCCACAATACCATAATAATCAGAGGCGGGGACGAATAAGCGGGCCGAGAAAGGTTTCTTCCATGATCTCGACACCTCGGGGAAAAAAAGGCAGGCTCCGGCACGGAGGTAGTGGCTTAGTACGCAGAAAGCGTTCATCTAATTTACTTCTCTGCGATTCAGCCTGTTTCTCGGTGGGCCAATCGATGTTCAGCTTGGCAACCGCGCGAGTAACTACCTCCACTAGCTCTTCATACTGTGGGGATTGAGGGGGCGAATACTCAACGTTCTCCACATCAACCTCCTCGGAGGAAGATAGGAGAAGCACCGAGCCCGCTCCCCGGGGGGAAGAAACCGCAGAATGGGCTTCCGATCCCAGAGAGCGGGCGGTGGATCTGGCTGGTGAGGAAGAAGATAGGGACTCGCCCGTCTCCATTCCCTCCACCAGATCCCGCTGCGAACCCCACGAGTGCAGCCGCCATTCCGCCTCGGCGGAAGCGGGGCCAGCACCGTGAGGAACGCTGGCAAAGGCTCCCTCCTCAAAGAGAGCCTTCCGGGAGCGAAGCGTACGCAGTGGCATTCTCTCACAATGCGGACAGTCGGCTCCCTCGAGAGCCGACTCTGCGTGCTTCACTCCCAAGCAGACCACGCACAGACTGTGTGTATCCCCACTCGTAATAGAGCATGGGCAGGGAGGAACACACAATCTATAACGCGATCCGCTTTTGCCCTTATTCTTTGCTTTGGACATACTGTATTGATGCTTGTGTACTGACAGACAACAATAAATATGACTCGCGGAACATAGATCGTGACTGACACACACAGAGAGCTTTGCTGAATGACAGAAAGCTGAAGCCGGCTGCACCTCACGTGCTTTTAAGCTGCCTGGTCATGACGTCACCCGCACCTGACGTCTCCCCATCAATTGGACTGATTACACATATGATTCAGAGCTTGATAGGGCATAAAAATGCTCTTTGTTGCAGTCACACGTGTGTTTTTATATGTGTGTGTGTGTGCGCGTCTTTTCTACATTGCATTTGTGATCTAGTACCAGGCCTTCATTTCTGTGTGAAAATTTTCAGACCTATGCTGGATTTATTATTATTTTTTGACAAATTAAAAAAATATATAGAGATTTTTTTGTATTTCCCATTCATTTTCAATTGGGGTCATATTGACCCCAAAGACCATATTAGTAAAAAAAATAAATACATACCTTCAGAACAACCGAATCAAGCCCTTTTTTTTATGTGAATACAGAAAGAAAATGTTGAAAAGTCACAAAATCTTATTCCACTGAGATGAAGGGAAACATTTTTTAACTAAAGAAAGTTGATTGGGTCATACTGACCCCAATACTATTTCTAATCCATTCAAACTCATCTATCTAATGTTTCTTATCTATCTATCTATAATCTGACTTTATCTATCTGTCTATCTATCTGTCTTTATAGCAACACTCTAGCAACCATAGCAACTACCCCGAGTACCCTAGCAACTGCATAGTGTAATAGCCACACAATATTTATTATAAAATGATCAAGAAAGACAAAATCAAGTCATCATGCTTAAAATATAATTTTATTCCGTTAATGCCCATTTGGATCGCACTTAGTCTGGAACCTCACCCATAAGCATATCAAACTGGAATAAAAAGCTCCAGAATGACTTACTCTTGGGATCACTGGAAGACACAAGCCTTTCCACCACGGCAAGGTGGCGATCCTTGGAAAGGACATTCACTCTCCATTCATTCTTTATCTAACACACTCTCACACACACACACACACACACACACACACACACACACACACACACACACACACACACACAACCTTCCCTATTTAACACATACACACACACACATGCACATAAGAAATAGACAGAAAATGTGAAGCTTTAATATATACACAATTTATTCGCATTTGTATAAGCATTATTTCTTAAAATCACGACATTATTTTACAGAAGTGCTAAATGAGATCTATGCAGCTTTTGTGATGTATCTACTCTAAAACGCAATACACAGGATCATGATAGCTGTAGTATGTCTGTAGAACTCCTGCTCTGACATTTGAGTGTGCACCGCTTATGAACACAGGATCCAGAAGAGTGTTGTTTTCTGTTGTCCCAGTGCTGATTAGCTGTGTGTATCCTTTATCTTCAAACAAATTGAGAATAGGCTTGTTGCAGTGAAACAGCTGATCTTCATTAAAGTCTCCACACACTATAACAGGCCTGAAATCCATGATCTCCAGAGATGTCAAGAGGGCATTCAGGTTTGCCAAAAAGTCTCCTAAATTATAACTGGGTGGTCTGTAGATCACTGCAAGAAGTGCTTGTTTGGGGGCTTTTATCTTCAAAACCAAATATTCCAGGTCAGTAACATTCTGGATGTACATCAGAGGAGAAACTCGAAAGGTGTTCTTCACATAAATGGCCACGCCATCACCATTCTTATTTACCAAATGGACGTAGTTTGTGTAGGATGCATGTCTGTTGCGTTTGTACATGGTATACCCATTCAGTTGGAGGTATGCAGGAACAGCTGAGCCTGACAGGTGAGTTTCGGTGAGACACAAAACATCAGCCAGTAATTATAGTGCCACCTATAGTCTGATCTCCATGAAATTTTTCTTGATTGTTAAGAGTCATGTGATACATGTTTTGACCAAGTTTTGTAAAGTCTCGAGTTTTCGTTTAGGTTTATAGGATTCTGGGTATATTTGGCTACACCCTTTTATTAATGACCCTGTTACAGCTAACCAAATAACAACATTCAACATTTTTTTATAATTATTGATCTAGAGAGTCCAGAGAACATTACTATAGTGGTTTGATCGAGATCGAGCGAGAAACCAGGGACTAGTTCGCAAAAGTTGGTTTTCAACATCATTGAGAATAATTAATGAACGATTTGATTGACAGCAATGGTTCTTGAGGCAAAGTTGTTCACAATGAGGAGATCTATCATACGATATGAAGATCTAGTGTTAATGTATGAACATGTTCTACAATTTGAGGTCATTTTCTATACAAATATTGTGTTTTTGAGGCCTTTTTAACTGTTATATCGCCACCTATTGTCCAATCTCCATGAAACTATGCATGGCTGTTGAGAGTCATCTGACACATGTTTTCACCAAGTTTCGTAAAGTTTTGAGTTTTCGTTTAGGTTTTATATGCTTTTGGGTATGCGTAGCCATGCCTCCTTTTTTAAATGAGCCAGTTATAGCTAACCAAGGGACAAAATTCAACATGTTTTGATAATTATTGATCTAGAGAGTCCAGAGATTATTACTGCAGTGGTTTGATCGAGATTGAGCGAAAAACCAGAGACTAGTTTGCAGAAGTAGGTTTTTAACATATTTCTGAATAATTAATGAACGATTTGATTGACAGCAATAGTTCTTGAGGCAAAGTTGCTCATCATGAGGATATCTATCAAATGATATGCATATTGTGTGGACATGTTAAACGCCACATGATTACAGAGCCAAAAAGCTTGTTAGCGCCAACTAGTGGCCGATCTCTTTCAAAATTCTTACAGACCTTTAGGGCCATGAGTCGAACATGCCCAATGAGTTTCGTTCCGATCGACGTCCGTTAACCTTGTCAAATAGGTGCTTAAATTTGTTTGGCCAATGGCGGCCAGCAGGACTGCTTCCAGGACACAGACTGGAACATGTTTAAAGAGGCGGCCACCTAAAACAACCACACAAACCTGTAGTAGTACACTGAAACTGTGACTGCTTACATCCAAAAGTGCACTGATGATGTGACAGTCACCAAGACCATCACCACACGTGCCAACCAGAAGCCATGGATGACAGCAGAGGTTCGTGGGCTGCTAAAGACCAGAGATGAAGCTTTCAGATCAGGAGATAAAGCAGCCCTCAAAACAGCAAGAGCCAATCTGTCCCACAGCATCAAAATGCAAAACGGTCATATGCTCAAAAAATCAACAACCACTTCACAGACAGCAGAGACACACGGAGTCTATGGCAAGCCATTCAGACCATCACAGACTACAAGCCCCCGCCACAGGCCTGTGATGATGACACATCCCTCCCAGATACACTCAACCACTTTTATTCACGGTTTGAAATGCAGAATGACACACCTGCACAAAAACTGCACACACCTCCCAACGACCAGGCGCTCTGTCTGTCTCCAGCCGACATAAGGAACACCCTATCTAGGATCAACCCACGCAAGGCTGCGGGTCCTGACAACATACCTGGCCGTGTACTGAAAGACTGTGCTGTACAGCTGACAGATGTTCTAACAGATATCTTCAACACCTCGCTGAGCCAGGCAGTCGTCCCTACATGTCTCAAATCCACAACAATCATACCGGTACCAAAGGAATCACCTGTGTCCTGTCTAAATGACTACCGTCCCATAGCACTGACTCCAATCAAGTGCTTTGAGAGGTTAGTCATGCACAACATCAAAACCAGCCTCCCCAACACACTCGACCCGCTCCAGTTTGCATACCGTCCAAACCGCTCTACGGACGATGCAATTTCCTCCACCCTCCACCTGGCTCTTACCCACCTAGAAAACAAAGACTCTTATGTTAGAATGCTGTTCGTTGACTTCAGCTCCGCATTCAACACAATAATCCCACAACAGAGACAAAGGAGGTTGTGATGGACTTCAGAAGACACTCCGGTGATCACCCCCCACTGACCATCGACAGTTTGCCTGTGGGGAGAGTCAGCAGCACTAAATTCCTGGGGGTGCACATCACAGAGGATCTCACCTGGACCACCAACACGATGTCACTCTCCAAGAAGGCACAACAGCGCCTACACTTCCTCTGCCAGCTTAAAAGAGCAAGTCTCCCTCCACCCATCCTCACCACTTTCTACAGGGGCACCATTGAGAGTGTGCTGACCACCTGCATCACTGTCTGGTACGGGAACTGTACAGCAGCAGACCGCAAGACCATCCAGCGGACAGTGAACACAGCTGCAAGGATCATCGGTGCCCCTCTCCCCTCCATCCTGGACATTTTCCTCACACGATGCTCCAGCAAAGCCAATAGTATCGTGAAGGACTCCACACACCCCTCCTACAGTCTCTTCCAGCTCCTACCATCAGGAAGACGGTACCGGAGCATCAGAGCCCGCTCTGCCAGACTGCTCAACAGCTTTTTCCCCCAGGCTGTGAGAGCCCTGAACTCAAATCACCCCGCCCCTCTCTGAAACCCCATACAAACCCCCTACCTCCTGAAACATGGGCCATCTGAAACGTATGTAACTTTTTTTTGTGCAATCGAAGTGTGCTACACGCAGGTGAGTGGGCCTGTACAAACCACCTGTAGTAGCACACTCTCCTCCTCTATACGCACTAGTCACTTTTCACACACATTGCTGTGTGTATACATATCCCACAAAAAGACTCAGTAATATACGTATGTTTACATGCTCATGCACTACAAATCATTCTGCACTGTTCCCCAGCCAGCTGCTTGACTCACAATGTTTCTCTTCGCACATGTACAGTATTAATCTGAAGCACTCGTATAGTCTGTATAGTTTGTATTTTTTAGTTTATGTATAGGTAAAAAAAAAAAAAAATTATATATAGTATATTTATAGTCAAAATCTATCAGTAGGTTAGTTGTGTATAGGTTTATATTGCTTTAGTTAACATGTTATTTTTTCCTAAATTAATTACACCAAATGAATGTATTAAATCAACAGCACGACTCTTGATATTATATAAAGATTAATATTTATATAAAGACAGAATTATTTACTTTAGTGAGAAGTGTTGATTTTATTTTCAAGTAGACATTATGCGCAAGAGAAACAAGTGTTCCTCTATCTTAAGAGTTTTGTCTTTGAATTTCCATTTTTTGCAATAGCTCTGTATATTTCTATAGCATCGCTGTTAAAGAGCTATTAGCTTGCGGAGTGGATTTACATTGAGTTAACCAAAGTTATTATGTGCGTTGGAATGTTCAATAACGGAGGGTTACGTAGGTAACCTAGGTTCTGTGAATGAAGTCAACACGCCACAGTATGGGTCAGCCTCGCTAAGGATGAGCTGTCAGGAGACGATATATCAAATTAACCACGCCCCGCTTGCAATCACCTCCTATAAATACAGGTGTTAATCAGCCGGCCCTTTCTCTTTTTCCGACTGGCTCTAAGCAATCCCCGAGTGACCACGCTTCGTGGCGTGTTGACTTCATTCACAGAACCTAGGTTACCTACGTAACCCTCCGTTCTATTTCATCTCAGTCAACACGCCACAGTATGGGTCAACTGTGTACCAGATAAGGTCATGAGGGGAAATCTAGCGGGGCAATAACCAGGACATGATTAATGCAACAGAACCTTTATTAGTTCTTCATATAACTTACAACCAAACCACCAGGTAATAATACCTTGACATAACTGTAACATAAAGCAGTTTATAACTGTTCCGCTGTTTGCAGAATAGCAGATGAAACTGTCCTTGCCAGATCCAGACGATAGAATTTGGCAAATGTCAAAGAGGACGACCAGCCTGCTGCCACACACACTTCTTCCAGAGAGGCCCCCTTAAATAATGCCCAAGAGGCCCCCATTCCTCTAGTAGAGTGGGCCACCACCCCCTTGGGAGGAGGCCTTCCAATACTGTGGTAGGCTAGTTCTATTAGCCTGACCACCCACCTTGCGAGCCGCTGCTTGGACACCGCCTGGCCTCGCACCGAGTCTCCAAAACAGACAAACAGCTGATCAGTCTGTCTGATCTGTTGAGTGCAAGCAATGTATCTCCTCAGTGCTCTGACTGGGCAGATTAGATGTAATCTGGCTGCTTCTGCTGAATCATGAGGAGGGGGATGAAAGGGTTCTAGTACCAAAGGTCTGGAGACATAAGAACGAGGCAAAACTTTGGCAGAAATGATGGGTTCGGAAGGAGAGAAATGGATGAATCTTCTTCCCCCAGTCTCAAGCATGCAGGGTGTACTGACAAGGCATGCAATTCGCTTACCCTCTTAATTGAAGCAATAGACAAGAGAAAGGCTGTCTTCAACGTGAGAAGTTCTAATCCCAATTTGTCTAATGGCTCAAAGGGCTGTTCTGTCAGAGCTTTTAGGACAACGCCCAAGTCCCATGAGGGAACCAACCGAGCTTGAGATGGACCTAATCTACGAGCTCCTTTCAGAAAACATTTCACAAGAGGATGGACCCCAACTGTGCTACCTCCGTAGTCCATATGGCGATCTGATATAGCCGCTACATATCCCCTCAAGGTTGACTCCGTCAGTCCCGTCTCCAACAGGGACTGGAGAAATGACAAAACTAACTCCACCCCGCATGAACCTGGGTCCATTCCCTTGGAATGACACCATTGAGAGAACCTTTCCCATCGAGCAGCATACAGTCTCCTTGTAGATGGGGCTTTTGCTGCCTGCAATGTTGCTAGAACCGCCTCTCCCAGAGCTCTGGAAGACTCCCATCTAGTGGCCAGACGTGCAGATTGTACTTCCCTGGATTTGGGTGCCAGAGTTTCCCTTGGGCCTGAGACAGCATATTCTTCCTGACTGGGAGACGCCATGGCGGTCCCCTCTGTAATGCTACCAAATCCGGCATCCATGCTCGCTGGGGCCAATCTGGTGCCACCAGCAGGACTTTGGCCTTTAAGATCCTTACTTTGGCTAGGACCACTGGCAGAAGAGGGAATGGAGGGAATGCATACAGGAGCATTGGAGGCCATTTGTTTGCCAGAGCATCCACCCCTAGTGACCCCTTGGGGCCCACTATTGAATACCACAGGGGACAATGCGTGGTTTCCAGTGAGGCAAAGAGATCCACCTGAGCCACCCCGAACCGAGACCAGATCTCCTGTACCACTGCCGGATGTAGTCGCCATTCCCCTGGCCTGGGGCCTCCCCTGGACAAAAGGTCGGCTGCTACATTGTCCTCTCCCGGGAGGTGTAAGGCCCTCAGGGACACCCCCTGAGCATGTGCCCATAACAGAAGGTCCCGAGTTCTCCTGTAAAGGGACGTTGAACGTAACCCGCCCTGATGGTTTATATATGACACTACTGTGGTACTGTCGGAGCGAACAATGACATGCTTCTCCTGAAGCCGAGGCCGAAAATGGATCAGGGCCCGAAATACTGCCTCCAGTTCCAGCAGATTTATGTGTGCTCCTCTCCACGAGGCATCCCATTGTCCTTGTGCTGGATTGCCTCGCCAGACAGCACCCCAGCCCTCCAGTGATGCATCTGTTGTTATCATTTCCCTTAAACATAAAGGGCCCAGTGTGACTCCTTCCTTTAAGCCTGGAGTCGAGAGCCACCACTGGACTGTTGGAAGACAACCCCTGTTCCTTGGGATCAGTCGCTGTCCATTCTCGTATGGACTCACTTTGTATTTTGCTAACCATAGCTGCAGAGGGCGCATGTGAAGCAATCCTAATGGTACTACCTGACTGGCTGCTGCCAACAGGCCAAGCAGCCTCCGACCAAACTTCACTGTAACCTGCTCCTTCCAGAGGAGCTGGGATAGACATTCTTCCAACACTAATTGCCTCTGAGGGGTCAGAGATGCTCTCATCGTTGTTGAATCCAAGGTCAACCCTAGGTATGTCACTGCCTTGGTGGGGATGAGACAACTCTTCTTGCTGTTCAGCTTCAGCCCCAAGTTCTGTAAATGGGTTAGGACCACCTTTGTGTTGTTCCTGGCCTGCTGTTCTGTAGGGGAACAAATTAGCCAATCGTCCAGGTAGTTTGCTACACGTATACCCTGACGACGAAGTGGGATGAGCGCTGCATCCATACATTTTGTAAAGGTGCGAGGGGCCAATGACAGACCGAAGGGGAGAACCTTGTACTCGTATGCGTTGCCCTGAAAGTAGAACCTTAGATACTTCCTGTGGTTCCTGTGAATCGGGATATGAAAGTAAGCATCCTGGAGGTCCACTGTTGTGAACCAATCCCCTTGCCTGATGAAGGTTAAAAGGGTTGATATGTTGAGCATATGGAAAGGCAGTCGTTTCAAATGACGGTTGAATCCCTTGAGATTGAGGATGGGACGAAGACCCCCATCCTTTTTTGGAATCAGGAAATAGGTGGAATAAAACCCCTGCCCCATTGTTCCCAAGGGCAGGTGTGTTATTGCTCCCTTTCCTAAAAGGACCGATACCTCTGCTGTGAGAGACTTGCACTGGTTCTCGTCTCCCAGAACAGTAGGGACAATCCCTTGAAACTTTGGCGGTTTTGACCTGAACTGGAGCCTGTATCCGAACTCCAAGGTGCTTAGCACCCATGGACATTGGGTGCATTGGCGCCAGTGGAGGAGCTGTTGACTGGAAAAGTGTGTGGCCGGAGACTGATTGTCAGCGACGATTTCTTCCGCCTGACATCCGTGTGATAGAAGACTCTGCTTGTCTGCCCCTACGAAAGGACTGTCGAGCTCCTTGGCCTGGTCCCCCTAGAGCCCCTTGGCCAGCAGTTCTCCGCTGCCCTGGGTAGGCCTGGGTTAACGATTCCGGCCGAGTCCAGCTACTGCTCCCCGCTGATGTCCGTGGCCCACGAATAACTGGTGCCCGACGCACAGAGCGTGTCAACTCCCTTGTCTTACGGGACTGCTCCAGTGCTGCCTCTGACGGGGGCCCAAAGACCTCACCAGGGATCAATGGAGCTGCTATGACTGCCATGCAGTCTTGGTCCAAAAGATTGGCCTGGGACAGCCATACTTGACGACGCGCTTGAACCACACTGGCCATCGATTGTCCCAGAGCTTGGGCATGTGCACTTGTTCCTCGGATCAGCATGTCAATCACCAGTAATGCTTCTGGAATGTCTTCACTCGTCAAGGTAGAGGACAAATCCTGTAGTATACCCTCTAAATAAACCAACAGGAGGGAATTGGTGCATGCCAGTCTTGCAGACAAGGCAGAGGCATGATATGTTCTTTTTAGCTGACTGTCAACTAACCTACAATACTTGTTAGGGTGTATAGCATCTTTTCCAGGCCGGGTGGTTGCTCCTGCCAACATAGCAAATGTGGGCCCAATCTGGGGAGCTGAAGCAAGCCCGTAAGCTGCCGCCCCTGCCAGGTTGCCCAGCTGTGTCTTAGGAAGGGCAGTGGAACCTGGAACCTTCCATGAAGAATGCAACTCTGTCACAAAGTCTGGAAGTATAGGCAAACCTTCCGTTTTTCGGCGCTGAGAGCCTCTATCAAACACCGAAGTTGACGTTGAGGCAGGTTGTGAAGCCAGGTTCGCCCGTTCTGCTGCTCTAGCAATCACCGCCTTATCTGATGGATCCAAAGGAACAGGATCCGAAGCCTGAGAAGAGTAATCCATTTCTGAATCAGAGATGTCCTCTTGATCTGATGGCATAGAATTGCCTTCCCTTCCAAACACTCCAGATGCTATCACAGATATCTCATCTGGGTGGCGGCATGGCTGTTTTTGCACCAGTTCCCCAGGGCCTGGAGGCCCCACCGGCCACTGTTGTGCCTGTAACAAATTATTCAGAGTCTCTTGCATTCCTTGCATCTGTCTCTGAAGATGATCCACTTCTACATGCTTGCGCTTGCGAGAGTGCTTACGCCTGACACCTTCTTCTTGAAGATTCTGCTCAGGCTGACGTACTTGTCCTGCAGGGATCTCTGCTGGAAAACCAATGTTGTCTTCCACTTGCATCTTAAATAGGGAAGTGAAAAAAGAAAAAAATAGCTCAGCTAGCTTTTGTCTTCACAGACAAAAGAGGTTTCTTTGGCTGAAATGACAAACGAAAATCTCTCCCTGCTGTGTTTTTTTTTTTTTTTTTTTTAAACAGCTTACTTCAAACTTGGTAGCTTTCACCTTCACAGGTGAAGAGGCCCCCTTGCCAAACAATCTGTGTTAAATACTCACCTTTACAACAGAAGTAACACTGTAGCCTTAATCCTCTAGGTTAAGAGGCTCCTTCACAAACAGCACGCGGCAACGCGGTAACTTTCACCCTCACAGGCAAAGAGGTTCCCGTCAGCCAGTTACTTTAAGTAATAAAGAAAGCAAATCTCACCGTCTTTACCAACTCAATCGTTAGCCAGGAGGCAAAAAAGAGAAAGGGCCGGCTGATTAACACCTGTATTTATAGGAGGTGATTGCAAGCGGGGCGTGGTTAATTTGATATATCGTCTCCTGACAGCTCATCCTTAGCGAGGCTGACCCATACTGTGGCGTGTTGACTGAGATGAAATAGAACAAATGTTAGTAGACCGTGAAAATATTAAAATGGGTGGTTCATTCATAATGTTATGCTGTTGAAGTACATACCGGGAAAACAGAAGATAATGAGTGCAACTCTGAAAAGGGGCATGACTACAGTGTTACAGTGTTAAGGTGTCACCTAAATCATCAATAGCTCTTATTGGTGCTTGTATTCTGGTGATTTTCACTTGCAGCTAATTTGAAGATTATATTTGTAATTATATCATTCTCTTTTATCAACAGTCTGTCAATAAACAAGTTGCAGCAAAAAACATCAACAGGATAAGAGCCAGATCCTTTCTACAGCAGTATCAGCAAGAAAAAGTAAGACTGTTTATATAAAGTGACATACATATGATGCTGTTGTTATTGCAGGGCTCCAGGCTGTGACCAAATGCGACCATTTTTTCTGCCGGTGTGAGTAAATATTATGCGCAGTTGCACTGGCGCGACCATCGCGTTGTTCAATTCAAACTGCAATTTCTGTTGCATATGACAGGGTTCACACAAGGTGCTTAAAGTGCTTGAAGTACTTGAATTTGACTTTTTGAAATTTAAGTCCTGGATAACCTTGAAAATAGCCATATTTATGAAAAAGTAATTGAAAAGTACTTGAATTTTTAGAAGGCAGTATATATGAGACTAGTGTCAATTTTTGTTTTAACACTATTTTGCTGTAAGAATGAACTCTTATTTTATTAATTTTAGCTCTTATTTATCCTTTTGGGGAATTGATTATTAAGATTCAATATTGATTTGATTAAATCGATCTGATTCAAATAATTTACACCTTATCAACTTAGAGGTCCAACGTCATAGTCGAACTTAGTGTCTTATCAATTTTTTTTTACTTATTCGTGGCCAACGATATTTTCAAACAAAATAATAATTTTACCATGAGCAAGGTAAACGAGATCTTTGGGAGATGTTTAGACTTGAAAACTACACAACACAAGACAAGGATTCAAATACCGGTATATCAAGAACAAGGAACAATTAAATATGCGGTGCCTAAAAATAGCACCAGGACTAGCTGTTTCCAATGATGCTATGTGCTAGTCTGTGTATACTTCACAATACTGTGCTAGTATTGTGAAGTAATCTGGTTTTGAAATAGGGCTGCCACTAATGACTATTTTAATTTCGATTAATCTATCGACTAATTTAATGATTAATCTAAACAATTAATTTCCCACAAAAAATCAACAATTTTACTTAAGAATATTTTATTAAACCAAATGAAATCCACATTTCTATGAAATCCTTTTTTAAAGCAAAAGTAAAGTGCAACAGAGCGCAAGAAGCAAGTGTTCATCTCATAGTCCAAATCACTGAAATCAAAGTTCAGTATTATAGTGTACGAATGACAACATATCCACGTGTTCCAGTCTAATAATTTAATTATAATCATTAAACACTTTTTAAAGGAGTATTTACCAGAAATATTATTTACCAGAATTTATTCAGGTGAACAAATGTAAATGTGCAGTATCTCTGAAAAAAACTATATAAAATAATAATAATTTAAAAAAAAATTAAATATAAAATCAATTAATTGGAGATGCTATTGATTATTAAAAGAAAGAGTATAGAAAATTGAAAATGGAAAAAAAAAACTGAATTTGGAAATAAAATGGATTTCATAGGGCCCTATAATTATAATAATTTTTTTGTGGTAATAAAAATAGATTTAAGTGAACAATAGCCTTTAAAATGACTTAAAATACATATATAATATCAATGATGCAATAATAATTAGTTCAAATAAAGTATCAAAAGCAAGAAAAAGAACCAATTAATTTAAATGTCCACTTAATCTTTAATATTTGACCATTTCTTTAGGACAGAAATGCTATAGCCACTGTAATTAAATGAATATGTGGACATCAAAATGTGTAAACTCAGAGCGAAGGTTTGAGCTTTTACTTTGAAATCGCGATGTATTCTCCTGTGTTTGTGTAGATTTATAAATGATTTACCTTACAAATCTGATGAAATGGCGCACATTGCGTTCCCAGATGAACGTTATAATAATAAACCCAAACTCATAACAACATGCAGAGATGGAGTTTGAGACGCTCCACACATGTAAATGAAGTGATGTAATGCTAAATTTCTTTTTTTTCTTTTTAAATTTCATTTTTGAGTGAATGATCCATTTAATGACTACATAAAACTGTATTAAAAATTGTTTTACAATTCTAGGAATCAAATTGGGAGACTACAACATCGACAAGGAATGACAGTGGATGTAATCAGGAAATACTCAAAGAACTGAAAGAAATCAAGAGTGCCCTGGTGAAAATTCTAACAATTCTAAAAAATGGTAACCTGTCTGATGTTTTTAATTAGAGTAAATGATTGCTTCAAATGCTATAAAAAAGTTATTTTATTTTAGGATGCACTCCATTAACAACTGCATCAGGCACATTGTTGACTCCCCCTGGACCTTCTTCAAATTTGCTTGCCTCAGAGTCTTCCTCAATGGTAGCTGCCCCAAGTTCCTCTCTACTGCCGCCTCATGAAAAGGAGACTAGGGTTAATGACGGCAAAAAGGTATCTTTTTTTAAGTAACATTCAAAATTCTCTAGGACTGCATGATTGTGTCAAACATTTATATTGTGATAGTGTTTCCAACAGGATTTTGTGAGACTGTGGTGGGCATAAGAAATGTTGGTAACACTTGCTATGAAGCCCATATTTATAATACATTATTTACATTTACATTTTAGTCATTTAGCAGACGCTTTTATCCAAATCGACTTACAAATGAGGACAATAGAGTGGGGGAACTATGACGTCAGAACCCAGAAGATTAATTAGCCGCGGGTTCCTTCAAGATTTTCCTATGTGGTTTTCCAATTTATGAGTAAAATAAGGCCAGTGAGGTGCATTCATGATGAACTTGCAGTGTTTTTTTTCCGACAGGAAGGCTGTTACTTTTTCTGTATCCATTTCCTTAAGTGCAACTTTCATTTTTTGCTCCCACAAAATTACTCCCTTGATCAGATCTTAGTTATTGAACAGTGCCTCTTATGGCGATAAGACAGTGCAGAGCATTTATTAAGGAATTTTTCATATCATTAAGCATTTCATTGAGCACAGCATGGGAGCAAAGGCAAGTCAACAGAAGGCTGTATCTTTTGTGCATACTTCATCCTGACTTAACGAAAAACGGGCCAAAACAATCCATGCCGGTATACATAAATGGAGGTGTATACCTGTTAGTACAGGCATCTCCTTTTACAGAAATTTTGGACCAGCAAACCAGTTTGAGGAAAGAAGCTCCTTTACGGTCAGACCCCTTGATGCATGGTTAGTGGGATTTTTATCTGTTGGAATATATTTCCACTGTTCAACAGTTGTACTGTGGCGTATACTTTGCACTCAGTTTGCATCAAAAGTGTGAAATCTACGTGCTTCATTACTTATATATCCCAGCACTACTTTAGAATCTGTCCAGAAGGTTTCTTCTATAACTGTATAATCCAATTCTTTCTTGAGGACACTGCTTACCTCAACAGAAACAACTGCAGCAGCTAGCTCCAATCTGAGGACCGTTGTAAGTTTAAGAGGTGCAACTCTTGACTTTGCCATTACTATAGCACAATGATCATCTCCTTCCTTATTAGGTAAGAGCACTGACCGTATCCGTGAGTAATGGCATCGGAGAAGTGATGCAATTCAGCTTTGACAGGTTTCCCGAAGGTACAAGGTGCATATGTGCGTGGTATGTCTTTTTTCCCACCTAAGACATCATCATCGTGTTTCTGACGATGTTTTTCTGGACCTTGACAATGTTATTTACTGGGCAGTCAATGGGACAGTCACAAGCCTCCGGTTTTCATCTAAAATATCTTAAATTGTGTTCCGAGGACAAACGAAGCTTTTACTGGTTTGGAACGACATGGGGGTAAGTGATTAATGACAACATTTTCATTTTGGGGTGGAGTATCCATTTAAAGATAAAGTTAGTTAAAGATATAGTGGCTAAATGCATGACTGACTACATCATACACTACATGCACATGGATTGTAATGATTTGTAACGAGTGGGGCGGGGCCGAGAACCGTGAGAGCGAAGCGAGGCCGGTGGAGTTGAATGGTAATGAGCGACACCTGCACCACTCACCGGTTTCGAGTCCCACGGAGGAGCTCCGTAATGCCGAGTTCACACTGCATGATTTTCAAACTCATCGGATCGCTGTTGTTTTCACACTGCGTGACTATCTGGGGTATCATTCAGTCACTGCTGTGTTCACATTGCACAATGGATCGGCGACAGGGGCTTTCACATTGCACGATTTCACAATAGGAAGAATCGCCGACAACTCTGTCTGATCCGCAAACTACGTTTCACAACAAAACCCACGCGAGAAGTGATAAGGAAATAACGCGAGAACCTGTGTGCGTTAGGCCCTTGTTCTTGAGCGAGACTGGAAATATTAAAAAAAATATAGCTAGCAAATTATCTGTGCGCTGATTTCAGCTACAAAAAGAAAAACCATTATGCAGGAGGGAGATGCAGGGAACAGGGATTGTGTTCTGCAAAGAGTGGTAAATAATAATTTTGCAGTAACTGTTAAACTGATGTTGCGGCTGGTCAAGCGTTTGTACTTGTTTCTGTATGATATATTAAAATACTGATATGGTCCATAACTCCTCACTGAACTTCCATCTGCCCTGTATCTTTGTCTCTCATTGGCTGAAGGTCATCGCGATGTAGTTTTCAGTCAGAAATCATTGCACACAGCAGCACTATGAATCGCCAACAGCTCCAGATATGTAGCATTCCAAATATTTTGCGGATGTCGGCGACGTGCCGGCGATTCCCTCATATCGCGTCTTTGATAATTCACACTGCGCGATTGTGAACGAGCTCCGATTTGCCTCCGATATAGGGCATTTGTCGGCGATTTATCAAAACCTGTTGGCGAGTGAAAAATCGGGTTAAAATCGTGCAGTGTGAACTCGGCATAAGGATAAATGGAGGAATGACAGTGGAAGACGAGACCGGTGAGTGGCGCGCAGGTGTCGGTCATTACTATTCAACTCAACCGGCCTTGCTCCGCTCCCACGGCTCTCGGCTCTGCCCCACTTGTTGCAACATTTATTTCTGCATTTCTATTATTATTTATTTGTGTATTTCTGTGTCTGTATGTTAATAAGGTAGGCGGCCCTAACCTCTCTCAATGCAGGATTGGTTAAACAGGATCATTATCGTTATGACTGTACTACTGTGGATACTACCATTGCTAATGATTTGCGTTTAATAACATCTGATATAGATCATGCACCAAGCAACTACCTTCTGTTTCGTTTGGAACATGTAGTCGATGAATTAGTTATCAGCTCAGTGCTAATATGGATATAGACCTTGATCCAGCTGTGTTTGCTGGCCTTCAAGATGCAGCAGGCCAGCTTCACATGCCCTCGAAATACTGTGGTCAAGTCAGCCGTGTCTTTGTCTTGTGCGTCTAAGTTAATCGCGCACGTACTGTATGGGTGCTGGGAATGGTCAAAATGGATGTAAAGACACTGTCACAGCGGCGTCATAACACCAACCCTACACCTAAACCTACCCCGTACAAGAATCTTTCTGCTATTTCTACTTTTTTACTGAAGTTGCGCATGCGCTGTGAGGGGGAAACAGGGGAAATTAATTCACCGGAACACTGGACTTGCATCCTCCCATCCCCGGGAACTTGCAAAGTCCGAACTACTAAGGACGCAAGTCTGAACTTTAAAATAAATAAATGTAAAAATACATAAATGTAGTATAACTTAAATGGTACAAAAATAGTACAATTAAAAATGGCACTTTTGACAAAATGTATTCATTTATGCACATCTGCATTTATTTATTTATTCATTCATTCATTCATTCATTCATGTATTTATTTATTTCAGCATTTAATTATTTATTTATTTTATGTATTTTTATATTTATTTCTTAATTTATTTATTTATTTATGTATTTCTACATTTATTTATTTCTGCATTTATGTATTTATTTATTTATACTTAAGTCATTTCTCTTCCTCCATATCGATGTGCAATACCATTCCTAAATAATTATTATGGTATGTAAACTTAAGTTGCGTTTCTTTATTTGTTTTGTCTTTTTGTTAAAGCCTGCAATAATTATAATCTAGTGAATATTAAAAGAAAATAAATAAAAATAAACTAACAGTGAAAATTCAATAATAAAGTAATTCAAGTTATGAAGGGATGAAAGAAATAAAAATACAAATACAAATAAATGTCTTTTTTAAAGTAGTCCCCAGCTATATTATAACTAGTTACCTAGCTGGGGACTACTTTCAGGCGCTGCGTAATATCACTGCGCCTGCCGCGGTCATGTTACGGCAGCAAAGTTTCTTGATTATTACGCCGGAATGAGAGTATAGTTCTTAATCGTATCAGCCTAGAAAATCGCAACTTTTCATTTTCCGCCGGTTTTAGTACACAATATAACTACAGAAGAGTCGAGTTTTAAATAGGACAAATATTGAAACTCTTTGGTCATTTTTGAACACGATGCTACTGGTCTAATCGGATTCAATGATCTATGCTAAGCTATGCTAAAAGTGCTATCGCCAGACCCGGAGATCGGCTGAGTGGATTCAAAAACGGTAAAACTCAACTTATTAACTCTGGGGGAGTTGGAGAATGAGCCTATTTCCAAAAAAAGTGGAGTGTTCCTTTCAGATTAGTTGTGTTGTACTGTTTGAGTCGGTGTTGTAAGTGGTCAAGTAGTAGTGACCATGCAGGGTGCCCAAATTTTTATAGACCTTTTTCTTTTTTTGTCATTTTTAAACTGTAAAACTGTATTAGTTTTAAATTAAATCTACAACATAATGTCTGCAAAAAGTGAAAAAGTAGTCTGAATTTCTGAAATGACTCTTTGACCACATAACATACAGTATATATCTTTTTGTCTTGATCTTCTTCCTACCTGGTCTCTATGCTAAGCTTCATGTTTAAATAGGCAAACTTGTGCCACATATACAAGACTGACACTGACACACACACACACACACACACACACACACACACACACACACACATATATATATATATATATATATATATATATATATATATATATATATATATATATTTTTTTTTTATATTTTTTTTTTTTCTGCAAATACTGCAGTGACATGGATGTTTATAAACAGATGGCATGGAAGAAGAGAGCAGGTCCTACAACAAAGAAATTCTTCTTAAGGTATGCTCCAAATTTACCATTGAGATCTGACTAACTGTGTCAATATGTGTCCCCTTTTTATCTCTCTTTCCTTTTTTCTATCCCTCTGAGGATAAACCTGAGGTCCTGGGAGATCTTAGAGGTTCTAATGTGTTTTTTATGCATTTGTTGATGTCAATTTTTCAATAATAAATTCTCATATTTTTTACATTTATGGTGTCATTCTATGGAAGCAGAGTAATGACAATAGTTTTTGAAACATAAAGCATGCTGAATTCCACAAATTGAAAAAAAGATGCATTGCAATTAATTGCATTGCATTTTAATGCCTTGTATTTCCAGGGCTTGCATTTTTAGGTCCTGAAATTTAACATAGTTGTTTATTTAAGCTGCAAATATTTCAATTCAAAATATTTCACACACATTTTCATAATTAAAAATTCAATAATTCATATTCACCTTCCAGAATTCACTTCCAAAATATTCAATCTGTTTAAAAATACGATGTATAATATTCGACAGGCAAATTTCAGTCATTTTATTTCACTTTCCAAATTCGCTGCCACAAATGTAGTGGTTAAAATTCGGCAGGAAATTCAGCGTTGCACATCCGGGAACCGCAGGAATAGCAGTAGAGCACCGATGCATGATCTCCAGCTGATGTCAGTCGCTCACCAGCAGGTGGCGCATGCGGCTGTTGATGAAGGTCATATGTGGATCAAGTCATTCATTTACAAAAACTGATTTGCAGAAAGTGAGCTAGCGCTAGAAGTTTGATTATCAGGGCCAGCATAAACATGTGGAAACGCTGATTGTGTTTATGTTTAATTCAACATTTTCGCTGTTTCCGGTAGCATACATACAAGCAGCTTTCTCTACCACAAAGGAGATTATAATGCTCTTTTACCCAACGCTGAAGTACAGAACTAACATTACATCTGAGGAAGACATAAATTGCTTTCGGTTGCTTATTTCTGTAACTCTGTATCATGGCTTGTGTGACGCTGTGCTGTAATACTGGGGTTCCCCTCATACGTCACACTCCGGGATTCCCCAACGACGCCTAACTGTGCGTTCACACCGAACGCGGCGAGAGCGTCAAAGTGGCCGGAAGTCATTCATTTTCAATGTGAGCCGGCGGCGAGCTCCGGCGAGAGCGGCGCGGCTTGGACGGCGAGAGCGTCGAGGAGAGTTGAAATCAGGTCAACTTTATGGTAATGAGCTATGACGCGGTTGGGCGGCAACCAATCGGAATGTAGAAGTCCTCCGCTTGAGAGGAGTCCAGAGAACGCAGCCCTGTAAACTTTGGTTCCGACTACATTAGTTCCTAAGCATTTTCACGCTAGAAAGCTTGTTTTTCAGCGGGAATGCAATTCATTTGCTCAAAACAACACTAGCACTTAACCACAAACACAAAAAACACATCACACAAATGGCTTTTATTGGTTTATTTCTTTAGCAAACATGTAACTATAATTAAGTTCTTTCCATCGATCAATTTCTTACTTTCACAATTAAAATATTTTATGAGGTTAACTTATACCCTACTTTTGGTCAGTCTGCACAAGATCAACATGCTTGTTTCCTTTTCGGCTCCTTTAAATACAAGACCAAACGTTCGATCGTCAGAGCGTCAACGGATCTTTCTACAGCGTCGTTGGCAGGGCGGCCAGAGCGAATTTTGACGCTCTCGCCGCGTTCGGTGTGAACGCACAGTAACGCGCCTCAGTGAACTAATACAGTGATATAAGACCTCAGATCTCAGAATACACTTTATTGATGATTATGCGAACTATATACAGGCATGCAAATGAGGTCAGAAGAAAGCAACGCGCTGCATTTTCGTTGCTTTCCCTTACCACTGATCTATAGTCGACAGTCCTACAAAGATATCAATACCACGATTAGTTTTAACAGTAAGCAACCACTTTATATCAACATAAAAAAGAGTTCACAACCGCCTAGGTGTATTTGTGCAGCAAATGTAAACCTGAGAAAGCATTGTCGCGCTATCGCACCCAAGGGGCCGTCTGACAATTCCACTGACTGGGTTAAAACGTCCAATGCATTTAAATTAAAATTACTTTTAACATTTAAAATAACACAGTCAAATTGTAATGCTTGTATTGCTCACAGTGATTTACTACAGATGAGATTTTGCCAATATATATATACTGTATGTACAGTACACCATTGTTTACATATAAAAGATCCCTGGAAAGGTTTTTTTTCATGTTCCAATGGTAGTACATTGCTAGATACAAAACAACTGTGTGATCGTTATTATTGATGTTGGTAATTGTTGGTTAAAAAAAAAACTACAGTAATTCACCAAAAGGGTTTTTCATGTTCCACAGGTTGTAGTACGTTGTAGTATGAAATTTTGCCAATATCTCCCTTACTGTATTCACTTTTTTCATTTTTAAAACAAAAACAAAAAAATCTGTAAGACCTCAAAAGGAATTGTTCATTTTCCAAAGGTTGTAGTATAAAATATTTATGTACTTTATGTACATTAAGGCAGGTATTAGCAAAACTACCCCCCCCCTCCCCCCCAAAAAAAAAAACCTTTCTGAATTAATTTCTTAAGAATAATTATATACAGTATGTACAATGAGGAAGATATTGGCAAAATTTCAACTGTGGTAAGTCAGTCTAGTCAGGCCCGGAGTGGCCATCGGGAGAACCGGGAGAATTCCCGGTGGGCCGCTCTGCCCCGCTCATAAATTGGGCCGGCAGACTAGCCTGCTTTGTTTCGTTTTTTTATTTTTATTTTTTTTTTTTACATACACAGAATAACGTATGTGTTTAAGTTACTGTGTGACTGATAACTAAGCTAATGACACTAGATTTGAATTTAACATTAAAATGTGACATTTTGTCCCAGGTCGTTGCCATGGAGACAAACCGACGCCATTGGTGTGAGTTTTTTTTTTTTTTTTTTTTTTTTTTTTTTTTTTAATGAACAATCGTTAATGTACAAACAACTTGGCAATGTCAAAACGTCATTACATTACAATATACAGAACAGGTGCATACAAATACAACATAAATAGATGGAACAAAGAGAGGAAAAAAAATACATAAAACATTGAAAGGGCTAGGGTTTTTCTTGTAAATTATATTCTGTAATAATATAAAACATATGTATTGCATTCTTCCCCTTCATCACCTTAAGGGCTTTTATATACAAAACAAACTCATTATGAAACGCACAAAAGGCTGGTTTTACTTTCAAGTATTTAGATTTGTGTATATAAAACTTTCCCATCATAAGAATGCTATTGACCAGAAAATCATCTTTACTATTGTTCATTACAAGACCATAAATAATATCCTTTAAGGTGAAGCTGTCAAGGTAACGTACCTTTGGGTAAAGCCAGTCATGAATATCAGACCATAAAGCATCCACATACATACAATGAAAAAACAGATGATCCGTGGTTTCGATGTCATCACAAAATACACATTTATTAGAGTCAAAACCAAATCTAAGTCTAAGGTATTCACTGGATGGATATATCCCATTTAAAATTTTAAAATGAATTTCTTTAATTTTAGGAGATAAAGGAACTTTTATGTATTTAGTTCTAAGAGTATGAATGGCATCTTTTTGGAAATTATATGAAATTGAATTTCTGTAAACTACGATAGGATAAGAAATGTTGTTAAACATATTTCTAATACTCTTGTTTGAAAAATGACCTTCTTTGAATTCACAGCCTTCAATTAACAGTGGAGGTAAACACAAGGTCATGGGGTTAGAATAAAAGAGAGTTTCTTTGATTAGACAAATAATAGAATTAGGGATAGCTTTAATAACAGATTCAAATTTAGCCCGATTGCAACTTAAATATTTAACACAGAAATTATCATATGACATAATACCATTATTCACCACTAAATGGGACACTGACCAAATACCTTTCTCCATCCAGTCCTGGTCATACAATGATTTGTTTTTAACTGTAATGTATCTATTATTCCATAATGGTGTATTGTGTGGTGTAAAATTATGGTTATATAAAATCTTCCAGTATAACAAGACCTGTTGGTGAAACTGGGATAATTTAACTGGGAGATGTTGAACAGTGAAATCACAACTTAACAAACTCTATTCCTCCTAATTTCTTGAATAACTCTCTGGGAATATGAAACCAAAAATTTTTATTGTTTAAAAAGGATTTCAACCAATTAATTTTAAGGGTCCCATTTATAGAATCAAAATCAATAGCTTGTAAACCTCCATCTTTATATTGTTTTATCATTTCTACTTTTTTAATGTAATGTGTCTTCTTTTTCCAGATGTAACCAAAATTAATCTGATTGATTTTTTTTTTTTTATAGTTCTATTTGAAATAGCAATTGTGTATGCTGGATATATTAATCTTGAAATGCTTTCCATCTTAGTCAAAAATATTCGACCTAATAAACTTATATCTCGCAATAACCAAGAATTGAGCTTAAAGGCAATTCAGACATATTATGGGAAAAAGCAGAAGACAATAATTGGTATAAATGGGTAAATTACACAGCAGAAAAAAGAGAAATGGGAAAACTGCATAGTTTGCTTTGAGGCAAGACCAATTTAATATATTGTACCAATACCTATACACAGTTCTAGTTGCAAAATATTTCATGATGAATGGTTTAAGACATGTCCAGGACTGTCTAATGCAATGGGATTAGATGTATTAAAAATGGGAGGTAAATGTTTTATAGAAAGAGGCAGAGCGATAAATGTCTTTAGAAACTGTACCCAAAAATGGCCTTTTGCCCATATTGGTGCCAGTTTCTCCAATCTACAACAATCTACAGAGAAGCAACTGAATTGCAGTGTGAACGTACCCGTAAATGGCTGATAGTACAAGAAACAAAAATACAAAAGCCACGAGGAAAAATACAAATAATGGCAGATCAAGAATTTGAATGTTATGAAAAAAAGGGAAATGTTGACGTAGGAAGATTTAAAGGGAAATGTAGCAAAATATGGCAAATACCGCGATGTACAGTTGACTATTTAGTGATAAAAGAAGGCCCACCACCTGTATTTGATGACATTGATATTGCATTGGCAGACATATGGTGGATGTGTGGACTAGAATATGGCCTTTTGACAACATTACCAGAAAAATGGTCAGGATTATGCACTAGGGTTATGCTGACACATAAAATGAGTCACATCTCTTTAGAAGAGGGAGAAACAAAGGAAGAGAAATCTAGATTGAGAAGAGCCTATGAAAAAGACCCTGCAGTTTATATAGATTCAATTAGTCAACCAAGAGGTATACCTTATGAGTTTAAAGCAAGAGATGAAGTTAAATCGGGATTTGAATCAAAATTCATTTGGATTGCGCAAAATAAAAATACAGGATGGATCAATTATATATATTACAACCAGCAAAGATTTATTAATTACACTGATGAAGCCTTATCACTTTTAGGAGAGCAATTGGATGCAACAAGCCGAATGACATGGCAAAACAGAATAGCTTTGGAGTATTTGTTAGCTGAAAAGGGAGGAGTCTGTGTTATGTTTGGGGATCAATGCTGTACTTTCATACCAAATAATACTGCTCTGGAAGGAGCATTCACTGAAGTAATGACCAAATTGAAAAACTTAAGGGTTGAACTTAAAACAAATGCTGGGACAGATGGTAAAATGTGGGATTGGTTTGATTTAAAGTTAGGAGTTGGGGAGCTTGGTTTGCTAAACTAGGAATGTTTTTAGGAGTTGCCATATTAATAGGAGGTTTATTATTTTGTCGCATATTATCTATACTAAGAACATTGGTCGTCAATGCTACTGTTAAACAAATGGAAATGATAAGAGTCCCAAATAATCAACGAATAATCACCGAAAGGAACTTGGATGAGTATTATGAAGGATTGTTGAACAAACTGATCTCAAATGAGCAAACTTTGGATGATAGTTCCAGTGACTCTGATGACTATGAAAAAGAGATGTAAGGATGAGCTAAATCCTGGGTGTAAGTGCTAGCCGAACCTCTGCCCATGGATGGCCCACTATGATGTGCAAAGTATCTGGGCTGAAGATCAACGGATCTGAACTATTGTTTCTTGGAATATTTAAGGTATTATATTTTAAATGTGTTTTTGATATACATAACTGTGACAATCACAGGCAAGCGCTGAACCAAATGCACACTCATGCTTTGATCATTGTATTTTATGATAAAGAAGCTAAGGAGACAGAATCTTTTACTCTCTCTTAGTCAAGGGTGGAAAGAGATGTTTGGTTCTGCTTCTCCTCCAGAGTGCTGCTACATCATTTAGTCACTGATGATAAGGCTGTGTGACTTATTTAGTCACTAGATAGTGTTAACTGAAAGGACTGAATTATGAAGTAGCACTCTGGGTAGACATAAACAAATGGTGAGACTTAATGAAGTCTCAAAGGGAGGAATGTAGAAGATTTTTATTGTTAAGAATCTGAATTAATCAAGCATAATCAAGGTGAATCTTGCCATAAATATATCTATTTAATCTACCATTATATTCTAAGGCCTCTGTGTTAGGAATGCCTACGTGGCAGAATGTATAGGCAGAAACATCTGGAAGAAATGAGGAGGGGGCTTTTTCCTCTTGCCATAACAAAGTCTAGAAGGTCTTTTCTCCCAAGAGAGAGATAGAATTACATACGAGGGATGCTTAATGTATGAAGCCCACCTTAAAATCATGTATAAATACCAGAGCAAAGAAACAGTCTAGAGGCTTCTCTGCAGACAGGCTTCGGTTTTATTCCTGTTGAATAAAATCTATTCTTCTGGCATCAAAACTCCGAGACTGTGTTGCGTTCTTTGAGCTGCGGTGGACGACACTACAACACCCAGGTTGAACAGGGTTCCAACAGCAGCAGCAGCGCTGAGCAAGGCCCCCAGGAATCGTTTGTTACGCCGGTGAGGTCTGGTTAGCTCTGCTTGGGTGACAGTCATTTTCTGCAACTGGGTGAGCATGTGTTTGATATCAGCTTCTGCATGAGCGAGGGTATTTTCAGTCCATTGGGCACCTGCCCAACTGTAGTGTGCAGCTGCCTGGGGATGATGGGTCCTGTAGATGTTTCGGGGGTCAAGTCGGACATACACCTTTTGGGGGTGAGTCCTGCAGTTGGTGATAAGAAATCCAGATTGGTCACTCAGTACAATGCCTGATGCTGGACCTGGTGAGGTGATATCAGGGTGCGGCTGTCCTCTGGTTAGCTGGAGGCACAGGATGGAGAGCCACAGCAACATCCTGGTTCAGAGAAGGAGGAGAAAGCCAGTGGATCAGTGAGGAAAGTTCTTGTCTGTTCAGGACAGTCTTTGTTTGAGCACTATAGCAAGGCCTAGTTAGTACTAGCCCCCCCCTCCCCCCTGTCTTTCCCTGCCAGCAGCCACATGTCTCTTGATCTGGTTACGATGGTCCCATTTGAAAACTGGTTCTTTCTGTCCCCGGCTCAGCTTGATCCGGTATGCGGCAAGAGAGAGTTTGTCCACAATTTCATGCGATCCCGTCCAGTGTGGCAGAAATTTCTTTGATAGCCAATGAGAGGTTGTCTCATTGGGTTGTCACCCACATCCAGTTCTTGGTGTGACGCCTTCCGGTCGTAGTATGCTTTCTGGCCTTCCGCACTTTTTTGGAGTCGTTGCTGGGCAAAAGCAAATGTGGTTCTCAAATGCCGGTGTAGTTCCTCAAGGTATTGGTGAGTGGTGTAGGCGGTGACAAGGTTGGAGTCTCCTGGCTGGTACAGCAGGTGCAAGGGCAATGTCATTCGACGGCCGGTAAGTAATTCGAAGGGAGGCACACCTGTTGACTCATGTGGAGTAGGTCTGATGGCCATAAGCAGCAGGGGAAGTTTCACATCCCAGTCCTTCTGGTTGGCAGACACGTATTTTCTTAGCATGCTGACCACAGTCCGATTCGATCGTTTCCACTTGACCCGAAGAGATTGGATGGTGACTTATGTGCAATTGTGCATCCACAAGATTGACACCACAATGCTAGTTAGTGTCCCTCGTGAGTGCTTAAAATTTTGCCGATGCCTACCTTCTTGTTGACCTGCTTTAGCCTGGCAGGGTAGGATTTCACAAGAGAGTAAGGTAAATGGAAAGCAATTTTGAAACGTCGTTCTCCAGTTTCATAAATACCTGTTCAATTAATAAAGTTCTCTGCTTGTGATCTTCCTACAAGCAAAATCCCAACAAACAGTAGCAGTAGAAAATAGCAGCAGGGAGAAAAGAGAAGAAGAAGAGTGAGGGTTTGCTCCCAATGCTAGGACTAGTAACAAGGGTGGCAGCGTGGTGGCGCTGTTGAGACAATACACTTAGGGGATTGGTTTTGCTGTTTTAAAAGGATAAAACAACTGACCTAAGTTTTAGGAAACCCTAATTTCCTTTTTGGGTTCTGCTAATTGGAAGGTTAAGGTTCTTATGCCCTAGGCTTGGTGAGAAATTAAATTGGTCCAGCGGAATCCCGTGGCCGGGGCCCACCGTGGAGGCAATGTTGCTTCACCAACCAAGCACCAGGGGATGCTATCTACTATCAGGCTTAAGCCAAGGGTAAAACCTATAAAAATTTTAATTAATAGTTAATTAAATAACGGACGGAGAGAGACCTAACAGATGGAACCAACTTGATTGCGAATTGAATTAACATTTCTAATTAGAAATTGTGGTTCCTAATTACAATTTAATGATGTTATCATTCAAATTGATAGGATTGATTAGGATTCAATTAATCAATAATGCATCATTGAATTAGGGAAGCTTAAATCCTAATTAACCAATGCTGAAATTAAAATTTCAGAGCAATAATGATAGTTAATTATCTAACTTAATGATGACTGTCATTAACATTAGAAGAGCAATTACCATTAAATTGATTAGCAAATATTATTGCAATATGGAAACAGGAACTGTAATTAATTATTAAATGAAATTAGAATTTTCCAATTCATAATTAATCATGAAATTAAATTACAAATTCCACATTCCTAATTTCATATCCCTAAGCATAACAAGTTACTAATTCCTCCTTGTGTCATGAAAGTCACAAGAACAAATTAATCTGTGCCACCCTAATTACTGTGACGAGCATCCCGATCAGTCATCAGCGTTGCCCTGGAGACAAACGAGAACCACCTGCACCTGCTCATCACGGCTGGGTCGGTCACACCTGCGCCCAATCACCAGACGGCCATATAAGCCAAACGCCACAGGATGAGGGTGAGAAACAAGCTTCCTCCATATCGCGGCTAATGTGCGCTTTCCCTCTCCATTTCAAGAAGCGAGCGACTGACTGACCGACCGACCGACCCAGCCAGCCTGGACGGATCTCTCACCTCACGCCCGGAATCACTCAAGGAGAGCACCGCACGACTGCCACCAGCACCCTGCACTCATCGCACACCCACCTTTATAAATAAATCCACCCTCCGGGGTATTTATTTGAGCTCTCCTTGTCGCGTGATTCTTCCACCCCGTTACATTACTTACAAATTAAATAAAAAATTTCTCTTGATAGGTAATAATTAAGATTTTAATGTTGTTGTCAAATTATAATAGCACTCATGATTATATGAATCAGTGATTATTGTTGCTAAGTGGAAGCAGGAACTGAAGCAGGAACTGAAATTATTCTATGAAATGAAATTAATTTCAAATTTAGGATTAATTATGAAATTAAATTAACAATTTCAAATGCCTAACAATAGCATCTTATCACTGATGTCCTTAAAATCATGAGAGTAGTTGTAATTGAACCCATCACCGTATTATCAAAAGTAATGAGGCCAAGGCCCTGAATTAATTTCTAATAAAAACCAACAGCTATTAAAAATAATATCCGCTAAAAACCTTAAACAAATGCTTAATAACCCACCGGTGAGATCGCTACATAACTTCCTATGATAATTAGCTGCAGTGCACCACAATGGTTTATTTAAGTTTGCATTCGTTAAAGTCCTTTTAAAAGGAAGGAGAGGGATAGAATGAATAAATGCAAAAGAGAAAAAGAAATTATATGAAAATCTTAGTGTGAGTTAAAGGAACACTGGAAATAGGCTCATTCTCCAACTCCCCCAGAGTTAATAAGTTGAGTTTTACCGTTTTTGAATCCATTCAGCCGATCTCCGGGTCTGGCGATAGCACTTTTAGCATAGCTTAGCATAGATCATTGAATCCGATTAGACCAGTAGCATCGCGTTCAAAAATGACCAAAGAGTTTTGATAGTTTTCCTATTTAAAACTTGACTCTTCTGTAGTTATATCGTGTACTAAGACCGGCGGAAAATGAAAAGTTGCGATTTTCTAGTCCGATTTGGCTAGGAACTATACTCTCATTCTGGCGTAATAATCATATCCAGAGATCAGCTGAATGGATACAAAAACGGTAAAACTCAACTTATTAACTCTGGGGGAGTTGGAGAATGAGCCTATTTCCAAAAAAAGTGGAGTGTTCCTTTAAAGTTCAGGTGTACATGGATAAGTCGCATCAACATTTCGAAACACACTGCATGTAATGACGGGTCAGAAGCGTGTGGATCCATTTGCAGCTTTACTTTAATGATCTTAATCAGGGTCAAACAGGCAGAGGTAAAACAACAGCAGTAGGGATATCAGAGGCAGAGTAGAGACATAAACGGTACCAGGTAGGAGTCAGGGCAGGTGGCAGAGAATCAGAAGTCCAAGTCCAAGATCAAACACAGGGAAGCTATAGAATACGGGGAAAATGCTCAGAATGTCAGTCGGGGCAAAACAAGACTTTGCAATGAGTGTGTGTGTATGCTGCTTAAGTAGAGCAGTGAATGGGGAACACTTAAGCAGGTGATTAGTCTCTGTGCGGGGTGCATGGGAATTATAAGCTGTGTCCCAAAGCTAAGTGTAGACACTTCGGAGTGCACATTTTAAGTGCGAATGCGTCACACCGACACTATGGAGACTGTCCCAATGTGAAGTGTATACACTCCGAAGTCCGTATTTGAAGTGTGATTGCGTCACAGTGTCAGGACGTAAGCTTTCCCAATTCAGAATGCGCACTCTGAAGACTGCATTCCAAGGCCGATTGCATCACCGCTGCGCGATGAAAGCTCCCGTAATTTGAAAGCGACTTCAAATGCGCCCTCCATTTCCCAGGAAAATTAAGTGTGCATCTATGGACATGTAGGGAGTGAACTTATTTCCTTTATGAAATTAACTCAGGAACTCACAGATGTCATGCAATAAACCCATGAAACTAACCTTGAGAAGAGATCTCCAAAGACAACAAAAGATCCCCAAAGAGAACAGACAACACCACCCTAACTTCTTTGATCATTTACGACCCCTTCTTCACCCTGCCATCTCTGCCTCTCTCTCTTTCTCCCCAAAAGGGTTCACTCAAAGTTCATTAAGAATATGCAAATACCACATATCATGTATCTTGTGAACCTGTTGTTTTTCCCTTTCATGTTTGGTATCATTTTAAAGGTCTCGGTGCGATTGGTAAACTGGTCTCAATTTCACAGTAGTCACTTATATTATGAGAAATATTGGAACCTTAAGTTAACTCTGTGCTTCTGATGTGGGGGCGGTCTCCTTTCAAAACCTGATAAACATTGCTCTACAGGTGTGACCATCAAGCACGGAGTTAGACAAAAATTGAAACTAGATCTCGATGAATTCAGAAGCGCAAGTAAAAGACCGAACATGCATTAAACCTTCGACCAGGCCGCTGGATTCTATTGTTTGGACTAGCGGGTGGATCCTTACAGACACTTTGCACCCTACCATATCCCAGAATCACTTGCGCGCAGATGACGACGGTGTTAATATTCAAAGAACACAGCGGATTTTATTTGTTTTGAAAAAGCTTTACAGTTTTGAATGATATCTTGCATCTTTATAACCAACCAGAGTTGGTATAGCCATATAGTGCTGGCCTCACGCACACAAAGACACAACCTATTTTTGTGACATTGCAGCCAGTTCATTATCAAAATAAAATACAGTTAAAGGAATGTATAAAAAGTTACAGTGCTCCGTTGTCCAATCTGTTGCGTTCAGCGTGACCACCGCCTCAATGTGCTGATATAGCTGATGTGAAGGATGATGTTTTAAGTCGATGAAAGTACAAAGTCTATAATAAATAATATTTTAGCATCCAGATACGTCGTGAATATGGAAACATTTGGATTCGTGCCAAGGGTATGCATCAGTTTCACCTTTAATTTGTTTTTGGATTGACATTTTTATAGTATACGCTATATCCTTACGTTTAGAGGATTTGTAGCGGAGAGAAACTAATAACTGTGTTTATAATGTTTGTAAACATTTTGATTTACTGCCATTTTAGCCTACATAATTTCTGAATGTAATAGTAAAATGCGACGCGACTATATGTTTTTTTTTTCTTTCTCAAAACGCAATTTTATACAAGTAGCGTTTTTTTTTGTTTTGTTTAACAATGCAGCTTTTAAATCTAAAAAAAATACTTTAATGTCTTTAAAGCATTAATAGATTTTTTTATTTTGTTTAGCCTACATTTAGGCAAATCTAGAAAAGATGATGCTGGCTTTGACGCACAGCGGGTTAAGATACCATCTCTTCCTTTTTTTTTTTTTTTTGTCTTTTTATGTAAAGAAAACACTGTACTTTATTATTATAGGAAAAGACAATAAAAAAATAAATAAATAAAAAAAAATAACGATATTAAACGTTATTTTTTCTACTCGAACCAGTTTCGGAATGGTAATAATGGAAGAATGCAGGAACAGAAATGTTAAAATATGATTCTGCTCGGAGTAAAACAATTGAGCCCTCCCCGCTCAGACCAAAACCATTAAAAACGTGTCCAGCGCTGGCACATTCAGCTTTATCCTGCAGTACAGGGTCTGGTCTGATTTAGGGAAAGAAGGAAAATAAACATGGTTCAGTGCTATGACAAAGTAATTAGTAAAATAAATATTGAGGTACTTTAGTGAACTACATTTGGGGAAAACCACTAGTCATATTTAAATCCTTAGTCAAAGGGATCGGCTAGTTCACCCAAAAATGAAACTGTCCTATGAGGACAAAAAAACAAAAACGTATTACTTCACATTTGTATGAGAATACCTGTACTTCCTTACAGTCCACCACTGATTATTTTGAAAATGAAAATAACATTTCTTGACAGAAAATTGACAAATTGTTACGAACTATATCAAAGGATACATGTGAAGAAATCGGACCGGCCATACATGGCACTGTTCAGCTGTCACAGCTGCCGCTGAACAATGCATAATTTGTTTTTTATTTATTCAGTTTTATTTTTATGTTTACTTAACTGCCTAAAATCAGGGTTGCAAACCTTTCAAAATATGTTCACCATGGTCAAGACAGTAAACTATTATAAAATCGCACATTGGTAACATATCTGTCAGCATTTGAACTTTTATATATGCGTGTGCATTATTTTGTAATTTTTCATATGTATCATTACATTATTCAAGTCAGTTCAAACGCAATGCCTGCATTAAAAGTTGTAATCCAGCAAGGACACAGCAAAACAATCAAATGTACCCGGCCACGGTCTTGGCTAAGCCTGAGGTACATCACCCGGGTGAAACATTCCCACCATCTCCTCCAGTAAAATATAAAATATATAAACAAATATGTGCAATGCTGGCTCCATAACTTTTTTAAACGACCTTTCAGGATGGCAGCTCTTGTCTCGCACTGTTGCTACGCGACAGGAGCCGCAATCGGGTACACCTGGTGGCGCAAATAGGAAATCCTGCGAAGGCGGAACGTCTCATGCACTTTGGAGTGTCCTTCGTGCACTTCGGAGGCGTGGCCTTCGAAGTCCGTACACTCCGAAGTGTGTACACTTAGCTTTGGGACACAGCTGTAGTGTGATAATGTCAGTACTCAGGTGAGGGTGCCCTCCGGTGGCCATCGGAGAGAGCCACAGAGGTCTGATTCATGACAGAGCGAGGGGCATTTCGGCGCCAAGGTCGTCCACGAGCACGAGGTGCAGGTCGGTCTGGATGAACTTGGTGAAATTCAGTGGTGAGTGTGGGATCCAAGATGTCTTGGACGTTAACCCAGGATCTTTCCTCTGGGCGATATCCTTCCCAATCAACCAGATACTGCAACACCCGTCCTCGACGTTGAGAATCCAGAATCTCCTTGACCTGGTAAGCCTCCTCGCCGTCCACAATGATGGGAGGGGTACTCTCGCCTGTGACCTCATCCTGGTCCCTTTCTCCTCTCGGCTCACCGGCGGGCTTAAGCAGGGAGACATGAAAGGTGGGTGAGATATGATAATTGGCAGGTAAAGCTAAATGATATGAAACTGGAGTGATTTGTCTGAGTATTTTGAACGGACCCACGTACCTGGGACTTAATTTCTTGCTTGGCAATCGAAGTCATAAGTCTCTGGTGGAGAGCCAAACCCATTGTCCATATTCTGGTCCCGCCCTTCTCCGGCGATCAGCTCGTTCCCTAGTTCGTCGAACTCCTCGTTGTAGATGTACGTGAGCAGCATTCCATGTATTTTCGCTCCGCCTGAGCCAGTCGTTGACTGCAGGGAGTTCAGAGGGTTCTCCTGACCAGGGAAACAGGGGTGGTTGAAAGCCGAGAACACAGTGGAATGGGGTGAGACCGTTGAAGGTTTGCGAATCGGAGGACCTGTTCTAGGAGAACCTCTGCGGTCTCGAAAGTTGTAGGGAGTTTGGGTAAGGGTATGAGTTGGCAGGCCTTGGAGAATCAGTCGATCACGGTCAGAATGGTTGTATAATTCCTGGAGTTGGGGAGGTCAGTAACAAAGTCAATGGCAATATGAGACCATGGGCGCTGAGGAACGGGCAGAGGCTGTAACAACCCAGTTGGTGAGATGATTTGGACATATTGTAGGTTGGACATTGTTGAACGAATGCAATCGTATCAGCCTGTAGTGATGGCCACCAGAATCGTTCTGACACCAGCTGGAGTGATGCTGTAATACCGGGGTGACCAGAGCTGGGGGAATCGTGCACCAGATGTAATACTCGTTGGCGAAGGTCCTGAGGAACATAAGTTCGATCGTTGGGGCAATTCGGTGGAGTAGGGTCATTAGCTTGAGCTTCTGCGATTTCAGTGAGTATGAAATGTATGAATCGCCTGTAGAAATTGGCAAAGCCCAGGAATCGTTGTAGTTCTTTGATAGTCATGGGTTGAGGCCAATTGAGCACTGATTGTACCTTGTTGTTGTCCATAGTGACCCCGTCTGCACTGATGATGTAACCCAGGAAGGATACTCGTGTTTGATGGAACTCACACTTCTCCTTTTTTGCATACAGATGATGTTCTATTAGACAAGTTAACACTGCCCGGACCTGTTGAACGTGCGTTTCCAGAGAATCTGAATAAATTAGTATGTCATTGATGTAGACTATGACCCAGATATCTTCTGTAATGACGGGTCAGAAGTGTGTGGATCCATTTGCAGCTTTACTTTAATGATCTTAACTCTCTGGGGTCGGCTGTCTCGCCGGCGAGACCAACTCGTTGCTACTGCTTTTGTATGTTTCTGGAAGATGCGCCGAGTAAAAGCAGGATTTTCCTCGAAAGAAGAACATGATTTCATCCAGTAGAGGAGAGCAATATGATGAGTAAGTAATGTTTTTTTTTTTTTTTGCATTAGTTAACGTTTTATTGTGTCATAAACTTGAACAGATTTAAACAGTTAGTTGGGTTTTTCCCAAACGACAACATGATGAATGCTACGCGTCTAAGAATGTTTAGACCATGTTTATTATTAATACTCTGTTCACAAATATATTTTAATATTGTGCTAAACAATAATAATTAGTTTCTCAGATATAAAATATCATTTTTTATAGTACAAAGTACATCCTTTTATTGTACAAAGCTTGCTTGAGTCTGTGGCTACAGAATCATGTCAAAGGCTACTATAAAATCATACATACTAGACTATATGACTACAAAATCATAGTTGGGTTTTTCCCAAACTATAATTCCTGACTACAATGTTTGAAATCGTGTAAAACATTTTGAATATGATTCGTTGTGTTTAAATTTCATACGGCACGATGATGTTTTCATGCTCTATATAAAACAATAAAAGTAATATGAGTGTACACTGTAACATGATGAATGCTACGAGTCTAAGTATGTTTAGTACATGCTTATTTTAATAGCTTACTCTGTGCAGAAATAGATTTTAATAACGTGCTAAACAATAATAATTAGTTTCTCAGATATAATATTTCTTTTTTTATGATAGTACAAAGCATGTGTGAGTCTATGGCTACAAAACATATATATATATATATAATATTACAGTATTTACAGATGTTCCTGATATTAACATGCTCACAAATGTTTTTTTTTTTTTGGTTGTTTGTATTTTGAGTCAGATACCTGTACCACAGATGAATCCTGATGTCTCTTCAAACTGTTTTCCTCTGAGAGCGCTGTACCAACATCAGATGTTCAACTGTACTGATATTCTATGTTAAAACAAGCTCCTTTTCTAATGATTATGTTTTTTTTTTTTCTTAAATCCATGGAAAGAAGTAGCAACACTTAAATAACACACATAAATATCAGGTATGATTTACTTGTTTCACTCGTTGAACAGAATCTGTTGCAGGAATGACTCAAAGTCTGTTCACATCTCTGTGGTTAGATCAGTGTGCACAATAATGTGTCTTTGACCTTCATTATGTATGTTTTGATTATTCTGTGTTGTAAATAAAATACAAATAATTAAAAAAAAAAACTTTTTTTTCAATCTCCTCACATTCTCTCTTACCTGCCTCAAAGTCACAGTCACTGATGGGCCATTAGAGGCCATTAGGGGAGGGCCCTTTGTCTCTCAAGTGAGACTCACTTAATATTCAGGGATATTGCCACTCCCTCGCATATAGTCTTTCGATCACAAAACATGTCTTGAAAATTTTAAATCAATATATTGTTTTCTGTGAATGAGTAAGCAGAATGATTTTCACATAATTTTGAAGTAAATAGTCTAGCCTACAAGACTGATTACTCAAAAGTCTTATTCAGAACTATTTAGAGTGGGTTATTTCAGCTACATTTTTTTCCCCAAAACTTACTAACCATACATAATATTTTTTTCCTAAAAAATGCAAACATGTACATCCATCTTGGTCACATATTATCGTAACACAGTTTGTGCTGAATACAAAAAAAAAATTACATGTTGGTCAATAGTATGTTTTAAGTAGCTAAAATAAGCACAAATATCAGGGCATGTCAAAACATCTCAAGGGCCCCAAAATGACCTCTGAACCCAGAGGGTTAAAACACATTGAGACAACATCCATTTTCAGGTTTTATTTTCACCAATGCCAGCGCATAAGTCATTCCATAGGTGTATCAGACTGGTTTCTAAACTTAAATACACAAAAATATGAATAAATTTAAGTTAAACAATCAACAAATTGCATAACAAAATTCAAACCATACAAATGATCAAACATAAAATAACTTACATTTGTACACAGCCACAACACCATAAGAAAAGTCCAGAGCAGCAAACAAACAAGGAGCAAACTATTCTTAAAGGCCACTAATTTACGTCACAATAGGGTACAGTCACTATGTCAGAGGGATTTCCAACACTTTAGCTTTAACTTAATGTTGTTAAACTGACTGTACAATGCAAATTGTTTGCTGAAATATCCACAAAATATAAAATAACTCTGAAATAAGTGTGCCGTTTATCTGTCAGTCAGATTGGCTACACGTTAAAGTTGTGTTTCCTTTCAGCCAGTCACGTTCAACATTATGTTGACATAACTGCCGTTAGGGGTCTCACTTGGGAGCCCTAATCACATTTGAACATTACAAAAAAAGGCCAATGACAATTGGCGAGTGGAATTTGCATGCCAAGCCAGTCCTCGTACATACGCGTACATAAGATGGTGGTGTGCATCCACTCATTTAGATTTTTGCTTCGGAGCCAATCGCTTCTTGAGCGCATCTCTTGACTTCTCAACTTCTACAAGGTTAAAGAAGAAGCTGTAGGAGTTTTCAGCTGTGTTCTCCAAGAGAAAACTGTGCATTCAGCAGAGACATCATCCTGCAAAGCACAGGTAAGTGCTGTGGTCCTCCCCTGCACACTCTAGCTAAAAGAGCAATTTCCTACAGCTTGCACGGTTGTGTGTCTTTTGAGATATCTTTCTGACCATGTGCTTATGAGTGTGGTAGTTTCCTTACCTCCGAGGATGGGCACGATCGCTGTCTTACATGTCTACGCCATAAGCATGCTGAGATGCGTTCTTGGATGGTTCATGCCTGCATTGCGAGCGCATGTCCATGGCTATGCTGAGGTGGCAGCTCTTATTCATTATGAGACTTCCCTCAGGCTCTACCCAGTCTGGTTCCACGGGTCATAAAGACTCCGGCACTGCATTGGTTAGAGACCAGGGAGACCTGAGGATTACAGTCAGGAATGTTACATCTGAGCCCCCACCCCTGGGGGAGGGTCGGGGGCTTTCTCCACCACTGATGCCAGTTCCACCGCTGACCTTCAGGTCGGTGGTACCCACATTCTCAGTAAAAGAGCAATTTCCTTCATCTCTGGGTTTGTCGTGCCGAATTCTGTTTGTGTTGCTTCCTCACAATTAGTCTCAGCATGTGATTTTGCCACACAAAAGGTTGCGGTTGCAGGACGCTTTGCTTCTTACTTCTCTGGGGGATCGGGAGGATCAGGCAAGTGCTGCTCCAAGCAGCTTGTCTCTACACTGTGTGCAGAATTATTAGGCAAGATGATATTCTGGTCATATTTTTTTTTTCCAAGAACATTTTACCAATTCCAAACCACATCAATCTTAATAACTACTATTGATTTTGTATTTAATCATTTCTAAGTTATATAGAGTATAATTGTCTATGAAGGCTGAAAGTCAAAAACTCCTTATTTCAGGTGTGCTGAATTATTAGGCAGGTTTTCTTCTACAGATAAAATGAGCCAAAAAAAGAGATTGAACTCAGAGTAAAAGTAAAAAAAAAAAAATAATAATTAAATGTCAATGAGAAGGATGCAATACTAATTCAATAATAGAATTAGCAAAGTTAAGGCATGACCATTGGGTAGAGAAATGCTCATTGGGTCAACAGGGTCAGAAAAAACAGGTGGAGAAGAAAAGACAAGTTAACTGCAAAAGAATTAAGAATTAAGGTGAAGAATTAGGTGTGAAACCATCAGGAATCATTTAGTCTCCAGCGCCATCATTTTCCAGAACTGCAACCTTCCTTTCCAGAAGTGCAATGTGTCAGGTTTTCAGAGACCTTGCTTGGGTAAAAAATGCTAAAAAATAACCCTCACTTAATAAGAATAACATGCTGAAGTGTTGTGAAATACATGAAGACTGATTTTATCTGTAAAAGAAAACCTGCCTAATAATCCAGCATACCTGAAATAAGGAGTTTTTTACTTTCAACCTTCATAGACAATTATATATACAAAATTAAAATCAATAGTAGTTATTAAGATTGATGTGGTTTGGAATTGGTAAAATGTTCTTGGAAAAAAACATATGACCAGAATATCAACTTGCCTAATAATTCTGCGCACAGTGTACTTCGGGACCCTGCGTTTCCCGGGTTGAGCCCTATTTCTTCACGCAGCTGCCCCGCCGTGGGTCCGTCAGCAGTCATTCCGTTGATGCCGCTTGTTCAGAAGTTGGGAGCTTGGTTAGCCCTTCTCAACCCGTCTCGCTGGCTTATCCAACTCGGCTATACAATTCAGTTCATCAGGCCTCTTTACATCTGTCACGGACAAGGATGCTCCTGTCTTGTGTGTGGAAGTTGCGGTCTTGTTGGCGACAGACGCAATAGAGCCTGTTCCTCTGGCCGAGATGAATTCGGATTCTACAGTTCCTATTTCATCATACCCAAGAAGAGCCGTGAGTTACAACTTATCCTGGATCTGCGAGTCTTGAACCGGTCCCTTTACAGGCTTCCGTTCAAGATGTTGACGCAGAAATGCATTCTTTCATGCGTTCGACACCAGGATTGGTTTGCAGCTATCGACCTGAAAAACGTATACTTTCATGTTTCGATTCTGCCTCGATACAGGCCGTTTAAGGAGAAGTGCCCACTTTGGGAGAAGGGCACCCATCTCGATGACTGGCTTATATGAGCTCACTTGTGAGATCTGTTGTGCAAGCACAGGGATGTGGTGCTTCAGCACCTGAGTCATCTGGGGCTTCGGGTCAAATGGCAAAAGAGCAAACTCTCCCTTGAGCAGAGCATCTCTTCTTGGTATGGAGCTGGATTCGGTCAACATGACAGCATGTCTCACGAACGAGCATGCTCAGTCAGTGCTAAACTGCCTAAATTCCTTCAGGGGCAGAACAGCGACTGCTGGGGCATATAGCAGCTGTAGCCGTGGTGACTCTGCTGTGGCTGTTACATATGAGACTGGCTGCACAGTCAGATACCGAGATGGGCATGACACTGTGGCACTCTCTGGGTCAGTATTACCCCAGTTTGTCCACGCCTCTTCAGCCCTTGGTCAGACACTGCATTTCTACGGGCAGGAGTGCCCTTAGAACAGGTGTCGAGGCATGTTGTTGTCACGACAGTTGCCTCCAGAACGGGCTGGGGCGCTGTATGCAACAGGCATGCAACATTCGGCTCCTGGACCGGACCTCAACTGCAGTGGCATATCAATTGCCTCGAGTTGCTGGCAATACTGCTTACCCTTCACCGATTTCATCCCCTGCTACAGGGCATGTACTCGTTCGTATGGACAACACAGTGATGGTAGTGTACATCAAGGGGGATTTAGCTCTCGTCGCATGTCGCAACTTGCCCACCATCTCCTCCTCTGGAGTCAGACATGGCTCAAATCGCTGCGTACCGTTCACGTTCTGGTAGAGCTTAATTGTGCAGCTGATGCACTCTCACGTCAGGTTGCTGGAAGCAGAATTTTTGAGAATGCAAGACTTTTCTTTCAGCCCCGTGGCAGGCCCGCTTTATCTGGCTTATAGAGCATTGGGAAGGTTACAAATTGAGATGCATCTGTTCTGACACATTTGCTTGTCAGCAATTGCATCTTGAATTTTACGTAACACAGGTCGGGTTGTGGCATTGTCCATAGGGAACCCTAAGGTCAGTTATGTCGACATAACGTCGAACGTGACTGACTGGAAGGGAACAACTCAGTTATGTATGTAACCCTTGTTCCCTGAAGGAGGAAATGGAGACGTAACGTCCCACATGCCACAACCTTGAACTGCGCTGAATGAGGGGATACTTCTCAGCTCCTCAGCATAAATCTGAATGAGTGGATGCACACCGCACACCAATCGATGCACATCGGCAGTACATCGGCCCTTGTAATCGTTAGGACGATTACAAGGGCCTGGAGAGGGAGATTAAACTCCATTCCACATTTTAACCACACGTTTCCACCACAGGGACTTTCCCCAGGAACTCAGGACTTTGGCCCAGTACTCGACGCTGCCTCTGATATCTCTGTAGTGGATAAACATAATATATAATTTGTTTTGGGTAAATCTAACAGGTTATCTTTGGTCTTTATTCTATTAATCTATTAATATGTTAAAATGAAAAGAGACAATACTGTTTGATATAATATTTTGTTTCATTGTAATGTATGTAGGCTACTACATTTCTATGGCTATTAATAAGTTTAAATGAAACTTTACCTTTACCTTACCTTTTATTAATTTTTATTATTATTATTATTTTTTTGACACCCATGATTTTTTATTATTTAATTTTTTTTTTTTTAATTATTATCTTTTAAAATTATTTTCCCTAGTTTAATAAGCTACTTAGTAAGAAAGTAGCAGTGGCTGGGACAGACTTTCAGTATCACCTTCACTTAAAATGATACAATAATGTTTACATGAATTAAGCTTGCTCCCGAGCAGGTTTGAGCTTACGGACCCCTTGCTATGACAGCAACTCTGGGATGAGCTACGAAAAACCTAATAATCTTGGATCATATCAAATCGCCAACAACAAAATCCAGTTGAGTAACAACTGAGTAAACCAATTTGGCCATTTCTAATTACTGGGGGTGGACTTTTCCTTCTCAATGTCTGTGGTGGTTACAGCACTGGCTTGAGCTAAAAATAAAAAAAACCTGTTGCTATGAACCTAACAATCCTGGATCATGTCAAATCACTATCAATAAAATTTAGCTATCTGGGTAATTCACGTACAAAGAATGGACCCCAGGTCAGTGAGTTGCAGACAGGTTCAGATATTTAATATGCCATAAAGTATATTCTATTCTATTCTATTCTATTCTAATACACTACACGATTGTGTATTGACAAGTACAAACTTCCAGGCTGAACTGGTGCATTTAATGTAAATTTTAGCCTCATTGAGAAACTTACTGCGAGGGTTAAATAAGTGATTGTTGGTTGTTCAGGTCTATGCAATAGCACATGCTATAAACTTGGGATTTCACATTGTCATTCTCTTAATCTCATCCTTTCCTCACTTTCTCTCTTTCTGCAACGTGTGAATGCGTGTGTTCATGTGTTAGATTAGTTCACATGTCTTAGAGTTATCCAATAAAGTCTTATTTATATTGAAAAGAGAAGCATCTTGTGTTTTGTGCTTACAAGTTAATGCCTTAAACTGCCGATCTTGTTACTGTGCTATTTAATAGTGTTTTCACTATATTTTAATATCCAGTGCAGAGTTGATGTTATATGACTCATTCAATGAATCGCTGGCCGGCTCAGTGATTAACCTAAGCATTCAAATATAATTAAGACTAAACAGTTTAAACAATGCCGACTTAAACATTAGAAAACAAGTGTCTTTTAGATTTGTCTCTGATGTACTGTTGTGGTTGGAATATTATACTGCTGTGGCACTGGCAGCAGTTTAGTCTGTGACATCATTTTCATTACAATTAAACAACCACACCCACCAGTTTCAGTAGGTCAGGAAAAGAAGAAAGAACATTATATTGTGTCATGATAATCATGTCTATTGTGTCAAGATAAGAACATTCGTAAAGTACAATAGTAATTATACATCTTGGTAGTGGCAGTTTTTGCTTGTAATGAATTGAAATTATGCTAATTTTACTAAAAATACTTCTGTCAGCATATGATGGTTTTAACTACTGTATCATAGTTAAAAAAAAAGTGTACTGACATTTTTTTTCACATTGATGCTAAATCAGCTTAATTTTGTTTATGCAAAATATAATTTATTTTATTTTTTTCATTATGGGATGAAATACAACCCAGATATTTCTTCATTAGATTCACCCATATACACACTCATATTCACATTCTCCACCCAGAACTGGACAAATAGTAGAGAATTGCAATATTACATTTGATATAAATTAATATACTCCAGTATCTTTACATTTGTTTTGCAATCAAATATTCTGTCAAACACACAAAATGACCGCCTTCCACACGTTAGTGGCAAATGAGGGTTGGATGAAATCAGTCAGCAGAATAGATGGATACTTCACTCCCATCCTGAGAAAAGAGAAAAAAGAGGGATGCTAAACCAGGCACACTCTCAATCAATTATCTTTCATGCTCTAGTGAACACAAAGGGCAGTTCCATTAGCTCAGAAGCACTTATACCCCCAGAAACATGCCACCCACTCTCCTATAACAACACTGTTGTTTGAATATTAATTTCAAACAGGCTCACCTCAATTAAGCATTTCATTAGCACATAAGACACAGGGTGATTCGATATGATACAGGAGTACACCTGTGTTCCTAATGGCTGTCAGATTTTGCAAGCTTGTGTAGGATAATAAACGGAGTATCATTTTTGCACTATTTGCTTCAAACCTTATATGTTAGTGATTGGTTTAATGCAGGGATACTCAAATCTGGCTCGCGAGATCCACTTTCCTGTAGAGTTTAGCTCTAACCCTAATCAAACACACCTGAGCATGCTAATCAGTGTCTTCAGGATCATTAGAAAATCACAGGTAAGTGAGTTTGATCAGGGTTGGAGCTAAACTCTGCAGGAATGTGGATCTCGCGAGCCAGATTTGAGGATCACTGGTTTAATGCTTAAAATTCAGAAAATGTCACAATGTAAAATTGTTTTCTGATCTGACCCTTAAATGTCATTTTCACTTATAGAACCCATTGTAGCTAAGTTGACTTGATTCATACTGATACATATAATTTTATTTAAAACCAGATTCATGTATTAATGTTTTAATGAATGAAAGAATGCTTAATCAATTAAGGAGGGAAATGTTCTGTAGAAAAGACTGTTGCATTGAGAGTTTACTATAAATAATTTTACAAAAGCAAAGAACCACAATTGTGCTGGAAATAATGTCTGAACAAGCCCCTTGTGTTTAAACACAACGAGTGCTTCCTTGTAAATATTCAGGATACTGTTCAGATTCTCAAAATTACTTTAGACTAAGGGCCTGTTTGCACCTGGTCACTTCATGCGTTTTCTTTGATCGGATATATATCTGATTTGTTAAAACGTTTCCATTTACACTTGGCTGCATAAATGTTCTTCAATTCCCACGCTATATGCAAATTCATTTCAATAACAGCAATACACAGGCGTTGCATTTTATTCATTATCAGCTAATTTCAATATCAGAGACTGCAACAGGAGAGCGCGACATCAGCACTGGAAAGATAGGTTAGTCTCATTACTTTTTATGAAGATGATTGTGTGTTGAGCATCTGCGACTTACTTTCAGTTTCATTTGCGGCACTTTGCGTGTCGGCTTGCTGAAGAAATACTCAGCTACTCATCCACGGTGACACTTTGTTGCATTAAAGCCATCATATCTGACTAATGGCGCTTTTTCACTGCCTGGTATGGCAAGGTACGGTTCAGTACGGCTCACTTTTGGGGGGTTTTCCACTGGGTACGGTACACCTGGTACTTTTTTTAGTTCCAAGCGAACCGTACTGTTACCAAAACGTGACGTGAAAACTCTGCTGACCACTGATTGGTCGGAGAAAAACGTCACTGCCTGCGTCACTGAACTTGCGGCACGAGACACAACAGACCCGCTAGATTTAAATCAGCACAGCCAGCGAAGGATCGTACGCAACTGTTTCGAATGAGCTCACCTTTCTTTTCACAACCAAAACATGGCTGTTTTGTTGCCTGTTGAGGAAGTATAGACTGTCCTCTCGTTGATAGCCGAGGAGCGGATAGAGCCTGATGCAGCGATGCGGAATTAAAACTTTTTTCAGGAGTTGTGGCAGTAGAGGCGGTCCAACTATAACGACACGTGAATAATCCCACCCACTCTAAAGCGGTACTAAACTGCAGTGGAAACGCAAACCGAGCCGAACTGAGCCGTGCCGTTATGAACCGTGCCGAGCTGAGTCGTACCACGCAGTGGAAAAGCACCATAACATGCCATATAGCCATATATAGCCAAGAAATATTTTAGGAGGAGTAAAATTAGCAAATGTGGTTACAACAACCAGATGCATACACTTGTCCAGTTTCGTCTGGAATGCGGCCCAGACCACCTCTTGAAGTGGTTTGAGTGATCGGATTTAAATGAGTCTCGAAAGTGTTTCGGAGGGCATTTACACAGGTCTGGGCTGCGTTTCCCAAAAGCCTTGAAAATCATTGTAGCCCTACGTGCATCGTAAGAAGACAGAATTAGGAGGTCACTTGCAGGACAATCAGCAGAATACACTTTTAACTTTATTCAAGTGCAATATGATTATAATTAAAGCTTTTGATTGTACTTTATTGCACACTTTATAATCGTTTTTATACATATGTGAAATTATAAATGAAATTAGGCTAAATAATTAAAAAGGGCAGATAACCAAAAAAACAACAAAAAAAAAACAACGCATCTAAATTAAATGACTGAACAACAACACAAAAAAAGAATAAAAGTAGTAATGTAGGAAATGCTTCAAAGACTGGGAAAAATAGGGATAAACTCATAAAATTCTGTCAATGGCTTGCTGATATGCACGAAATAACCAAATAATGTCTCTACAGATATTATATACAATAATATATTATTATTATTATATATAGTATATTAATATTGTCCTTTTTTACATATTATTATATTATATTATATTATATTATATTATATTATATTATATTTTATCCGAGCTGTCTGAAACGCAGCATTAGGTTAACATTTCAATTAACGAGCGTGTACTACAATTACGAGCCATTCTATAAATTGACATTTCAGCACTTGACCAATGGATAGCGACTCCTAAGTAGCACTTAAAGCATGGCTACTTGCGATTGTGTTAAGTGCATTTTTGGGAAACGCACGTGAAACAATAACGTTCGTAAAATGACTCGTAGAAAACGCTCTTAAGCGCTAAGATCAGTCGTTATCGGGAAACCTGGTCTTTTCTGGTCTTACCTGGTCTTACATGAAGTGACCAGGTGTAAACAGCCCCTAACGTCCCTGCCCAATGTATCCATAAGTTGAAAAGAGACACTGCAATTGTCATCTCATATTAGCATAAAATCAAATAATAAAGTATTGACTCGATATTTGACCACAAATGCCCCAGGAGATCAGCCAATAATGAGCATTACTTCGTTTGTTGCCAGAGGACATTTGTACTCATTTACCTCTTCTGTCCTGCCCATCAGCATATGTCTTTGGATGGGTACTAGTTTGACAGTCTGGATTTGTTTTGCCTTTTCTATCTATTTTAGCATATCCAGTTTCTCCCCATTCAATTTGCTTACTTCTTTGTGAGATTTTTCAAGATATTATAGGAATTAATAAGCCTGAAACAATAAAAATCTTTACATTTCACACTTGCAAATTGTGTACTAGCTGGGTGGGTATTTGATTCAATAAATTAAATGATCTAATATAATTAATATCTAATAATGCCCTTTTGGCTTTTCAAATATTATAAATAAAATGTTCTATTTCAGCAATTTTGTATAGGTCTGTAGTCTGTTCAGCAGGTCATATTGTCTAAATATTTTCTTCAAAGAAATTAAGCACAAACTTAGTATAGCATTAATAGCACATCCTGATAGATTTTTTTGACGGCATGATTAAGTTGACCAATACAACTGTCTACAGGGTGAAGTTTGTGCTTAACTGGTTTGGGAGGGAAAACAAATAAATAAATCACATGCTGCACCCAAATATGCCTACTTCTCTATTATATAGTATGCAAAAATAAATAAATAAATCACATGCTGCACCCAAATATGCCTACTTCTCTATTATATAGTATGCAAAAATAAATAAATAAATCACATGCTGCACCCAAATATGCCTACTTCTCTATTATATATGTAAAAAGAGTAATATTACTAATAGATAGTATTAAAAAACAAAACAAAACAGTGGGCGAAGAATAACCAGATGACCGACTAGTTTTGACCATACTCTTAAATATACATTCAATGGACACTTTACCATCCCATGAGGCAACAGGAGAGGTGTGTAAGAGTTGCAACTGATGCCATAGGTCACATGACAAAAGCTAACATGTATTACATCTGGATTGCGTTTGTACTGCACATGTAGCCTACTGTACTGCGCATTCAGTAAGGCTGCATCCGAAATTGCATGCTCTGAGTAGGTACTTATTTTGAATAAGTAATTAGGCTACTTGTGACCATTAAAACAGTTTTATATAGTATGAGTGTAGTATGAATTTAATCCAGACGTACAATATTCGCCATGTTGTCATTGGCACGTCCTGATATTGCCGAGTTAGACGTGTTCCTGGGTCAACATATTTTGTTGATCCTGGAACAACATTTTAATCCAAAAATATAATCTTAAACATATTCCTACACTTAAACCTAAACTTACCCATGAATAATCCCTAAAATCAGAGGAACTGATAGATGAATTACACTGATGTACAGGCACCAAACACTGATTGTAATCCTAAACTTCACAAAAATTATAAACTGGTTCTTGAAATCTGATTGGTTAATCATAATGTTGTTCCAGGGTCAACAGAGATGTTGACCCAGGAACACGTTGCACTTGGCAATATCAGGTTGTGCTTGTCATTGTCATGATGTGACCTACCAGCACTTCACTGTCATTAACAAATGACATTAACAAAATCCGTGGCTTCATGGAATTTGGACACAGTTACTAGCAGCAACTACTCAGGCAGTAAGTGTTTTCGAACACAACAACGCATTCTTCTTTTTCTTCTTATTTTCATTTTTAGACATTAATCACAATTGTATTATTTATTTAGGTTTGTCACCCTGACATTTTTATTATTATTTTTATTATTATTGTTGTTGTAAACACATATGCATCAACTGAACGATTGACAGCAAAGTTAGAATATTAAAAGATGATAGCTACAAAATATCAATGCAAGATATAATAATAATAATAATATGCGTTTACCATCAAACACTCACCTATGCATCTCATTAGCTCTTTGGATCTCATTAATCAAATGGTCTTCCTAAAATAGCTAATGTATATGCCGCGATCAAACAATTTCACAGCTAGGTCATTACTTTTTGTTTTCTTTTTTGATTTGTATATGAAATGTCGAAATCTGTGTAGCCTAACCGGTGCCAGCGGTCAACGGCTACATTATCGATTATTATTATTATTATTATATAAAATATAAAGATGATAGCGAGGCGTCTGGATCCACATCATCAGACAGCGCGTAACTCTACCTCAGGAAACATCTCTGTTTGCCCCGCGCTCTCCACGTCTGACGGTAACGGAGCGATAGTGTGTTTCATCCGGTAAAGCATCACAATCATTAGGGCCAGAAGAAACAGCAGCAAACACACAAAAAGTCCAAGATATGTGGATAAACTCGGAAATCTGGGGTCCGGACGTCCTACGTGCGCCACGGTGGTGGTCCAAATCAGTTCCTCGGTTGATCCATTTTGCAAAAGTCTAGACAAATCGTCGGGTGTAGGCGTGAAAAAGTTCCTCCAAATGATTCGCTCATCTATCATGATGAAAGAAGGATAGTCCGTTTGTAGTATTAAATTGCTAATGAAATGAATCCGGAACTACTCAATTATCGTCTTCCCATGGTGTACAACAAATGCAGTTCTGCATGATAGCAGCATAACTTGCAGATGTCGATTTCATCATCTTGGAGTATCCAGGAAGAAAACACAGATGTAGCAAATGTCTCACGTCGTGAGTGTCGCGCGAGAGTGGCAGCGCCTGAATCTTCACAGCGGATTCGATGTACAAGCAGCAAAACGTTATTTACGCAATTTCAGTTTATTTTAACAATAATTAGCCTAAGTGAACTGTCGTTTTTAAACCGCGCCTTTCTCTGGTAGTCTCACAAACGTTTAAAAATTCAAGAACGGAAGACACGACATGTCAGTGATGACCTTGCGCGTGTTGGTGATACCGCAGGGTTGTTATAGCCTGCATCTTCATTAAGAACAGCCTAGTGTCCCTCAAAGCTTCAAATCAATTGAATCACACTGATACATACCGCTAAATATTTCCTTGAACCTCAGCTGGTTATATTAGAAATCTATTAACCGAAGAATGTGCTCGTATAATGCGAATGCTGTTGCTTTCCATAGCAATCATCTCCTAAATCACTTTCCATACGGCATGTGCTTCACGCACTGCGAAAGTCTAAAGTTTTAATTATCAACCTTTTCTTTAATCCATACTAGATTAGGGTCAATACAGGATCGTGGTGATTTTAGATTTTAGGCTAATATATGAGATAGATAGATAGATAGATAGATAGATAGATAGATAGATAGATAGATAGATAGATAGATAGATAGATAGAAACTGACAGAATATCTGACAGCTATATTGTGATTTATCCTAAAGTTTAAGGTTTCTCTTTTGTATTGCATTGTAAATAAATGTCAGTTTATATCCTAAATTCCCTCTGGGTTTCTTATATGACATTTCCTTCACTCTCAAAGAAGATTTAATCAAACTGTATTTGCCAAGGTGAGCTTGGGCAGATAAGCATGCTTTTTTTTTTTTTTTTTTTTTTAAGGAAATATGGTCTTAGCTTCTTATTTCCTTGCCAGAATGAAGCACCTTGACAATATCTCTATACTGCCAACTGCAGAAGATTTAATCAAACGTATTTGCCAAGGTGAGCTTGGGCAGATAAGCATGTGCTTTTTTTTTTTTTTTTTTTTTTTAAGGAAATATGGTCTTAGCTTCTTATTTCCTTGCCAGAATGAAGCACCTTGACAATATCTCTATACTGCCAACTGCAATTGTTTCTATCAATTGTGAAAATAAAGGCATCAAAAAACAATCAATCAATAAACAAACAAACAAACAAACAAACAAACAAACAAACAAATTAAATCAATTAAATAAGAGAGAATTAAAAGCCATGTACACCTCGATCACGACTATCAGCCCAAGGAAACGTCATCTGTATGATGTATGGCACACAATTCTGATTTTATCTGTGCTCCAATTAAAAAGCTGTACATTATTGTCACGAATCCTGTCTATGCAATTCTGTTCACTCACCACCAGAGGTCACCCGCTCACCACATGGACTCTTGCACTACACTGCTGTTGCATTTCACCAGACTACAATTCCCATTATCCATTGTACTGATCACAGCTGTCACCAATCACACATTGCACTGATTACACAGCTGATCCCATCAGACACGCTTTATCTGGACTTCCTCGCTGTCATCGCTGAGTATTGTTTAGTGTTTATCACAGTCTTTGCTGATAGCTACCTTACAGAGCCTTTCCTAGTTTCTCAGTCTTAGTCTTGCCTAGCCTGTTTACCCGTGTTTTGGATTATTGCTTTTGTGTTTTGGACTACCCCTTCGTCTTGCCTTTCGAACCCTGTTTGGATCATTGCTCGTGTACTCGGATTACCCCTATCATCAAGCCCTTCGGACACTGTTTGCCGATCGCCGACCCACGCATGCTCTAGGAATACTCTTGTGCCTTGTCCTCTATGGCTCTGTTTACTGTATTGTGACCCTGTCTATGTTGACTACGTGTCTAATAAAGCTTGCACATGCATCCGTATGCCTCACGTCTCGTCGGCTCCGTAACAATTATAAAGGCTTATATTGGTGTGATAGTCAATGCTGATTTTGTTTCTCTTTGAATGAAGGATTTTGTTGGCAACATAAAATGTTAGTTCATCCATGTAGAAGTCACCATCATGATTCTACGGATTTTATATATATATATTTTTTTTACATTTATGTATTACATTACATTTTTACAGTTAAAAGGAATCTGAAGCACTGAATAAAAATAGTGAGAGTTATAATTATTAACAAAAGTATAGTATAAAAACTGCAAGCAAATTTTAAATGAAATAAATAGTCTGAATGATCGTAAAAACAACAATAGAAAAAATAAAAAATAACAAAAACCAAAAAATCTATAAAAATACGTTCTATATCTATAAATAACGTTATATTGAGCTCTGATTGATCAAAGTTTTGACTTTTCATCACATTTATGTGTAGTTGGGAGATTTTAATAGCTTTGTAAAGGTTTTGTCAATAGGTTATTGGAATTAGACAAATTTATTTAGCCTAAAATATGTGCTGTAACTTTACTGTTAATCGGTGATGTCACTTAAAGGGGTGGTTTACTGCTTTTTTTCTTTGCTTGATTGTGTTTATGGGGTGCAATATAACATGTCTTCATGTTTCGTTTGTTAAAAAACACCTTATTTTTCATATTTTTCACCTTTATTGTAAGCCGCTTTCTCCTCTGTCATTTGAACGACCGGTTGACTTCCTGATTCTCTGAAACCACTCCCTCAGAAACAGGCGATGGGGTCAGATTGGTTAGTTTGGCCGGTGTGTTGTGATTGGCTAAACTGCGTACTGCACATTGTCCGGAAACGTCACACTCATTACCTTCATGGACGACAGCTGCACGTGCTCCGGTCAAATGTAAATAATACTGTCAATATTGCCGTATCAGTTTGAGCTAGAATCAGACCCAGAAAGCGGTAATGAAGAGAGTCAAGCAGAACTTCCGCAAGCACGGCTCTTACAAACGTTTCTGAATGGAAGTTTGCTGTTGTGATTACATATCATTTTTTGAAGTTTGTACACGTTTGTCTTATACACACAAAATAGCATCGAACTAACTGGCTACTAACCAAACCGTGTTGGCTTGTGTTTACGTTCTTGATCAAATCGAAAAATTACGTCATAAAGTATACATGGAAAATACATTTACAAAATTAGTGCATAATTACAAATTCGGGTCTAAAATGTTTGTACATGTTTGTCATAGACACACAAAATAGCATTTAACTAACTGGCTACTAAAGCCAGCGTTGGCATTTGTTTACGACCTTGATAAAACTAAAACATTACGTCTGAAATTATACATGCAAATACATTTAAAATTATGAAATCTTACGTACAGGTTGTGGCCCAACAACTGCTGCCTCTGGTTTTAAAGTTGGAACTGCTCCATGTTTTAGTAATAGTTTTTGTGTGAATCCGGCATTGATTCTGGAAGCTGTCTTCTGTAAAATGCACAGCACAGAGAGCTAAATTAGGATTGTAATTGTCAGGAACATAATCAAACATAAATTTTAACCATTGTTGACGAACTACAGCGTCTGTAGGAAGCCCGAACACAGAAGACCTGACAGCTGGGTGAAAATAACACCGTTTCGACGGCATGGCTACAACTCTCCACTATAACTCTTCCTCTTCGACAAAGCTGCAGAACATGGCCTTGCCCCCTTTTTTGCTTGTTCCGGAGGGAGGGGTTGATGGGTTTATTTCGTATGCAACCCAGAAAGTATCTCGTTGTAGTCCCATATGAGTCGTTTTTGTAGGCATTAAACTTCCTGATTTTTAAAAGACGATATCTCCGCTTACGTTGAACTTTCAGCGCTGCAACTTTGCAGATACTGTTCATGCACCAACAGCAACATTACACACTATTTAAAATGAAAAAAGTGAAATCGCAGTAAACCACCCCTTTAAAGGAGCATGTATTAACTGAATCTAGTTAAAACATGATTTGATATTTAATGGCAAACAATTATTGATAAAAATTGTTCTGTGGTTTCAGGAGTAACACTTCTACAACAGAAGAGAAGCTCCAAGATATTTACATTTCTGAAGGAAGCTGCTGACAGAGATGTGGGAAACACAGGTAAGCTGCATGAGAAAGCTCATTAAATCACCATGCATCTTTTACAATTCTTTATTAAAGTTATTTTAAGGAGGTTTTGACATTCAAACATGAGTGAGTGATGTTAAAATGTATTTTATTTCTGTGATCAAAAAATGTCAGCATCATTACTCTTCAGTTTTACATGATGATTATTCAGAAATCATTCTAATATGCTGATTTGCTGCTCAGGAAATATTCCTGATTCATATTTTGTTTTGTGTTTTGTGTGTATTATTCAAGATTCCTTAATGAACAAAGTTTAAAATGAACAGTGTTTATTTGAAACAAAAATATTTACTCTCACTTCTCATCAATTTAATGCATCCTTGCTGAATAAAAATGAATTTATTAAAAAACCTCACTGACTGCAAACTAGAACAGTATTGTACAATATCATTTAAAGGTCTGGAGTCTATTTAACAATGAATCCTGAAAAAAAAAAAATAAATAAATAAATAAAAAAATTACACTTAAAACGTTTATCAGCACATCTTTTTTTATATTGTTAATAATCAGAAATGTTTCTTGAGCAGCAAATCAGATTTATTTTTGAAGGATCATGTGACACTGAAGACTGGAGTAATGATGTTAAATTCAGCTTTGATCACAGCAATACATTACAATTTTAACATATTCAAATAATAATAAAAAAAAAACAGTTCTCTTGAATTGTAATATCATTTCACAGTGTTATTGTTTTAACTGTTTTTTGAGTTGTGAGTATAAGAGACTTCTTTCAAAGATGTAAAAATCCTACTGACCCCAGACTTTTTAACAGTTGTGTAAATTAGTTATGATGTTCCTCCCACTTCAATAATACTGTGGCATATGTACACTGTAAAAATCCAATTAACCCTCTGGTTGTGTTCGGGTCAAATTGACCCGAAGAAGATTTTCTTTTTTCCGAAAATACTAGTTAACGTTATCGCATTGGACTCAAACTTACTGACTTTGTTCACATAGGGTATAAGTACTTCTCAAAAAAATTTTTTTTTTTTTTAGAATTTTCGTAATTTTTTGTGAGTTTTATTTCACCTAGTAACACTTGTTGTGTTCCCGGTCAAAAATGACCGGACTCCAAACAACTGCTTATAAATCTGTCATTATGCTATATTATCACCAAATATTGGATTCATTCTTTTTGTCAACTTGTTTTCTTTCGTTTAGGACTGGTTTTGTGTTTCTATTTGCATCTGATTAATCGTAAGCCTAATTTATCTGAGAGTAGGTACCTAATTTTTTTAAGCAAAAAAAAACATTTTTTATGAATAATTTTCACAATATGAGATAAAAAATTATGAAAATTTGCACTGTTTATCACACTAGTGTGCTTTAATGTTTAATCAGGAAGTTTGCTTTTAAATGTTTTTATTTTGTACAAAATTGCACAAAGTCACACTTGTCAAAAATGGCCGGCCATTGAAAGTGAATGGGGAAGAATGAAAGTAAGAGAAACAACTAGGATTCAGGAGCATGTTGCGCTTGCAAACATAAAGGCCTTGGACCAGTGCGTGTGTGGATTCCTGTATACTCACGCTATCACACACACACACACACACACACACACACACACACACACACACACACACACACACCTATGCATACAAACTATTGTGAGTATTACACCTATTTCATCCTACCCTGAACTGCATGCAATATGCTTTTATGAATCTGATATTATAACTTCTCTCTCTCTCTCTCTCTCTCTCGTCATCTGCGCGCAAGTGATTCTGGGATATGGTAGGGTGCGAACACTTCATTTTCCTGGGAAACGGAGGGCGCATTTGAAGTCGCTTTCAAATTACGGGAGCTTTCGTCGCGCAGCGGTGACGCAATCGGCCTTGGAATGCAGTCTTCAGAGTGCACATTCTAAATTGGGACAGCTTACGTCCTGACGCTGTGACGCAATCGCACTTCAAATACGGACTTCGGAGTGTGTACACTTCACATTGAGACAGTCTCCGTAGTGTCGGTGTGACACATTCGCACTTAAAATGCGCACTCCAAAGTGTGTGACGATGGTGTTCATAGTCAAAGAACACAGCGGATTTTATTTGTTTTGAAAAAGCTTTACAGTTTTGAATGATATCTTGCATCTTTATAACCAACCAGAGTTGGTATAGCCATATAGTGCTTGCCTCACGCACACAAAGACACAACATATTTTTGTGACATTGCAGCCAGTTCATTATCAAAATAAAATACAGTTAAAGGAATGTATAAAAAGTTACAGTGCTCCGTTGTCCAATCTGTTGCGTTCAGCGTGACCACCGCCTCAATGTGCTGATATAGCCGATGTGAAGGATGATGTTTTAAGTCAATGAAAGTACAAAGTCTATAATAAATAGCATCCAGATACGTCGCGAATATGGAAACATTTGGATTCGTGAAAAGGGTATGCATCAGTTTCACCTTTAATTTGTTTTTGGATTGATGTTTTTACAGTATAGGCTATATCCTTAAGTTTAGAGGATTTGTAGCGGAGAGAAACTAATAACTGTGTTTATAATGTCTGTAAACATTTTGATTTACTGCCATTTTAGCCTACAGAATTTCTGAATGTAATAGTAAAATGCGACGCGCGACTATATGTTTTTTTTTCTTTCTCAAAACACAATTTTATACAAGTAGCGTTTTTTTTTTTTTGTTTTTTTTTAACAATGCAGCAAACGCTTTTAAATATCTAAAAAAAATACTTTAATGTCTTTAAAGCATTAATAGATTTTTTTATTTTGTTTAGCCTACATTTAGGCAAATCTAGAAAAGATGATGCTGGCTGTGACGCACAGCAGGTTAAGATACCATCTCTTCCTTTTTTTTTTTTCCTTTTGTGTAAAGAAAACACTGTACTTTATTATTATAGACAAAGACAATTAAAAAAAAAAAAAAAAAACGATATTAACCGTTATTTTTTCTACTCGAACCGGTTTTGGAACTGTAATAATAGAAGAACGCAGGAACAGAAACATTAAAATATGATTCTGCTCGGAGTGAACCAATTGATTTTTTTTTTTTTCGTTTTCAGGCCCTGCTGTCAGGGCCTCCCCGCTCAGACCAAAACCATTAAAAACGTGTCCAGCGCTGGCACATTCAGCTTTATCCTGCAGTACAGGGTCTGGTCTGATTTAGGGAAAGAAGGAAAATAAACATGGTTCAGTGCTATGACAAAGTAATTAGTAAAATAAATATTGAGGTACTTTAGTGAACTACATTGGGGGAAAACCACTAGTCATATTTAAATCCTTAGTCAAAGGGATCGGCTAGTTCACCCAAAAAATGAAACTGTCCTATGAGGACAAAAAACAAAAACGTATTACTTCACATTTGTACGAGAATACCTGTACTTCCTTACAGTCCACCACTGATTATTTTGAAAATGAAAATAACATTTCTTGACAGAAAATTGACAAATTGTTACAAACTATATCAAAGGATGCATGTGAAGAAATCGGACTGGCCATACAGGGCACTGTTCAGCTGTCACAGCTGCCGCTGAACAATGCATATTTGTTTTTTATTTATTCAGTTTTATTTTTATGTTTACTTAATTGCCTAAAATCAGGGTTGCAAACCTTTCAAAATATATTCACCATGGTCAAGACAATAAACTATTATAAAATCGCACATTGGTAACATATCAGTCAGCATTTGAACTGCTATATATGCGTGTGCATGATTTTTTATTTTTTCATATGTATCATTACATTATTCAAGTCAGTTCAAATGCAATGCCTGCATTTAAAGCTGTAATCCAGCAAGGATGCAGCAAAACAATCAAATGTACCCGGCCACGGTCTTGGCTAAGCCTGAGGTACATCACCCGGGTGAAACATTCCCACCATCTCCTCCAGTAAAATATAAAATATATAAACAAGTATGTGCAATGCTGGCTCCATAACTTTTTTTAAACGACCTGTCAGGATGGCAGCTCTTGTCTCGCACCGTTGCTACGCAACAGGAGCCGCAATCGGGAACACCTGGTAGCGCAAATAGGAAATACTGCGAAGGCGGAACGTCTCATGCACTTTGGAGTGTCCTTCGTGCACTTCGGAGGCGTGGCCTTCGAAGTCCGTACACTCCGAAGTGTGTACACTTAGCTTTGGGACACAGCTACAGACTGTTACACTATACCCTGGACTACATTTCCCATCATCAATTACACTGATTGCACACACACCTGAATGCACTGATTACACAGACACACAGCTGAATCCCATCAGACACACTTTATAAGCCTTGGACTTCCTCTTCCAGATCGCTGAGGATTGTTTAGCATCGGTCACTGTGATAGCTACTCTACGGAGCCTGTCTTTAGTTTTCCTAATCTAGTCTAAGTCATAGTCTTGCCTGTTTTCTTGTGTTTTGATTCTTGCCTGTCTATCTTAGATTTACGCTTTGCCTTGCCGTTTGGATACTGTTTGCCCCAGCCCGGACTTTTACTCATGTTTACTGATTACCTCTTTTGTCTAAGCCGTCTGGATATTGTTAGCCGACGATCGGCCATGCCCGTTTAAGAATACTTCTCTTGCCTTGCCTTCTATATACCTGTTTGCCATTGTCAGAAACTTGCCTGTTTAACGACCATGTCTCTGAATAAAGCTTTGCAGATGGATCCAAACGCTTCTTCTTTTCCTTCCGTAACAATGAGGTTGTGAGGTGTGACAGCATCTGAGTATAAAAACACATTTTTAGGGTCATAGTTATATGACCAGCACCTGTATATAACCATATCAGTTACAGGTTTGCTGTTCTTGCTGCATTTAAATGATTTTAACCAGAAGATGTCCTCAGCATGTTATGTTTTGAGCACATGTAAACAGTGAATCTTGCTGGTCTCTAACAGTGAATTTAGCTAATGCAGTCAATTTAGTGGAATAAAATAATATGCTGGATATCTGAGGTAATTTTGTTTTATATCTGCTATTTATACTCTGCTATTTTAAACCCACAAACCCTTTACAGGTTGTTTATGTACGCATATATATATATATATATATACTGTATATATATATACTATATACTGTATATATATATACTGTATATGTATGTATATATATATATATATATATATCAGTGGGGAGCGGAGACTTTTTTAACAGGGTATGCTGAGTGCTAAAATTAAGACACCCCCCCCCCCCCCCCATTGCTTTTAGGACACACTCAAAGAGGAAAACACCATGGCAGGTGTCGATTTAAAAGTATGCACATTCCTACCTTAGGCTATTTGTAAATGAAATTAATCACCAATCCTTCTATCGTTTCAGGTTTATCTATAGTTAACTCGAATGCTAGAAAACAGCTGATTTTCCAAGTAAAAACCGCCAACCCAGGTATCCAAAATGATCCGGCCCGATAACGGCCAATATTATCTGTCTGCAATACCGGAGGCCACACTTTCAGGACCGCAGTTGTAGGACCGCACTTCTAGGACCCTAGTTTTTTGTGACAGCGCTATGGAATTAGATTTGTGCCAAATAAAATGAATGTAATTTTTAAAGAAACGTATGAAAATATCAAGTGAAACTGAATAAAATGTCTTTGAAACTAAAAAATAAATAAATTACAGGCAAAATATTTGACCTCGTTTTTAACTCTTCCGAGTCGCCGATCACGCCGGCGTGATCAAGACACATGACCAGTTTAAGACATTGAAGCATAAAAACAAAGTCACGTTGAGCGCTGCCGTCCACTTCTATCGAAAGTGCTGGCTTGAAACTCTATACTACTTTTTGTTTTGTGTTGATAGACCAAGGAAAAACTGAGATATGATCATTTAAACTTTATATAAAAAAATATTGAAAATATTGACGCGTTCGTAAAAGAACGCAAGATGGGATGCGACAGGCGTTGCATTTATTCTAATAACTTCGTCGGTTTTTGTCATAAAACAAATCGGAGAAAAATGTGTGAATCTGCTGACTCTGCTCTTCAGACTGCACATTTCAGGGAGTGGAGGAGGAGCCAACTGAGCAAAGAAGCGAAATTGAAAGGCGCCGGCGGGAGATTGATGGAGTAGACGGAGAGACATACACATATTAGAGAGAGAGATATTATTGCTAGTTTTTGGAAGAGTTTGAGTAGATTTTGAGAATAGTTATGTATGGTATATTTGCACTTTTTAGGAACCCCTCTTTCTCAAGGAGTGAAAGCCCTGTAATGTAGCTGTCTGTGTAATTGTACATGAAGTGTTTTGTAGAGTTTATAAGCAAAAAAGAAAAGATAAAACGCCTATTGCCACACCTGTTTTTTGCTGTATATAGTTAGATTTTATCTCAATTTTACCTTTTTTATGTTGTATTTGCACTATTTGGGAACCCTAATATTCTGGGAATGCAAGGCCTTAAATATAGCTCTCTGTATAATTTTGTGCATGAACTGTTTTAAAAAGTGGCAAAGCTAAAAAGAAAAAAAAAAGCCTATGGCTACACCCGCGTTTTTTTTAAATCATATTTTTTTTTGTATATAGCTTGATTATATCTGAATTGTACCTGAATATGTTGACACTTACAACTTGTGTTTACATTTTAAACCTTTTAAAATGCTTCATTGAGCATGTTTGTGTTTTTTGTAGTAAAACAACTATAATTTTTCTATTCGGATTTTGTATTTTTTGTGTGATTTTGGGTCCAGTATCTTGATACAGTACATCAAAGTGAAAAACTAATTGTCTGTTCATATAGGTGATGTTGTGAACACCAGGGAATAACGAGTAGACCAGACAAACACTAACTGAACAGGCAGGAACTAATATACACATGACAATCAATGATAATTACAAAAACACGGCTGGACAACACTAAACTAATAATCACACTTAACAAGGACAGGAACAAGACCAAATAAGGACACAAGGGGCGAGAACACAAGACACACACGACAGAGGACTGACAGTACTCCCCCCTCCCGAAAGGCGCGACTCGCGCCGTAACAGTTCCACCAGGGAGGGGGGGTGGGCACTCTGGAGGCCCCTCAGGACAGACATGGACAGGAACAGGAACACAGGACGGGGACCTCCAGAGCGTAACAGACAGAGGTCATGGCAGGGCTGGGAGCTCAGGGGGCCATGGCCGAGCAGGGGAGCTCAGGAGGCCAAGGCAGATGGTCTTCGTGGCCATGGCGGAGCTGGGAGCTCAGGAGGCCATGACGGAGCTGGGAGCTCAGACAGCCATGGCGGATGGTCTTCGTGGCCATGGCCACATTCCTTGGCCCACCCACCCTACCCGGAGCTCTACTACACCCCCCCCCAAAATTTCCTTGGGGAATCCAGGGGGTATTAAGAGCCCTCCAGGGCTTAACAGACAGGACACTGGCCAGACACACAGACAAGACAGGAACCGGATAGCCCTCCAGGGCTTTACAGACAGGGACAGGACAGGCCAGACACACAGACAGGACAGCCCACAGGAACAGCTCGGAAGCTGAGGCTTCGTCTGGGCTTGACAGGGAGTCAGGGGCCCTTACAGGGTCCCTCAGCAACCGCCTCCACTTCCACGACAGGAGGGGCAGGCGACTGGAATGGCCTCCGTGGCCACGACTCAAGGAGCCGCCTGCCCTCGACGAGTCTCCATGGACAAGACAAGACATGACTAGACTAGGGTTTTTCTATTAAAATGTTCCTGTGGGCAAGACAAAACCGGCTCTCCTGGCCGGAACGTGTGGACTTACTCCACGGGGACCCGGGAACTGGACTGGAGTCAGCAGCGGCCGGCGGGCTTGAGTCAGCGGCATCCGGCGGGCATTGAGTCAGCGGCGGCCGGCGGGCGGGAGCTCCAGGCGGGCTTGCCAATCGCGCTCCAGGTGGGCTTGCCATACGCACTCCTGGCGGGCTTGCCACACCCCAGGCGGGCTAGCCACACGCACTTCCAGGCGGGCTAGGGTGAACCGCGGACGGCGGCGTGAAGTGAGGGAGCCGCCGACGTTCGGGTTGGCTTTCCCCGTAGTCGGCAGCATGCACGAGCGGCAGCCCGTGATCAGGACGGAGGAGCCGCGGACGGCGGCAGACCATTCTCCCGCGAACGGCGGGCTGAAGACAGCCGCGGACGGCGGCGATGAACTCCCCGCGAACGGCGGCGGACCGGATGGGCTCGCGGCCCTGGACTCGCGGCGATTCCGCCGAACTCCCACGCCCACTTGCCGTGGGCTACGGCGGGATGACGAGCGGCGACTTCCATGCCGCGGGACAGACAGGACAAACAGGAACAAAACAGGAACCAAAATAAAAACTTTCCAAAACGAAAAACAAAACGTGGTGAAGGGGCGCCGCTTACTGTTGTAGGTCTGGTCTTCTGTCACGGTGCACACAGCAGGGAGGGACGAGGAAGACGGACACGAGGAATAACTTCAAAATAATAGTCTTTAATGGTGACATCAAGGCAGGACAAGGCAAGGCAGACACGGACAGGAACACCGGGGAATAACGAGTAGACCAGACAAACACTAACTGAACAGGCAGGAACTAATATACACATGACAATCAATGATAATTACAAAAACACGGCTGGACAACACTAAACTAATAATCACACTTAACAAGGACAGGAACAAGACCAAATAAGGACACAAGGGGCGGGAACACAAGACACACACGACAGAGGACTGACAGTCTACACCGGCTTCTGAATAAGGAAGGTTGTCAGGACGTCTACCTTTCCAGGTTGGGGGTAAAAAGGTGTCATGTTTGAGGGTTGTTCTTTGTTTTTGGGGGGATGGAAGGCATCCAAACACGTGTCTAATGTCAAACCCCTAAACGGTTCAGTTCTGCTTGATCTATAGGCTAAATGTTGATAGCTAAGACATCGCTGTTTTGATTGTATGAAAACTGAAACATAGAATTAAAGAATTCACCAATTGATGAAAATGTCTATATGCGTCTGTCAGGGCAAGTTTTTCTTTATCATCTCAACGTGTGTATGCTAACACTTCTGTAGGATCAGAACAACCTAATCTGTAGGTTGAATAGATAAACTTGTGAGAAGCAGTCTTTTTCAAAATTATTCAAACCACCAACTATCCATTTACTTCTGACAATGAAGGTGATTGTGGGGTCTAACTGACAGCGGACGACAGTATCCTCTTTGTGCTTGTGTTAATGGCTTTACAGCATTCACTCATATAGATGTGTACAGAATCATGCTTTAGTTCAGTTCAATTCATTTTATTTTATTTATAAAGCACAATAAAACAACAATGGTTGACCATTGTGCTAAACGACATTGTTTAAATGAAAAGTACATAACATGATATGACAAGACAAACAAATAAACATTTTTAAATAAGCCCTGCTTTAGACAAATAATCAACACTTTGGCTGATTATTTGGGCTCTCTCTCTCTCTCTCTCTCTCTCTCTCGCACACACACACACACACACACACACACACACACAAATCTGAGTATACTAAATTTTAAGCATGAGCGAAAATGTTGTTTTTACTTTGTTGTTATTTAAAAAATGTTTTCATTTTAATCTAGCCCGTAGATAGTATGTGTACTGTAAAAGAACAAATATACATTTCACTTAAAACTTCAGTAAAAAAATTACACCTACGTTTTAAACATGTTTAAAAAGTTTTAAAAACACATTGTGTGTCACTAAAGCAAGTCATGCTGTCTATTGTCTTTAAATTAAACTTTAGTTTTATTCTTGAATTTCTTTAAAACAGCCTGATGATAATGCACCCGAGTGCTTTTCTCACAAGAGTAGAAAACTCTTTGGATGTGTTTGTGACAAACACAATTTTTTTTTGTTTTTGTAAATGTATGACTGAACCTTTCTCATTTGACAGACCTACGTTTTCAAATTATTTATTATTTCAAGTTATGTTTAACAGCCACAGGGAATACACGTTGTTCATGAAAAACTTTGTTCATGAAAACTTTATTGGTGTAAATTTCTCACCTAGAACACAAAACTTGGTTTACTAAACACTAAATGGTTTACTAAAAGATTAAAGGACCAGCATCTGTGATTTTCAAAATGAAAGGGGGTATAAAATATAAGCATGTTTCAACTATCATCATCATTTCCTTTTGACCCTAATAAACTGGTAATGAATTTACTATGACAACTGATACAATGTACGGTTCTCATACTATGTGTGTAAATAGCTGTGCTAAAACATTTATGAGTATTTTTGCACGCCGACAGATTTTGTCAGGGATGCGTCTCATCTAAGAATCACAGTGTTTTGTAAATGACATTTTTTTACATTACTAGATTTAGTCATATTATCAAGATTTCAGATGGCCGTTCACAATTTTTTGTTGGACTGTGTATGTTTTTAGGCGAAGACACCTCTTTGTGAGCTGTCATCATAACAGGAATAAATGAAAATCTTTTTGAGAAATTTCTTTTAGTGCAACTTTGTGTCTGTCCATGATGTGCGAACACACGAAACATCAACACGAAAATTAAGTCTTGCTGTTTTACCCTTAAAACTATTACAACTGAAACAAATCAAACTATTGCACTGAAAGATGCACATTCATTTAAGTTTGAGCATGTTAAAATTTCCACACTCTTGTATTGATAAATTTAATCCATAACCTTTCATACATTCAAGAGACCAAATCTCTAAGAAAGAGTGTATAGCTAGACAAGAAAATGTTTATAATGCATATAGAATTCGGAAAATCTGTTTCATAAACAATTGTGAAAGGATGACTGGATTTAGTCATCTTGCTCAGATAGCAGATGACAATTCACATTTCGTTTGTTTGGCTGCATTTTTTTTAAGACTCCTCTGCAAGCTCATGCTAATCCTCGCATGGGACAGAGAGCATGACGAGCACATACTTATTCATTTAAGAAATTGATTGAAAATTTGACCAAACTTTTTATTATTTGGACAAACCTCCATTTCAAATTATTTCCCTCGAGGTGTTTGTCCACAGAATCTTTTTCAACACAACGACATTAAACATTAAAGAATGTTATCAGTCGCTTTCGCCATCTTCTTTGACTCAAATAAAGCAACATCTCAGGTGTACGTAAACACCTACAATGTGTGCGTGTGCTAAACATCTTTGTTTCTCCACTTCTGTCATATTAATTTGATGTAATGCAAACATATTTTCAGAACTATGATGTTCCACGCTTTTGTAAAGGTCATAGAAAGAATTCAAACATAATCTTTACATTGGAATTATCTTTGCGTAAAGCAAATTGACTAAAAATCATTGAATTATAAAATGCAAAAATGTATACATTTAAGAAAAAATTGCTATAATGCATACAGAATACAGAAATCCTCCTCTTGATCTATTGTGACTGACATTTTACTAAGTCAGACGATCAGGATTATGGACGACGCGGCTCACATATTGTTTGTTGGACTGTATATGTCACTACTACGACTGTACTGTAGGTGAGGCCTTCTCTCTGAGAGCCATCAGCGTTCAGTGTTTACAGAAATAAATGAAAATTAAGAAAATTTCTTGAGAGTGTTTGACTAATTCGGTATTTCTTTTTAGGGCGATTATTCATCTATTTGATGTGAGACACAAAAATTTACGGCGTGCTGTTTTACACTTACAACTGAATTGACATATCTTACCATTGTGCTCAATGCTACACGTTCAGTAAAGTTTGAGGTCGTACTCGGTCTTGAAAAGGCTACAGACACAAAATATCAAAGCATTTTTTAGTGCTCTCTATGTAACTCATGAGTTCAAGTCACTAAGTAAATATCATATGAATACAGAAAACCCGCTCATGATCATCTGGGTATATTTTTGTAAATGTTGTTTTAAATTACTTTTTTCTTACACCACTACATCTAGAGCTCTTGTTCAGATGTGCACATTTATTTGTCGTACTCGTTTCAACATTTCCACTTGAGATTAAAGCGTAGGCAATGTGACCGCAATTAAGAACCATGACATTATACTACATTCCCTTTGAAAAGGTTATAGACATAGTCGTTTATACAGGAAATATGTTTGCACAACAGAAATATGTATCAGTATAACAAATACCTAATACTGAAATCCTCTCTTCTAAATTTGTTAAAGTTTTAATGTTGATTTTGATGGCCTACCCCGCTAGCTGATACCACTCTATACTTTTTCATTGTTTTTAGATGAAGACTATTCTCAGAATCTGGTCAATCATGTCGCGAGTGTTTGCAGGAAAATATGAACAAATACATTATAAGAAAATAAAAGGATAGTCCTTCTACAAGAGATTGTTTAAACCGAGGTTGTGATGTACTGTAGACCATTTCATAACGTTACGCTTTGAAACCAGAACCGTTTTTTTTTTTTTTTTTTAGTTTCCATGACTTTGTTCGCTCTTTCTGTTTGAATTTGTGTACCGCGGTTTCACCATCCTTATCTTATTTTCCCACCTAATTGTAATTGTCAGGCCTTACGCTTTGTCTCGTTAGCTCCTCTTTGTTCGCATAAGTCAATATTTCTACGAATTTGGTTGATTTAATAAAATATTGCGTCTTCATTCGAGACATTTACATTATATTATCATATCATCCTAGTTTATATCAGATATACAAGATTGTTTCTTATTAAATATTATTAAATTGCTAACAACAAACAAAAAAACTTGCTATCTATCCCGTGGAAATCGTTACATTTAAATATTTTAAATAAAGACGTTTTTATGAAGTCAGAGAACAAGTTGTGGTGAGTCAACCTTTTATTTCAACAATAATTGTACAATCGTACATTGAGTGAAGAAAATGATCAAATTTACAAACAAACAGTAGTAGCGACATTAAACCGGTGGTCTAGCCAGAAAAGGAAATCTCTGCAGACAAACATGTTTTGCTCAAATATAAAATCAACCAGCGATGCAACAATTTCGCATGTCATAGAATCACAATTTTTAACAGCCAACAACACGCATAGATCTGTCACAGACGTACACAGACAGAGAACCTCGTTAATGTCCATCTCATCCTCACATTCAGACATCACATCCAAAATTTTTCTGGTAATTAGACAGACCGGCTCCCTGCTGGTAAGAAACATGCTGGTCAAATCAGGCCATGGATATTTCAGCCTTCTTACAATTTTCATTTCATTCTTGAGGGTGAGAGAATGTATAAAACAATCTTGTATATCTGATATAAACTAGGATGATATGATAATATAATGTAAATGTCTCGAATGAAGACGCAATATTTTATTAAATCAACCAAATTCGTAGAAATATTGACTTATGCGAACAAAGAGGAGCTAACGAGACAAAGCGTAAGGCCTGACAATTACAATTAGGTGGGAAAATAAGATAAGGATGGTGAAACCGCGGTACACAAATTCAAACAGAAAGAGCGAACAAAGTCATGGAAACTAAAAAAAAAAAAAAAACGGTTCTGGTTTCAAAGCGTAACGTTATGAAAAACTTTGCGGTTTATATCTCGCAAGACCTTATGTTTTTCTTGCGAACGAGGCGTTAAAAGTATCTCGCTGTTAAATGCACAGTGTTTTTGTTTACACCTTCAGTTCATGACAATTTCTAATAGATTTATTTTAATTTAATAATGTACAAATCAGCCAAGAACTCACATTCACATCTCCTGTAAAATGTTAATGTGTTAATTGTATTATTATTCTCAATCTTAAATGATTCCGAGTGTTACTTGGATATTTTAGGATAAAACATTTTCAAAGATCCTTGTGCCACATTCTATATTCACACACATTACCCAAATATTTTGTTAAATATTTTATTAAATCAAGGAAATCCACATAAATATTGACGAATATGATGAACACGAACAAATCATAGAAAGAAAAACACAAAAATGTTCATACAGCTAAGTCTCAAGCAAATTTTTTTTTTCGGTCTGGTTTCAGAGTCGGCCTACTACAGTGAAAAACTTTGTGATTTATACAGTACGTGTCTTCAGGTAATGAGGTGTTAAACCTGTGAAACTGTAACAAACAATATTCAACAAACTAGAATCCAAAACTGTGAGCTTGTTTTACGTTCTGTAGATTATCTCAGTATGAAATCTCAGTTCACTTGCATTTTCAGGCTAACAGCTGAAATGCGGACTTAAGCTAAACCTATTTTTCGGTCCTTTAGGTTTGGTGAAATATATGTTATAAAATTCAACAACAGGCATACAGACACACGTTTTAGGTATTTATCTCTGACCAAAAGGTTTGATCCTGGGGAAAAACGCACAACAGCGGCTGTGTGTTGTCATGATTGTCTTTATAACTGATCCACTTTTATTAAAACAATGCGGCATGAAGTTACTGTATTCAACAGCCCAGTCCCTTGAAATATTGTAGTATATATATATATATATTATTTTTTCCTTCTAAATATCATGTATTTAGCTTAAATATTAGTTGTTAAGTGATAAAGACAATCATGACAACACACAGCCGCTGTTGTGCGTTTTTCCCCAGGATCAAACCTTTTGGTCAGAGATAAATACCTAAAACGTGTGTCTGTGTGCTGGTGCAGACCGTCTAAAATGGTCAAAAACATGCACCTTTCAATGAATTAACTACATGACATCTGTGATTTATTTATTAAAGTCATGTTTAGAGACTCGTACAAAGAAAATAGTGTTTCCGCACTATCTTCAACTTGTAATGTGCAACTTTGTGTTGTAAATGAAATAGATGTACATGTAACAGAGAAACTGTAAGATCTGTGTGTCTCGTGGCCGCTTTGTAGACGGACCAGAAAAAGCTCTACAGTACATCACAACCTCGGTTTAAACAATCTCTTGTAGAAGGACTATCCTTTTATTTTCTTATAATGTATTTGTTCATATTTTCCTGCAAACACTCGCGACATGATTGACCAGATTCTGAGAATAGTCTTCATCTAAAAACAATGAAAAAGTATAGAGTGGTATCAGCTAGCGGGGTAGGCCATCAAAATCAACATTAAAACTTTAACAAATTTAGAAGAGAGGATTTCAGTATTAGGTATTTGTTATACTGATACATATTTCTGTTGTGCAAACATATTTCCTGTATAAACGACTATGTCTATAACCTTTTCAAAGGGAATGTAGTATAATGTCATGGTTCTTAATTGCGGTCACATTGCCTACGCTTTAATCTCAAGTGGAAATGTTGAAACGAGTACGACAAATAAATGTGCACATCTGAACAAGAGCTCTAGATGTAGTGGTGTAAGAAAAAAGTAATTTAAAACAACATTTACAAAAATATACCCAGATGATCATGAGCGGGTTTTCTGTATTCATATGATATTTACTTAGTGACTTGAACTCATGAGTTACATAGAGAGCACTAAAAAATGCTTTGATATTTTGTGTCTGTAGCCTTTTCAAGACCGAGTACGACCTCAAACTTTACTGAACGTGTAGCATTGAGCACAATGGTAAGATATGTCAATTCAGTTGTAAGTGTAAAACAGCACGCCGTAAATTTTTGTGTCTCACATCAAATAGATGAATAATCGCCCTAAAAAGAAATACCGAATTAGTCAAACACTCTCAAGAAATTTTCTTAATTTTCATTTATTTCTGTAAACACTGAACGCTGATGGCTCTCAGAGAGAAGGCCTCACCTACAGTACAGTCGTAGTAGTGACATATACAGTCCAACAAACAATATGTGAGCCGCGTCGTCCATAATCCTGATCGTCTGACTTAGTAAAATGTCAGTCACAATAGATCAAGAGGAGGATTTCTGTATTCTGTATGCATTATAGCAATTTTTTCTTAAATGTATACATTTTTGCATTTTATAATTCAATGATTTTTAGTCAATTTGCTTTACGCAAAGATAATTCCAATGTAAAGATTATGTTTGAATTCTTTCTATGACCTTTACAAAAGCGTGGAACATCATAGTTCTGAAAATATGTTTGCATTACATCAAATTAATATGACAGAAGTGGAGAAACAAAGATGTTTAGCACACGCACACATTGTAGGTGTTTACGTACACCTGAGATGTTGCTTTATTTGAGTCAAAGAAGATGGCGAAAGCGACTGATAACATTCTTTAATGTTTAATGTCGTTGTGTTGAAAAAGATTCTGTGGACAAACACCTCGAGGGAAATAATTTGAAATGGAGGTTTGTCCAAATAATAAAAAGTTTGGTCAAATTTTCAATCAATTTCTTAAATGAATAAGTATGTGCTCGTCATGCTCTCTGTCCCATGCGAGGATTAGCATGAGCTTGCAGAGGAGTCTTAAAAAAAATGCAGCCAAACAAACGAAATGTGAATTGTCATCTGCTATCTGAGCAAGATGACTAAATCCAGTCATCCTTTCACAATTGTTTATGAAACAGATTTTCCGAATTCTATATGCATTATAAACATTTTCTTGTCTAGCTATACACTCTTTCTTAGAGATTTGGTCTCTTGAATGTATGAAAGGTTATGGATTAAATTTATCAATACAAGAGTGTGGAAATTTTAACATGCTCAAACTTAAATGAATGTGCATCTTTCAGTGCAATAGTTTGATTTGTTTCAGTTGTAATAGTTTTAAGGGTAAAACAGCAAGACTTAATTTTCGTGTTGATGTTTCGTGTGTTCGCACATCATGGACAGACACAAAGTTGCACTAAAAGAAATTTCTCAAAAAGATTTTCATTTATTCCTGTTATGATGACAGCTCACAAAGAGGTGTCTTCGCCTAAAAACATACACAGTCCAACAAAAAATTGTGAACGGCCATCTGAAATCTTGATAATATGACTAAATCTAGTAATGTAAAAAAATGTCATTTACAAAACACTGTGATTCTTAGATGAGACGCATCCCTGACAAAATCTGTCGGCGTGCAAAAATACTCATAAATGTTTTAGCACAGCTATTTACACACATAGTATGAGAACCGTACATTGTATCAGTTGTCATAGTAAATTCATTACCAGTTTATTAGGGTCAAAAGGAAATGATGATGATAGTTGAAACATGCTTATATTTTATACCCCCTTTCATTTTGAAAATCACAGATGCTGGTCCTTTAATCTTTTAGTAAACCATTTAGTGTTTAGTAAACCAAGTTTTGTGTTCTAGGTGAGAAATTTACACCAATAAAGTTTTCATGAACAAAGTTTTTCATGAACAACGTGTATTCCCTGTGGCTGTTAAACATAACTTGAAATAATAAATAATTTGAAAACGTAGGTCTGTCAAATGAGAAAGGTTCAGTCATACATTTACAAAAAAAAAAAATTGTGTTTGTCACAAACACATCCAAAGAGTTTTCTACTCTTGTGAGAAAAGCACTCGGGTGCATTATCATCAGGCTGTTTTAAAGAAATTCAAGAATAAAACTAAAGTTTAATTTAAAGACAATAGACAGCATGACTTGCTTTAGTGACACACAATGTGTTTTTAAAACTTTTTAAACATGTTTAAAACGTAGGTGTAATTTTTTTACTGAAGTTTTAAGTGAAATGTATATTTGTTCTTTTACAGTACACATACTATCTACGGGCTAGATTAAAATGAAAACATTTTTTAAATAACAACAAAGTAAAAACAACATTTTCGCTCATGCTTAAAATTTAGTATACTCAGATTTGTGTGTGTGTGTGTGTGTGTGTGTGTGTGTGTGCGAGAGAGAGAGAGAGAGAGAGAGAGAGAGAGAGCCCAAATAATCAGCCAAAGTGTTGATTATTTGTCTAAAGCAGGGCTTATTTAAAAATGTTTATTTGTTTGTCTTGTCATATCATGTTATGTACTTTTCATTTAAACAATGTCGTTTAGCACAATGGTCAACCATTGTTGTTTTATTGTGCTTTATAAATAAAATAAAATGAATTGAACTGAACTAAAGCATGATTCTGTACACATCTATATGAGTGAATGCTGTAAAGCCATTAACACAAGCACAAAGAGGATACTGTCGTCCGCTGTCAGTTAGACCCCACAATCACCTTCACTGTCAGAAGTAAATGGATAGTTGGTGGTTTGAATAATTTTGAAAAAGACTGCTTCTCACAAGTTTATCTATTCAACCTACAGATTAGGGTGTTCTGATCCTACAGAAGTGTTAGCATACACACGTTGAGATGATAAAGAAAAACTTGCCCTGACATAGCACCTTTTTCAGACGCATATAGACATTTTCATCAATTGGTGAATTCTTTAATTCTATGTTTCAGTTTTCATACAATCAAAACAGCGATGTCTTAGCTATCAACATTTAGCCTATAGATCAAGCAGAACTGAACCGTTTAGGGGTTTGACATTAGACACGTGTTTGGATGCCTTCCATCCCCCCAAAAACAAAGAACAACCCTCAAACATGACACCTTTTTACCCCCAACCTGGAAAGGTAGACGTCCTGACAACCTTCCTTATTCAGAAGCCGGTGTAGACAAGCCGGTAGGAACAAATTGGTGACTAGGCAATAACATATACCATACAAATCAAACAAACTTTGATCCTCTTAAGGAGCCACTACATCACCCTTTGCTCAGCTATTTTCCCCACAGTCAGGATGAACCCCCCCTGGCTTGGCGTTAACATATAACATACAGATCAAACAAACATAAGGTGGCAATACACATCTTTGCTCAGCCAATTTTCCACTATCAAGAAGAGGCCCGACACCTCCAAGACTGACCGTTAGCTACAGGCCAGGAAGGAACGCCATAAAAACCCCCACTGCACCATGTGAGTGATTAAAAAACATCGTAAATCCACTCATAAATCCAACAAATGACATCTGTTTAGATCTTTTGATTTACAAACCCCTACTGTCATGTCAGTCAGGGATGACAGGACCCCCGGTGACGTGACAGTCAGGGGGACAGAGGGGTGAGGGGGGGTCATATACCCATAAATCAGGTCAGAAATCTACCCAGGTATACATTTGACATAGGACAACCTGTCCATCAACGCTGACAGGGTGCCCATAAATCAGGTCATAAATCAGGGTCATAAATCATATCTGACGTAAAGTATATGATATAACTACTAAGAGGAGATCATTTTGATACCAAGAAAGTAACCTTCGGATGATATTAAAGAAGAGATACACTCATACACTGGAATATAGGCATTTAACGTCTAACTAATACAATAAATAAAGGGTTTTAACTAAGTTAATATAACAGGGGAATATACATACAACACATGCATATAGCAGATACATTTATAACTACTTATTAATGGCCTAAAATAGAGAAAATGTCTTTAGGTGTGTGTGTGATGTGTATTGGGAATTGTGAGGACAGACAACTAGTCTCTGGCACTGGGGTCATCCAACCTTATGTGGAATGTGTTTGAAGATTGATAAAGATACCCCAGAGGCGACCTGTTTTAGCATCCTTTTGATAGTGACAAAGACCATCTGCAATTTAGCACCCATATAAATGTAAACGATGAGGCCAGGTTAGTAATTTATATGCAAATGTCAAAGGCTAAAAGGTTTTCTAAAAACAAAGTGAAATCAGCCATCACTGATCTAAATCAGACGTTACACTCATGTGCTGTTCTGCTAATAAATGTGATATAATTTCAGTTCTGTTGCTTTTATATGAATATAAATATGATGAACAGGACACTCAAAGTGCTTAATCCCACACGAAAGGCGTATTTACCATCCATTCTACTTTAATACAAACATGTATTTTAGATTTGTATAGAAATACGACAACAATCACATATCTCACACAAAGATCGCACTGTCATAGTGTTTGGGAATATCCAAGCATAATTTAAATACACAATCACATGAAATCAGATTTTAAAAAAACAACAACAAAAAAAAAACATTTTAGCAGAGAACGCAGCATCACAGTTGTCTGAACCAATGAGCATTAAGCTGTGTCGTCAGTCAGTCGTTTCCCATCATGCTTTTGATCAGCGCAGTCGGTGGAGAGCAACTGCGTGCGACTGCTCAATTCGACACAGCCGCCTCGCCGTCGCGAGAGTTTTTTGGCTCATGTCAGCATGACATGACAACAAGGCGGACGTAACTCGGACACTTTTTATTTATTTATTTATTTTAAAAGATGTTTATTGCAACTATTCTTTATTTGTTTTTATCTTTATATTTCTTTTTTGTTATTGCAATTATCGAGGTATTTACTGTTTTGTATTCTGGTTGTGTATGTATTTTATTGCTTTGACTGTATCCCCTGTGAATGTTATGTGTTTAATAAAAAATTAAAAATAAAAAAAAATCTCAGACACTTTTCGCACCGGCATGCATCTCGGTGACCAGTTCTGCGCAGATTTTGCTCATCTCAAACAAGCCTATTATAAGACCAAACTCAGATCTTACTGATGACAGATATGAACACAAGTTACGGAACGCGCAAAACTGCACGTTAAACATTTCCCATAAAGAAAACACTTAACACGGTTTGCCTCAGTGATAATAAATGATAAAAATTCAGCATCTAATTAATAAAATGTATTACTGTATATTATGTACATTTAAGCAGATGAGCCCACAACCAACAAGTTTCACCAAAACATTTTTTTCTCCCATAGAAAACCAAGCGCGATATTATAGGTTTGATATTCACTGCATATTCGCCTAGGCTGCTTTAGGGACCGTCTGGAAATTTACCTCACAGTACAAACCGAAGTAATAATTTATTAAATTATTTAAATGTAATTATTAAATTCAAATAATTTCTTCAAATTAATGTTTACAGTAAATTAATAATTTACTCAAACTGACTAAATATATATTGCCAATAACTCACCTTAGACAATAATTTCTCTAAGTATGTACACTACACAAATATTTTTAAGAATTTTTAATTCACCAAAGTGGGATTTTTTTGTGTTCCAAATGTTGTATGTTACTAGTGACCAGACTCAGGGCCGGAGTGGGATCCATTTTCAGCCCGGGAGTGTAATGCTCAAGACCAGCCCACCACCTATCCCCATCCAAGCCCCTCAGACAGATCTGTTCTTACTATCCTGTTATATTTATTTTTGATATGTTTCATGTAAATATGGCCATAAATATCAATAACAAATCACATACTGAGTTTTCTGCAACAAAGAGTCCAACTGTTACATTATGAAAAAATGGTTTGCATTAAAAAAAAATAGTGCAGTAAGAAATATACTTTTTGCACTATTGTTTTTTTTATATCCATGTCAATGTAATCAATAAAATATATGAAACATTTCTGCTACAAAACACACAACTGTAACAATATATATAAAAAAGTTCAATTGAAAATTGAAAGTTGCCATCAATAACTAAATGGAAAATCAGTAAGCATCTGGAAAGAAAGAAGAAAGAAAGAAAGAAAGAAAGAAAGAAAAGAAAGAAAGAAAGAAAGAAAGAAAGAAAGAAAGAAAGAAAAAGAAAGAAAGGCCTTCTACCATTCTTCACAAGTTTTGGTTTACACTTAGAACTGAAAATGGCAAAGCCTTACAGCATCAACAACCGCCTAAGCAGTGCACTGGTTCCTGAACTGAATAAAACAAATTCCTTCAATGTAAATCACTTTGGATAAAAGCGTTTGCCAAATGCATATGCTAACTGTAAATGTTGCTAGTCTCTGTACCTTGAGTCGCCAGTCCATGTGTGCTCGTTTATCTTCTTGAAAAAATATTTGTGCGTTTGGCACATTTGGCCGCGTCATCCTCCAATGCCTTTTTTTTTAACCTGGTTTTTTCAGCTCCTCCAGGCATCTTTTTTAACTATCCATTTTATTCTTCCCGCGATTATCGCACTCTCGCTAACTCACACCACAGCGAGTTCGGGCAAGATGGCGGACCGGGTGCACTGCATGTCGTGAGCTCTGGAGGACTGTCCCTGACTTTCACAAATGTTACGCTATCCAGTCGCTATAATGTGTTCCTTTTGATGTAACATGTTTCAAGAACCTGAAAACTAAAGAAAAAGAAGGTGCACCATGACTACGAAAAAGATTCTTGCTTTATCCCGTGGTAACGAAACAGTTGACGGCCACGAGTATGTGTAGCGGGAAAATTTCACTACAAGGCAGGGGTGAATTTACTTCTTCTCCAATATATCTTGGACGACTAGGGATTGACAAGATCTAGGTCCTCACCCCCTAGTACAATTAATTCCTGTACTTTTTTATTTAAGTATGTTTTATCTGCCTTGTTAATTATGCACTTGTCTTTTGTAGCAGTGACTAATAAGGGTTGAGGCTCTGGAACCTAATAACATACACGGTAGCTACCCAGAGTATGATGGCGTTACTTAACCCCTCTTCCTCTCTATCAGCCCACAAGACAGTAGGAATGCCCCTACTCCAAGATAACAGAAGTTGTACACTGATTTCCTAAAGACTTAGTAAAGAATAAACAAAATAAAGAGAACAATAGTCATGAAATACTCTGTTTCAATTTACTTATGGTTCTTTATGATTCCACCAAGAAATGTACATAGAAAAATTATTAAACCGAAGTTTTGTTCAGATTCAAACTTTTGTTTGGTTTCTTTTCTTTCAACAATAATACTCAAACAAAAAAATAGAAAAACAACAAGAGCTCTGACAAAAGGCTCAAATGGTACTCAGTTCACTCAAAAGTACATTACGTAGGTTTCATTCCACATCAGATATTTTTCAAGTCAGTTCACGTGCCTGGATGAAATTCACCATCCCAGAGTTAAAGGGTTACCTTACAGTAGAACTGGGCTGGTGCTGGAGTGTTCAGATATGGCAGGGTAATTAGACCAAACAAATTGTCACCAATCTTTCCAGAAGACAAGACAGTCCCTTCGAAAAACACAACAGTTCGGATTCATTCACTCAAGCAACCTCAGGTACCAGTTCTCAAGTCCATCCAAAAATAATTTTAAAGTATCCAAGTGAAAATACTGCAAAAAGTCCAAAAATAAACTGAAAAATAGAGGGAAAAATATTGCCAAAAGAAGAGCGTCAATGTATTCGCAATGCCGTTTGTGTCCACACGGCGGCACTATTGCAATAGAAACACACGAGGATTTTGACTCGAACAACAGTAGCAAAATCCCTCGATTCGCGCTGCTTTACTTCAAAAACAACAAATAACGTCTGTGTTTTTCTTCAGAATATCAACTGTAGTTAAACAGCTGTGAAGAAAACTTTCAGTATCTCGGCTCCCTTTTATAGAAGACGAACACCCGTGCCAGCACACCGTCTCAGCTAGCACGATGAGCAATGCCCCTCCTGGTATACCACAGACGTGCAGTTCAGTCTCTCGGTGATCAGGCTTAGTCAAAACCCACGACAGCACAAGCTCGGTCCAGCTTCTCGGCAGCTCACCTCGATGCTTGTCTAATGCTGTTTACATATTCTCAAAAAAAAAGTAATCAAACAACTAACTTTTTCTCTTCCCTCACTCGCGCTCGCGCTCGTGCTCGTATCTTTTTCTTCTCCGCCTCCGTTTTTTTTTTACTCCCGTCCCGTCCCCATCACTTCCGGTCTCAGTTTTTCCTAAAAAAAAAACCCCTTCAAAATAAAAGTCTTTAAATACCTCCACATTCCCCCCTGCTAAACCCTGCCATATACAGGACTCTCCAAGCAGGCCAGTTCCTAGAAGAGATAGAAAACACAGAACAGATTCAGCAACACAACATTTTCAACATTTGTTTCACATTTTCTTGAGGTAAACATGAGTGTAAACTTTGACAATTTCCCTTTTACTTGTCTTTAGTGCCTGTCGTCTCATAGCACCAGGGTGGGAGACAGCTCTCCCTTGACTATGAACTATTTGGTACAATTCTTCTTGACGTGCAGCTATCTTTTCGATTGCTTCGTGCAATTTCTCCAATGTCAGTGGGGATGAATTGTCGCCAGCTGCCACTGTAGTGTGAACTGCAGCCCTCGCACGCACCGGGGGTTTCAAAATACCTTCTGGTTGTGCTTCTTCCTCCTCAGACCAGGTGATAGCATCCTGCAACAACTGTGCAAAAGTCAGGCTTTGCTCTTCCTTAATTCTTCGTTTCATCTCCCTTCTTAAGAAATCATCCCTTAATCCCAGGACTAACTGCTCCTTCAGGACACTCTCTTCATCTGGAACTCGACCAGGTTCTCTGCGCTTCACCTTGTAAAGTTTCTCTCGCAAGTCATAAGCATAGGCACGTATAGTTTCACCAAGTGCTTGTCTTCGATCATAAAAGTCCTTTAACCTTGTGCCAATAGGTACCTTGTCTCCATAGGTTTCCTGTAGCAGTTTGAAGATGGACTCCACACTGTTATCCCCCTCTTTCAACATGAATTTTACGGTGTCTTTAGCTTCTCCCTTTAAGTGCTGTTTAATCAGCTCCACTTGATCCTCATCTGGCACTTTCATGACACGGAATGCTGATTTCATGGAAAGAATCCACTCTTCTACTCCTTCTCCAGGCTTGGTGGTACCAGTGAAATCAGTGAGTTTGTGATCCCTTGGGATGTAAATTGTTGCTGGGGTTGCACGAGTGGATGCTTGCTGCTCCATTACAGCCCTTGCCAATGACAGAGCTTCTCGCTGTTCCATTCTGGCATGATCCAGGGCTCCGGCTTGATCCGCCAACCTCCTCTGCATATCAGCGAACTCCTTCTTTAGCTCTTCCAGTTCTGCCATTTTTCTTCTTGCTCACAGACCTGGGACAGAGTACTACAAATAGCAAAGATCCGGCTAAGTATGATCCTGTTCGTGACGCCAAATTTATGTAGCGGGAAAATTTCACTACAAGGTAGGGGTGAATTTACTTCTTCTCCAATATATCTTGGACGACTAGGGATTGACAAGATCTAGGTCCTCACCCCCTAGTACAATTAATTCCTGTACTTTTTTTATTTAAGTATGTTTTATCTGCCTTGTTAATTATGCACTTGTCTTTTGTAGCAGTGACTAATAAGGGTTGAGGCTCTGGAACCTAATAACATACACGGTAGCTACCCAGAGTATGATGGCGTTACTTAACCCCTCTTCCTCTCTATCAGCCCACAAGACAGTAGGAATGCCCCTACTCCAAGATAACAGAAGTTGTACACTGATTTCCTAAAGACTTAGTAAAGAATAAACAAAATAAAGAGAACAATAGTCATGAAATACTCTGTTTCAATTTACTTATGGTTCTTTATGATTCCACCAAGAAATGTACAAAAAAAAATTATTAAACCGAAGTTTTGTTCAGATTCAAACTTTTGTTTGGTTTCTTTTCTTTCAACAATAATACTCAAACAAAAAAATTGAAAAACAACAAGAGCTCTGACAAAAGGCTCAAATGGTACTCAGTTCACTCAAAAGTACATTACATAGGTTTCATTCCACATCAGATATTTTTCAAGTCAGTTCACGTGCCTGGATGAAATTCACCATCCCAGAGTTAAAGGGTTACCTTACAGTAGAACTGGGCTGGTGCTGGAGTGTTCAGATATGGCAGGGTAATTAGACCAAACAAATAGTCACCAATCTTTCCAGAAGACGAGACAGTCCCTTCGAAAAACACAACAGTTCGGATTCATTCACTCAAGCAACCTCAGGTACCAGTTCTCAAGTCCATCCAAAAATAATTTTAAAGTATCCAAGTGAAAATACTGCAAAAAGTCCAAAAATAAACTGAAAAATAGAGGGAAAAATATTGCCAAAAGAAGAGCGTCAATGTATTCGCAATGCCGTTTGTGTCCACACGGCGGCACTATTGCAATAGAAACACACGAGGATTTTGACTCGAACAACAGTAGCAAAATCCCTCGATTCGCGCTGCTTTACTTCAAAAACAACAAATAACGTCTGTGTTTTTCTTCAGAATATCAACTGTAGTTAAACAGCTGTGAAGAAAACTTTCAGTATCTCGGCTCCCTTTTATAGAAGACGAACACCCGTGCCAGCACACCGTCTCAGCTAGCACGATGAGCAATGCCCCTCCTGGTATACCACAGACGTGCAGTTCAGTCTCTCGGTGATCAGGCTTAGTCAAAACCCACGACAGCACAAGCTCGGTCCAGCTTCTCGGCAGCTCACCTCGATGCTTGTCTAATGCTGTTTACATATTCTCAAAAAAAAAGTAATCAAACAACTAACTTTTTCTCTTCCCTCACTCGCGCTCGCACTCGCACTCGCGCTCGTGCTTGTATCTTTTTCTTCTCCGCCTCCGTTTTTTTTACTCCCGTCCCGTCCCCATCACTTCCGGTCTCAGTTTTTCCTAAAAAAAAAAACCCTTCAAAATAAAAGTCTTTAAATACCTCCACATATGCTACAAGGATGGAAGTTTCCACCGAGAATACTAAAAGAAAAGACCCTTTCTCGCCGGCAAAGAACGCACCAACAGTTAAAAGGAAGGATACGGGATCAGAAGGGAAAGAAGGAATGAATGCAGTCTTAGAAGCAATAAAGCAGCTAACGGATAAGGTGGACACACTAGGTACTCAGATACAACAGAATTCCATCATGTTAACCAACATAGCCAAGGCAGTCGAGTTCAACGCGGCCGAAATCAAGGATTGCAAAACTCAGTTACAGTCGTCAGTGCGCGAAGTATTGGCTTTAAAGAAAGACAACGCGGAGTTGATGGAGCGTGTCTTAGAGCTGGAGCGTTACAAACGCCGGTGGAATCTGAGGATTCGTGGTCTGAAGGAAAAGGAAGGTGAAGGCGGTTGCTCAGCTATTGGTGAAGTTCTCCCCATCATGGTCCTCTAACGTCAACCACATCGTGGATTCGGTTCATAGAATAGGTAGACGTGAAGAAAACAAAACGAGGCACGTCATCATTCAATTCACTCAGAGAATACACCGGGATGTGTTGTGGAGAATGACCAAGGACCACGCGATCTGTAAAGAGCTTCGTATCAGCTTCATCGAAGACCTCTGCAAAACCGACAGGGAGACCCGAGCTGTATTGTGGCCAAAGATAAAAGAAGCTAGAGATGCAGGAAAGCGTGCGTACTTCCGAGGAGGTGTTGGATACATAAACGGGCAAAGAATCACCTAGGAGCACACAAGGTATATCAACAAAGGCCTTAGTTTTCAAAGCTTGAAAAGGCCTCTTGATTTATAGGATTTGTTTGGATGGTCTTTTTGCATTGAATGCAGTTTGAAGGGACAGTGCCTGTTTGGGCTTTTGTTTCTCTTTTTTTTTCAAAAGTATAATTTGTTGGACTTACTAATATTTGTTGGCAGTTGCCAGGTTTGTTTATGAATAATTTTGTTTTTTTCTTGTATTTCACTTAATGCTAGGGGCTTAAGAGAGAACACTAAGAGAAAGTCATTATTTCTATTTTGTAAGGGCGAAAAAGCACAATTTATTTTGTTGCAGGAAACACATTCCAAACCAGAGGATGAAAAATTTGGGGTAAATCAATGGGGAGACAAAATCGTTTTGATCATGGGTCCACTAGATTAGCAGGTGTGGCTGTTTTGTTTTGTAATTCACCTGGTAAATTAATAACATCTAGATTCAGCAATAATGGTCACTGGTTAATATGTGTCTTGAATATGGATGACCATTATTTTATTTTGGTCAATGTTTATGGTTTTAATAATGTAATTCAAAACAGACAGTTAATTTCAGATGTTTCAAGTGTCATTGTAAACCTTAAACTCATTTATCCAACTGCTATTATAATTATGGGTGGTGATTTTAACATGGTTAGTGATGAATGCCTTGATAGATATCCCTCCAGATGTAGCCATAGTTCTTCTTATAACCCTGTTTTAACTGATTTTTGTCGTACTCACAATTTATTGGATCCTTGGCGCTTTAAATATCCCAACACAAAACAATATTCCTGGTTTAAACCAAATAATGTAGTAAAGTCAAGAATAGATTTTTGGTTAATTTCAGTCTCTATCGTGAACCTCGTCAGTGACTGTTGTATGTCCGCAGCTCCTCTCACAGATCATTCTGTTATTAAACTGAATTTTAAAACTCCTGGTGTTAGCCGACATAATAAAGGGTATTGGAAATTCAATTCAAGTTTATTAAAATGCCAGTCATTTAATGAGGGTATTAGGGCCATAGTCTCTAATGTGATGTCCGATGAATCAATAATGTCCTATATCTCCAAATGGGAATTTCTTAAATTTAAAATGAGGGAATATTCAATTCGTTTTGGGAAAACACTAAATAGAAGTAACAGATTATCTGAAATGAATATAATTAAAGAAATAAATGTCTATTATAATAAAACATCACCTACTGATAATGAAAAACAGAAACTACAAAGTCTTCTAAACAAACTTGATGAAATCTATCTTTGTAAAGCAAAAGGGGCTTTCATCAGGTCTAGGGCTAAATGGATTGAAGATGGGGAAAGGAGTACTTCATATTTCTGTCGGTTAGAAAAGAGAAGGCAAGAGAGACTATCAGTTAAAGCTTTATTGATCCAGGGCCAGGTAATTACTGATCAAGCTTCAATTACTAAAGAAGTTGTTTCTTTTTACAGTAACCTACACTGAAAAAAATGAAAATGGGGGATTGTTGAATTTGCAAAAATGCATTTAGTATTTCCAACATGATTAATTTATGTTTCTCATCTAAACATATTTTAGTCTTGTGTCATCCAATTAATGTTGAAGGATGTTCAACTTTTTAGAATTAATCATGTTGAAATGTAATAATTTAGTTATGTTTTCTCTGGAAACTCCGCCCCCTTGGAACGCGCGAGGAAAACTAATTAAATTCAAAATATGCTTCACATCTCCCCTTGTCTGGAAAATTCACAAAGACAGGAGGATTCTCGTGACAAATGCAATTAATTCCGATGACAGCTCCAGTGTGTCTACAAACAAAAAATCAAAGTATAACAATGCCCATTCTTGTATCAAATCAAACTCCTATCAACTTGTTAGGAAGGGATGCATTATGCAAATTGGGGTTACAAATTTGGTGTTCTTCAGAAGGAATATTTATCGACGCAATAGGAACAGAAACACAAATGGTAGTTGCAGAGCCAAAAGCAAACGTCTATTGGATAGGACAGATAGAACAAGATGTGAGACGGACAGTAAACAAGTGGGGAAAGTTTATTGAAGCACAGATTCCTGAAGCGCAGTTAACAAAATCAGAATTTCATTGTACAATGATCTATGATCCAGACAGAGATGAAAAAAATAGAACAAAAATGGCAGGAGGAAACAAAAGGTCAAAAACTTGAGACAGTCTCCGAGTATATCATAATAGGTAAACAAGGAGCAGCTTTAAATATTCCAAACAGTGAATTTGTAGAAAAATGGTTCAATGTAACTGATTCTGTCCCACATATTGCGATATATGTAGGAAAAAACTGGGAAGCAAAGGATTTAGGACCAATGATGAAAGAAGCAGGAAAAAGCAAATGGGAATAAACAGATCATCTGTTGATTTTTCATTCAGCTGACAAAGATTACATAAAAATTTTGTGTGCAACCAGTTTTCTGGGAATTCCTCAGGAAGTAGTAATCAGTCAAAAGCATTTAACACAAATGACCACAATGACTGAATTGCTAAACTCTGAAACTGAATTGTTTAGTAAAATGGAGAGTCAGGTACCAAATGAATTGGTCACAATATGATACAGATGTAGGATTAATAAAATCAGCTAATCCAGTAAGAGTTCAACTCAAACTAGACACACGTCTGCCCAGAAAAGCACAATATCCTTTGAGACCAGAGGCTGAGGCAGGCATAAAAGACAATGTTGAAGGTTTAGTGAAGGCAGGAGTTTTAATAGAAACGTCTAGTTACTGTAACACTCCAATTATGCCTATACTAAAAGCAGACAAAAACCGATGCCGTCTTGTTCATGATTTACGAGCAATCAATGAAATAGTTGAAGATTTGCTAGCTGAGGTACCAAACCCAAACACGTTACTAACGAATGTCCCTCCTGATGCCAAATACTTTACCGTAATTGATCTCTGCTCCACCTACTTCAGCGTGCCATTAGCAGAGGAGATACCTGTTTGCATTCACCTATGCAGGAAAACAATATACCTATAAAAGAATTCCTCAGGGATTCAAACACTCGGCTCACATATTCAATCAAGTGCTAAAGGCTGATTTAGAAGATCTTGTAATAGACGGTATGCTAATACAGTACATGGATGATTTACTCGTTTGTTGTTCTTCGCTAGAACAATGTCACAGGGACTCAATTAAAGTCTTAACAAAATTAGCGCAAGGAGGTCACAAAGTGTCCAAAAACAAAATACAGTATTGTCAGCCTCAAGCTGAATACTTGGGAAGATTGATTGCATTTGGCACTCGAGCTATAGCACCAACTCAATTAGAAGGCATAAGCAAAACGCCGATGCCGCAAACAGTAGGACAAATGATGACCTTTCTAGGGATGACTGGCTTTAGTTCAGACTGGATAGAAGACTATGCCGTAAAATCAGGACCATTGAGAGAAATTATGAAACAGGCAGGAATACAGCATTTAAGCATTCCATTAATATGGAACACAGATGCATTACTGGCATTTGAAACGATGAAAAAAGAATTACAACAGGCACCTGCTGTAGGAACAGCAAATTATAATAAAATGTTTCATCTGTATGTGGCTAATAGAGCTGATAGTTATGCATCAGCTGTACTGATGCAAGAAACGACGTGGGAGGAAAAAGCAGCCTATAGCTTATTACAGTACAAAGCTGGATAACGTAGCCCAGGGATATCCGCCATGTTACCAACAGGGCCTGGCGCCAGTATATTATGCTCATGCTAATTTGGTCATGGACTACGTGGATATGATAAAGCAAGTACAAGGTAAAAGATACATGCTTGTGATCGTTGACAGATTTAGCAAATGGGTGGAGGCAGTACCCTCAGCAGATCTGGGAGCAGGGACAGTAATCAAATTTCTAAAAAGAGAAGTAATTCCTAGATTTGGGATACCATCAGAAATAAGTTTAGATAATGGTTCGGCATTCATAAAAAAAAAACTGTAAAACAAGTGTTGCAACAATTAAGGATAAGACAAAGACTAGGTTGCATTTACCCTCCTCAAAGTCAAGGACATGTAGAGAAAATGAATGGAATTATCAAGGCCAAAATAAACAAAATATGTTAAAGTACTAAAATTAATTGGATTGATGCATTACCTCTAGCACTAATGAGCTATTGCATGCAAACTAACTGCCATACATAAAGCTATCTATTTACAGGAAAAAAGAAAAGAGCCCAGAGAGGAAACGGAGACAACGTGTCCAGTTGTTCCGGGTGACCAAGTATATCTGAGGGTGTTCCGGAGAAAATGGAATGAGCCGAGAAGAGAGGGACCGTACACAGTGGTGAGAGCAACTCCGACAGCAGTCCAAGTGGAGGGAAGCACAACTTGGTATCATCTAAACCACTGCACGAAAGTTCCCAAGAAAAAGACAGAAAGGGAGGAAAACAGACAAGCAGACCGTGCAGCAGAGAGTGACAAGGAGGAACCTGAAACACAGGATGAAGTGCAAACAAACGATAGCACAGAAAAGGTTTCACAAGGAGCTCCAGTCTTACTGTCAGAAGAACAGGAGAGGAAAGAGAACGAATCTGACAATGTGTCTGAAGATCCTCTTATGCTTAATGTATCTAATTGTGCAACTCCAAGCCCAACCCATAGAAATCAACCAGACTTCCCTTCAATTGCAAACACAAGCGATAACCAACAGCAACCAGACTTCCAAAGAATTGACTTTTCAGCCCTCAAATGAATCTAGCAGTGACATTAACTTAATCCAAAATGAACAAGCACCAGTTGAGGAGGAAAAAATATCTAGACAAAATAGACACATTGTAGATGACAATTGTAACATCACTTTTAACTCTCTGGGGTCGGCTGTCTCGCCCGCGAGACCAACTCGTTTTTTTTAAGATCAGTGCAAAAGACACAAAAAATACTCTGTTGATTTTGGTCACACAAATAAGTGTTATACACCAATCGAAACTGTTAAGTGTCTACTTTTTTTTTGTGCACACTCACAATAACAACACAACTTTATGCTTTTGGAAAAATAAGAAAACAAACAGGGTATGCTCTCTGTCTTCTCCGTCTCCGCGAACTGTTTTTAGAAACGCGTCACTAAAATGAACTGTAACTCAGCAAATACTCAACACAGAGACATTGGAGTTATATCTATAGAAAGCTTGAAGTGTCTACTTTGAAATGAAGCAAGACTCACACAAAAAAGAGAAAGAAATCTTATATCTGAGAAACTAATTATTATTGTTTAGCACGTTATTAAAATCTATTTCTGAACAGAGTAGGCTATTAATAATAAACATGCTCTAAACATACTTAGACTCGTAGCATTCATCATGTTACAGTGTACACTCATATTACTTGTATTGTTTTATATAGAGCATGAAAACATCATCACGCCGTAAGAAATTTAAATAAAATGAATTGCCCATCATTCTGTATAACAGAGAATAACTGTTTCACGGAGTTCATAGTTTGGTTCAGCAGGACACTGTGAGTGTTCAGAACCACCAAGGTGCCTTTTAATGATTTGCCTATAGTCTGCAGGGTTTTGCCCTGTAGTGTGAGTTGTTCTCTAAGCTAGGGAATCTCAGTCTGGATCTCCCTTACATGTTGCCTCAGGGTAGATAGTCTCACGGAGTTGACGCTGGTGACTCTGTAGAAGATTTTTATTGTTAAGAGTCTGAATTAATCAAGCATAATCAAGGTGAATCTTGCCATAAATATATCTATTTAATCTACCATTATATTCTAAGGCCTCTGTGTTAGGAATGCCTACGTGGCAGAATGTATAGGCAGAAACATCTGGAAGAAATGAGGAGGGGGCTTTTTCCCCTTACCATAACAAAGTCTAGAAGGTCTTTTCTCCCAAGAGAGAGAGAGATAGAATTACATACGAGGGATGCTTAATGTATTCTTATGACATCTATTCTTCTGACATCAAATCTCCGAGACTGTGTTGCGTTCTTTGAGCTGCGGCGGATGACACTACATTTGGTGACCGAGATGGGACTGACGGAGCGACGGAGTATACGGCCGCTTTGAGCAGATTTTGACGAGCAACACATGACAGATGGCCACCTTTTTTAAACAGGTAAACATTTTTGCTTATATAATTTTGTGTTGTTTGCCAAATCTGTTCTTAGTGGTAAGGTCACTTAAATTTTGCTCTTCCAAATTCAAAATTTAAAGAAAAGAACATAAAAGGGAGTTTTATTCCAGAAGAAATAACTGCATGCATTATCTCGGCTGGTCACCACACTAATGTCTGACATGCTCCGTGAGGTGAGCTCCTCCATTGACAGCTTAGTCATGGGTAGAATTCCCCCATACCTGGTGCCCCTGAGCCTAGTACAAAAGGTGTTATCCTCGGCTACTGCTCATCCACCTGACTCTCTCCAAGCTCACCTCACCTACTCCCTGGGGGGCTCCATCCTGCTACATGTCGACCCCGAGCACAGCGAGATGGCGTTTCTTCTGAATCTACCCATCATTGAATCTGACAACATCTACAGACTCGAAGAAATTGTCAATGTTGGATTTTGGCAAGGGAACACTCACATCAAGATACACACCCCAGATGTGGTGGCCTACCACGACAGTAACCCACAATTATATCTGGCCCCAAACCTGAGCATGTGTACCCCGACCAAAGACATTCACTATCTCTGCCCCAGCAAGCCCTTCCTCCGAGACAACACTGAAGGAATCTGTGGGTTACAACCCATGCAAAGAGAGACCAGAGGTGTAAAAAGTACTCAAAAAGTTTACTCAAGTGAAAGTACAAATACTCAGTGAAAATTTTACTCAATTAAAAGTACAAGTATCTAGCCAAAAACATACTTGAGTAAAAGTAAAAAAAAAAAGTACTACTTTAAATTGTACTCAAGTATTAAAAAAGTAGAAGTACTTTCTTTTCTGACAGACATTCAGAAGTTTGGTTAAAGGGAGAAAACGAAAACAAAATGCAATGGTACAGGTCAAACACGTATATCTAGTGCAACAACAACAATTAAAATGCAGCACAACGGAACATCAGGGAAAAAAAATACACGGAAAGGGATTAAGAGGAAACTCCATAACTTTCCACCCTCATGCCATCCCATGTGACTTTCATTTATCAGATGAACACAAACTAAGAGTTTTAGAAAAAAAACAATCACGTGTATGGGACATCCAAAAATGACACTTCAAAAAATACACAAAGTGAATATGGCAGTAACGCATGCAACCCCTGTTAATGAATCAGTGTCTTCTTAAGTGAAATGATAGGCATATGTAAGGATACAAACACTAATATTTTCACTTTGTGTGGGTTCTGAAGTGGTTCTGTTTTGTATTATCTGGACTAAAAATCTTGTGTTCATCTTAAGAAAGAAAGTCATAAACATCATAAACATAAACATGACATGAGGGTCAGTAAATGATGAGAGAATTTTCATTTTTGGGTGAACTATCCATTTGAAGAGCAAGATGTGATGCAGAGACTAGAAACATATTCCACACAGAATACTAGAATGTGTTGAATTAATGAGGAGAGTCATAGAATTAAAACATACAACATTAACGTTTTGACAGTCCTGGTTCTTACTCAATGTGTCATATAATGACATATTATAAATACAACTTATCCACTACCTGGTGAGAACATCACTAAACATGAATTACAATTAATTTAACAAACAATGCTTATTTAAACACTTTTGGGGATTTTTAATTAAGAAAATATTTCCACAAAAATATTAATGGTATTTAAATTCTCATCACTGATTTTATTTGCACTCAAGCTTGTGCATTCAGCTAATATATTACACAGCTAATGGCTCTATCAAAACAGAACAAATAATGAATAAACATTTTTTGGGAAAATGCAACTTTGCTTCCTCAATATGCTTCCTCGGATTTGATGGTGAACTTTTGAAGCCAGACATTTACCTGATGAAAGTCATAAATGAAGTAGAAATATGTGTGCTTGATGCATGAAACAATGATCATTGGTTCTCACATCAAGCCTGCATGTTTGAGCTTCCGTTTACCATATTTAATGTGCATAAGATAAAATAAAAATGTAATGTACTTTTCAAGATGAAATAAAATTGTAAGTAGTAAAAAGTACTGTTTGTTTCTTCAGAAATGTAATCAAGTAAAAGCACAAGTAGTCAGTATTTTACACCTCTGAGAGAGACTCTCTGCCCCGCTGAGGCCAAGCCTCGTGCACAAGTCACTGAAATGCAAGCAGAGATTGTGGGAAATCAGTGGCTCGTCAACACGCCTATCAGTGCCGCTACTCTCTATCCAACGCTACCGCTACTATCCACAGCCATATCACCCTGCAGCCCAAGACCGGTTGCCCATGGAAGCTAAGCAGGGCTGAGCCTGGTCAGTACCTGGATGGGAGACCTCCTGGGAAAACTAGGTTGCTGTTGGAAGAGGTGTTAGTGAGGCCAGCAGGGGGTGCTCACCCTGCAGTCTGTGTGGGTCCTAACGCCCCAGTATAGTGACGGGGATACTATACTGTAAAAAAGCACCGTCTTTCAGATGGGACGTTAAACCGAGGTCCTGACTCTCTGTGGTCATTAAAAAATCCCTTGGCACTTCTCGTAAAGAGTAGGGGTGTAACCCCGGTGTCCTGACCAAATTCCCTCCACTGGCCCTTGTCTATCATGGCTTCCCAATAATCACCATCCACTTGATTGGCTCTATGACACTCTCTCCTCTCCACCTGTAGCTGGTGTGTGGTGAGCGCACTGGCGCCGTTGTCCTGTGGCTGCCGTCGCATCATCCAAGTGGATGCTGCACACTGGTGGTGGTTGAGGAGAGACCCCCCACATGATTGTAAAGCGCTTTGGGTGTATTGCAATACACATTAAAGCACTATATAAATGCCTCATTCATTCATACTCTGACCTATGACCAGCACGACACTGCCACCCGTATCAGCCTGCCCAACCACAGTATGTGGATTCAAGTACCCAAAGGTGCCATCCTCCACCTCGGGGACCTGGCGCTGTACCACCTTCCAAGTGACAAGTACCAATCTGAGGTAGAAATTCCAGACTTCTTCAAGGATCACAGTCTCACCCTGGAACCTGAAATGGAACTGAGTATTGAGAAAGGGGGGTCCCAAATGATTGACATCACCCCAATCGACACAGCCCTCCAAGCACTGTCTCGGCTGCCTGTCCAGACCAACTTTCCCGTTGCCCGATCCTGGACCGCCGCCGACACGGCACTTTGCCTCGCCACAGCAATTGGGTACGCCTTGCCTTTGTCCTGTTTAACAGAGTCAACGGGGTGCAAAGGTCCATGAACAGGTGCACAGCTGCCCTTCCTCGAACCTTCAAATGGAACCATCGATAAAGAGGGACCCAGGCAGAGACAATGCTGAACCTGACCGTGACAATGCTGAAGGTTAACACCAAAGCTGAGGATCCGAAGGATGAGGAAAATTAGAAACCACCTGCCATCTGGCCGTCACCACCCACCTGCCATTTAACCATCATGATCCACTGTTGTCTGATGATGTCTCAATTCAGAACATCTTCAGCCAAAAAGGGGATTCTGTAACGTCTGTGTAGGATCAGTGATGGCTGATTACACTTTGTTTTAAAAAAAAACCTTTTAGCCTTTTGACATTTGCATATAAATTACTGACCTTGCCTCACCGTTTACATTTATATAGGTGCTATATTGCAGATGGTCTTTTTCACTATCAAAAGGATGCTAAACAGGTCGACTCTATGATGTCCCTATCAAGCTTCAAACACATTCCACAGAGGAGGGAATGGCCCCCGTGCCAGGCACCAGACCAGTTGTCTGTCTCCACAATTTCCAGTACACTTCTCACACACACACCTAAAGACATTTCCTTTATTTAGGCCATAAATAAGCAGTTATAAATGTATCTGCTATATGCATGTGCTGTATGCATATTCCCCTATTATATTAACTTAGTTAAAACCCTTTACTTGTATTAGTTAGATGTTAAATGCCTATATTCATGTGCATGAGTGTATCTCTGCTTTAATATCGTCTGGAGGTTACTTTCTTGGTATCAAAATGATCTTATCTTTATTTCTCCCACAATGATGTACACTATGTGATCGTGAACTGCATCAAACAATTCTTACTATGTTTTGAATTAAAATCTGCACTAGCGTTCCAGATCAGCAATAAAATGCAAATGGAACATAAACGGAGACAAAGGAAGTCTCTCTTGCTCAAAATGCATTCCTCTGATTGGCCACTGCACCCACAAAATGGGTGCGGCAATGAACTATCAAAAGTTCCGAACTCAGACTAATCAAGGCTCAAAAACTTTTCTTTTTGAGACAAACACACTCCAAAACTCTCCTCTTGAGTTTAACCTTCTGGCAGTGTTACATAGAAGTAACTTTGTGGACTTGCTGTGGACTTCTTCAACTCACTCCTAAAGAACTCATCAAGAACCTTGTCTACCGCATTAAGACTCTTATTCAGCAACAAACCAATGCAAGTAACCATTTACAACTAATTAGATGCGTGTTTAAGTTTGAACCCCTTTTAAGGTGAATTGTGACTCTGATGATTCTCAATTAAGTTGTGGTTAATTGATGTGAAATACTGCCATTCTTTGCTCTTCTCTCTCTTTTCCTTACTTTCCTTCATTATATATATATATATATATATATATATATATTGTAACGGGGGGAAGAATCACACGACACAGAGATTCAATAAATGCCCCGAAGGGTGCGTTTATTGGGGTGCTTGTATGCGTGCCGTAGTGCTCGTGAGTGAGATATCCGTGCTCCAGGGTTCACTGGTGTCTCTGTGCTCTGCGTGGGTGCGGGTCCGGTGTCCGTGTCGTCCGTGAGGTGAGGGCTGGCCGGATTAATCGCTGCTTTCTGGGGCAGAGAGAGAGAGAGGTTAGTGATGTGTGCGCTGGAGTCATATCTCACCCTTCTCTCCTTCTGGCGTGCTTTTATCCCCTTCATAATTGGCTCCAGGTGCGGCCGGCCAGCCCGTGCTAATGGCGGGCAGGTGATTCTCCTCTGTTTCCAGGGCGACGCTGATGAGGTCCCGGGACACGCATCACTATATATATATATATATATATATATATATGTTTTGCTAAGTTTGTTTGTATGTTAGTTATAGTTTCATTTATTAAATCCCTTATATTCACAATTGATTGTCTCTGTGTTCCGCTCACAATTCAAAGTCACTGAATGTTGCTCCTCGCTACATGCTAAACTACTGCTAGCACTGTATAAGTAGGACGGCTAATGTTCCTTGGCCAGGAAAATAATCTTCCTAGAATTGATAAATAATTATATTGTCTGCTCGGTGGACGGACAGATCAAATAATTGTAATGTTGATTCTGCTAAAGTTAATTCTAAGATCTAATCTAAATATTTATTATTAATTATAACCAGTTATAATTAATTATAAACAATTCCCTTTTTAAGCTAATTTGCTACAAAAGCAAAACTGAAAAATACCAGAGTGAAGGGAAAAGTCAGAGAATTAGTTCGCTACGGAGAACAGATGAAAATTTCAGCTGAGTCAGTGGACTGCAGGGGGGCAGAAAGTTAGCTAAAATGCTGGAAGGGTTAATCCTGACCAACAAAGAGGAACTAGAGAAGGAACATTTTGAGGAAAAATGGTGTACAGTAGGCGCATTGTCGGCTTGCCAGGGAGTGGCAGAGAAAGGTGTAGAAGGGATTTTGATCTAGATAAACAGCGATCTAGAGATCAGCCCAGAAGAACAGGCCGCGAGAGGAAATCCAATAGCCACTATGAGACAGAGAGCAGACCCTCATTACACCCCGAGCGTAGAACAGAAGACAAATGGAAGAGAGGGGAAGAGAGGGTAGAAAGAGGTAGCCCAGAATGGACCGAAACAAAATCACATATCATAGCAGAAAGGGGAAGAAACAGCCCCGCAGCTAAAATAGGCAGGGTGAAAATAGACAGCCCCCCAAACAATGACAGGAAAGAGAAAGATGTATAGAAGAGATATGAATCAGAAAAGGAGAATTACTTGTGACTGAAAGGGGCAACCACTGTAAAAAGTGATCCACCATATTTACTCAATAAAATTGAGTGATCCACTATATTTAATTGTGTCAACAGATTACAAGCAATATTATTAATTAAATAAAAAAATTAATTAGAATTCAATCAAATTAGATGATTACAAATTAACCATTCAAAATGAGTAAAATAGCACAAAAAATTAAGTAAAATTTAAACAAAAATATTGGTTTCATTGGACAAAAAACACTATGCTAATGATACTATGCATGTCAGGCCAGTAGTTGGCGATCAAGAAATACTGCGCACATAATAATATGCATGCACATGACGTCACCTTTTTCACAAATTCATGTTTTTGTTGTTTACATGGAGATGATACAGGCATCTTGTTCAAAAGCTTGTGTTTCCAGGCCCCCAAAACTGAATTATTGAAGACACCTGATGTTAACACAGAATCACTGAAGGAGAAAATCATGTTTTACCATTGGGTCACCATCACGGTGGTCAATATTTGCTTTAGTTGGGCTCTTGACCCTTGACTCTTTAACACTAGATATTGTTTGGCTGCTGTAACTGAGTTAGACAACAGTTAAGACTAGGGGTGTCCCTGAATCGTCGACAATTCGATGCTTCGATTCGAGGAGCCTGATTCGACTCCCAATCTCACAGTTGAATATTCGCGGGGTGTTATAATCATACCATTTTGGCTATATGGGGGTGCTCAGTGTCTGATTTCACACCAGTTTTCTCCCAATAAGTTAATATACAGCCTATTATGATAATGCTGTAAATAAGAATCTTAAAAGAAAGAAGCTTTAAATAAATATTTTAACGTGCGTGAATAAATCCAACTTCCCCTATAGATTAAAGTTTTGCTTTCTAATCCGTCACCGACAGAGGAGCATTCTCAAACTGACACAGGCAGAGTGGAAGACTTAAAAAAAAATTGTGAATTCTTAAGGGTTTCGCTGACGTTTAATGTTAACTATCTTTTAATCAAAACATAAAACATTATTTAACCCGTTTGTATCTGCGAGGCGTCCGTTACACATTTTCCCTGTGTATTTATGACTGTCGAATGTCTGATTTGACTCTTGGTAATGTATTTTGCCCCGCCCCCAAATATATGATTCGACTATCAGTCGACTATCAGCATGATTCGAAAATTCCGATTCGACTATGAAAATCCTTAGTCAGGGACACCCCTAGTTAAGACAAGCCAAGAGAAAAGGTGATCGGGTGGTGTTGGTTATGTTTTGACATCATCATCATCTGACCTGAATCTCTGAGTTGGATTTACTGTATCGATTTCTGCCATCCTGTGATTGTACAGTGTATTATCTGGAATTTTCAGCATAAACAGATTTTTAAAAGCTCTCCTGATCAAATAATAAAAATAATAAAAAAGCTTTCATCTAGGCACACAGACATTAAGTATCAGCGTGAGAGCCTCAACAATGGTGGCCATCAAATGTTGCAGTGCATTCTGGGTGCCACCAATCAAAACTCATCAATAGCTCCCATCATGCATTGCATATTTTTAGTAGTTTGTTTTGTGACATTCAGAGTTGATCTGTTTATCTGAATATGTTGTTTATCACTGTTGTTGAGATTCATACTCTGATTCTTGATGTCAGAGTGTGCCTAAAATAACAATTTTTATCTTTTAGCTCTAAAAGAGTTCAGGTCAAATGATGATGACGACAATACATAATCAACACCACCAGACAGCATTGGGTATTCTGGGTATTTACATAAACCATTGAAATAAATTGTTCCTGAATAAGATCAACAGAGAACTAAATTGATAAAGATAGACGTGACATCTAATGGGACAAACAGTGAGATTGAAAATGGAACCAACTCTGGAGCTGGAGAAACTACCATTGGATTTTCCAGTACCACTTTGTTTGAGGTTAGTGAATTAATAATTTTCGGGTTATGGATAATAATTCAAGGAGTTAATCAAAATCTCTGGTGACATTGTATTTTTAGTTTTTCTCAAATTATCAGGATATTATTAATGAAGAAAATTAGTAAAATAATTTTAGTTTGTCATATGTTGGCTATTTCGGAAGGATGGAGTAACATAATTGGATTTCAATGAATAGTGGTGCTAATGTTGTCAAGCATAAGCAAGTTGTGTATTGATATATCCATGAAAATGACTGAAAAAGATCATTTTATCATATGGGGTGAAATTACAATATATGTACTGCACTACACCTTATGGGGGTGTTACTGATTAAACATGGCAAAGAAGCAAATCTATGGATAATAGTGGGAACAATAACTTTAACTGCTCTTATGTTAGGATGCTTCCTAATAAATGAAGATATTACAATTTTGGGGATCATGATTTTGATGAGTAGATGGGATAAAAATAACTAGAGGTGGTTCAAGAACACTTAACATTTATAGAGTAAACCAGGGGTGTCAAACTCAGTTCTTTTAGGGCTACTGTCCTGCAGAGTTTAGCTCCAACCCAAATTAAGCATACCTGAACCAGCTAACCAAGGTTTTCAGGATAACTACAACCTTCCAGACAGACAGAAATACTGAGTTTGTGTAATTACCATAGCCCTCATTTTTTGTCCTTTATGTTTGTCTCAGAAAGCCCAATGCTGTACGTAAATGTAAAAACCCAAAATATAGTGAAAACACTATTAATAAGCACAGTAACAAGATCGTCAGTTTAAGACATTAACTTGTAAGCACAAAACACAAGATACTTCTCTTTTCAATATAAATAAGACTTTATTTACATAAACCTAAGACATAAACTAATCGAACACATGAACACACGCATTCACACGTTGCAGAAAGAGAGAAAGTGAGGAAAGGATGAGTTTAAGAGAATGAAAAAGCTTGTGATTTCTCTCGTGGAACACGTGATGGCCATCTCTTTGACCATCAGTCTTGATTACTTGCCCCAAATTTGAGGATCTCCTTCCTGCGTTGGAATTGTCAATAAGTGTTCTTTTGTTTTAATGTTGCAAGTTGTTCTGTGAAGGAGGCTTGTTGGTTAGGCTTTCTTCAGACGGGCTGAAGCTAGGGATCTAATTTACGATGTCCTGTTGCTTTGGGGCCTCTCTGGAATTTCGGCTCCTCGTGTTTTCGATGTTCTAATCGAATCGTAAAAATTTGTCTGACTCGTTCTGATCCTACATTGTTCATAAAATATGAAAACATATTTCACCTTGACATCTACATGAAAAATAAAACATAAAAATTAAAACCTATACAAATTCTTCTGACATCCAGTGACTTCAGAAAAGTATATTGCACACGTCAATGTGGTCTTTTTTTTGTAGCTTGACAGTAGAGAGCTTCATGGGTCAACTTGGATCCAAAAATCCGAGGTCCGACCTGAGACTTGGGTGTTTTCCAGAAAGCAAGGTTAACTTACTATCACATATACCCTGAACTCTCGATTGATTAACCCATACCTGGCTTACTTGAGGTATGCTGGTTCCAAAAACGCGTCGGGGGTAAGTTCAGTCAAATCAGAGTGTGTTCACAGTTAACACAAATGACATTCTCAACAGAGCAACAATTCAATGAGTCACTATGGAAATGGACGCTAAGAAAAGGTGTGCCGTTCTGCTTCTTTCTTCTTCTTTTGTTCAGTGGCCATCTACATACATAGTGCATACCACCACAATTGGCGGATGTGCAATCATTTTTCATTTAATCTTTAATCTCTGAAAATAAGAGTTATGTTGTTTGTTATATCACATAAGTATTGTTTTCATTATAGAAATACATTATAGAAAACGCAGATCCATGATGTGTGAGATGACAATAAAAATATGTGAATATTATTACAAGGTCACGTTTAATTTATTTTACACACACACACACACATACATATACATATACACACATACACACATACATATACATATACACACATTAGTGCTGTCAATTGATTAAAAAACTAATTAATCAAATTTTTTCTGATTAATCCTACCTAAAATTAAAGTTTTTAAATATACTTTTATATTGCAACAATAATTTCACATTCAATCTTCAAATTAATGTACAAACACAAATACAGTATATTTTTAATATTTGTTTAATGCCATCTTTTTTATGACTGAAGGCCAGTATCACTGATACCAATTAATACTGATTTCTCTATTAAAAAAAAAAAAAAGTCCCCCCTAATATTTAACCACTGACTATAACCATTCAACATTACATTATAATTAAGAGCTATCGATTTGACCTTTTATTAGACTTTAAAAATAACTAATTTAAGTGAACAATCTTCACATAAACCGTTATAAGAAATCAATTATAATTTAGCTACCTATGCCCCTCAGCAGAAATATACAGAAGTTGAATAAAGTGATTGATTTCCTCTTTTTTCTTTTGTTCTTGATGAACAGACATCACAGCAGCTGGTTAGGAGTTTATTTTGGCTGCTATTTCTTTAAGAGCTGCCGCTGCTGAACATGAAGCGGATCTGACATGCATCATATTTTCACTGAACTCTCGTTACCTTTTCTGACACATTTCATGTCTTAAAGTCTCTACTAATGAAATGATGAGTTAAATTAGGTGTGTTAGATGAGGGAGACAGTGCTGGACTACTCCAGGACAGTTTGGAAAACCATTTCAGAGACATGTAACTCATATATAACAAATTACATGCATGCAGTTTTAAGGCAGCTTTAATCGCCTTTTTGATAACTTCATGCCTTAACTGATTGCGACATTGCATGCTCCTAGTTTCTTTCGTGATTTGATATGAATTGATACAGGCTACAGCGTGTGATGGCGCCTTTGTGTGTGCAATTGAAGAGCACATGCTCAAAGCACAGTACCCATTCCTCGCTCGTTTGACTTGCGCCTGGTGCTGGAGTGTAGAGGAGCGCGAGTCTGAAACGTCTCCCGTTTGATGTGCTTGTAAAGATGTTATGCGACTGAATAAACCACTTCTTGTCAAAAAAAAGAGACAGAAGTAGCAGTTATGAGTGGTGGCCAACCCTAGGCTCCGCCCCTGCATTAACAGCGTTAAATAGTTTTAACGTGTTAAAATGGAAAAGAAAAAAAAAAATCACCTGCGTTAATGCGCTAATTTAGACAGCACTAATTTATATATATATATATATATATATTTTCTACAAAAACTATAGATAAATCATGGTTAATGTAGTAAAACCATGATTAATTTCGTAGTTACTATGGCTTTACTACTAAAACCATAGTTTAACTATGGTTACTGTGGTAAAACCATGGTTAATTTTGTAGTTACTATGGTTTTACTACAAAAACCATAGTAAAATCATGGTTTATTATGTAGTTACTATGGTTTTACTACAAAAACCATAGTTAAACCATGGTTTATTATGTAGTCACTGTGGTTTTACTACAAAAACCATTGTTTAACTATGGTTACTGTGGTAAAACCATGGTTCATTTTGTAGTTACTATGGTCTTACTGCAAAAACCATAGTTAAACCATGGTTACTACAAAAAAACCATGGTTAATTTTCGTAAGGGTAGACGGGTGCAGCGTGCTTGCGCTTGAATGGCAGTAAGCCAGAGACTGCGTTCAGGGAGCGCTTGATATACAGTATATGCTAGTATAAATTAATGGAGTAATAGCATAACTTACAACAAAAGAACCGAGATACGAAAAAAAAAGTAGTTGCTATCTCCGCTCGTGAAAAGCGCTGCCCTGCCCGTTTGAGCGACAGAGGAGAAAGGAGATCACTGGTGCTCGCCTCATCATCACCGTGACCGCTGCTGTGAAATGCTAAACATATTCCTCACTTCTGTTTGTCCGACGCCGAGGTGGACCATGAGTGACGGATCCGCATCCCTCGCAGCTCTACCAACTCGATGTGCTTTAATTTTCATTTTTATTGGTAAACACCTCTCTGAGACCTTTTTTTTTTTTTTTGTCAGATCTCCACTGTTTTTGTTCAATCAGTTGCATATTTTAATGGCATGTGCATTTTATTTTTCATTTAAACCTCAGTTAAGTTTAAAGTTAATTTAAATATTAACTAGTTTAGATTTAAATATTACTTAAATCCAGGATCAAAATGATGGGTTAGAATGTAAACCTGCTTATTTTTAAAGGTTTAAAGTTTGGTGCAAAATAATTATTAGATAAACCTTGATTTAAGCTAGGTTTAAAATTAATTATTGCAAAAAGATTAGCTATAATTTGAAGAAAAAAAATAAAGGAGCAATTGGCCTAATGATCATTTTAAAATATAATTTCAAGAAGTGTTTTTTCACAAAATGATTTCTGAATTGTAGTCTATATATAACTATAAAATATACTAAATTTTTCTCCCCTTCACCAGGCACTCATTTCACTTTTATTTCTTTCAGGATAATTAATTGAATTTACGTGTTGTAAATCAGTCTGTAGCCTATAGCCCCTAAATTTAGCGATCAACTATGCATATTATATACTTAACATTTAACATACAACATTTTGTCTTTGTTACTCTTAGTTATATGGTAGCACAGCATTTTTGAATGACTGTCTTCATGAGTTTGTCTGCATCCATATTGCAGGTTTCCTCTCACATAAAGTATGGTAGCAGTTATTTCTTCTAGTTCTTTCAAAGCGGTTCTTTCTGAGTTTCTGCTCACGTTTTTAAATCTGTTTCATTGAGGTTCCAAATAATGGCTCATTGGCTTAGATATAACAAACACCTAGCATATATTCTTCTTATGCACACATGCAAAGTATTTCTAAAAAAAGTATTTCTTTTAATTTTAATTACTTTTGAAGTATTTCATGTAATTTCTATGAAATTATGTTGTCTTTGATATTCTGTTACTAATAAAATAGTTTATTTATTTATTTATTTTCCACTGCTTGTCCTATTTTGGCACAATCCCTAAATTGAACTTGAGTAGTTTTACTAAGGGCACCCATCTCACATGAAATTAAACTATGTAAAAACATAGGTAACACTTTATTTTGATGGTCCCTTTTGAACATTCTGTTGACACTATGTAATGTTGCAACTACATGTCAACAAACTCTCATTAGAGTATTAATAGACTGTCTGCTTCATATCTACTAACTCCTTATTGTGTTGGTCTCCCAACAGATATTCTACTGACTATAAGTAACTTTGCAAGAACGTGTCAACTTAATCTAACCCTAACCCTACCAATCAACTAATACACTACTAACACTCTAATGAGAGTCAGTAGAAATGTAGGTGCAACATTACTTATAGTCAATAGAATGTGTTAAAGAGACCATCAAAATAAAGTGAAACCAAAACATATTCTACCTGACTTCCTGATATAAATTACTATAAATTTGATATGGGAATTAATACTGAGACACTAATTTGGGCAAAGAACACTAATGACTTGTTTAAGACTTGAAGTTAAAAGTTGAGGACTTGCAACTCGACTTGGACTTGCCTATTTTGACTCGAGACTTGACTTGGGACTTGTCTGTCTTGACTCGGGACTTGACTCGAGACTTGAATGCAAAGACTCGAGACTTACTTGTGACTTGCAAAACAATGACTTGGTCCCACCTCTGCACACTCATCTACACTCTTAAAAAAAGGTGACAGAAAGAACCAAAAAGGGGGTTTCGCGGCAATGTCACAGAGGAACCTTTTTTGGCAGGTTAATGTCAGTACCTCCCCAGCAAACACAGAACGTTGTGACGACGTCGCCAGTTCGTCGTCCTTTGGTCAGCGCGACATTACTTTATAGCGACGTTGTGAGGACGTCGTGGTAAAGTTCCATTTTTTTAGAATCTTGGCTAACGTTCCAGAAACGTCGTGGGCACGTCCTCAAAAGACGTCGCTAGTTAGTCCCATGAAGAACGTTGTAGCGACGTGGTCAGCTGGTCTCTATAGTATAGGTCTACTGAAGTATTTTTACATGTTTGATATTTATTTATTTTACGTACTTAGAGGCTTTTGCATCTGAACTCTTCATATATACACACACACTGTATAATTTTTTTTTTTTAATTTTCATTAAAAAGATTATATTAAAATAAAGAGAAACAGGCCTTAATTGCTGATTGATTATATTTTGTTTCGTTTTTTATAAAGCTAATTTATACAAACGTTTGGAGCACTTTTTGTTCGTTAAATGTAAGGTTTTATATCCTTCTCAAATCATCACGACTTGCTTAAAATACAATCTATAGATATAAACAGTTCAAGCATATCACAATGTTAGTTTAAATGTTTGAACTATATAAATGTGCGCTAGGTGTATATCTAATCGTTTGTGTGAAGAGTGGAAGCTGAAGCGCGCTCTGCAGGACACGGAGGCACAGGAGTTGTCACTTGTATTTTTTTCTTGATAGTGGAAACAACTTCAAATATGCCCTAATTTTTGCTTCTAAAGGTAAGAGTAATAAATCATTCGGAACTGTAAAGGGTCTACTGTTATTTGTGTGCATTCACAATCAACAAAACGTTGTACTTTTATTAAAATAAATAGGAAAACAGATGCGTCTTGAACAGGAGGGCTTCACAATGATGAACCGAAACTCAACGAATTGAGTCACAAACAGGATAAATATATCTATAGAAAGCTTTAAATTACTACTTTAAAACAAAATAATTCAAATCAAAAACAAAAACTCTCATTAAGTAATCCGTAAAGATGCATTTCTCTCTAAAGGCAAGTCCAATGAGGAGATGGCTAGTCATTTTCATCACCGTCTAAAATATAAAAATAAGGAAAATCCTAAAACAGGCCCGATTATATTTTTTCTGATTTTTATGTTGCTCTGCTCTGAATTCCTTAGAATTTCCTTAAAATTTAAAGGATTTTCTGCAACGCAATTTTGTCTGATATGTGAATATGCCTATTTTTATTCCATGCAGCAAAACAGCTTTAACAATTACTTTATTGCATTCCAGATGATTTTAAAGAACTTTTCACTATAAATTTTACGGGTAGTTTGAATGTAAAACATCGTTGTATTCCCATTTGTAAAATAGGCTTCAAATTAGGCTACACCTGCAGGCGCCACTGCCCATAGGGAACGTTGTAGCGACGTGGTCCTCTGGTCAGATAAGTCTACTAATATAGTTTTTATTACAAGTTTGTATTACAAGTGTTTCTGTTTTTTATTATTAGAATATTTATATTTTTAGACTATTATAATATTTAAATATTCAGAAACGGGTACAGTATAAAATTTGTTTTTTTTTTAAATTAAAAAATATTTTGGAAATAATTTCCAATTGCAAATTTATGAGTTTTTTTCTGCAGTCATATGGATCCGTGAAAAACACATTTTACATGATACTTAGGTGTACCTTTACCCCATATAAGAAATAAAATTGATACTTTTTTTTTTTTTTAACCAGGTTAAAATCCCTTTAACCCTCCTAAGCACCTTAATTGGGGTCAATATAACCCCAATCAACTTTTCTTTAGTTAAAAAATGTTTCCCTTCATCTCAGTGGAATAAGATTTTGTTACTTTTCAACATTTTCTATCTGTATTCACATTAAAAAAAAAAAAAGGGCTTGATTTGGTTGTTCTGAAGGTATGTAATTTTTTTTTTTTTTTACTAATAAGGTCTTTGGTCTAAGGTCCAATTGAAAATGAATGGGAAATGCGAAAAAACCTATATATATTTTTTTAATTTGTCAAAAAATAATAATAAATCCAGCATAAGTCTGAAAATTTTCACACAGAAATGAAGGCCTGGTACTAGATCACAAATGCAATGTAGAAAAGACATGCTCACTCACATGCACACGCGCACACACACAAAAACACACACGTGTGACTGCAACAAAGAGCATTTTTTATAAAAAATTGGCAAATAAAATCAATAAATTCTGAATAAATCTGAAAATGTCCACACAAATAAATTAAATACATCAAACAACAAAAACAAATTCTAAACTTTGGCAAAAATACTGTTTTTAATGTATTTTATAATGTTTCAATATATACTTACAAAATATATATCAGAAAAGTTGTGAGAGGAGCAGTTGACCACTTCCAGAAAAATGAATGGCTCTCTATGGGCCTCTGCTGGATATATATACACACTATTCTTTCAAAAACTGTGATTTCTACAAGTTTTTCTCTAACCACCAGATGGCAGTATTGTACACCTAACAGCTCAATATCCAAAAACGGTTTAAATTAAATTTAGATCATCATTTAAGAGATTTATTCATAATTTTATATTTCACATGCAAGCTAATGGTGTAGTTGAGGATTTTTGTGGTAAACAGGTACAAAAGTACTTCATATCTCCCAAAACACAGCATTAATGTATAGATGAGAAGTAAAAAAAAAAAAAAGATATATTATTTGTATGATTAAAAATGTATAATTCTTAATGTATATTTAAAGTTACTCTTTCAATTTTGGGGTCATCATATTGACCCCAAAGGACACTAGTGTAAACAGCGAAAAAAAGGTCTTATGAGGGTTTTAATGTCTGTCACTAGAGGTGTAGAGGAGTGAAAATTAGCGAGTAACTGTACTGTCAACATTAAATGGTCAATGTCAAAACTCAAAAGTCAAAGCCATAATCAAAGTAAAAATGTATCCACATTTAATTGTACTTATTTCACAGTTCCTATTGGGGGCTTAAATATAAGATACTGGCATGATAACGGAGGAAAATGCTGATAATAGGCTTAACCCTATGGTAGCTTGTTGCCTCCAGGTAACATACCATATTTTAGGGTTTTTTAATAAAATGAAACACACATTTAATTGATAAATGCTATCTCAGGGTAGCAGAACTCAAATACCAATCAATGAAAATGCAAAAAAAGCAGTCACATGACCCACAGGGGTCCATTTTGCTTCCACTTTCTGGACATGTGCAGGTCACTCCATATTTTCTCTACTGAAAAGTGCATTTATCATAAATTTACATCCATATAATTTCTCATAAATCTGAGTCACCTTCATTGGTAAGTAAAGAAGTATTTTCAAAAACTTCACATTGTATATCATCAAACATATATTAGGAAATTACAAAAAAACAACAAAAAAAAAGGCAACATGGAATAACATGAGGCCATGCAGACTAATACAAGTATATGATATGGAATTGAGTTAGAATTATCTAAATATATTTGCATTTTTGTATAACTTTGCAATGTATTTCTCTATCTGCACATATTATGATTTTTTCTGTTGAGAGGAATTGCTTTCTCAGCTTTCACAAGCAGTGAGGTGTCATTATTGAGGAAGGAGATTTTACATTCATGTGCTTGTGTGTGTATGTGCATGCTTGTAAGGATAAGGTGCATATTAGGAAAAGGTTATGCTGATTTGTATGCTGATTTCTGATATGATAACTATGATGGTTTGGTTATCCTTGCAATCCATGATGGTACAATGTTGCCTGAGAGCAACAGCTGGATATGAAATGTTATTTTTTTATTATATGAGGTATGCAGTACATTAAAAACTATATAAAACTGTCTGTTCAAGTGTTTGTTTAAAGAAACTGATGTTATCAATAAATATATTTTTTTTCTGAATGAAAGTGTTAAATGTTTAAATTTGTCCATTGTACAATGTTGACTCGAGACTACAAACTTTACAAAAATAAAGTAATGAAAATGTTTATTGATATTGTTATAGTGTTCGATTTCAGGCAGGAAAAACATCACACATAATTTTCTCTCTCACTGATATCATATTGTATACCATAGAGCCCCTTTTTACATTTTATTGATTGTAATGGGTAATATTAAACTAGGTAGCAGGGTAAATTTGTGTATGTCAGACCATAACAAATTGTATTACCACTTCGTTCTCCATATTCTTTTTTTTAATATAAAAATAGAGAAATGTGGATTATGGCAGCCAGAAGAAAGATGTCAAATTTATTCAGCAGCTCTATTAGAAATCATATGGCAGTAGTGCATATTTTAAAGTAATTCATTAATATTATTTATTTATTTATTTAGTCATTCAATACCCATGTGTAATATAAAGCAAGGTATGGTTAAATGTACATTACATTTAAAAAAAAATAAGAAATATATTTTAGACCCCTGTTTGTCACAGTTTTTTAAATTTTCACTCGCGTGCAATGCCCGCGAAAGCACCTGGCAGAGGGCATATAAGCTGTGGTCAGTGCCCACCGCGCGCATAACGGACGTCCCTTCTTACTGGATCGCCACAGGCTGCGTTTTCGTGAGGTAAAGTAGTTACTAATCAACTTATTCATTTATATTACCTTTAAAAACTACCAATATCAATTAGATTTAAAAAATATTACGTCTGTAAATGAAATAATTTTATTACTAGGAGAGAGTGTGAACATTTCGTTTTTCTCAGGCTAATTTTTAACCACTAAAAAACAGCCGCAAACCCATTAAACTGTCAAAAAAGTTAAAGGACTGCCTTTTGCAGTTCATTTTACCACATCTGTCCAAAAAAACAATGGGTTTCCACCTTTCTAATACAATCCACTCGGCATTACGGGCAAATACCGTTAAATGCCGTTAAATCAACGTGACGTCACTTGCAGCAATGCTCAGATTGGGAGCACCTCCGTTTAAGAGTCTGTCTGTCTTAAATTTATTTACGTAAAAATACTTTATAAGGCTATTAATCTTCACTTTGATATTAATTTGATTAAAATAATTTAATGTTTTGTGCCTTCATTTATAAATTTACATTTGCAAACAATTCCTAAATAAAATAAAAAATAAAAAAATGCATTTGATTATTAAAATATAATTAAGCCATGGATTGCAGACAAGAAAATCTTATTAAATTTAAAATAAGTTGTTTTCATGAATTCATTTACAGGCAAGATTTTGATCACTAAAATTTAATTAGAAAATGTAAAAAAAAAAGACAAAAAAATTATTACAATGATAGAATGGGAATAGGAAAATGGAACAGATTTCATAGCCCTACATAAGCCTCTGTACCTGTAAAAATCACCTGTGTCAATAATAATGACAACACATCAGGAAAAAAATGAAATGAACTCAGTCAAATTGTAATTTTGAGAATGAATATTTATTTGTTTTTTAGGTCTTGTTAAATACATTGTGCTCTATATTCTTTTGTATTATTATTTTCTCTACACATTAATAAATCAGCCTTTATTAGCTTTGGGAATTTATAACATGAAAATGAATCATCTTTTCTGTCTTTTTTTTTTCAGTTTCTACCATCTGATTGTTGTAAGTGATCTAGCCGTTATCCTGCATCTGATTTATGTTCAGCACATACAAACATTGTAAGTATGTTCTAACTAATCAGATTTCATAGCCCTATAAGCTTCTGTACCTGTAAAAATCACCTGTGTCAATAATAACAACAATAATAACAAATGATGAAAATATATTGAAAGTAAAGCATTCAATACATCAGGGAAAAATTAAATGAATCAGTCAAGTACAACTATAATTATAGTCATCATGCATCTGATTTATTTTGTTCAGCACATACTGATCAGTCAATAAACATTGATGAAAAGAAGCATATTTTAATTTGTGCAGATGTAACTCACTAATATTCAGTCATGTTTCTCTCTTTTAAAGTCTGTGTGAATCGGAAGTTGCTGCTGACTTTATTTCAGTGTGGTGATGTATTTCCAGCTGAAACAGAATATTGAATAGAGGGCAGGGTTTTATTTTTGTGCTCCTCCTCTCTGTCTCTCTCATAGCAATCTAACGACTGGAGGGGTGTGTGTTTAACAATATTCTGCCCAAGCCGTCAAACTGGCGTCACCAGAAAAGGAATGGCATTCCAGAGCAGAAGCAAATGTTATTGTTAATGTCAGATTTTGATTAAAGATTACCAAGACAAACAATTTTTTCAGCGGATTAACTTGCACGGATTAATTGTTCATATCAAATCTACCAATGTGTGCTAATAAAGTAAATAAAGTCAATTTTGATTCCATGCAGACTTTAAGAGCCACAACACAGAGCATCTTTGGCTTTGTGGGTTTTGACTGTCAGACACCTCATTTAAAACTGATATGTCTGATGTAAAGCTGGGGATTAATACAGATTTCACAATCTGATTTACAAGCTCAGTTTATTTCTGATCTCAATATTGATTATTTGAAAAAGTTGCAATCATTTTCTCCTTAAATGCACTTATCTTGGCCATCCATGATAACAGTGACAGCCATTTATGCTACCTAATCCTAAATTGTGTGACAGTAAAATGATTTTCACGAGACAAGAAGCATCAACGTAATTATTGCAGTGTTTCTTCTCTCATTGTCATGTATTGCTGTCTAGTCCATAAATCAACTTATCGATAAATACAATCTAGCAATGCCTGTACCACCATTTCAAATTTAACATGCTGATTTATCATGATTTTTTAAAATGAACTCTTTAAAGTTCTGCACAAATCAATCAATACATATATATAATATTAAATTATTTCCTCTATTTTTGTCAAATTATTTTGGATGTGATTAGACAGCACTATTTTCCTCTTTTCCCCCTTTTTCTTGTATGCAAACCAATCACATCCTTTGCTGGGAGATGTCTTTACTGCACTAGTGTTTCATTTAGATTTCATTAGCATAATTTGCATACTACATGGAATATTTGCTAGGGGCTATACTGTAACAATTGTGAGTAATATATTATCATTTCTTTCATTTATTAGATTTCACATCATCTTCTGAGTTTTTTCTTGTCATCTTTTATTTCAAGGTAAGTAATATTCTTTAGCTTTTACTTAAAGATGCTCTCAGTAATGTTTGTTATTTGTATTTATGCAGTCATCTTGGACTTAAAGGAGATGTTACATTTGGTCACTTCATAGGCTGCTTACTTAGAAAACTAAATGATTTAACCCTTATGCGATCTTCATTTTGGGTTGTGCACTCATGGTCTTTGGGGTTTTGTAACAATTATTATTATTTTTTTTAAACAAATGTAATTTTGCTTTGTTTATTAATGTTTTTACTCCACATGCATGTAGTTTTTGGAGGATTTATGATTTTTTTTTTAATTTATATAAATAAGTAAAAAGAAATTATATAGGTTTTTATACAAAAAACAGCTTTTTATGTAAAATTAACTTTATAAAAGACCCACATTTCTAACTTTCATTCATGGGGATAATATGGATCATTTGACATGGTTTAGTGTAAAATTTTTGCCCGTATTTTGGAAATTGCAGTTTCAAAAGTAAAAAATTATCATTTTTACCAGTAGATGGCTGCAGAGCTCCACTGTTTGCTATTTGAGCAACTAAAAGACTTTTTTTTTTTTCACAAGTTTTTTTTCAGTTGGATTCATATCTACATATTATGAAAACACAAATTATAACGATACAAATTATTTGTCAAAGTTTTGCATTTTTAGAACTGAAAAAAATCAGTTTTTCAATAATGTTAAATTATGATTTGAATCAAACCTGAACAAGATGTTACTAAAAGAAAAGTTGGAGTCTTTAGAGTTTATTATTTATTTCAATCATCTGTTTTTCATATAATTTTAAGTGTGTGTGTGTATGTGTGTGTGCATTGTTGACGTGTCAGTGTCACCAATTTATTTTTGTGGTGGCTCTGCATTTTGGATTATTTTACTACTAAAACAAATGATTTTCAAAAATGGTGAAAAATGTATATATGCTAATAATATTATAATAAAATTATACATTTTAAAAAGATGGGACAAAATGTCCAATATATTAGGGATGCACCGGTTGACCGGCCATAAATCGGAACGTTTTTTTCCCCCGGCAAATGTTTCCAGAAGTGCATCCGTGCATATAGACTACATTGTAATAATTCGCGAACATGTCATTTGTGTGGAAGTATTTCGAAATCTGTGCGCAGGACGTGAAGATTGCAATCTGCAATGTCTCCAAAGGACAAAGTTAATTGTGGACGAACAACAGCGAAGACATTCGCCACAACAAACCGAAAAACAGATACCAAGAAGTGTACCGTTGGTGTACTGGCGCACAATTAAGAGCTACTTTCCTGTGCTCGCTGAAGCTACGCGAGCGTACCGGCCCGTGCCCTGCAAGCGTAGACAGTGAACGGTTGTAAGCCAGAAGTAAACATCAGTTCTGTATAGGATGATTATTTTTATTTTAACTTAAAATTACATTGACTTAATTTGATTTAATTTAAAAAGCACATGCTGTAACATGATTGTTTTACTCGTTGCACTATTTATTTATATACCTTACTTTGGTTTTATTTAGTTTCACTGGTAGAGACCTTTTTTCTTTGCACCAAATTTTAAAACAACTGTTGAATGTGTTTTAATTGTGTTGTTTGGACTGTAACTATGGGACTCTGCATGTCAGCATGTCAATGCTGATGTCAGTACCATCCATGTCTGTACTGAATGTACTTACTGTGCAGTTACTGCTGTTAATTTCATATGATTACTGTTATTATACTGTTTTTAAAGACATCAATAAGAAAAAGTAATTTCATAGATCATTAATAATCGTTCATATTAAAATGTATGAACTTAATACATGACCTAGACTATTTATTTTGCTAAGTCTTGTCATTTGAATAAATATTACATAACATTTATTAAAAATTATTGCTGATCCAATTAAGCTCAGTGTGCTCTCTTCAAGATCTTCCACATTGAACGTCTGTGTAAATACTTTATAAACAGACTTTACATATTAACTGATGGTTGTCACTTTAAGCTAAGTTAATTGATTTTCTATGGATTCTGTCGACTCAAATCTGCAGACTGGCTCTGATCTTTGGCCACTAGCATCAACTTCTCCAGACTGAAAATCTGTGGAAAATCGGGGCAAAAATATTTTTCCTGTGTTGTGTTAGCATCTTACCAAGTTGAAGTTCACCTTCTGTATACAGGTCACTAAAAAAGAAGACAGAAACCAATGTTAAAATTGGCCAAGGTCTTTCAGTTAAGAATCAGGGCATGACAGAACATAGCACATATAGAGCTGGACAATAATTCAATATCAATATGCATCACGATATAATTTTTTTCAATAACGGTGATATGATTTTTAAACACATTTCCGATATACATTACCAGTGTTTCCCATACATAGATTTATGAGCACTGCACATTTAAAAAAGCTGGTGATTTATATGAATGTATCTCTGAAGGGAACCGACAGTCTTCAGAATAGTTTTGATGGCATTTTCATTTTATCTGATAAAGTAGCGTTCATGAGCGGAGCTGCTTAGATTACAGCCGTCACCGGGGAAACCGCTGGTTCTACCCTGGTTCTACCGCTCTCAGAGCGCCTCCTACTGGCAGAGAATCAGATTCTACTCCGCTGTTTTCAACATCATAATAAATGTTTTTTGAGCAGCAAATCACAATATTAGAATGATTTCTGAAGGCACATGTGACTGGAGAAATTATGCTAAAAATTCAGCTTTGAAATCACAGGAATAACTTTCATTTTAAAATATTTTCAAATAGAAAATAGTTATTTTAAATGGTAATATTTCAAAATGTTACTGTTTTTGCTGTATTTTGGACCAAATAAATGCAGGCTTGGTGATCAGAAGAGAATTCTTTAAAAAAAAAAAATCTTACTGTTCAAAAACTTTTGACTGGTAGTGTATGTTAGCCTATAGTTTGAAGTTAAATATATTAATGAGGTAAGTGAGATGTTTATATGACAGTGATTTCACATTTCTTGTTTGTATGAAGGCTAAATACAAATAAAAGGTGTTCATTAATTTATTTGTGCTGTATTTGAAAACTATATAAACAACATATCATATTAATGAGCATTAGAATTAGCCAAAGCTTAAAACATTAGGCTGTATGATTAAATTAAAGGTTTAGGGCAAACTTGTATTAAACAACAACATTGTACTTTATGATGCAATCCTCTATATTTGCATCAAATTTAAGTTATTCAAATAAAGAAATATTTCCAGCCCATAGACAATAATTAAAAATAAGTTTGATCATCTTAATCGAGTTATTCTCCGTGATTGCGTGCAACGATTGAATATCATTATACTGTGAACAAGAGCGGGAGGTTAATCACAATAAATATAATTAAAAAATAAACTAAATAATATTTAAATTAAATCAGTCCGAGTATTCCTTGAGCTGCGTGCTCTTTATTAATCTGACAGTCGCGTCGCTCAGATAGGCTAATGTTACACATTAAAATGAAGGATGACATGATACATGGTATGGAATCGGTATAAATATGCAGTTTTAACATTGACGTTTATTGTATCAATGTTCAACTAAACTAAATTAGTTTAATTTTCTTCACAAAAATGCCATCTGTCCATTGACAAAGCGGGCGGAAATTCCTTTACGCTACTAATCGGAGCCGGATGTGACGACACGCGGATTGTGATAGCTTCCCTTGCAGTCTTAAAGAAATCCCCACTGATATATATCAGAGAGAGAGAGTAACATTTTAAATGTCTTCACTCTTCAGTTACTTTTAATGTATGCTGCATAAAAAAAAAATAATAATAATTTCTCTTTTTTTGCATTTTACCACAAATGTTTGAGTGGTATCGTTTCCACAAAAATGCTAACAACGTAGCAAAACTCTTACCTGTCTCAGCTTTTTTACTCCATTAAAATATAACACCCGCGTCACGTTGGCGGGATTCTTCTTCAGTAATTTAATGCGGGACGAAACATCGTTGGTACTGCCACCTAACGGAATAATTTTAAAAAGCATCACTAATCTTCACAGTCCAATACAAGACTTCCAGCAAGACAAAATCCTGTGCAATTCTCTGTGCAATACAAAATGACTCAATGCCAATATTTTAGAACGTGTAAGCGTTTATTTTCTCCCTACTTCTATCTTATTTGTGTTGTATTAAAATCGCATGCATGAGGTGCAAATATTAATTACTTTGCTTTATTAATGCTAAAACAAATGTACAGTCTTTGCTATTAAATGATACAAGTTTTGATATAATGACATAGATTTCACAAATTGATCATTTTGATTTGATAGGATTCAATAATGATTAGTATCAGAGCTGGGTAAATTGCTTACAAATTGTAATCCGTTACGGATTCCAAATTACAGGACAAAAACTGTAGTTAGTAACAATCCATTACATTACGCATTTTAGGTAATATAATCAGATTACTTTATTTATTTTGACCAAACTTGTTTATCAAATTGATTTAAATAGGATGATTGTGTACCATTTATATATAAATAGAAGAGTAAGAAAATATATTCCATTTATCATCAACAACACAAAGTGCATTAAACATATTACAGCATGGTTTCCTAAAATGGGGTTTGTGAAGGAAATATGGGGGTTTATGATAATAGTAATAAAAATAATAAAAGTTACATTAAAAATTTTAATAATAACCTGCATGTCATGTGAACATTAACCAATGCCAGAGAACCACGAACATGCAAATGTGATACTTCAATATTCAAATATTATTCTAAAATCTCAGGGGTACTTCAAATAAAAATATCAAGTGAAAGATAATCAGATGACAAAAAAGTTGGTCAAGTTGTGCATTTTAAATTACACAGCTCTGATTAGTATGTAATGATTAACATAGTATTTCAATTTGAAAGTATTTAATATATGAACATACCTGTATATGCACCTATCTTAGCCATCCATTCAAACAATGTCAGTCATTTACTTGCCTAAACCAGACCAATCCCAAACTGAATTACAGTAAAAATGACTTGCAGATCAGGTACATGGACAAGTATTTTCCACTTTTACTTGTTTTGCTGCCTAGTCAATAAATAAACTCCATTATAGCTATGATTCTGTATTAACATTTGTAACATGTTCATAAGATCTTTCTTCAATGGCTCTTCTGCACATCTCCATTAATTCAGACCCATGTCATATGCAATACTGAACTATATATAATAGTCATTCAAGTCATTTCTTTTTTTTCTTTGTCTGGAAACAGATCATTGACATCCTTTCCTGTTTTAAATGTCAATCACATTCTTATAACTTAACTTGAGAGATATGGTAGATATTAATATTATTTAAACTTGCAGCATGCAAAATTGGATAAGGTCTATATTGTTGTTTAGTAATATATTATCTTTTTTTATTATTAGATTTTTGTTCTTACAATCTTTATTTTCAAGGCAAGTAATGATCCTTATCTTCATTTAAAGGTGTTCTCCTTTTTTTTTTTAAATGACCAAAACTTGAGTAAAATTTGATATTTGAACTGTGAATTACATACCCAAGTAATATTCTACCAATAAATATACATTGGGAGTGCCTAACTGCCTAAGATGAACAAGGCATTCATGTTGGTTTGTTACTGTTTTTGTCCACTACAGTTCTTTCATTTCGCCTTTAACACTTCAAGGTAAGATATTTGCAACGTTTACATTTAAGAACTACTTAAGTTTCAATAAAACTAATTAAGCAATACATTACATTATATACATTATACTTTGAGTAGTACATGTACCTTGCAATGGGATTTGTCCTTAGCATTGAAAGATCACAAAAGGACCAAAAAAAAAAAAAAAAAAAAAAAACATTTACGGTCAATCACTTGTCCCTTATTATTTTAGGGGGAAAAAATAAGCATTATATTAATTTTACTGACATTAAAGTTAAGAATGGGGCAAAAATAGTTCAAAGTAAATCTTACTCAAATCTTACCAACAAAATGTATTTTGGCTCTTTAAATATAAACACTACAACTGTCTCTTAGAATGAGCTCTGAAAAGAGAGAGATGCACAGGAGATATGTGCATGCTTGGAGAACCATGAGGCAGGCACTGACCAGATCTCCATCTCACCTGGAGTGTAATCCACCAGTACAATCACTTGATCTTCCGCTTGAAGAACAATCACAAAAAGATGTTGACAAAGAGGTGACATCAGCTGATATGGAGAGTGTTCATCTGACAATGAACACTATTTGCACTCTGAAAATGTGGAAGAACAGTCAAGAGCAGCGACATGGGAAGTTATTAACAACTTGAATGAATTCTTGGCTTCTGACCTTGAAGAAGAAGCAGAAGAAGACAGTAGGGATGTGTCACTGGCAAAAGAACTGTCCACGTGGGCCAGTGAATACCAGATAAAACATAATGCACTTGACAACCTGCTCAAATTGTTACAAAGGCATGGACACAATGAATTACCCTCGACTGCCCGGACTCTTTTGCACACTCCCCGGCAACTTGACACACAGCAATTATCTGGAATGGAATATGTTTACTTCCCACTAACACAGAAATTACAAGAAACATTAGAAAGTTACCCTCTTGATGTAGCTGAACTCCATTGTCTTGATTTATCATTCAACATTGATGGCTTACCACTGTACAAGAGTTCCAAAACATGTATGTGGCCAGTCCTTTGTGCAGTCATGTTAGATCCTGTCACGATTTTCCCCACGGCTCTGACAAGTGGTGCAAGTCGACCAACAGATCTTGGCTTTTTGGAAGACACAGTAAGGGAATTGAGCCATCTGATGAATCATGGGATTCACTACATGGGAAGAAAAATAAAAGTAAATTTGAGGTGCTTTGTGTGTGATGCTCCAGCTCGTGCATTAGTGAAAAATATCAAACTGTACTTTGGCTGTGACCGATGTGAGCAAAAAGGTGCATGGTTAAACAGAGTCACATACCAAGAAACTGCTGACCTCAAACTCCGGACAGATGAAACATTCAGAAATCAAACACAAGTTCAGCATCATCATGGGAACACACCTGTGTCTCACCTCCCCATAGACATGGTGCAGAGTTTTCCCATTGATTACATGCACCAGGCTTGTCTAGGTGTAATGAAAAGACTCCTGCTCATCTGGACCAGAGGAAACAGAGCTGTGAGGGTTTCAGCCAGCCAAATCACAGAGATTAGTGCAAGACTGCGGTCTCTTCGGAAATGCATCCCATCTACTTTTGCGCGAAAGCCTAGAGGTCTTGAGGAACTGGACAGGTGGAAAGCAACTGAGTTTCGTCAGTTCCTTCTTTACACAGGAAAGATCGTGTTGAAGGGAATACTGCCTGATGAAATGTTTTTGCTCTTCCTTTCCTTCAGCGTGGCAATGGTAATCCTGGTATGTCCAAGTCTTGTGCAGGAGCACTCTAAATATGCAGATGAACTGCTGCATTATTTTGTGGAAAAAGGTCGGAATCTTTATGGACAAGAGTTCCTTGTTTTCAACACACATGCCATGCTGCACATAGCAAAAGATGCAGAAAACTTTGGTGGTCTGGACAATTGTAGTGCCTTCATGTTTGAAAACTACCTGCAGACACTGAAGAGGATGGTGCATTCTGGCAGAAACCCACAGAAAACAGAAAAAAACACCAACTGTAGAGAAAATCTCTACAAAGACGCAAGACTGCGCATATGTCCTCAGTGGTGGCCAATGCCGTGAAGTCCTGCAAGTGGCGGACAAGGAACAAAGAGTGCTTTGCCGCGTTTACAGTAAACCTGAGCCACTGTTCACCAGCCCGTGCATGTCATTTTTGATTGGTGCCTACAAGTACAAAAAAAAAAAAAACAACACCATTTCATGGATTTCAAAAACAGAGCTCAAAGAACATGCAATTAAAATTAGCACAGAAGCGAGAAGTGAGATTTTTCTGTTAGTCCTCCATGAATTATAATCAAAGGTAACAGGTTGTCATATGATGTAATATAAGACAAATGCACACCTAATCTTTTGCATTTATAATTTTTGTTGTTGTTTTTTTTTTCCCTAGAATGTATGCAATTGTAGAATTTTCAGAGGAGGGAACATGTGAAATGGTACCAGACATCTGGCTGTTTAGGAAAGACGAGGTATTGAATTCTGTCTCACTTGTATCAACAACATACATTAAAGGGTTACTCCACCCCAAAATGAAAATGGTGTCATTAATTACTCATCCCCATGTCGTTCCAAATGCGTAAAAGCTTCGTTCATTTTTGGAACACAATTTAAGATATTTTGGATGAAAACCGGGAGATTTGTGACTGTCCCATTGACTGCCGAGTAATTCTCACTGTCAAGGCACAGAAAAGTATGAAAGACATCTAGTCCATCTACCATCAGTGGTTCAACCTGTATTTTATGAAGCGACGAGAATACTTTTTGTACGCAAAGAAAATAAAAATAACGACTTTATTCATCAGTTCGCCTCATCTGCGTCACCATTGTGCCATTTTGGAGAATATCCGCTGAACGCAAACTGAGTACACTCTTCTTTGTCAGCCGCAACTCTCCAACATGGCGCTACGGTGATGCAGATGAGACGAACTGACGAATTAAGACATTATTTTTATTTTCTTTGTGCACAAAAAGTGATTAATGACAATTTTCATTTTGGGGTGGAGTATCCCTTAAAAAAATAATGTGGAATGATGGCTTTAACAGACTCTGGCCTGATAAGTTCTTTAAAGTCACCATACAGTCAAAATTGAGAATTCCTTTTTATGGAATTTGTGTGATAAATTAGCCATGCACATAATTAAAAAAAAAAAAAAAAAAAAAAAAAACACACCACACGCCCAAATATTTTCAAAAACATTAAAATGCACAGGGTCCATATTCACAAAACATCTTAAGGTTAAAAGTAACAATTTATCACACGTGTTTATCACTGCATGACTGTTAATTTGTAATTTTGTAAAACATTTACATGTTGACTAATTGTTAGAGCTCTATTCTAAGTAATCAACAGATTATTTTTTTTTTTTTACTTTTTCTTGATTTAGATTTTCAACTGCTCTTGCTTTCATATTTTAGCTTTGATGTTTTAATACTTCAATATTTATATCATATCTCAATAATTGTACTATTTTAATGCAGGTACAATACTGTTACTGGCCACAAATGAATGCAACTAAAAAGATACAAAAGCTAGAACTGCCCGATAAAGAAAATTGGACCAAGCACAGGGTCAGGGTGTTTGCTAAAACAGGTATTTGTTTTTACTTTGTACAACCATTCAAAAAAGAACATTTGTGCAACAACTGTAAAGGAATGCTAAATTGTACTCACCATATTTTTGCTTCAGATGACTATGAAACAGCTAAAAAATTGCTCAAAATGTTGTCCCGTGTATCATCAGCCTTAGCAAAGTTAATTCGTAGTCAAGTTCATGGTCACCAGGAGGATCAAATGCATGGATAAACAAAGTTATTATTAGATTAATTTAATTATTAAAATAAAAAAAATAATAATTTAATTATTATTACAATAAGCCTCTGTAGCGTATTTATAAGCATATTTTAAATCTAGTTCCTACATTTTTCTATACATTGACTCACTGTGTCTCTAACCTGCAATATGCACTTTAACTGTTACAGTTACCTTCACTATTAATCTCCATTGATTCTCCTTCGTGACTCTCCACTGCTGGTTACAGGTCCTGTAAACATTCACTGTGATTAGTCTTCTGTCAAGATAGCAGTGATATTCAACTTACCTGTCTGTGCAACCTCCGTGAAGTTGGTACCCCATAAAAAGAAATGATCGCCAAAACTATGCCATTCGTTGTGCTGATTGTAGCACAAACGAATGGCATAGTTTTGGTGATTATTTCTTTTTATGGGCTGCCAACTTCACGGAGGTGTCTGTCCACTGATAACAAATAAAAAAATTTTTTTTAAAAACACTGCATTTTGAGCTTCAACTCTCTTCTCAATCTAGTATATCTTAAAAGGATGGTTCACCCCAAAATAAATTGTCATCATTTACTCACCTTCATGATGCTCCAAAACTGTATTAGTATCCTTCTTCTGTTGAACAGAAAAGATGATATTTTGCAGAATGATGGGAAACAAAAAAGTTTGCTGGTCCCAACTGGTTTTCATAATATGATTTTTTTAACAGTGCATCATCTTTCATTTTAACTGTGCAAAATTATCTGAAAGAGGTGATTATCTGCACTGCTGGTGTGGGCACAGTTATAAAATCTAAACGAAGAGCAACCAATAAGTCACAACAATCCCACGCTATATGGACACTGCCAATGTAATACAGGCACAGTGACTGCATGTTAATGCCAAGTCTAAATGCAGCCTAAGATGAACAATAGTATTGCTTTTTAGTTCTGTTAAAAATGTCATTATTTACTCACCCTCATGTGAAACAGATTTAACAGACCCACCCCCAAAAAAGAAACAAAACAAAAAAAGCAATAAACCTAGGGGAAACACTGTTGTGTGAAAAAAATGTTTCTTGTTTTTTGTCTGTGACGACATGAGGGTGAGCAATTAATGACATAACTTTAATTTTTAAATGAACTCTCCCTTTAGGAAAAATCAGACCGTTATGGTGAATATGAAAAGAATACATATGCAGAACTTATTTTCAAAGTCCTAGTTTTACATACCTTCATTTTAACGAATCAATATCGGTTCTCCTTAGATCACCTCCTTGGCCTCCTCACACAAAAAATAGTAAGCATAGAGAGTGAGATGAAGGCGATGAGGAGTGCAATTGCAGCCATGCATGAACTTTATGCTCGTGCCCTGGGTGATGGGACTTGCCAGCAAGCAGAGGAGATGAGCCTTGGAGAGTGTGGCACCATGAATGAACTCCTCTCCCTGGAAGAAAAGATAAAAGACGACGCCTTCAGGAAGAAAGTGGTGTGTTACTGTGAACTGTCCGTGAAACACTTAATTAACAAATTTGTGTTAATTAACAAAAAATATCAACTAAACAATTTGGAAGATGTATTCCATCTTGCAGACACATCATTTAAGCCTCGTTGGAGGTCCAAACCCTGGGGAGAACACCCGGCGGGTAATGCGGGCAGTGGCCTCCTACGGCGTTTGGAAGGAATTCAGCCTAAAGGGGAAAAAAGGGAAGAGACCACTCCAAAATATGAATATTATGAAAATCATAATAAGTAAGTACAATACGTCAGTGAATCCAAAACAATCAGTACTACCAGTACTTTTTTAAAGTATTGCTTCATAATTACGGGACTTCATTTTACAGAGGCAGTGATGAGGTCCAATGCTGGGATCCAGCAAGCCAAAGTGGAAGACATTGTAGCAGACATGCTAAAACATGCCCCAGCAAGGTGTCAGAATGTAAGTTTCTTTTCTAGTTTGATCTTCAGGGTCATAAAATGTAATTTTCTCGGTGTGAGATGTGCTTAAATTTTGATTATGTTGTTTGTAAGGATGTTAGTGATCTTTATTTTATGGTTAGTTGAACTTTTAATAACTCATTTCAATTTAAACATTTAATGGGATTACATGAACAGAAGGAAATAATTAAAAGGAAATTATTGTGATACATTTACAAAACGTTCAGGTCTACATTCAAAAATGAATTGCCGGCAACAACCATTTTAGGACTGTAAAAATCCTAAAATTAGGACTGACGTGCGTTACTCTTAAAAACAGTACTTTGTAACATCTGAGGGCAATGTTGTAAAGACCATTTGACCGCTTAAAAATTATCTAATCTAATGAAAATATATATATATACAAGCCAAACTAAAATACTGTGTCAATAAAATATATTTTTGGTGTTTTTTAAGAACGAAAAATAATCATAATTTAATTAGTCACTTAATTATCTCATTAACTTTAATTCTTTGAGGACTTGGGATTTGACTCTAGACTTGCTTGTGACTTGAAAGGAATGTCTTGGTTCCTCAAAAGCGCATTCGACCGTAATACAAGTAAACTATAAATGAAGATTAACGTTGTATGGAATTAAATTACGTACATAGTGATTCTATAATAACTAGCTGCACGTGCAATCCAACGTGCAACTGATAGATAACGTGATTAGCGTTATCCCCGCTATCACACAGAAGTCATAATTATTATACCCTTGACATCTGACATTCATAACAAAAGACATGAGATATTAGGTGAAAGATATGATGCATGATTACTCACATATTTTGCATAAACGCACAACATCTCCGCAAAGCGCATGCGCAGCTGTTTCTCATATCCCGCAGACAGCAACAACTGTCAAAACAGACCGTCAGAAACCGCTATCTGCATTCAGTTCCGGGACCTTATGACATACAGCCCAGCCCTAGCTAAAGTGATTTTTTTTTCTGCGTATTAGCTAATGAGTTAACACTTGTTCAAATCAATCACTTCATTAATATTTGTTGAATAATATTTCATTTTTTTGTAAATATACTTTATTATATATGATTAATATAATATTCTAAATATGATGGTTTCGTTATAAAATGCGTTATTATCAGACACCCAGCTAAAATTATATCGACTCTCTGAATCTTACATTTCTTTTCAAAAAAAGAAAAAGTCACCATTATTCTTTACATTGTGCTTTTAGCCAAACAAATAATGAAACTTTTTGCCCCAAAGGTCAAACTTTTACATATGTTTCAGTCATAAACAAAGAAACAAATAAGCTCTCTAACCTGCTCTGCTGCTCTTGTTTTGAACTACTGGTTCAATATGTCTGGTTTCAATTGCCAACAAATGTTTTCGTTTGTTTGTCTGTTTGCTTTAAATGTGAAATTTGTTGCATGAAAACTAAAATATTCTTTTCATTTTCAGCAGAAGGACCAGCTGTGCAGCTGCAAACTGATGATGAGACAGTACTCCTCCTTTTTGACGATTAATTAAGGCTTTTATCATTTGTTAGCCAGTCAAAATTGAATGACTTGAACAAAATTATTTTTTTTAAATTCTCAACAACTTTGTTGATAACATTTTTGAAAATAATTATTCTTAATTATTTATTAGCTTAGTGTGGGAAATGTCACTGATTAATGCTGAATAAATACTGTAAATGTGTCTGTGATCATCACTTGATGTTTCCTGAGGCTCAGGTGGTGGGTAAACGAGTACAGAACAGTACTTAGTGAGTTTCATGATAGAATTTGAAATAATTTGTTGTGATTATTGGATGGCAGCCCTGATATAAATAATGTTTAGTAACATTTTGTCCATGGATCAGCTGAAAACAGCATTGACCAAAAGAACGATTTTGAGATTTAAGAATCAATTAAATGTTCAATTCATCAAAATGAAGATCTATTAAAACTGGGAAATCAATAATATCAACCCAGTCCTACTGCCATACGAGCAGCCTTTTTTGAAACCACGGGGCAAAAGGCTCATGAGGTAAAACAGGTAATCTATAGGGCTGGATTTCACCATTCAATTACTCTTAAAAGAGATTAGATAATTATTAATCTAAGCAAGCATAATGTATGACTTAAAAATGACTTCATATCAGCATGATGAAAATGTATGTCATAAAAACAAATGATGCACATGTACAACATACACATTATAATATATTTTATTTTGAAAATTGAAAAGGTAACAGACTTCAAGAAGGCTGGGGAGATTCAGTTTGAAGGAGGCAGCAATGAAGTAAGTTATTATCAAAAAGTTCTTTGGGAATGTATGACTTCATAAGTTTAATTTTCATTTAAATGTAATGTACATTTACATTTTTCACAGCCTTTCTCTGGTCCTTCTGCTGAAATGTAAGCAACATTAATAAGGCCTTTAAACTGGATGATGTCAGTGCAGACTGAGGATGAGAAAGAAGATGAAGAGGAGGAAATAGCCTAGGTTAGTCACACTAATATATATATATATATATATATATATACCTTATTACAACCTTATTTCAAGAATATGACAGATTTTCTATTCCATCTTCAAGATGTCCAGAGTGCACTAGAAGAACTCTTTCCAGAGGAACACATGGGAGCTGAGGAGAAGACTCATTTCACAGCAAAACACTGCACCGACCCTCAATGTAAAGATCAAGAGTGAAGTGTCGGTCTACAGAGGTTTCAGAAGACCCTGCCCTCTCGTAAGAAAGACACACTCACAGCTCTCACCATCTACCTCTGCTTTTAGGCTTCCTAAACACAGACTGAAAACATTTCTCCACAACTGGTGACAGTATGAGATCCTAGATTCTCCTTAAGAAAGTCAACACTCATTTTCTTGTACAAATATTGCTGATTAACGTTTTGGGTGTGCCAAATAATAAAGAGAAAGACTATCTTTGACTTAGACTTGTTCCATTTAGGTAGTGGTATTCTGCATTCTGGTAGTGAAGCAGAATTAAAGCACATCAACACCAGATATTTGTAACAGTTGCTCCTCCCTCACAACTTATTTCTTTCTGCAAATAAATAAATGCATACCTACATGTATACATACATAACTTACTAAATAAAAAATAATAAAGTGTGTCCTTGTGTGTATGTATTATTGCTTAATTTATAAATTATTATAAATAATAGTTAATCAGTAATTTTCTAAATGTGTTGGCTTGGTATGTGAACAAATTAACACTGAATAAATGAATAAAGTGTGTTGTTAGGTAATTTATCTGGTACGTCTATGGACCGTGAGATTATGTCTTCACAACGTGCCAGTTTGGTCATTGGGACGTTCTCAGCACGTTCCAGCGACGTACCACTATAACGTCGCCACGACGAATATGGGAATCACAAAGTTACGTCGCTGGTACGTTATTTGGTACGTCGCTGCGACCAATATGGTACGGTAGAGTGACGTCCTCACGACGTGCCAGTTTGGTCGTTAGGACGTTCTCAGCACGTTCCAGCGACGTAACAAATAACGTCGCCACGACGAATACGGGAATCACAAAGTTACGTCGCTGGTACGTTATTTGGTACGTCGCTGCGACGTATATGGTCCGGTCCAGTTACGTCGTCACGACGTAACTGTGTTAGCTGGGTCATCATCCACTACTACGCCCTTTTTCATCCCATGGAAACTGCCACTGGTGGTTTAAAGAGTTCCTGCTTTCACAGTCCTTCTGATGAATGGTTGAGGCTGGGTACATAGGATCCTGTAAAAAAAACAAAAAAAAAAAACAACCTTTCATTAGTTTCTTAATTTTGCCAACCCTCAGACAACACATTACCAAGTTAAGTCTGTCATAACTTAAATATATTGAGTTTCTTCTGTGTGTATGTGTATATGTATGTATATATATGTGCATGTGTGCGTATGTGTATGCATATAAATAGTAGAAACTTAACTTCCTGTAAAGCTGCTTTGCAACGATTGTATCGTAAAAAGCGCTATACAAATAAACTTGAATTGAATTGAATTGAATTAATTTCAATAGGTTTAGCACAGGTATAATGATGCAAAATGACAAACAACGATAATGGAAAGGTATTTTTAAGCTGAACAGCAGTCGGAATAGAAACAAAATCAAAGCAAGTCAAAGTATTTTGGAAGTTCATGCATCCATCTATTCACTCTCCAAACCAAATCCTCTCTAAGGTCTTGGGGGCTGAAGCCTATCCCAGCATCTTGGACCACAAATCCATCCAATTAATGGTATTTAAGCAATATAGTAACAATTATACAGTAACTGTCAAGATTTTGGAAACATTACAGTGTTTTTGGAAAAAAATAGTAATATTGCAAAATATAATTACATGTTAAAAAGAACTGTTGTCTATTTTAATATATTGTAAATTGTAATTTATTCCTGTGATCAAAGCTGAATTTTCAGCATCATTACTCCAGTCTTCAGGGTCACATGGTCCTTCAGAAATCATTCTAATATGCTGATTTGCTGCTCAAGAACATTTCTTATTATTAAAACAGTTGAAAACAGTTTTTGCTTCTTAACATTTTTGTGGAAACGGTGATACCTTTTTCAGGATTCTTTGATGAATAGAAAGTACAATTAACAACATTTATTAAATGTATTAAACAATTTAGTAAATAGAAATCTTTTCCAACATTATAAATGTCTTCACTGTTACTTCTGATAAATGTAATACACCCTTGATTAATAAAAGTATTAATTTCTTTATTTTCTTACCACAAATGTTTGAATGGTATTGTTTCCATAATAATGTTAAGCAGCAAAAACTGTTTTCAACAAAGGAAGTAATCAGAAATGTTTCTTGAGCAGCAAATCAGCATCTTGGAATGATTTCTGAAGGATCATGTGACACTGAAGACTGGAGTAATGATGCTGAAAATTCAGTTTTCATCACAGCAAAAAAATTACATTTTAAAATATATTCACATAAAAAAAGTGGTATTTTAAATGATAATATTTTGCAATATTTCTGTTCTTACTGTATTTTTAATCAAATAAATACAGTAGTGGTGAGCAAAAGACTTACTTAAAAAACACATTCAAAAAACATTTAAAAAAAATCATTGAACAGTAAACTTTTGAACACTAGTGTCCTGTATGTTTGAGGTTTTACTTACTAGTAAAATGGTTCATAGCGACTTTGAGATGTTGTCCGACAGGAGACTCTGCGCTCCTCTGCTGCACGGCCATCAGCATATAGTCTAGAAACATAATATGCAATTTATCACAGAGCCAACGATATTTAGCTTTATTTAAAGGAAGCAAGCTAGAGCAGAAGTGAAACACAGAAAAGAAAACGGTACATGCACACACACACACACAAACAATTTCTTAGAATAAAATTATTAACATTCATGTATTTAGGTTTGTGTCACTACCTGTCAAAACCTTCCTTTAATGAACTGTAATATAACAGATGCATGGTGATATAAGAAAATATGTTGTGAAAAAAAAAAATGCATATGAATGCATATTTCTTCTATGCTCACCTGTGTTTTCTGCATTTCTGTCAGCAGCTCCCTTCAGGAATTTTGAAATCTTGGAGCTTCTCTTACTTTGTAGAAAGATTATATTATCACTCCTGAAAGCACAGAACAATTTTAATTCATCAATATTTGTTTACCATGAAAGATCAAAGCTGTCAGTCCTCTGTCGTGTATGTCTTGTGTTCCCGCCCCTTGTGTCCTTATTTGGTCTTGTTCCTGTCCTTGTTTAGTGTGATTATTGGTTTATTCAGTTCAGGTGTGTGTATTTATCAGTAATTGTCATGTGTATGTTAGTTCCTGCCTGTTCAGTTAGTGTTGGTCTGGTCTACTCGTTATTCCCCGGTTTCCCTGTCTGTCAACCTTGCCTTGTCTTGCCCTGTCCTGATATCCTCATTAAAGACTGTTATTTTGAAGTTTATCCTCGTGTCCGTGTTCCTCGTTCATCCCTGCTGTGTACACCGTGACAAAAGCACTTTTGAACTAATGTTAGATTCAGTTAATTCATGCTTCATGTAAGTGACGTCACCCATTAACAGTATACCCAGCAAACAGGGGACGTCCCCCGGACGTTCCGAACGTCCGTTTAGGTCCGCAGTACGTCCGCTTTGTAACGTTCGCGGGCGGACGTTCGGAGGACGTCCGGATTTGGTCCGCTGTGTGACGTTCGCTGGCGGACGTTTTGAGGACGTCCGCATTTGGTCCTCTTTTTGACGTTCGCTGGCGGACGTTCTGAGGACGTCCGGATTTGGTCCGCTGTGTAACGTTCGCTGGCGGACGTTTTGAGGACGTCCGCATTTGGTCCTTTTTTTGACGTTCGCTGGCGGACGTTCGGAGGACATTCGTCTGAGCCAGTTTGCGAACGTCCCTATTTCGTCCCTCATCTGCCATTACCATAACAACACTTGAAAAATCCAGTCGCCCATGCGTGGGCTTTTATCAGACCTGACACCTTGCAACTCAGATAAAGAGAGTTGACAAATTTGAACTAAAATATAAACTCATATTGGATTTTAAAGGGTAGGGTGAAGTCAGCTAAAATGGGCTATCAGGTAAAATGGGTCAAATATTGTAGTCATATCTCTTTAATTTTTATAGCCAGTCATAATAACTGATCTTGTATTGTTTCTTCAACTTGTTGACATGTAACAATAATTTAGATTGGTCTGAGTTTCTTAAGGCGGGCTGATGTACTGAGTGTTACATGAAGCTTGTCAGAGAAATTGTAAGGTAAATGAGCCACATAGTAAATTTCATTCATCACTAATAAGGGTACTAAAGCAATTATGTATTACTTATGTATGCTTACCAACAAAGCAAAGGTTTTTGAACAATGTTTTGACATGCCCTTTCAAATAAAAAAAAAAGTTTAATTTAATAAAAGAAACTTTGGTTTTTGTGAAAAGGGTCATTTTAGAAATGGCTGGTTAAGCTAAAATGGGCTGCACACACACATTTTTTTACACAGAAATTGAAGGTGAAAATAGGTTTATAGGCCTAGATATGTATGCCCACAAAATCTAGTCTTAAAAAAAATACATACACATAAACTACCAGTCAAAAGTTTTTGAACAGTGAGATTTTTAATGTTTTTAAAGAAGTCTCTTCTGTTCGCCAAGTCTGCATTTATTTGATCCAAAGTACAGCAAAAACAGTAAAATTTTAAAATATTTTTGCTATTTAAAATAAATTTTCTATTTGAATACATTTTAAAATGTAATTTATTCCTGTGATCAAAGCTAAATTTTCAGCATCGTTACTAGTCACGATCCTTCAGAAATCATTCTAATGTGTGACCATGGACCACAAAACCAGTCTTAAGTGTCAAATTTTCAATATTCAGCTTTCAGATGATGTATAAATCTCAATTAATAAGCTTTCCATTTGTTAGGATAGGGCAATATTTGGCTGAGATACAACTGTTTGAAAATCTGGAATCTGAGGGTGCAAAAAAATCAAAATATTGAGAAAATCGCCTTTAAAGTTGTCCAAATGAAGTCTTTAGCAATGCATATACTCAAATTAAGTTTGACACATTTACAATAGGACATTTACAAAATATATTCATGGAACATGATCTTTACTTAATGTAATGATTTTTGGCTTAAAAAAAATCAATAATTTTGACCCATACAATGTATTTTTGGCTATTTCTACAAATATACCCCAGCGACTTAAGACTGGTTTTGTGGTCCAGGGTCACATATTCTGATTTGCTGTTCAAGAAACTTTTTTTATTCAGTTGAGTAAATTTTTTCAGGATTCTTTGATGAATAGAAAGATCCAAAGATCAGCATTTATCTGAAATAAAAAGCTTTTGTAACATTATACAATATACAATTCAAAAGCTTGGAGTTGGTAGTAAATAGTAAAAATATTTCAAAATATTACTGTTTTTGCTGTACTTTGAATCAAATAAATGCAGGCTTGGTGAGCAGAAGAGACTTCTTTACTGTTCAAAAACTTTTGACTGGTAGTGTACATGCACACAAAAGGCACCACTGCACAGAAACACACACCTATACAACATGATCAGTTCGTTTTTAATTGCATTGTTTAATTAAATATTCATTCAACTTTCTATTTAATGAAATGCATATGGTGCTGTTGCTATGGCACGCTAAAGACCATGGGTAATTTCGGCTGAAATCATTTTATTTTTAATAGTAAATTGACACTGTGTTCTCTTTTTATATCGGCCCATTTTAACTTAATGTTGTGCCGTGGCTCAAGAAGGTACCTGCTGATACTCCAACTCTCTTAATTTTAAAACAATTATACTTTTTGACATTTTAAAAATATATACATATTTAAGAGACCCATGCTGATTTATAAAAATATCATTAGTTCTTATGCATTGCTTATTTGATGGTATTAGAAGTCATTTACCAAAACGAGGCCCATTTTAGCTGACTTCACCCTATTCCTTAAAACAAAATCTCTTTTTTTTAACTGTGATAATAGAATGTAAAATGCAAAAAAACAACAACATTTTTTTGTTTTGCAGATTAATATTATTATTATTATTATTATTATTTACTATAGTATTATTTGAATTCATTGTAAAATTAAGTTAGTTAAATTAATAATTTTCATTTCTTGAAAAAGAAAATAGGAGTAACTTCTGTAATTAAAAATGTCATCAAATCAGGAGTCTGTTTTCAGCATTTAAACATCAAAATCATGATACCCTTCAATAATATAATTGAACATATAGGCTACAATTAGGTTTATGCATTCCCCATGCATGAAGAAAAAAAGGTTGCAGGAGCTCTAAAAGAATGTTATAGAGTGATGAATGCTGCCAAGGAAAACATGAAGAAAAGAAAGAGGAAAATAACACAGGTAAGACATATAAATAAATTATTTTCATTTATATATTAAACCGTTGGTTAGCCAACAAGAAAAGTTATTTAGGAAAATTATTATTTTAGTTATTGCATTTAAGACTGCTATACCACGTGCAGCTCAAAAAAAAAGAAAAACAAAAACAAATTGTGTAATATAGCCGCATTAGGAGACAGGCTACAAGCAAGTGTCGATCAAATGAGCACATGATCGAATGACGTCACTTTAGGGCACGCGCAGCATGTATCCATGGCAACGCTCAGCTGCGTTAACGGTTCTCCCGGTGATTTCCTCAGACACGGCCTTGAGTTTTAGCTTTCATCGGTCGAAAAGGTATTTATACTTTTATATTTGTGGACATTAGCTACTGTAACCAATGTGTATCTCGTAATGCTTACATTTTATGAAATTTTTACCTTTTTAAACGTTTGCTGAAGTTGTCTGTCGTGTACGGCTGCTCCCTAGGCTGTGAACACTTTCGAAGCTAACATTAGCATGTAAAGCTGAAATGATTAAACGGATGTAATATTGACAGATATTGAACTTAAATATTGAATTTCCATATGGTAAAAATACACACTGAGACGCCTATATGAGCAAAAAAGCCCATTTTGGACGGCCTATCTTCATATGTGCGCTAAATTTCGGACCGCTTGGTCTAAATCCAAATTGTCAACAACAACGTTACAAATCTTTTTTCAATGGCTAAATGGTAGTCCTAGACATATTAAATCAATCATAACACTAATGAATGTGTTTATTTTGTTGTTTTAGGTTATAAAACAACGGGAAGAATTGCCATTGGACTAAACCCACAGCTGACAACGACGCAGACACACACACACACACACACACACACACACACACGGAAAGAGCACCGCAACTTTACAATTGTTCAATTAAAATAAACGTATTTTGCTCCATACAACGTGTCTGTCGTCTTTGATTAGCCTAAAAGTAAAATAAAACGACATTCAGAGTACTTAAAGCGAAAGTCCCCTAAACGTCCCGAATGGCCGCTGCACGTCCTGTGAACGTCCGGAGGACGTCTTCGCGAACGTCCGCTCGACGTCAAGGGGACCCTACACGCTTACGTCCGGGGGACGTTCGCAGAGGCCGTTTAGGGGACGTCCTGGGGACCTTTTTTTGTTAGCTGGGTACAGCACATATTTTAGGTTAAATAACTTAGACAACTTCCAATAAACCACTGACAAACTGACAGCAAACCCTTTACAAAGCTAGCAAAACCTCTCATCTACACATAAAGATGTGATTAGGCCTATGATGCTGGTTTTCTCAAATGAAACGGTAAAATTCTCATGAAGTGACTCACAGCCTGTAAGTTCATGTAGCCTATTCATATCATCATGTAGTGAGATGCAGAGTCCGCGAGTTCACGTGTGCTTCAGTATTTGTGTAGTAAACAAAACCTCTTTTCCTTCATTCATACACATCGAGGCTAACGGAACATGCAGGATTCATCTTTAAATCGTCTTTTTGCGTTTTAATATTCACATACACTAGTTTATATCGCGATTCGAATTAAGTGACAGACCTTCATCCAAAAATTAACGAATTCCGTGGCATTCAGCACTATAGAGTAAACTCCGTTTTTATGAATGGACTCAGCCATTCTGTCCGTGTTTTCGCGGAAACCATATGACCCTAGAAATGTAAACACACTTCAAAACATTTCGCTTTGCCCTGCGTGTTGTGTTTTAAAGAGTTGGGGGGTGACATGTCTCTCTCAATTCAATTCAATTCAATTAATTTCATATTGCTTTATTGGCATAACATACTTGGATACATATTGCCAAAGCATTGTACAGAATAAAAACAAATATACATCCATAAATAAACAAAACAAAACACATCCATATATATTTATATAAACATTAAATGGCACTACTAATGCAGATGTGTTCACTCTTTACTTCTTAGTTTATGGCATTTATAAATATGTTGTGCTACCAAAGAGGAAGTATAGGTCCTTCACCAAGTAATATTCCTAGTGTGTCATTTTCATGGAGCAGTGTTAATTTTGGCAGGCATTTTTGATTTACTCTTAGTCTTTATCATGAGACGAAAATGCTTAATAGTCTTAGTCACATTTTAGTCATTTGAGTCTTTCATAGTTTTAGTCAACGAAAAGTCATTGCATTTTTGTCAACTTTTAGTCATTACTTTTAGTCAAACTGCAGTTACCAACATTTATTTTGGTAGCCATTTTATACGTAGTCTTCAAACAAAAATAGTTATTAATTAATCTCTCTTTAAATCAATTAAGCTCCATTCTGATTGCCCGTGGGCGGGCAAAAGAGCTATGTCATTATATTTAAACCTATTTTTTTATGTTTCTGGAGATACTATCACCCCATATATAGTATCATTTAAAACCTTAAAACCTCATCTTTACACAGAATATAATGATATTTGTGTATATGGAACACAAATAATGAATATAAAGCTTTAAAAAACAATCATCACAAAATAGCTCCTCCCCCAAAATGGCGATGCAGAAATGTAAATATGAATATATATATTTTATGTACCTCACAAAACAGAAAAATCATACATCAAAAGAAAGCTCTCATTCTCAGAAATGTGACTGTGTCGTTTGTTTTATTGTTTTAACATCATAATTCACATTATCTCCATAAGAATCGGGCAGTAAAATATGATTTCTGTGAAAAACAAAGACAAACGTCTCATTTCTGCTTCGATTACAGGTGCTCTAAGCTAAAATCAGCCACAAACACTATATCATCTTTACCCTAGGATGTTATCTTTCAAATGAGCCCATTTGTACTTTTCTGTGAGCTCCTCTTGGTAAATAATCCACTGTTATGTCGCGGATGTCCAGAACACAAAATGCGCTCGACGGGAGAAACACGCGATCTAACGTTACACGCGATCTACACATCATCATATGGAAGCATATGTGTAGCAAAATTCAATGTGCAATGTAATATGCAAAATGGCAATGCAATATTCAAAATGGCAATGCAATATTCAAAATGGCAATGTATTTCTGTATTTAAATTTACATTTTCCATTACCCCATATGTGCAAAGTTTGGTGCAGAAGGAAAATGAAAATGAAATTATAGTATTTACATTTGCCATTTCCAACAGTAGTCTTAATATGTAAAGTGCATACCATTTTAACGCTTTATAAGTAGCGAAATTAAAATGAAAATATATAACCCGAATTGATTTGATATGTGCAACATGTCCAAGCAGAAATGGTAGCAAAATGATCATTTAAATGTTATTTGTCCTAAATGCATTTAGACTAACAGTTAGGACACTTGCGATTGCATTTCATCACAACTCGTGGGATATGTGTAGCAAAATTCAATGCGGCTTTGAAAATGCATTCCGAGCTAACCACGCCCACCCTCTGTCAATCATTGCGTCAAGGTGGGGATTGGCGGAAGCGTGTTACGTTTAGATCGCTCGAGACATGGCGGCTGGAGATCTGATAATATCGTTGAATTCACTGGCAGATGAAGTGGAGCGTGAACGGAGATCAGCAGATTTTTACGCGTATGTAGGTGACAGAACTAGTGGGACGACCAGTGTTACGGTTTTACTGGTTTCCGTGTTATCTGGTGATCAACTTGCTGGTTCAGGTCTCCGCTCCAGATGTGATGGAACGACCGCTGCAGATTCCCCGATTCTGCGAGCTCAAACTGCCGTGATATTAAACTGTCTAATAAACGCACACTTGCTCATTACACGATTTTGGTATTCTTGTAATGATTACAAATCAATGGTATGATCGCCTGTAGCGGCTGAATTACAGAAAAAATGAAAAAAAAAAAAAAAAAAAGTCTGTTTGGCACGGGTTTCGAACACGCGCTAAAAATAGTCGCGCTGTGGGCCCAGCTAACAAATTTATGTTCTGAGAACGTTTTTGTAACGTTCTGTTTTGGTTGTGGGAACGTTATTTGGAATGTTCCAAAAATGTGGAAATGTCCAGTTTGCGTTACGTTGCTAGAACGTTATTTGATGGTTAGCATAACGTTCCTACAACGTTCTTGCAACCTACATTTCACTAAAAATATAACGTTCTATGAACGTTTATTTGGAACATTCCAAGAACGTTAAAATGTCCAGTTTGCTTAACGTTCCTAGAACGTTATTTTTTGTTAGCATAACGTTCCTACAACGTTCTTGCAACCTAAATTTCACTAAAAATATAACGTTCTATGAACGTTTATTTGGAGCATTCCAAGAACGTTAAAATGTCCAGTTTGCTTAACGTTCCTAGAACGTTATTTTTTTGTTAGCATAACGTTCCTACAATGTTCTTGCAACCTAAATTTCACTAAAAAAAATATAACGTTCTATGAACGTTTATTCGGAACATTCCAAGAACGTTAAAATGTCCAGTTTGCTTAACGTTCCTAGAACATTATTTTTTTTTGTTAGCATAACGTTCCTACAATGTTCTTGCAACCTAAATTTCACTAAAAATATAACGTTCTATGAACGTTTATTCGGAACATTCCAAGAACGTTAAAATGTCCAGTTTGCTTAACGTTCCTAGAACGTTATTTTTTTGTTAGCATAACGTTGCTACAACGTTCTTGCAACCTAAATTTCACTAAAAATATTACATTCTATGAACGTTTATTTGGAACATTCCAAGAACGTTAAAATGTCCAGTTTGCTTAACGTTCCTAGAATGTTATTTTTTGTTAGCATAACGTTCCTACAACGTTCTTGCAACCTAAATTTCACTAAAAAAAATAATGTTCAATTAACATTTATTTGGAACATTCCAAGAACGTTAAAATGTCCAGTTTGCTTAATGTTGCTAGAACGTTATTTTATGGTTAGCATAATGTTCCTACAACTTTATTTCCACCTACATTTTCTTAAAAATACAACATCCTAAAAACATTTATTTGGAACATTACAAAGTTTAGTTTAATAAAATGTTATTTTAAGATTAGCAGTATTGCAACATTCGCTTTCAACATCATTTTTATTAACACAACCTTTCAGATACGAGCAAGTATATAATTACATGTGCATTTCAACAGATATCTGAATTATTAAAGATAATCACTTTCAAAAAGTTCATTAACACATTGAACAAATTGGTGAAATTTGCATATCATGTAAAATAATAATAATAATAATAATATGTAGTTTAATATTTCTGACAATGAACTATAACTTCACAGCTAAATATAAACTATCATATTAACATTCAACAATTGAGAACTTCTATATGAATTTGAGTGTGGGGTGTGGGTGCTGAAAAACTGTGGTCCATGTCCTGTCTCTCCACGCTCCATCTATAAAGTAAACAGATTGGCTGAGGTTACAAAGTGATATTACAAAATGCCTATAAAATAATTAGTGTGGCTATGCCAAAAAAATTATTAGGATCTGTGCTGCGAGTTCTACAAATATTACATTACTCAAGAGTCAAAGGTAGTTTCATTTGACTTGGCATATGTTACTTTCATTGACAAGCTACTTTCATAGCAGCATTAAGAAAAACGTCTTCTGAAGCATCATTAGATTAAGAAAAATATAAACATTCAAATAATACATTTTTATCATGTCATTTCCAAAAAACAAATTTAGGTAAACATAAATTGACCTAATTTATTCATCTTGATAGGTATACACATGCACACTACTGGAAATACGTCATAATAGGGTAGTTAAGTCAACTGCAATTTCCATTTTATACCAATTTGAAACAGGAAGAATCCCTTCAAATATAGATAACATTTAGAAGTTATCAATAAAGTTATTAAATGGCAAAAGTTGCCTTGTTACATGTTATTAGCTGATAAACTGTTACATGAATTCAGTTAGGGAAGGAAACTCAGAGATAAAACAGGTAAGATTAATAGGTAAGTTCTAGTAGGTGTTTCTGGGTAGGGATGCTAGCATTGAACCATTAACTGACAGTAAGATTTTCGCTATTAACACATCAGTTAAATTGTTAAAGAATAATTTGTAATGTTTTCCTTTAAAAAAAAAATGCTGCATGGATTAAAAAAACTGCATTGTCAAAATGGCATTGAGAGCAAAAAAACAAGTTACACGTAAGTTGTTAGTTAATCCTTTAAATTTTACAGGTATTCAGAAACAAGATAAATAACAGAAGGTATAAGTAGCTATTATTATGTGTCAAAGCCTAAACTATAAACTTTTTGAAGCTTGAAAATAAAGACTGTCTAGACTTCCAATGGAAAGACAAAAATGATGAATGAATATCAAAAATAAAAACATTTGTTTGAAGATGAATGAAATTCATTCTAAATGAATTTGGAACAACATGAGGGTGAGTAAACCATGACAGAATTTTTTTTTTTAACTGTGTCCTACCTTGTGTATCTTGAAACAATCTGCAGACTACTTTTCAGATAGTAGTAGATCTGCCAGGATCATAACTTGAATGGCTGATGCCATTATTGTCCCTGAAGACAAAACACAAAATTAGAGAAATTTAACTCACAATTAAGCAACATTTATGGACAGCTTATTTTTATGAATCATAACAAGACCATTTTTAACCACTACAAACTTAGCATTAGCAATTACCTGACATCTTTATAAAAAAAACAAAACAAAGCAACTTTAGGATAAGGGAAAGTAGAAGTTTTTTTTCCCCCCATCTATATTAGTTAAGTATATAAATGTATAACTATAATCAGAACTTAAGACTTCACTGGTATTTTTCTGAAGCAACACAAAATACCAAAAGACTTTGACGGAATGACAGACAAACTGAAATTTAAGATGTTATTCACTCTGCCAATTCAGTCTGAATCAAATTGGTGGCAAACTACATTACATCAAACATGACTGGTCTTTAGATGTCATTCTTGTGGGATGTTAGTTTGTTATTTTTCATCTGTATTGTGTAACGTCATTCACAATTTGATCAATCTTTAGGTTTAAATTTCAAATATTCACTAAACAAAAGCATACTATTGCTTCAGAAGACAACATTTGGGTCATTTCTGGTCATCATTACATCTGCATTAACAGCAATTCATCAAAATATAAAAACTGAAGAACAATGAATTTAAATAATTGTTTATAAAATTACATCTTGTACAACACTAAAGCCCATCAATTTGTTTAATGTGTTCACTTTAGGCCCATATTAGTATCAGCCGTCTTGTTGCAAATGACATCACACCACCCCTCAGCTGCCTTTGCACTGAAAAGATTGATTTCAAAAGCATGACAACAATTTGTTAGCATGACTTTTAAAAAAGACAATGTGAGGAGCAAATAACTGTGTAAAATGTTAACTAAGGTTAACAAAACAGCCATTATAAATGCTCCTCAGCCCCTTTGTTCACTGCGTTCGGCGGATTTAACTTGATCAGCATCACATGGATATTCTAGATGAAACTGACAAAGAGGATAATAAATAATGATTAACTAAAAGTTTAAACGTATTGTAATACAGGGAATATGTCTTTGCTTTACCTTGCTTGAGAACTGTGGCGCGAGTGACCGTTAGAGATGACGACATCTTCCTGTCAGCCGTCTCTCCAGTTTAAAAATACAATTCGCGGGACTCGTTTGTCTGTGTCCAGCTGTGAGAACACACACACACACACACACACACACACACACACACACACACACACACACACACACACCTTAATTTATCACTGACAAACTGTTGTGTATAACACTGCATATTTAACACTTGCCGTTGATAACTTTGATGTGGTTGTTTGTTAGCTCCTTGCTTTTTTGCTAGCTAACATTACAATGATAACTGAGCTGGTTAATCTTCAGATAAAGTTGACAAAACACAAAATAACGTTCAAAAGTGCTTTAAATAAGAATACATAAGTGAATGCTTACCTGTTATTTTCCGTGACCGCGTCGCGAGCTGTCCGGCTGTGATCCTGTCCGTGACTGTGAGCTGAGGGGGATGGGCGGATGTGACGGACTGAAAAATGCGCGCGGTTTTTGAAAAATAATATTTTGTCTCGAGTAAAATTAATTTCTTTAAAAGGATTTATCTATGCTTAATATGAAACAGATTTATGTATTTATTATATTATCTTTAGTTATGAAGGCTATTTAATTAATATTGAAAGAGATAAAGCAAACGTGGCTTCTCGAAAAACAATGTTAGAAATCATGAATTAAGCAAATTTTTAAAAAAATATATTTTGTGGTCAGCCATTTAGATGTAATAACCATATGGTAGATTAAATTAATTTATACTTATTTAGATTGAGTTCCCCTTAACCTAATGAGATTTTGAGTTCACATCACAAATATATATTGAGTTGAAATAACTTTTTTTTTTGTTAAATTAACTAATTTAATTTAGCAATGCCACTGATTTACAGTGAAGTATATAATTATAAAAGATTCAGTGACTCATTCAGGTGATTTGCCACATCCTAATCGAGGTTGTAGTTTCATATTTAAATACATTTTATTTTTCTATCATATTCGGTTCTATTCTATTCATGTTTTATATAGCCTATAAGTTTTTTTTTTCTAAAGATGTTTCTCCCAACATTATGGTAATGTTCATGAAGTAGCCTGCAATCATAAGGACATGAATACTGTTCTCAGAATGTTTTGATAAAAAACATAATAACATTTAGCAATTAATTATTAATTTAGAAATTATATTACATTACAATAACATTCTAAGAATGTTGTTCTAAAAATGTTTTCTCTCAACATTATGAGAACGTTCATGAAGTACAAATAACGTCCTAAAGACTTTCCAAGAACGTTGTTCTACGAACATTTTCTCTCAACATTATGAGAACGTTCATGAAGTACAAATCACGTCCTAAAGACGTTCCAAGAACGTTGATTTAAGAACGTTTTCTATCAGCATTATAAGAACATTCATCAAGTACAAATCACGTCCTAAAGACGTTCCAAGAACGTGATTTAAGAACGTTTTCTATCAACATAATAAGAACATTCATCAAGTACAAATCACGTCCTAAAGACGTTCCAAGAACGTTGTTCTAAGAACGTTTTCTATCAGCATTATAAGAACATTCATCAAGTACAAATCACGTCCTAAAGACCTTCCAAGAACGTTGATTTAAGAACGTTTTCTATCAACATTATGAGAACGTTCATTAAGTACAAATCACGTCCTAAAGATGTTCCAAGAACGTTGTTCTAAGAAAATTTTCTAACAGCATTATAAGAACATTCATCAAGTAAAAATGACGTCCTAAAGATGTTCCAAGAACGTTGTTCTAAGAAAATTTTCTATCAGCATTATAAGAACGTTCATGAAGTACAAATCACGTCCTAAAGACGTTCCAAGAACATTGTTCTAAGAACGTTTTCTATCAGCATTATAAGAACGTTCATCAAGTAAAAATGACGTCCTAAAGACGTTCCAAGAACTTTGTTCTAAGAACGTTTTCTATCAGCATTATAAGAACATTCATCAAGTAAAAATGACGTCCTAAAGACGTTCCAAGAACGTTGTTCTAAGAACGTTTTCTATCAGCATTATAAGAACATTCATCAAGTAAAAATGACGTCCTAAAGACGTTCCAAGAACGTTGATTTAAGAACGTTTTCTATCAACATTATGAGAACGTTCATTAAGTACAAATCACGTCCTAAAGACGTTCCAAGAACATTGTTCTAAGAACATTTTCTATCAGCATTATAAGAACGTTCATCAAGTAAAAATGACGTCCTAAAGACGTTCCAAGAACATCGATTTAAGAACGTTTTCTATCAGCATTATAAGAACATTCATCAAGTAAAAATAACGTCCTAAAGACGTTCCAAGAACGTTGATTTAAGAACGTTTTCTCTCAACATTATGAGAACGTTCATGAAGTACAAATCACGTCCTAAAGACGTTCCAAGAACGTTGATTTAAGAACGTTCTCTATCAACATTATAAGAACATTCATCAAGTACAAATCACGTCCTAAAGACATTCCAAGAACGTTGATTTAAGAACGTTTTCTATCAACATTATGATAACGTTCATTAAGTACAAATCACGTCCTAAAGACGTTCCAAGAACATTGTTCTAAGAACGTTTTCTATCAGCATTATAAGAACGTTCATCAAGTAAAAATGACGTCCTAAAGACGTTCCAAGAACATTGTTCTAAGAACATTTTCTATCAGCATTATAAGAACGTTCGTCAAGTAAAAATGACGTCCTAAAGACGTTCCAAGAACATTGTTCTAAGAACGTTTTCTATCAGCATTATAAGAACGTTCGTCAAGTAAAAATGACGTCCTAAAGACGTTCCAAGAACGTTGTTCTAAGAACGTTTTCTATCAGCATTATAAGAACATTCATCAAGTAAAAATGACGTCCTAAAGACGTTCCAAGAACGTTGTTCTAAGAACGTTTTCTATCAATGTTACAAGAACGTTAACAACGTTATAAGAACGTTCCAAAAACATTATTTTAATAACGTTTTGTACTAACATTAACACAACTTTTAAAGAACGTTAGTGAATGTTCTGGGAACGTTCCCTGTTAGCTGGGGGGATGCCAGTAATGAGCGCACTGAGCTACCGAGCAGCTTTGAATTAACTCTCGGCGTGACATTATACAACATGGCTGAATCAAGGAAATGTGCCCGTGTTAACTTGTGACCTCTGTTTACTTATGAAAATGAATATTATAGTAAAAGTAGATTACATTTTATGGTTTGTGATGGTAAAGTACATTTCATTGAGTCTCAGACAACTAGCCTAAATTTGGGGCTACTGTGGTTTAATTACAAACGATATAGTTAAACTATATTTACTATAGTAAAAACATGGTATATTTAATGGTACCATTAATTCAACGATATTATCAGATCTCCAGCCGCCATGTCTCGAGCGATCTAAACGTAACACGCTTCCGCCAATCCCCACCTTGACGCAATGATTGACAGAGGGTGGGCGTGGTTAGCTCGGAATGCATTTTCAAAGCCGCATTGAATTTTGCTACACATATCCCACGAGTTGTGATGAAAATGCAATCGCAAGTGTCCTAACTGTTAGTCTAAATGCATTTAGGACAAACATTTAAATGATCATTTTGCTACCATTTCTGCTTGGACATGTTACACATATCAAATCAATTCGGGTTATATATTTTCATTTTAATTTCGCTACTTATAAAGCGTTAAAATGGTATGCACTTTACATATTAAGACTACTGTTGGAAATGGCAAATGTAAATACTATAATTTCATTTTCATTTTCCTTCTGCACCAAACTTTGCACATATGGGGTAATGGAAAATGTAAATTTAAATACAGAAATACATTGCCATTTTGAATATTGCATTGCCATTTTGCATATTACATTGCACATTGAATTTTGCTACACATATGCTTCCATATCATCATCAAAGCGTGCAAGGGTCCTCTAATCATGACGATTATATACATAATCAGGCACGTGTTCAAAGCTGAGGTTGTCCGCTCTCCAATCACATGTCAATCATTTATCTAGTAGTCCAATCACATGCTGAATCAGCCAATGAATCCATGAATGAATCAGTGGAGCAGGTGGGCGGGATCACGGCCGGTTTGTTGTTGATGATAGGTGAGTAGTAACAAGTGAATGACAAGTGACGGAGACGACTGACAGAAAATTATTAATGTAAATGAAGAAAATCAATCGATAATTAAGTAAAGTGCTTTAGTATGTATTAAAAGTAGGATTTGTGGGGTAATATTAGTAAAAAAAAAAAAAAAAAATTGCATTTGAGCATTAGAAATATCCAAAGGACACATATATGCACTAAAAATGACACTTTGCCTCCCTTCGGTTATATTTGAATAACTCTTGTTCAGAATGTGATAGAGAAAAAAATCTTTTTTTCTGGTGGATACTGGCACATAGTGTAGTCAAACAATATGATCAGCAGGTCCCCAGAGCAAACAGAACCTGAATCACAGATTTTCAAAGACAGGATTCTAAAAATAAAATAAACAAAAAGGCCTATTTTTTTATGTTTATCGTAATATTTTAAAAGCATACAATGCTATTTATGACGTTTTGCAGTCTGATTTAGTAAATTTGAAGGGTTTCATGTACAATGACACTAGCTTTTTAAATTCCCTACACTGTATGTGTCTAGGGTGAATATTTAAACTTGGGTGTGTTAAATTCAGGCGGAATTCCAAAATATGCCTTAGAATGGAAGAGGTTATGAGAAATTTGAATCAAGGATTGAATCTGGAAAAACTGGAATAAATATTCATTTTTTTGGTAGATATACAAATTAAACTCATTTTTCAGGTATTGTCAGTATTGTCACCATGACAAGTATACATTTATTTAATATTTTTCGTTGGTTAACATTAATGAAACATATAGGTATTTAATAGGAATGCTGTCCATTTAAAACAGATGCATGTAATACTGACACATATTCAGTTTTCACCCACCTGTTTAAGTTCACTTAAGTCATATCCGACTGTATTTACGTGAGATATTCTAGTACACAATAGACATTTGAACTGCTGTGTATGTATTAGAGCACCGAGAACTGATCGCGCGCTGCATGAGAACTGAAGAAGTGGAGCGTGCGCGAGAGAGAGAGAGAGAGAGCGCGCGCTTCTATCAGCGAGATTCCGCCTTCACTAACTTTAAGTTAATCAACAACGAATTGTGACTCCCGTGAAAAACGGGACGGTCTGGTCACCCTATCGCTAACCCTTCAGGTGCTGAGGCCATTGTTTCAGATCGCTAGTTCGCGTTTTGGTAGCCTATCCGTCCGCGGCTGCCATACTGAGACTAGATATAAACGCCCCTCATCTGATTGTAATCTAATGACAGGGACACACATTTTGAAAGACAAGACAGTTAACTTAGCCTATAGGGTGTATTTTGAATGTCCAGTAGTCCTCAAATAACATTTTAGTCCCGTCTCATCTCGTTAACGAAGACGCGGCATACATTTCGTCATAGTTTTTATCATCAGATATTATTTTTAGCTCGTCAACGTCTAGTCTTAGTCACAGAAAAAAGGTTCGTTAACGAATATTTTTCGTCGTCGTCTTCGTTGACGAAATTAACACTGTCATGGAGTGACTGGAACTCAGGAATAATCTGCTGTATTTGACTGTACAGTGCGTCTCTTAAGGATGTGTATTTGTCGCAGTGGAGGAGGAAGTGTTCCTCCGTCTCAACTGATCCTGATCTACATTCGTTACAGATTCGCTTTTCTTTAGGTAACCATGTCTTTTTATGTCGTCCTCTTTCTATGGCCAGTTGGTGGTCACTCAGTCTGTACTTCGTCAGTAAATGTCTGTGAGTTATATTACTGACCGAGACCAGATAGTCAGCCAGACTATACTCTATGTTGAGTTTCAGATAACATTGGAGACGACTTTGGTCTTTGGTTTGTTCTTTCCAATGCTGTATGTATGTCTCCTTCTCTTCATTCATAATTTCTTTGATTCTTCGAGGTTTTACAGGGTTGGTGATATTGAGCGCTTTGTTAGTCAGATCTGACACCATTACACAAAGATGACTTTTTTGAGCACTCATTTTTTGTGTTTTAGTGCTTTAAAATGAAGAGAATCTTCAGAACTAGAGTTTAAGTGGATCCAGAACTTTAAAACTCTTTTTTTAATGATTAGATTTAGGGGGATTAGATTTAATAACGCTCTGCAGGCGTTATTAGGTGTGTTTCTGTGCACATGAAGGATGCTTCTGCAGAACTCTACATGCAGAGCTTCTAAAGGGTGTTTGTGCCAATCTTTATGGCTGTAGTTACTCGTTGGGCCCCAGATCTCGCAGATTTTAAAGTAAATATATGTTTATGTTTTTCTGAAATATCATAATCTTAGTTTTTTGGATGTTGACTTCTAAGTTCCAATCGTGGCAGTATTTAGTTAAAATGTCAAGTTTGTTCTGGAGACCTTCTGGTGTGTTAGATAGAATTAGCAAGTCATCAGCATACAGTAAATATTTGACTTCTGTGTTGAATAATTGTAGTCCTGGACTGTCTGATTGGTCCAGTAGATCTGCCAATTCATTGATATATATGTTAAATAAAGTCGGGCTGAGGCAGCAGCCCTGTCTCACTCCTCACTGTTGACAAAAATAGTCTGTCCTTTGCTGTCCAATTTTTACTGCACATTTATTTTGGTTATACATGTTTTTAATTAAGTCATATATTTTACCCCTATGCCACTTTGAAGGATTTTATAAAACAATCCATTATGCCAAATGGAGTCAAAAGCCTTCTTAAAATCTATGAAGCATGCAAATATTTTCCCCTCTTTCTTTTGGTGTACATGTTCATTTATTAATGTGTGTAGTGTGTGAATATGGTCGGTCGTTCGATGTTTAGGGAGGAAGCCAATTGAGATTTGCTGATGACATTGTGCTGCTTTAAGAAAGATGAAATCTGAGAGTTAATTATAGAGCAAAATACTTTTGCCAAATTACTGGTTACACATATCCCTCTGTAGTTATTAGGATCTGTTTTGTCTCCTCTTTTAAAGATAGGAGAGATGAGTCCTGTGTTCCAGACCTCAGGAAAAACACCTGAACTCAAAGTCAAATTAAAAAGTTTGAGTAATGCACTCTGAAGTTCAGGAGAGCTGTTTTTAAGCATCTCATTTTTTATGTTGTCAGGGCCACAGGATTTCTTACATTTGAGGGATTTCAGTTTTCCAATGAGTTCTTGTTGGGTTATTGGATAATCTAGTGGATTTTGGTTGTTTTTGATACATGATTCAAGAGCATTCAATTTTTCAAGGACTTTTAACTGGTTGGGGTTATTCAGAGGGTCAATTTGGTATGTATAGAGCTTCTCAAAATAATCTTTCCAAATTTGACCATCTTGTATGGCTAGTTCTTGTGGCTTTGTATTGTTTAGACTGTTCCAAGTGCTCCAGAACTGACCCTGATCAACTGTGTTTTCCATCTTCTGAAGTGTGTTGTTATAATAATCCAATTTCTTCTGTCTCAGTGTATTTTTGTATTGTTTCAGAAGTTCTGAGTGAAATTCTAAGTGTAATTAAGTGTAATTCTGAGTTGAATTACAGAACTAGAACTAGAGTTCTATGTGAAAATAAAAATCTTTGTGTTTTTTATTTGAAATTAATCGTAGCTCTTGTCTTATTGTTTTACAGTCATGGTCAAACCACTTTTCAGAAGGTTTTTGTTTAGCACTGTTTTGTGTTTATATGTGGTAGTTTTATTTAAATTGCTATATTTTCAAAAATGTCATTAATATGTTTAATTGCTAAATTTATTCCTTTCCAATTATTATCATATGCTGAATTGTTAAACATTGTTATGGAATTGACTATTTCATTAGACTTCAATACTTTAATATATGTTTCAGCAGCATTACGAGTCCATCTATATAGTGTTTTGAGCTTATGTAGATGAATTGGCTTTTTATGAATTTCTCTTGATTTGATGTTTTCACCTTTAATGCAAAAATTGATCTGGCTGTGATCAGACAGGGGTGACTGAGCTTTGACGGTAAGTGCACTGAAATGGGAGGGGCTTATATTTGATATGGCATAATCTACAACACTGTTGCCGAGATTTGAGCTATAGGTAAATTGTCCACAGCAATCTCCTACCATTGAGGATATAAAGACCTAAAGTTTGACAAAGGTGGGCTACCTCTTTCCCATGCCTATTGACTCCAGTATCCTGGTTATTTCTTCTAGGTAGAGTACTGATGAGATCTTGGGGTAAATGTGTGAACAGATGTTTATCTCCCGAGTTACCAATATAGTCTAATTCTAAACCAGTTCGAGCATTTAGATCTCCACATAGTAAAATTTCCCCCAGAGTTAGATATTGATTCATTTCTCCCTGTAAAGTGTAAAATACTTTGTCGTTGTAGTATGGGGAATCTGATGGAGGAATATAAATTCCACAGATAAAAAGGTCTTTTTCTATAATTCCAAAGCTTTTATCCAATTTTAACCAAATGTGATTTTTGCCTTGCTGTACTGGTGATGTAAAAGGGGCAAGGTCATTTTTTATCCATATGACTAAACATCCAGAATCTCCACCACGGTGTATTGAGTTGAGTTTCCAGGAGGGCACTATGATTTCAGAGTAACTTGCAGGACACTGAGTGGACACATCTGATCTACACCATGTTTCTGTTAGAATTAGGATGTCAACATTTGTGATGCTATTTAAAAAATCTGTGTTTGTGCTTTTTAATCCAAATGTTTTAGAGCACAAACCCTGAATATTCCAAAAGCTAATATGTAACATTTTTATATGATCAGTTAAGTAGTACTGCTGTTTATCTGGAGGCAAATCCCAGGAAAGAAAAAAAAAAAAAAAAAAAACTTTTAAAATAAATAAAACCAAATAACAAAGTAATAGTAATAACAGAGCAAGTAAAAAGGTAGTCAAACTGATTAAAATAAATCATTGTGAATAATGACTTAAAATAGTAGTAATATTATAGTAAAAATAACAGTAACAACAATCGATAATAAAAATAATCACAATGATAATAATCATTGTGTTGTGATCAATCATTGTAGATTTCAGTTGAGCATTTTGTTGCAGATAAGGTTTAGCAGTCGTTTAATTTCTCCCTCATCACTAATGGAAAGTTCCTGAGCTGCTGCTGCTGAGGGTGTCTGTTGTGATAGTACCTGAGCGTAGCTTGGTCTCTGCTGGGACGGGCCTTCAGTGTACGGCTGCCTCTCTTGTTGCCTGAAGTCATGGGTTGTCTGTGAAGGTCTTGTGGTGGTCTTGAGCGAGATGAAGGTCCAGATGGTTCGAACGGTTGCATTCTCACATTTCTTTTTGCTCCTTTATAGCTAGTTGTTGGGAAGCTTCCAAGAGCAACATCTTTGATAGCTTTGGCAAAAATCCTGACTCCATCCTTATTGAGGTGGAGCCCGTCATACAGGTGCCATGGTCTTATAGAGCTGTGATGGACTAGATGTACGTTGGGCAGACTGGAACAGGAGTGACGGACCTCTTCGTTGATCTTATCAATCACAGAGGGTGGGACGTCCAGCCGTGGGAGCGATGTGGAGACCAGTACACGTGAACTGGGGAATGTCTGTGAGGCTTTCTCTGCCATCTCATGCATTACCTTGGCTGTACCTTCATTTAAACTATGGAGGTCATTCGTACCTGTATGAATGATAATACATTGCGGGCTGCCGAGATCATCACTAGTGAGCAGTTCATGAACACGTTTTGTGTTTCTGCAGTGGAGCGCTAGAACTCGCTGTCTGGGGAAGAGTTTATTGGGTTCAATGTTCTTTCAAATTGAGTCCATCAGAAGAACTACTGAGGCCTGAGTGGCTGGTGTTCTGTGGGACGGTGGCGGTGTGTGAGTGCACTCCTTCACATGACCGTTCACTGTGTCTGGAGTTGTGGAGCTGTGTGACGTCACTTCATGATGGAGTTGTGAACTACTCTTGGTGTAGCTGTTGTTGGGAGATTCACTTTCCCTGTTTTTCAGCTGTAAACATTTCAGTCTGTTCTTTTGGCTTTTCTTTTAACTCGTGGATGTTTTCCGTGAACTTACTTTCTCTCTGTATTGAGTCCTTTCATTTTTGACATTTCAGCCTTAAGTTTCAGGATTAGCTGCTTTAATTCTGACACCTCCGTCTCTAGAAGAGCCATTTTCTGCTCAGTCATCAGTTCATCAGATGAGACCGGAGGTGTGCTGACCGGAGAGCAGGGCAGCAGTTCATTCTCATCTTCAGATTCCTCTTTAACACTGCAAGGTGTTTCCTCCTCAACTGTCTGCTTTAAAAGGGGAAATGATTTTTCGAAAGCTTGGAGACTAGCTTCATTCCCATGAATTAAGACCGTTCCACTGTTGTACAGATTGATGGATTGGAAATGGGAAGAGTGGTCAGCTGATTCAAAAATGCAGATCTGACTTCCTTTACAGATTCCCTTCTTCTTAGTGTAGGGGAAATGTTCGCTTATAACTCTTTTCCATGAGGTTCCTCTCTGTATAGAATATCAAGTTTGTCCTCTTTTCTTGAGATGTCATATCAACATAAAGAGATTCAGGATGTTCATGTAACAGTGTCTGTTTAAATGCCTTTCTTTCGTCTCCTTTAATGAGTGCAGGATAAACGATCTCCATGGCAACCGCTGAATGCGTCCGTTATTGACAGTTGAGATTTATATGATGCTGATAATTGTTAATAATAAAAATAATATATTTATATTATATATAGCCTACATCTTTTTAGTGCCATACTGTAATGTCCTGTGATGTAGGCTATATTTGTCTCTTCTTGAGCTTGCGCTGCTGTACCGTACTGATGATTGTTCAGCTGTATGTAGTCGCTCCGATTGTTCTCTCAGCTGCCGATGCTGCTGTAAATCGCAGTTGCGGCTCTTCCAATGAAGTGACTGAAAGTTATTACTTTGTTTCTGTATTCTTATGTTTCCATAAGTGTTAAACACAGGTTTTTATGAGCTTTTACTTCAATTAACAGCAGTACTTTGTGTGATTTAATAGGAGCTCATATCTAGTGCGTCTGTTCAGAATCAAAATCAGAATCAGAATCTGAAAAAAATCTCAAAATCTCTCTCCCTCTCAGAGGAAGTAGGCACCTCTGTCACATTCATCAGTTCATGTTAAACATGTAACCAGGAAAGAAACACTAAAACTCATCTGAACACACATCGAGAGCTTCAGAAGAACTGAATCTACTAACAACAGAGAAGATCATTGAATAAGAGAGAAGAATGAAGATCATTAGACTTTCACTCTGCTGATGATTCCTGGTGTGTTGAGCTCCATCAGTGTGACAGGATATTCAGGAGGAGGAGTCAGCATCACATGCAGATATGATGAAGGATATATAGACAATGTGAAGTATTTTTGTAGAGGACAGAATCCAGACTGCGCTGACCTCATCAAGACTAAAAAGAAAGATAAATGGGTTTATTCTGGAAGATTATCTCTGTATGACAACACAACAGCAGCAGTTTTCACTCTGACCTTCAGAGATCTGAGTGAACAGGATTCTGGGACATACCACTGTGGAGTTGATAGAGCTATCATTACAGATTTCTACACTGAAGTGAATCTGAATGTTGTAACAGGTCAAAAGATCAGTGCTGTGAGAGGATATTCAGGAGGAAATGTCATTAACTACAAATATGAGACGCTAGAAGAGAATACTTTGGTAGATGTCTATAAAACTAGAGCAGATCAGTGTTTTTCTCTAATAAACACAGACAGAGCAGCAGAATGGACACATGACCGATTCTCTGTTCATGACGACAGATCTGCTCATCTCTTACGTGTGTTTATCAGAGAACTGAATGTGAATGATTCTGGAGAATATAAGATTATAGTCAAAGTTTCTAAAGACTACAGTTTCCTGTCTTGAGTTTCACCTGAACATCAGAGACGCTGATTGTTGTGAGAAGAGCATCAATCTATCAGCTGCTGCAGGAGCATCTGTGAACATCAGCTGCAAATACCCACAATCCCACAGTGCTGATGTGAAGTTTGTCTGCAGGAGATCTGGATCTGATCTCTGTACTGAAGAGACGTCTGTGGAGGAGAGCAGAAGATGGAGTGCTGAGGGACAGATCCAGCTGTATGATGACAGAGAGCAGCAGCTCCTGACGGGAACCATCAGTCATGTGACTTGACAACATTCAGCTGAATACTGGTGTGGAGTTCAGTCTGATCAAGGACACAAGAGCTTCATCACACGAGTCCTCGTCAGCATTACAGATTTTCCAGAAACAACAACGTCATCATCATCATCTTCATCATCTACTTCTTCTTTCTCATCAGTCAAATCTCCACTGATCACAAGAGTTTCCAATACATCTCCATCTAGTTGGCCATCAGCAGGTTTATTTCTGATCATTCCTCTGGTTCTGGTTCTGGTTCTTCTGGTTCTGATCATCGTTTGTCTCCTACTTCTGTTTCTCTGTAAGAAGCATCAGTCTCAAGGCTGAAATCATCATCTCTGGAGCAAAACACGGAGTGGTTTCTCACGCTGGTTGTGATTATAATGAGATTAAAGACACACACACTCTCTCTCTCTCTCTCTCTCGTATGCGCCTAAATGCGTTCTCAGGTACCGAAATTTGGTACCGAATAATTTAATGTGAATCGATACTCTGTAGTACTGACGCAATTCGGTCCATACCCTTAAAAGTACCGAGTTCAGTACCCAACCCTAATTATTACCCGTCGATTTCATTTTCATATTTTAATTATAACAACACATTTAATTGCTTGTATTTTTTGTGACAGCGGAGGCCACTAAAACCAACAAAATATGCTAGGGCTGGGTAAAAAAAAAAGGAAATTTATTTCTCGATTTTAATAGCTTCTCGTTTTTATGAACCAATGGATTCTTAAATCCCAATCGTTTGTTTTCAGTTGATGAATGAACCGTATAGTGCACCTCCCATCCTATAGCGCATGTGAACTGATCATCTCTTTCGCTTTACTACTAGTGGGTACTTGCCAGTGTGTAATCAAACACATTGCAAAAGACTTGTGACAGTTTTATTTTTGTTCTGGAGGCTGAAGATCCCGCACTCTGCTGTCACACTGGAGCGCACTCACCACTAACTAGACAGGGGTGGGAATTACTGTTTGCTGATTCTTACCTTATTTAAACTTCATGTCATTTATTGTATTTGACATCAATGCCTCCAAGCTTTCTTATTCATTTTGCTAATACACATTTTACATTTCTTATTTATTTGGTTCCACAGTGTTTACTTATTTTCAGTTTTGTATACCTATTGTGACGAGTCGGTTGCCCTCCCACTTATGCCGAATTCACACTGCACTATTTTCAAACTCGTCGGATCGCTGTTGTTTTCACACTGCGTGACTATCTGGGGTAGCATTCAGTCGCTGCTATGTTCACATTGCACGATGGATCGGCGACAGATCTGTCTGTCTGTCTGTCTATCATATTTAAGCTTTGGAACGCTTTAAACTTCAAACTATTTCAGACTGAACACCATCAAACTTAAAACTTTTTCAAAGTTTCTGGTCTGGCTTTCTCAAGCCATAAGTTTGTCTAGCCCTTGTGCGTTCTGCGGGGTCTTTTTGACCCGCAAATGAAGTTTGCTAAATTTTTCCAAATGGCATGAGACTTTGTACAGTGGTCAACAATTTCTAGATCTACAAATAAAAAATAAAAATGGAATGAGTTCTTGATTTTATGTTAGTGTGAAAAAAACAGTTGCACTTATGGTCTTTAGGGTCAACAAAATGTAATTTTTTAACAAAATCATTATTTTTTTTTTAAACAAACGTAATTTTACTCTGTTTATTAATGTTTTTACTCCACATTTATGTAGTTTTTGGAAGACTTATGATATATTTTAAATTTATATAAATAAATTAAAATACATTTTTATATAGGTTTTTATACAAAAAAACAGCTTTTTATGTAAAATTCACTTCATAAAAGACCCACATTTCTAACTTTCATTCATGGGGATAACATGGATCATTTGACATGGTTTAGTGTAAAATTTTTGCCCATATTTTGGAAATTGCAGTTTCAAAATTAAAAAAAATATAATTTTTACCACTAGATGGCTGCAGAGCTCCACTATTTACTATTTGACCAACTGAAAGATATCTTTTCACAAGTTTTCTTCAGTTGGATTCATATCTACATATTATGAAATCACAATTATAACAACCTCTCTATACAGCTGGGTTCGTCAACCATAACTCCTTCCAGGACAGCCAGGAACCTTGGAATTGTGATAGATGATCAGTTAAGCTTCACAGACCATATTGCTACAACGGCCCGGTCCTGCAGATTTGCCTTATACAACATTAGGAAGATTAGACCCTTCTTGTCTGAGCAAGCTGCACAACTCCTTGTCCAAGCTCTTGTTCTATCCAGACTGGACTAACACGCTCTTGGCAGGCCTTCCCGCAAGTATTATCAAACCTCTACAACTGATCCAGAATGCAGCAGCCAGAGTGGTCTTTAATGAACCGAGGGAAGCTCACGTTACCCCTCTCTTCATCAGGTTGCACTGGCTACCAATAGCTGCTTGCATCAAATTCAAGGCACTGATGTTTGCCTACAAAACGACAACTAGCACTGCACCAGTATATCTAAACTCTCTAGTTCAAACTTATGCACCCTCCAGAAGCTTGCGTTCCGCAAGTGAACGACGCCTTGTGGTGCCATCACAAAGAGGTACCAAATCTCTCTCACGGACCTTTTCCTGGACTGTGCCTAGCTGGTGGAATGACCTCCCGATATCAATTCGTACAGCTGAGTCTTTAGCCATTTTCAAAAATCATCTAAAGACACATCTTTTTCACCAGCACCTGATCAACTAATACTAACACTTACCTATTATGTCTGTCTTCAAAAAAAAAAAAAAAAAATAGCTACGTCTACTGTGCTGGACTAACTGAGACTTGTCATGGCACTTGTATACTGCTGCACTCTCGATGGTCTGATTGCTTCTATTGTTCTCATTTGTATGTCGCTTTGGATAGCGTCTGCTAAATGATTAAATGTAAATGTAAATAAAAATCATTTTTGCCAAAGTTTAGCATTTTTAGAACTGAAAAAAAAAAAAATGTCAATAATGTTACATTATGATTTGAATCAAGCCTCAACAAGATGTTACAAAGAGAAAGGTTGGAGTCTTTAGAGTTTATCATTTATTTCAATCATCTGTTTTTCATATAATTTTAAGTGTGTGCGTGCGTTCGTGTGCATTGTTGATGTGTCAGTGTCACCAATTTATTTTTGTGGTGGTTCTGCATTTTGGATTATTTTATTTGACAAATTATAAGAAAGCAGTTTTTATGGTCTCACAAATTTATTTGTGTGTGCGCATTGTTGATGTGTCAGTGTCACCAATTTATTTTTGTGGTGGTTTTGCATTTTGGATGAGTGACCATGAGTGCACAACCCAAAATGGAGACCGCACAAGGGCTAGACAAACTTTTTTGTCTAGTTATTTTTGATGGAAGAATAAATCAACCATTTTTACCCACAACTGTCCTGTTTGTTCTTAGCCACCACCACAATAAATGATGCAGATTTATTTTCACAGTCATCTTTGCTCATATTTACCAAGGGTGCCAATATTAGTGGAGGGTACCGTAGTACATAAATGATCAAAAATGTAATTTAATTTAACTTAGTCCATTTCAAAAAAATTTTCTTTAAAATATTTATTGTTCATTTTATATTTATCACAAGGGAGAGTCAAACATGACTAAAATATGTTATTAATATATAGATGTTGATGCGTAAAGACACTGACACATTTTAAAATAGACCAAAAAAGCAAAATACATTTTTTTAAGACCCTAATTTAAAGGAAAAAAATCCCAATTAAATATTCTGCTCATACAGTACTTGGTAGATATACACAACATTGCAGAAATATTTTCCAACATAGTAATACCCTTTTGTTTATCATAAAATGGAGTTCATTTTAAATATATTTTATAAGAATCACACATAAAATGGTAACACTTTACAAAAATGTGTCATTTGTTAACATTAGTTAATGTATTAACTAACATGAACAATGAACAATGCATTTATTACACTATTTATTAATCTTTGTTAATGTTAGTTAATGAAAATACAATTGTTCAAGTTAGTTCACAGTGCATTAACAAATGTTAACAAACACAACTTGTGATTTTAATGCATTATTAAATGCTGAAATTAACATTGAGATTAATAAATGCTGTAGAAGTATTGTTCATTCTTAGTTCATGTTTACTAATGTTGTTAACTAATTAACCTTATTGTAAAGTGTTACCCATAAAATAATGTTTGTGAATGCACAGGAAAAAATCCATTACAATAACATTCCCTCTTACCTTAAAGGGATAGTTCACCTAAATATAATTGTTAACTATATTACTACTTGGAAAAGTGTTTTGAGGTAGTAACATAGTGTTGTGCAAGGAACTGCATGAATATGATATTTTATTGATCCACTTTACTGATTACTGGTTTTAATGCCTCTAGTGTTCATGTATACAGTAGTGATGTGCAGATGAGCTAAAACATCACCCGAATCCACAGCTTCAAATAAATTATCCACCCGCCCGCACCTATATTTTTGTCTGATTTAGATAACCGCACCCGATCATTCGCACAGTCATGAAAAACCTGGAAAAGTCATGGACTTTTAAAACAGCAATTTCCAGGCCTGGAAAGTTTTGGAAAAATAAATAAACCCAGAAAAAGTCATAGAAATCAATTTTGTCTATCTCTGTATAATAGACTTATGTTTAATCGGGTCCTGAATTTCGGATTACTCATTCCCGCAGCTTTCGACTTTAATATGAGGGAAATTCCTGCAAAACATTTATTCAATATAGCGTATAGGTTAGATGAGTAAACAAATCCACACAAACCATCAGATCAAATTAGTCTTATGAAAACAGCGTGAGTGATTCAGCTGTACCGCGTCCTTTCTCTTTGACCTTCTCTGCACATCGGTGCATCTAGAGCTGCTGCACGCTGCGATACAAGACTTTAGCTCGTGTTTCGGTACAGTTGACAGAATTGTCAATTGCCTAATTGCCATTGTTGCATCATCACAAAAATGTATTATTTTCAAGCAAAGCTTAAGTGGCCAAATACACACAAAATTATGTCAAAATGGTCATCCTGGCGAGTATCCTCATAAGCACTGTTGGTTTTGTCTTTAGTTAATGTAAACAGTTGCAAAAGAAAACGCATGTGTGTCAGTATTGGATCCGTGAAATAGGTCTTGTGACAGCAGACTAATAAAGCTGTGCCATCTGTCATTAATGTTAATCAAATAACAAAAGACAGAAAATCCCTCACTGCTCTTGACTAAATAATGTGTTGTTGAATAATTTTAATGTTAATTTACAGTTTATTGAATTTCTGTAGCCTATTTAAAACACATTCATATGTTAGAAAAATGTAGTTAATATATGCATCATTAATGATTTATCCTATCCACCCACCTGTAAATAATCAGAATGCATTTTTTTATTACCCGACCCGTGGATTATCTGCAGCGCCCGTGGATATAACCGCCATCCGCGCATCACTAATGTATAGATACATTTTTGGAGTTTTGCAAAAATGTAGGTAGAGGCACTTTTTTTAAGTTTATGTTATAATTTTCATTATTTTGGATGAATTATCCCTTTAAGCCAGATGTTATTCATTATTCTGCCCTATAACGTACTATGTGTAGTGTAAATAAAACAAACTGTAATTTAAAAATCTGTAATTTAAAAAAAACGAAATTATTTGAATTTGTTTAAATGATGAACACCCAGTACTACAGCTCTATATCTAAGATAAAAAATAATCTGTAGCCTCTAAGGCACTCTGAAATGGAAAAAAGGCAAAGGTCTTACATGGAAGATATGGAAAAACATTTGCGTGTGCAGACATAGAAAGTGGAAAAAGAAAGATAATAGGGAGATTTAACAAAAGTTTTGGATGCATGAGGATTTGAGATTCAGCGAGTCTTCAAATATCTTCATCCAGATGTGCTCACCTCAACTGTAAGAAAAGAACAGAAAGCTTTAGTAGATAGTAATACATGTATAAATATGTTTTTTTTTTTTTTTCACAAGTTTCCACTGTTTAAGTCTTTTGGCAGACCAAAATTACACAATAACAGAAAAGAAAAGAAAAATAGAAAATATCTATTACTTATTGAGTGTGCATTCATGTTTAACCATATATGTGTGTTGTGTATCATTTTTTCTTTTATTATTTACTTATTATTTAATAATTTATTCATGTAATTTTAATAAACATTGTATATTTTATATGATTTTCCTTTTGAAGTGCTTTTTATGTCATTTACTTTTCTGTTTCAAGGAATATTTGTGTTCACAAGGTAAAGATAAGAGAATGGCTTTATTTCAGTTTTTATTGTCACAGGACAATGTTGTGAAGCAGTAATTTTCCATAGTTTTTTTTTGTTTTCTGGCATAAAAACACTTGTTGAATTTGTGCTGGTCAGACAAAGTACAGAATGGAATCCAGTTCAGGCAAAGTTCGGATGAAGTCTAAGTGAAGTAGGAATGAAGTACAGTAGTAAGTCTGAGCACTGAAACATTCACAGCTAAAATAATACACAGCTAACATAATTAATGTTTTGCCTCTTGCTTCACACTATTTCATGGCTACCTCTGTGTAAACCTCTTAGTGTCACAAATCCTGTCCATGCACTTCCGTTCATTCACCATCAGAGGTCACTTGCTCACCACATTGAATCTTGCACTACACAAACTGTTGCACATCACCTCAGACTACAATTCCCATCATCCATTGCACTGACGACACACACAGCTGATTGCACTGATTTACACACCTTACTTAAGCCATGGACCTCGTCTCAGTCACGGCCGAGTATTGATCTGCACATAGCTCTCTTCAAGCGCTAGCTGCCTTACCGTGCTTCTGTTCAGTTCCTGTATTGTCCTAGGATTACTCTGTCTTGCCTCTTCCATACCTGTTTGCCATTGTTTGACCCTGCCTGTTGTTACCTCGTCTCTGTTTTTGAAATAAAGCTTGGACATGGATCCGCACGTCTCACGTCTCGTTTGCCCCATTACAGAATACTCGGCCTCACAAGGATCCAGCGGCTTTCATGAACAATACTGGCCAGGTAGGTACACTTCAAGACTATTATTAGCCCTCAAGCAGGGTATGCGGTCGCTTGAGGACTTTACCCAAGAATATCTAGACATTGCTAATTATTCAGATTTTCCAGATGATGTCTTGATTGATTTTTTCTGTGACGGCATTAATCAGCCACTAAAATCGAAGCTTATTTGTGAGGGTCCATGTTCCTCACTCAGTTTTTGGACTATGCTTTTTTGCGTGTTGGCTCTTCATTTACTGTGGGTGTTGCGGAGGAGGAAAATAACACCGTGTCTGTGCCTGTAATGGCGGTCACACCGGAGCACGCTCACAAGATGGCGGCCACAACAACACCTCATCATGTCATTGCTGCCATTCATGAATCGAATCAAGTCAAGTCACAGTTGACCGTCCAGACTCTCGCCATGCCTCCGCTGATTGTCCAGAGTCACAGCACGTCACCGCTGATCAGCCCGAGTCTTGTCACGTCCGGGCTGACACACCCAGATCATCAAGGTCAGTCTTCCATTATCCCAGTTTGATGTCTAGTGTGAGCGATGCACCGCTGGTGTCTGCACGCACAGCTTGTATCCTCAAACCAGCTCACTATAACCCTCCTGTTCTTGCGCATATTCCCCTGTCCGAAGCACTTCCCCTGATGGGAATCGCTTTGTGTTGCGTTTGGGCTGCGTACACCACCGCAGAACTGCCCAAGGTGGCGGGGCCCGCTGCAGCTTCTCCAGAGGTGGCGGCCCACACTGCAGAACCTCCAGAAGTGGCTGGGCTCGCCTCGGTCCCTTGTATGGTGGTGACACCTAGTAATGTACTCTCAGCCTGTTGTGTTGCGGTCAAAGGCACCGTTACTGAACTCTCCTTGTGTCCTGAGTTTACCACTGTAGGACCTCCAGAGGTGTTGGCAACCGCTGCAGAACCTCCAGAGGTGTCAGCGGTATCCGTCAATGAACTCTCGGCCTGTCCTGTCACGGCCATGGAGGCCGCTTTTGAACATTTGCCCTGCTTTGAATCGGCCGAGGAGGCCATCTATGGTGGCTGATTGTGAACTGCCTGCCTGCTCAGTTGCCGCCAGGGAAAACATTGATAGACTTCCCATGTTCACTACCTCGGTACCTTGTGTCTGTGCATGTTCTTTCTCCTCCTTGTGTCTCAGTTTTCTCTAGGTCCCAGTCTCTGCTGTGGGTTCCTGATCCGTCGTGGTGTGCTCCTGCTATACGTCACAAATCCTGTCCATGCACTTCCGTTCATTCACCATCAGAGGTCACTCGCTCACCACATTGACTCTTGTACTACACAAACTGTTGCACATCACCTCAAACTACAATTCCCATCATCCATTGCACTGATTACACACCTTACTTAAGCCATGGACTTCCTCTCAGTCACGGCCGAGTATTGATCTGCACATAGCTCTCTTCAAGCGCTAACAGCCTTCTGTTCAGTTCCTGTATTGTCCTAGGATTACTCTGTGTCTTGCCTCTTCTGTTTGCCATTGTTTGACCCTGCCTGTTATTACCTTATCTCTGTTTTTGAAATAAAGCTTGCACATGGATCCACACCAGTGTTAATTTTGGCAGGCATTTTTGATTTACTCTTAGTCTTTATCATGAGACGAAAATGCTTAATAGTCTTAGTCACATTTTAGTCATTTGAGTCTTTCATAGTTTTAGTCAACGAAAAGTCATTGCATTTTTGTCAACTTTTAGTCATTACTTTTAGTCAAACTGCAGTTACCAACATTTATTTTGGTAGCCATTTTATACGTAGTCTTCAAACAAAAATAGTCATTAATTAATCTCTCTTTAAATCAATTAAGCTTATGAGAAATTTGAATCAAGGATTGAATCTGGAAAAACTGGAATAAATATTCATTTTTTTGGTAGATATACAAATTAAACTCATTTTTCAGTTATTGTCAGTATTGTCACCATGACAAGCATACATTTATTTAATATTTTTCGTTGGTTAACATTAATGAAACATCCCAGATAGCACACGTACGTCTGCAAGATGTCTGTTAAAGATCTGTTGATCTGGAAAGCATCTGCTGTCTACAAACGTCTGACAGACGTCTGTAAGATGTCAGTTTTACATACATTCTAAATCATAAACATCTTAAAGACATCTAATAGACGTCTATTTGACATCTAAAAGGAGACATCCAATAGACGTATTGCAGATGAGCAAACACTCTAAAAAATACGTCTTGCAGATGTAAATGCAGATGTCAAATAGACGTCTCCTAGATGTACGTGTGCTATCAGGGATATAGGTATTTAATAGGAATGCTGTCCATTTAAAACTGATGCATGTAATACTGACACATATTCAGTTTTCACCCACCTGTTTAAGTTCACTTAAGCCATATCCGACTGTATTTACGTGAGATATTCTAGTACACAATAGACATTTGAACTGCTGTGTATGTATTTGAGCACCGAGAACTGATCGCGCGCTGTATGAGAACTGAAGAAGTGGAGCGTGCGCGAGAGAGAGAGAGAGCGCGCGCTTCTATCAGCGAGATTCCGCCTTCACTAACTTTAAGTTAATCAACAACGAATTGTGACTCCCGTGAAAAACGGGACGGTCTGGTCACCCTATCGCTAACCCTTCAGGTGCTGAGGCCATTGTTTCAGATCGCTAGTTCGCGTTTTGGTAGCCTATCCGTCCGCGGCTGCCATACTGAGACTAGATATAAACGCCCCTCATCTGATTGTAATCTAATGACAGGGACACACATTTTGAAAGACAAGACAGTTAACTTAGCCTATAGGGTGTATGTTGAATGTCCAGTAGTCCTCAAATAACATTTTAGTCCCGTCTCATCTCGTTAACGAAGACGCGGCATACATTTCGTCATAGTTTTTATCATCAGATATTATTTTTAGCTCGTCAGCGTCTAGTCTTAGTCACAGAAAAAAGGTTCGTTAACGAATATTTTTCGTCGTCGTCTTCGTTGACGAAATTAACACTGATCCACACGTCTCACATCTCGTTTGCCCCGTTACACTCAGGCTGATAAAAGTTTTTTTTTTTTTTTTAGCTAAAGTTTTGTTATCTGATTATAAGATAAGACTTGTTAACTGGTTTTGTGTGTGGTATTACCTGTGTCTCCCCTGGCTATCAGTGTTGGGCAGTATCAGCTCTACCCTGATAGCACACGTACATCTAGGAGACGTCTATTTGACATCTGCATTTACATCTGCAAGACGTATTTTTTAGAGTGTTTGCTCATCTGCAATACGTCTATTGGATGTCTCCTTTTAGATGTCAAATAGACGTCTATTAGATGTCTTTAAGATGTTTATGATTTAGAATGTATGTAAAACTGACATCTTACAGACGTCTGTCAGACGTTTGTAGACAGCAGATGCTTTCCAGATCAACAGATCTTTAACAGACATCTTGCAGACGTACGTGTGCTATCTGGGTACAGAAGCTAATATTTTATTAATATTATTATTTTTAAAGCAATAAAGCTTCTAAATGGCAAAACTTTCTCTCTCTCTCTGTGTGTGTGTGTGTGTGTGTGTGAGAGAGAGAGAGAGAACAAGAGCGTACTTTCCACAGATAATACATTTTTGGAAACTTAAAAAAAGAAAAAAAAAGTCTTAGTTGTTTTGACATGGTGAGCTATGTGGCCGTCATTGGAAGTGCAATGCAAATAAATGACCAACAAATCTGGAACTCCTTCATAAATGTACAAGTATATAGAAAATTAAACAAAGTAGAATGCCTGTAATGATTCTATACATGGCTTTGCTTGTTGCAAAATGACTATTAAACATAAAGTTACTGTTCGAATTTTTTTTTTTCTTTTTCACTTATAGTCATAAAAGACATACTAACCATGTTAGCAGCTACATCTCCCTGTAACATGTGAAAAGACCTCAAAGTCAATAAGTGACTGTAAACAGATGGAAAAGAATGCAACATTTACAAAAAAGTTTTACCATGCTTTTGGGTGGAATGTTGGGTTTTTGTGAAAGAGCTGGTTTCTTCATTAGAGTGGGTTTAGAGGGTTTGGGAGAAGACGGGGCAGCAGTCACATGTGGAGAGGCCCTCAGACCGTTGTCCTGAGCAAAGTGCTCTAGAGGGACACCTGCTATCTCATAGTGTTTCTTCCTGAGTTCACCCAAACGCAGACGTTCATTATCCAACATGGTTTCCAGCTCTAGAACCTTCACCTGGGAGAAGAAATAAAAACATAGGTTACATTATATGCACTATATCAAGATTACCCACAGAACTACAGCTTGGTTTCAGGAACTTCTCCAACAATATCATTCACAAATGTGCCAAACTACTGAGGTGTAAGAGTTTCATACAGTTTCATACAAATATTTAAGAGTAAAACTCAAGTACTTTTGCAGCCCTTTCAAGCAGTGACAGCTGGTGATTCTTAAAAGCAGAGGAAATGTTCATTATAAACAGTGGTATTACTTAATATAAAATATTATTTAGTTCCTAAATAAGGGAATCATGTATTATATGCTTCAGTCGGTATTACATAAAGGAAATCGCTCATATGGCCATAACAAAGGACTTTAATGTTATTCATTATTAATATGTTGGCTTAAAGCCAACAATCAGTTATACTATTAAGCTTATGTTGACAAAAATACTGGTAAACTGTGATACCAATCATCTGAAATTACCTATGCTGCATTGTTTTCTTCATCTGCCCAGAAAAAGAAAATAAAAACAGTACTTTTCCAATTTGTAAATCAGCCTTTAACAGCACATGAGAATAAAATTGGAGCGAGACTACAGACTTGAAGGACACCGCAAGTTAGGGAAGCTGCATCTGAAGTAAATTCACCAACACTAACAGGGAACATTCTATTATTAAAATAGAATTGAAACCATTTGAGAGAATACCCACCCAGTGCTCCAAAGGAGAGATCAGAATAGAGTAGTTAATTGCATCAAATGCTGCCCTTAGATCTAACAGCACTAACACAGCAGACTTGCCAGAATCCAGAGTCAGTAAAATATAATTTAGAACTTTTACCAGTACTGTTTCTGTGGAATGGTTTTTCCTAAAATCTAGTTGGAACACTTTGAAAATATTGTTAAGCAGAAAGCTCTGTAGTTGGTAAAACAATTTTCTCTAAAATTTTAAACATAAAATAAAAATTTGAGACTGGCCTAAAATTATTCAGCACTGTTGGATCTAAATTAGGCTTTTTAAGAAGTGGATGGGCAATAGGGGTGTCAATTGTCACTGGTTTCACGATTCGATTCGGCTTGCCTTATGTCAACGATTCGATTTGATTCGATATCACAATGTGTCTTATCCTCAATTTGCAGTATTATGGCACAGGGCTACATTTTCATATTAATTTTATATCAAATTTATTTTGTGCATTTTTATTAAATTACATAAGCAGATTTTATAAATTACATAATTATTTTGTCCTGGATCACCATATCAATAATGCTCTTGTTCCATTCAAAATAAACTTGATTTTTTCACCTGAATGTTCTCAAACTTCAATTTTGAAAAACGTTTGGACATTTACTTGTAAAGAACAGAAGTTGTCTTAGGAGGACTATAAATCTGAACTATCAAAAATCATAGCACAATATTTATACTAGCACACAGCAATCATCACAATATAAAAGTGTACTGACAAACTCTTTTAAAGATTCCAGATCTGTTCCCTAGCTTCTCTAAAGGGGAGGTCATGATTTCATACATGGTCAATTGGTAAATTACTAATTGCATTAGTAAATAGTCAATTCATCCTTTATAAAGCATTGTTCCAACATTAATAGGCATTAGTAAGCAATTCATAAATACAGCTATAAATGTTTTGTTCTTGAGCATATCTATAATGTTTAATGATTGTATTTTCATACTTTATTAATGATCAATTTATCATTTCTAAATTATTACGTTATTTACAAACCAGTTATTTAGGAGTTGTCAATGGTTCATAAGATCATTTAGAAAGTGTATAAATCTTATTATTTAGACACATGATTATAGTTGCTCAGTGTGTTAATAAATGCTTGATTAACACATATTCCTGCTGTAATTCATGATTAAGTCAGGTAGTTATAAAACATTTAGTAGGTGCCAGCCATCTACTTTTATGAGCTCATCTAAAGTGAGGACTATTTATACCTGGTAAAGCATTTACAAAGGGATTTAAAGGCTCATTTACACTTTATTTTAGGGTCTCTTAACTAGTTGCTTATTAGCATGCATATTACTAGAATATTAGCCATTTATTAGTAATAATTAAGCACATATCAATGCCTTATTCTACATGACCTTATTCTACATCCCTAATCCTACCCAATACCTAAACTTAACAACTACCTTACTAACAATTAATAAGCAGCAAATTAGGAATTTATTGAGGGAAAAGTTGTAGTTAATAGTGAATAAGTGTTCCCTATTCTAAAGTGTTACCATCTTCCAAACAGAAAAGTTAAACAAACACAACACAGAGGGATACAGAACACAGAAATATTTTTTCAAGATGCAAAAAATGAAACCGTAAAACTGTACACTTGATAAAAAATAAATAAAATAAATAAATAAATAAATAAATAAACCTCTGCTATTTCATAGAACAAATAAAATAAAATAAAAATTCAAGTGTACAGTTGTACACTTGAATGAAAACAAACCTGTGATTCCATTTCTTCTTTTTTGAGCTTAATTAGAGACATGCCAGAGAAGTCCATAGTGTCTTAATATGGAAATGAGAGAAAAAAAAACAAAAAAACAATGTGAATAAATAGAATCACTATAAATTTCTTATTGAAGAAAAGCATGAGGAACCATGACCCAAAAGCCCCTGTAATATCACGCTGACCCTTATCCTCGATCTGGTCCTGCCCGGTCTTGGTGGACCCCACCACATTAGCAGCCATCTCATTAACATGGCGTGAGGCCTGCTGAAGAACGCTGAGCTTCTTACTGCCACGGTCAGCTTTCACCTGTAAATGGAAAGGCAAATATATGATGCAAAAAGAGCAAAAAAAAACCAAAAAAACAAAAAAAAGCATTTCATTAGTACTATGCACATGAGGAAAAATGACAGATGAATTACTGCAGTCAGAAGAAAGTTATGTCAAAAGACACTGTTGTGTGTGTGCATGTTTTTCAGACCCTGTATTATTATTTTTATTAATTAATTAATTAATTAATTTAGTTAGTTAGTTTTTGGAAAAAGAATATAGTTGTATAGTTATTTTGGCCTTGGCCCAACCCTGAAGCAACACTTACTTGCTTTTTTTAGTGGTGATTGGTAGGTTTTTTTTTTTTTAAGTGCTGTCAATCGATTAAAAAATGTAATCTCGTTAATCACAGTCATGGACTGTGATTAATCATGATTAAGCACAAATTTTAAATACTAGGATTTACCTGTAAATGTGTTGAAAAATAAATGCATGACAAACTAGTTTAAGGAAACAGAACCTTTCACACTTCCGCCAGATATGAGACATAATCCTTATTATTCTTTTGTTTTTATTCAGCCATTATCAGCCTTTATACTGGCAATAAAACGTTTACCAAGCCACATTGCTTCAATCCCAGTATACATTTACCCAACTATTATCAAAAGTATTTCTAAATAAATACAACAAAACATTTTCTTGCGACCTTACATGAAGTATTTTGACAAAATGCATTATGAAGAAGAATTGGACCTGTTCTGCAGGTGCATTAGAGCTAATACTAGCATCATGCTTCATAAGACAATTTATGAGATTAATAGTACACTTTTACTCAGAACTCCATCGAGTTCCATGGTTCACCACCATCGAGTATTTGTAATAACTTCCTTTTGCAATCGTATGTGGAATTTGGTCGTTTACTGTTGTTAAAATATGCTAAATAGCCTTTTATATCGCTGCACAAATTAGCATTTCAGATGTACACATTCATCTCAAAATCACATACAAATATCGGTACCACTTTAGAATGGGGAACACTTATTCACTATTAACTACGACTTTTCCCTCAATAAATTCCTAATTTGCTGCTTATTAATAGTTAGTAAGGTAGTTGTTAAGTTTAGGTATTGGGTAGGATTAGGGATGTAGAATAAGATCATGTAGAATAAGGCATTAATATGTGCTTAATTAGTACTAACAAATGGCTAATATTTTAGTAATATGTATGCCAATAAGCAACTAATTAAGAGACCCTAAAATAAAGTGGTACCCAAATATCCTATCGTAATCATGTTTATTATCTTATATATTCTATTTGGCTGTTGTCAAGTTTATTTCTGCTGTGTAAAAGCCATAACATGTATGCTCTGGCTGAAACTCACGTTGTTTGTGATGTTACAACCGCCTCTTCTTAAGTTGCCAGGTATACATTCCAAGTATAATACACATTAGTAAAAGGATCTATTTAAATTTTTATGTGTCTATATACACCTTGGGTAGCAGTGGTACATTATAAAAGTAGCCCAAAAAAAAAAAAAAAACGCAACCCACGGCTCTGTAATTTTTCCCGCGACTGTATTTTCAAAATAGCCCACTTGTGCCGCTACCCTGGCAACACTGGTTCACTGTACCCTTATTACACAATGACAGATAACCTTCCGCGCTGCGATGACGGGAAGAAGTTGGGGTCAAACCTTATCAAACGATTAATTTGCATAAAAAATATTAACGCGTTAAAATTTTTAGATTAATCGCCTGCGTTAACGTTGACACCCCTAATATATATATCTGTGTGTGTATGTGTTACGATGTAATGAGGTCATATTCAGAAATCAAGGAAAGCAAAACTAAACAGCACTGAAACAGGAAGTGAAGTAAACAAGAGAATGACAAAATAACAGTACACATAACAGCACATAAACCTGACGATAAGATTGTAAGGCTATTGTTAGCCTATATGTATAGCAGTTAGTGCTGATCCTCGAATCTGACTGGACATGAGAGTTTCAGTTGATATCTCACCTGCGCTTTCTAGACGGGCTGTCGGTGAGTGCAGTTTCATTATTAAGGGAACGTCTTTGAGTGAGTGTTTAAACCGTTCATTCAACTACACGTTCAAAAATGCTGATTCATTCAAAGAGAGACGTAATGAGACACTGTTGGAATAATTTTTAACGCCACTTTTAAAGGCTCAGCTGTCCAGAAATGCATCAATGCTAATACAGAGATTTGGCTTTCCTTGGACATGACAACTTATTTTCACAAACACATGGCTCGGACTGAAGAATAGACACACGTAATCGCACATGCGCAGTCGATCTCTCTCTCATTTGCTGTCTGTTTAGGCTTGTTAAGTAAAAATCTACGGAGCCAAATCAGCATGGTAAAATTTTTTATTATTACTTACTTAAATATTTAGTACACATGTACGAAACGAGAAGGGCATAACCTTACGAAAAAAGAAAACACTCAAATATTGCGGTTGCTGCAGTTGTCGCATTCCATTGCGGTTATGCTTGTCAGTAGCGCAATATTGCGGCTATCGCGACAGCCCTACTGGGGTGTACAATATACATATATATTTGAAAGAGAGAGAAGAGAGAGAGAGAGAGAGAGAAGAAAGGGGGAAAACCTGAATGAACAGAACTGAAAATTTGAAATATCCATTAACTAGTTAATAATGTTAGTTTTTCGTTACATTTATTATTTGAATTTTGCAGTCAACCAATCACAAATTCAAGTAGTACGGCAAATGTGACGTTGACGTATCAAACAAGTGAAAAGCCTTGCTCAGCTGTAAATTCATCATAGGTAAGCTAAGTTGCAATGGTGTTGCCACGGTGTTAGAGTTTATCCAAGGATATGTCACGAACCGCCAAGTATTAGGCCTACAATTAAGTGAAAATGAATGGCAGGTAATATTCAGCTTGTTGTGTGCTTTGAAACCAGAAAAAAATTGCAGGATAGTGTAGTAGAACACAGATTTAACAAGTGCACGCAACTACAGCGCTTCTGTGAACGGAGAAAACAGAATAAAACTATATACATAAAAAGGAATACATAAGCCTGTACATGAAATATATTTCACTTAAATCATTAACATATTAACAAAATGAAACAAAAATATTTGTTGAGTTTAGGTTCACTGTAACGAGTTACGTGCTCCAAATTTCACAGGAAGGAAACCGAAATGGCAGAAAGCCATTTTCTTTATTTTACAAAAGCTTTACAGTTTTCTTTATTTTACAGTTCCCTTTCAGTCAGTCACTTTGAGTCACGTCAGTGACCAACGAATTGGGTGTAGTTTACACTCACTTTGAGTGTATAAGCGTGAGCGTGTATAATTAGGCAGCAGGTGCAACGCATACTCAGCTTTTCGCTTCGGAGCCAACCAGCAATCACATCGTTTTGCTCCTGACTACTCTACTGAGAGAAGAAGACTGAACGAGTTCAGCGCACTCTTTGTGTTGACGGTATGGTGCGTCAGCAGTAGTGGTTTCCTGTGTCGAGTGGGTTGCACACATCAGGCTGCACTACCCCCTGTTTGTGATGCAGGCGGCCATCTCCCCTGTGCACTTCAGCACAGCAAAATAGCTTTTTTTCCCTAAAAAAGCTAAGGCACTGAGGGACCTGAATGAGGGTGGTCATGATCTGGAAGTTCTGAAAGAGCTCTGAACCGCAACTGACCTTGCGCTCCAAGCAACAAAAGTCACCGCAACTTTTCTGAGTCATGCGATGTCCAGGAGTGCCACCCTCTGGCTGTGTCTGGTCGACATGAGGGACGCCGGCAAAGTGTGGTTCCTAAAGGCCCCAGGGTCCCAGACCGGCCTCTTTGGCGACGCAGTCGAGAGCTTTGCCCAGCAGTTCTCGGCTGCACAGGAGCAGACTGAGATGATCCAACACGTCCTGCCCCGGCGGGCAGCTGCTGCCTCCACCTATCCACCGGCTGCAGCACCCCAGCCTGCTCGTTGCTGAGGGAGGCCCCCTGTGTCCTCCCCAATCCTGTGCTGCATCCGCCTCCAGCCAAGCAGAGCCGTGGAGCTGGGTGTAGGTCCCCGTCAAACCTGGCGGTAAGCGGAATAGCAAGAGACCCTGGGTTGGGCAACCAAGAGAGGGAGGGAACTGCTCTTCGGGAGATGGTGAACACACTTCTCCCTCTCCCGGAGGAGGGCCAGGTGGAGGATGTTTTGTTTCCAAAAATCTCGACATTAGAGCAGTTTTCTCTATCTCTGGGTCCCAGAAGAACACGGAGAGTCGCGGACCGACCAACTCATCCTACTCTGTCGCCAGCAGGCAGCAACAGGCGGTTCGGGAGTGTCGTCAAAGGCCCTACTCACGTACCCTCTGCTCAACCGTGGAACCAGGTAAGCATTGCACTGCACACGCATAACCCTGTTTGGTCCACCTACGAACCGCCCAAGCTGGGTTTCTGTGTTCCACCTTGCTGCCCCTTACTGTGGGTATGTCGGTGTTTCCGCTTGTCCCGCTTGTACATTATCTGGGTGCCTGGCTAGCGCTACCCAACCCATCTCGCTGGCTTCTGTGGACCATCAGACTCGGCTATGTGATTCAGTTCACCCGGTGTCCCTCCAAGTTCAAGGGCATCCACTTCACATCAGTGAAAGCACAGATGCTCATGTCTTGCGTGTGGGGATCACAGTCCACGATAGAGCCGGTCCCTACATCAGATATGAAGACGGGGTTTTACAGTTTTACAGCCCTTACTTCAAAGCAAGACAAGATGGCGCCGCAGATGGCAGCCATGGTTTGTCGCTGCCTGGTACTTGTTCTTTTTTTGTTTGTTTGTCCTGTCTTAAGCAACATTTTCCCGATCAGCTTTACTAGAAACAAACTCCTGGACATCAGAAACGGCACACCAAATAACTTTCTGCCTACACTTGAGCATTCAGACCTTTTACTGGACATTTTAATCGGAGGAGCTGCGTTCCTATACAAGCGCTCCAGGCGACGCAAGCGAGGGAAGCGCACCGGCGCGCTCCTGAGACTCCGACAGCGCGGGTTTAGGACTCCGCTGCCGAGCATTCATCTGGCGAATCTCCGCTCCCTGGCAAATAAATCAGACGAACTACAACTCCTCACCCGCACAAACAAGGACTTTTTAAACTCCGCTGCGCTTTGCTTCCCGGAAACCTGGCTGAACGGAGCCATTCCGGACAGCGCACTTCATCTAACGGGCTTCCAGCTGTTCAGAGCAGACCGCGTCACCGAGTCCTCGGGGAAAACGAGAGGCGGTGGATTATGTTTTTATATCAACGAAGGCTGGTGTACAGACGTGACAGTTTTAAAGAAGATGTGCTGCCCAAATTTGGAAGCTCTCTTTATTAACTTCAAGCCTTTTTATTCACCGCGGGAGTTTTCCTCGTTTATTCTGGTGAGTGTGTACATTCCTCCTGACGCGCGCATGAGCGCGGCGCTAGAACTGCTGGCCGATCAAATCACACACACAGAGCAGCGTTATCCGGACTCTTTCATCATCATTCTCGGTGATTTTAATAAAGCTAATCTCACCCGTGAACTGCCTAAATATAGACAGCACATCACATGCCCCACCAGAGACAGAAATATCCTGGACCACTGCTACACTGTCCTAAAGGATGCATATCACTCTGTTCCCCGTGCAGCGCTGGGACTCTCTGATCACTGTTTAGTTCATCTCCTACCAGCCTACAGGCAGAAACTTAAATCTGCTAAGCCTGTAGTAAAAACTGTAAAGAGATGGACTTCTGAAGCAGAGCAGGTTTTACAGGCCTGCTTCGAACTTACTGATTGGAGTGTTTTTGAGGCTGCAGCTACTGATCTGGACGAGCTTACTGACACCGTGACGTCCTACATCAGTTTCTGTGAGGACATGTGTGTACCCACCAGGACTTATTTAAAATGTAACAATGACAAACCTTGGTTCAGTGCAAAACTCAAACAGCTTCGCCAGGCCAAAGAGGATGCCTACAGGAGTGGGGACAAAGTCTTGTACAAACAGGCCAAATACACACTGAATAGGGAGATAAGAGTGGCAAAATTAAACTACTCTGGAAAGCTAAAAAAACAGCTTTCAAGCAATGACTCTACATCAGTGTGGAAAGGCCTGAAAGCCATCACCAGCTACAAGACCCCATCCCCCAGCACTGAGGCCAATCAACAACTGGCTGAAGACCTGAACGAGTTCTACTGCAGGTTTGGAAAGACTGGTCTGACACCCCACACCCGCTCCAACCGTCTCACAGCACAGCCATCAACACCCTCACCCTCCCTCCCCCCTACTGTTTCTCAGCCTGTACTCAAGATCTGTGAAGATGATGTATGCAAAGTCTTCAGAAAGCAGAAGATAAGGAAAGCCAAAGGCCCAGACGGTGTCTCTCCAGCCTGCCTCAAAGCCTGTGCTGTCCAGCTATCATCCATCTTCACATTGATCTTCAACAGATCTCTAGAGCTGTGTGAAGTTCCCTCCTGCTTCAAATGTTCCACCATCATCCCTGTACCCAAGAAACCAAAAATCACAGGACTTAATGACTACAGACCTGTTGCTTTAACATCAGTGGTCATGAAGTCATTTGAGAGACTGGTGTTGGCCCACCTGAAGGACATTACTGGACCCTTGCTGGACCCTCTACAGTTTGCTTACCGAGCAAACAGATCTGTGGATGATGCAGTTAATATGGGACTGCACTACATCCTGCAACATCTGGACAAACCAGGGACTTATGCAAGGATCTTGTTTGTGGACTTCAGCTCCGCTTTCAACACCATCATCCCGGACACCCTTCAGAACAAACTGACTCAGCTCTCTGTACCCACCTCCATCTGTCAGTGGATCACCAGCTTCCTGACAGACAGGCAGCAGCTTGTGAGGCTGGGAAAACTCACATCCAGCACCCGCACCATCAGCACTGGAGCTCCTCAGGGCTGCGTTCTCTCCCCACTGCTATTCTCCCTCTACACAAATGACTGCACCTCTAAAGACCCCTCTGTCAAACTCCTGAAGTTTGCGGACGACACTACAGTCATCGGCCTCATCCAGGACGGCGACGAGTCTGCTTACAGACAGGAGGTTGAGCAGCTGGCTGTCTGGTGCAGTCACAACAACCTGGAGCTGAACACGCTCAAAACTGTGGAGATGATAGTGGACTTCAGGAGAAACCCCCCTCCTCTCCTCCCACTCACCATCATGAACAGCACTGTGACTGCAGTGGAGTCATTCAGGTTCCTGGGCACAACCATCTCTCAGGACCTGAAGTGGGACATTCACATTGACTCCATTGTGAAAAAGGCCCAGCAGAGGTTGTACTTCCTTCGTCAGCTGAAAAAGTTCAACCTGCCACAGGAGCTGCTGAAACAGTTTTATTCAGCTGTTATTGAGTCGGTTCTGTGCTCCTCCATAACTGTGTGGTTTGGGTCAGCCAGCAAATCAGATATAAGAAGACTTCAACGGACTGTTAGGACAGCAGAAAAGATAATTGGTGTGCACCTGCCCAGCCTTCAGGACTTGTACAACTCAAGAGTGAAGAAATGGGCAGGTAACATCATCAAAGACCCCTCTCACCCCGGACACAACCTGTTTGCACTTCTCCCTTCAGGCAGACGCTACAGATCTCTGTGCACTAGAACATCTAGGCATAAAAACAATTTTTTCCCCCATGCCATCTCCAGCTTAAATAGCTAACACATGGATCATTACCTGTGTTCTGTAATTCATTCTCCATCTTTAACCCTCTGGGGTCGACAAACGCATATATGCGCTTTGAGGCAGATTTTCCTGATAAGGCCGAAATGAGCTTGAATTACTCTGCCATTTTTGATCGTACAGATAAGAGCAATACACCATTCGAATCTGTAAGGGGTCTACTTTTATTTGTATACACTCATAATAAAAACTAAACTTTGTGCTTTTGAAGAATAAAGAAAACAAACAGGGTGCGCTCTCCGTCTTCTCCGTCTCCGCGAACTGCTTTTTGAAACCCGTCATTAAAATGAACTGTAACTCAGCAAATACTTCACACAGAGACATGAGTCATATATCTATAGAAAGCTTGATATGTCTACTGTTAAATGAAGTAAGTCTTACCGAAAACAAATATTCTGTGATAAAGTAATCCGTATGAAACCAAGGACATGTCCAGTTTTTCCGTCTGGTCTCATTATCTCTAATTAGGTCACGCCCACGCGCCGCTCGCTCTTTTGTTATTACAAATCTCCACATGAGCCACGCGGCATGTAGACGCCCACACCACCGTAAACAAAGCAGCAACGCGTTCATCTCGGATACTTTTCAGTTTTGGAAGAACATGCTGTGAGGAAAAAGCCTTGTATTTACCTCAGAAACACACTGAGAGGAAAAAGCTTTGTTTACCCTCACAAACTGAACGCGAGCGCGGCTGGAGCCGGCGGAGGAGGAGATACTTTATACCGAGTAAGTTATGTTTCTTATTGGCATTCGATAATGTGTTGTTGTGACAAAGTTGAACGCATTTACTGGTGAACTTTTCCCAAACTATAACTCCAGAATAAAATGTGTAAAATCGAGTGCAACATTTTGAAATATGATAGGCAACCTTTCATTGCATTTAAATGTTGCACGACGTGAGGATAGTTATATGTTCTATGCTTTATTTATTTTGAATAGTACAAATATGTAGGCCTATACATTATAATAAATATAATGTACTGTTTTTGCTGTACTTTGGATCAAATAAATGCAGGCTTGGTGAGCTGAAGACACTTCTTACTGTTACTGTTCTACACAAATCTTACTGTTTAAATAATTTGACTGGTAGTGTATGTATTGTCACCATGTTTGCTTTGTCTTTGTCTGTTCATTGTGTTGCTCACGTCTGTTTTGTATTTTATCATGCAGTTTCTGCTGTCTCCTGTTTTCCTGGGTTCCAGTTTCCTGCCACGGTTTTGGATATTTTGGATATTGCACCCATGATATCTTGACTCTTCTGTTGTTTATTTGTTTGTTTGTTCCTAATAAACTGTTTAACTGCACCCACAAGTGAATCTCAAGTTATTTTATGTGATAGTTATACGTATACACATTTCTTTTTTCCTCACATTCTTTCTTGTAACTCTTCTCTCTCAGTCACACACCTGACTGAATGGCTCATTATGGAGCTCATTATGCGGCCTTTGTCTTCTCAGGTGTGAGTCATGCCCTCTCGCATAGAGCCTTTCCACTCAAAAAGTGACTTAGAATCTTTAAATCAATATATTGTTTTCTGTGAGCAAGTAAACAAGATGGTTTACATATAATTTTGAAGCAAAAATTCTAGGCTACAAGATCCAGTTCTCAAAAGTCTTGTGAACAAATGTTCTGTATGTATTTTATGGCCTTATTTCAGTGACTTCAAAATTTTAGTTTTTCACTAGCCACACATAAACGTTTCTTTCTCAAAAACAAAATCATGTACATAAATGCCGCTAACATATTATTGTAGCCCAGTTTGTGCTGTTTACAGTGATATAAGACTTTAGCCATTTATATGTTTATAAGCAATTGAAAAAAGCACAAATGTAAGGGCATGTCAAAACTTCTCCAGGCCCCCAAAACACCCTTAGACCCCAGAGGGTTAATTATTGCCTCTTTCTCAAGTATTATGTAAATACACAAGCTACCATTCAAGTTGCTCATACAGAAATGCATCTTCGGATGTATCCATCCCTGAGACTGGTTTGCAGCGATGGACCTGAAGGACGCGTACTTTCATGTTTCGATCTATCCGCGCCACAGACCATTCCTGCAGTTTGTGTTCGAAGGATGAGCATTTTAGTACAAGGTCCTGCCCTACGGGCTGTCCCTCTCGCCCCGTGTCTTCACGAAAGTTGTGGAGGCAGCCCTTGTTCCCCTGAGAGAGCAGGGCATCCGCTTTCTCAACTACCTCAACAACTGGCTCATACTATCTCAGTCTCAGGATCAGTTGTGTGAACACAGGGACTTGGTACTCTCGCACCTCAGCACCTAAAAACTCTCCCTGATGCAGAGGATCCCTTTTCTCGGTATGGACTTGGATTCGGTCGAACAGACAGCATGCCTCATGCAGGAACGTGCTCAGTCTGTGTTGAACTGCCTGAATATGTTCAAGAGCAGGACGGCGATCCCACTGAAACAGTTTCAGAGGCTCCTGGGGCATATGGCAGCTGCAGCGCAGTCACGCCACTGGGGCTGCCTCATATGAGACTGCTTCAACACTGGCTCCATGGCCGAGTCCCGAGGTGGGCGTGGCAACGTGGCACTCACTGGGTCCAAGTCACACTGGCCTGCCACCAAACCTTCACCTCATGAAGGAATGCAGGAATGCCCCTAGAACAGGTCTCCAGGCATGCTGTGGTTTACACGGATGCCTCTACCACCGGCTGAGTGGCCACATACGATGGGCATGCAGTGTCGGGGGTTTGGACGGGCCCCCAACTGCACTGGTACATCACCTGCCTAGAGTTGTTAGCAATACGCCTTGCCTTGAACTGTCTCAGAGGGCGCTTACGGGGCAAGCATGTTCTGGCATGCACCACGAACACACACCATGTTCAATTTTGTCTTAATTATTGCCACATTAAAGTTTGGTTTTACTTTTCTTTGTTTGTGCTTAAACTAACAGAAAACATTGGCTTTGCTGTTATGTTGGTGTTGCTAATAATTTCCACTCTATTCTTATCAAATTTGTGTTTGAAATGAATTTCGTTTTGTGAGGACAACTGTTGAGGAAAAATAATAGAACCCCATTTTAAAATCCACATGAACCGGAAGTTGCTGCCGACTTCATTTCAGTGTAGTGATGTATTTCCAGCTGAAAAGGAATATTGAATTGAGGGCGGGGTTTTATTTTAGCAATCCTCCTCCCCGTCTCCAACTAATGGCTGGAGGGCCGTGGTTCGCCCAAGCCATCAAGCTGACGTCATCAGAGAAGGAGTGCCATTCCACAGCAGAAGCAGATGATCAGATTTTGATTAAAGATTTCCAGGACAAACTTTTTTTTTTTTTTTCTGAGGATTACCTTGCACGGATTAATTGTTCACCTTAAAGATGGGGTAAGCGATTTCTGGTAGCCAATGTTGATATTTGAAATCACCTAAACAAACACGTCCCTACCCCAAAAGGGTCTCGCCCCTATTTTGATAGCTCCGCCCCACACATACGTAGCCTATGCAACCCAGGCAACAATTAGTTCTGTGAAACAAAGCAAAACCAATGTTACACCGTGTCTACACCGGGCGCAAGTGGCGTGGCAAAATACTATAGAAGTCATTATAATAAGTGAAGTATCTACACTGTCTACACTGGATGCTGCGACAAATCTCTGACAGAAAACTGCTGCCATGTTCCTTTTATGACGTGCTGACACAAATTTAAAATGTTTTTTTTTTTAAACTGTCGTTTTGTCGCATCCAGTGTAGGCAGAATTTAGCTGTTGCGGCATGTCCGGAGTAGACACTGTGTTACCTACCTATCGAGAAGAAACAAAGCAACCTCGGTGTCTGATCACAGGCCTTCCGCTCCGTGAGTTCTCTCCAGCGCTGGAAAGCTGGTCCAATATTTACATGGGTCTTACTTCTTGCCTTATCATTCCGCAGACGTTTTCCTGTTTTGATTTTTATCCGCCATCTCTATCTTTCTTTTGGCGCTCGGCTCGGCTCATGTCAGTCCTGTGCACTGATGAGCGCTCTCTCCTCCACATCACAAGTAGACACGCCCCTTATTGCTGATAGGCTACAAGTTTGTTTTGGTACTCGGCCCCGACTCAGTTTTCTAAAGCGTTTTTGAAAAATTACATATCCCACCTTTAACATTAACAATGTGCACTTACAAAATTAATATTGACAATTTTGATTATATGCGGCCTTTAAGTTGGACATTCTGGTGGTGGTAGAAAGAATGATAAATGCATGTTGTTGTCATATAGCCTAGTAGCCATATCACCCTGTAGCCCAAGACTGGTTGCCCACTGAAGCTAAGCAGGGTTGAGCCTGGTCAGTACCTGGATGGGAGACCTCCTGGGAAAACTAGGTTGCTGTTGGAAGAGGTGTTAGTGAGACCAACAGGGGGTGCTCATCCTGCGGTCTGGGTGGGTCCTAGTACCCCAATATAGTGACGGGGACACTATATTGTAAAAAGCACCGTCCTTCAGATGAGACGTTAAACCGAGGTCCTGACTCTTTGTGGTCATTAGAAAAATCCCAGGATATCTTTCGAAAAGAGTAGGGGTGTAACCCTGGCATCCTGGCCAAATTTGCCCATTGGCCTCTGATCATCATGGCCTCCTAATCATCCCCATATACTGATTGGCTTCATCACTGTCTCCTCTCCACCAATAAGCTGGTGTGTGGTGGGCGTTCTGGCGCAATATGGCTGCCGTCGCATCATCCAGATGGATGAGGAGATACCCCCCTTACTATGTACAGCGCTTTGAGTGCCTAGAAAAGTGCTATATAAATGTAACAAATAATTATTAGTAATGTCTTGAACAGTGTTAATTTTGGCAGGCATTTTTGATTTAGTCTTAGTCTTCATCATGAGACAAAAATGCTTAATAGTCTTAGTCACATTTTAGTCATTTGAGTCTTTCATAGCTTTAGTCTAGTTTTAGTCGACGAAAAGTCATTGCATTTTTGTCAACTTTTAGTCATTACTTTTAGTCAAACTGCAGTAACCAACATTTATTTTGGTAGCCATTTTATACGTAGTCTTCAAACAAAAATAGTCATTAATTAATCTCTCTTTAAATCAATTAAGCTTATGAGAAATTTGAATCAAGGATTGAATCTGGAAAAACTGGAATAAATATTCATTTTTTGGTAGATATACAAATTAAACTCATTTTTCAGATACAGTAGTATTGTCAGTATTGTCACCATGACAAGTATACATTTATTTAATATTTTTCGTTGGTTAACATTAATGAAACATATAGGTATTTAATAGGAATGCTGTCCATTTAAAACAGATGCATGTAGTACTGACACATATTCAGTTTTCACCCACCTGTTTAAGTTCACTTAAGCCATATCCGACTGTATTTACTTGAGATATTCTAGTACACAATAGACATTTGAACTGCTGTGTATGTATTTGAGCACCGAGAACTGATCGCGCGCTGTATGAGAACTGAAGAAGTGGAGCGTGCGCGAGAGAGAGAGAGAGCGCGCGCTTCTATCAGCGAGATTCCGCCTTCACTAACTTTAAGTTAATCAACAACGAATTGTGACTCCCGTGAAAAACGGGACGGTCTGGTCACCCTATCGCTAACCCTTCAGGTGCTGAGGCCATTGTTTCAGATCGCTAGTTCGCGTTTTGGTAGCCTATCCGTCCGCGGCTGCCATACTGAGACTAGATATAAACGCCCCTCATCTGATTGTAATCTAATGACAGGGACACACATTTTGAAAGACAAGACAGTTAACTTAGCCTATAGGGTGTATTTTGAATGTCCAGTAGTCCTCAAATAACATTTTAGTCCCGTCTCGTCTCGTTAACGAAGACGCGGCATACATTTCGTCATAGTTTTTATCATCAGATATTATTTTTAGCTCGTCAACGTCTAGTCTTAGGTCACAGAAAAAAGGTCCGTTAACGAATATTTTTCGTCGTTGTCTTCGTTGACGAAATTAACACTGGTCTTGAATAGAATATGCTTATTTTCCCGATGTTTCTCTTTCTTTTTGGCATTATCGCCTAGACACATTTAATGATGGTAAGTTTAATTTCCTTGATTATTGTAGCATTGTTTTAAAAATTGTAGTCAAGCTATAACATATTTGATATTTATCATGTATGACTAAAATCATGCAGGGATTTTCTGAGCAAAAACGTTAAGGTCTTTTTCTTTTCTTTTTTTCCTTTCTGGTAACCTACTAGTTCGGAGGTTTCTTTTGGCCGGTTTTTAACTAAACAAAAATAACTGCTTTAGCCTATTTATTTAGAAGCAGGGGTAATTTAAATTTCATTTTTGTATTTTAATTTTTATTTTATTAACCCTCTGGGATCTGAGGGTGTTTTGGGGCCCTGGAGAAGTTTTGATATGCCCTGACACTTGTGTTTTTTTTTTCAGTATCTTAAAAAAAATATATTAATGGCTAAAGTCTGATAACACTGTATTCAGCACAAACTAGGCTAGAATATGTGATATGCGAGCAGCATGAAAGTACATGTTCGTGTTTATTTACATCTCCATATGAAACCACCATTCTATACAGCACTTAAGGTGGAAATCAGCAAAACAATATACTGTGCACGAATTTCAGTTCACAAAGAATTTGCTCCCTTTCAATTCATGAGTTGACATCTGAAAAAATTAAACATACCCCATAGGAAGTTCAAATCTAAATTGAAATGACAGAAAGAGGAATTTACTGATTTGTAATTCATAGCTCATTATATTATGGTATAAAATTGAAACCTTGGAGGCTGCAACAAGCTGTGCAGTACTAGCAGCAATCTCGTGAGAGCAGACGATCAACTCCTCATACTTCCCAGTGTGCAACACCACTTTATCAGCAGAATCACTGTTAAAAAGGGAAAGCACAGATTCATTAATAAAAATAAAATAAAAAAACCCATTGTAAAACACCTCCTGTCTGTCTGGAAGTGACTAGAACATATTGGTTCAGTTATTGATTATTAAGTTATGATCCTCAAAAAGACAACAAATATCAAATACTGTACTTAATGCAAATGTCCAGATATCATAATGAAGAATGAAATTCTTGTTTGGGCCACCTTGGCATAAACTTTTACCCCTTTTCCCCCTCAAAAAAAAAAAAAAAAAAAATCCTTTCTCAAAGTTCTGTGGTCCAACCAACATGGGGGGAGAAAAAAACTGTCTGTTTGAGGACAGTGGACAACTAAGGACAACTAAGACTAAGGACAACTAACTAACTAACTAAATTATATATACTAAACTATATATAAAGTATACAGTCATGGCCAAAAATATCGGCACACTTGTTAAATATGAACAAAGGCGGCTGTGAAAATTAATCTGCATTATTAATCCTTTTCATTATTTATTTTAAAAATTCACAAAAATCTAACCTTTCATTGGATGATAAGAATTTAAAATGGGGGAAATATCATTATGAAATAAATGTTTTTCTCTAATACACATTGGCCACAATTAACGGCACCCTTTTATTCAATACTTTTTGAAGCCTCCATTTGCCAGTTTAACAGCTCTAAATTTTCTCCTATAATGCCTGATGAGGTTAGAGAACACCTGACAAGAGATCAGAGACCATTCCTTCATCCAGAATCACTCCAGACCCTTTAGATTCCCAGCTCCATGTTGGTGCTTCTTCTCTTCAGTTCACCCCACTCATTTTCTGCAGGGTTCAGGTCAGAGGACTGGAATGGCCATAGCAGAAGCTTGGTTTTGTGCTCAGTGACCCATTTTTGTGTTGTTTTTGAGGTTTGTGTTTTTTTTATTATTTTACGGTTGGAAGATCCAAACATGGCTCATTATAAGATTTCTAACAGAGTCAGTCAGGCAGTTTCGTAACACTTTATGTTGATTGGAAATTCTTAATTATTGCCCTGATGGTGGAAATGGGAATTTTCACTGCTCTAGCCCTTTTTTTAAAGCCACTTCACTAATTTGTGAAGTTCAATTATCGTTTGCTGCACATCAGAAATATATTCTTTGGTTTTTCTCATTGTGATGGATGATTAAGGGAATTTGGGCTTTGTTTTCCCTCCTATTTATATTTCTGTGAATCAGGAAGCCATGGTTGGATAATCATGTTCACCCTGGAGTGCTCAAAATTGTGAATATGAATGGGAATATACTTCAGAGATATTTTACTCATAAGAATTCCTAGGGGTACCAATAATTGTGTCCAATGTGTATTAGAGAAACACATTTATTTCATAATGATATTTCTTCCCATTTTAAATTCTCATTATTCAATGAAAGGTTAGATTTTTGTGAAGATCAAAAGGATTAACAATGCAGATTAATTTTCACAGCCTTCTTTGATCATATTTACCAAGGGTGCAGATATCTTTGGCCATGACTGTATATGTGTGTGTGTATATATATATATATACATATATATATATATATATATATATATATATATATATATATAATAAAAGCTCAAACATTAATAAAGCCAAGTAAATGTCTACTGGCAGCCCCTTTTCTCAACTCCTGTCAATAAGGTCCTGAAATATTAGATCATTTGACCTTTTTATTACAAGAGAAGTTAGTTTAATGTCATGTGGTGCATCAAATCCCCAAAAATGTAATGACAAATGAATAATTAATGATATTAGATAGATATTAAAAACAAACAAACAAAAAAAAAACAAAGATCTGGACAAAGACCTACTTGTGGGATTGTTATGGGGTCTGAGGTCATTTTGGTTGTTCACATATGCAAGTTATATCAGCCTGACATTCTTAAACTACTGTAGGTGTTCAAATGGCCTGAAATGATGGATCCCTGAAATAATGTTTTTACTCAGGTGGCTGACACATCTGCCCAATAGAGAATGGTTCTGCTCAGCAAGAAAAAAAGCTGCTATGTTGTTGCTATAGCAGCACTGTTTAACTGGTATTTGTGTTAACTACAAAACTTCTGCAAAACCACCAGGTTTTTTTTTTGTTTGTTTTTTTTTTTTTTTTTTTGTTTAAGCATAGTGGCCATCTTTAGGGCACATTGGACATTCTTATTTCTTATTTAGAACTTCTGTTAGAAGTCAAAATGTAATGATAAAGATTGCTTAAAGTTCCATTTTACAAATTTTAGGCCACTCAAGATGAACTGACCCTGATAAACAGTAGCAAAGATACATACACCATCTGTGTTGCACCCCATCCCACAGCTTTGGAGGCAGAAATAAGACCCTCTGTCCAGCGCGAGTTACGAGCATAAAATTCTTTCAACGAAGCTCCACCCTAGAAAGATAAATATCAGAAATGCATGTTGAGGTATCACTCAGGTGACATCACAAGATTCAAACAAAACTCCCTGAAGATTTGTCTTTAGAAATTACACATGCATAAAATGCATATCAGAAACAGAAAAATACACACTCAAACTGACTTTAAAGTGCAAATTTAGGTCACCAAGGACAACAAAGATAAAACAAGAATAACAAGGATAATAATAGTAATTTTAACAACACTTTACTCTTCCACTCTCCACAATCTCCTTCTGCAGGTCTGTGGATGCCAACACCAGAAGACGGATGGCCTGCAGGGTATTAACAATAAAATAAGTAGTAAGTATATAGTTCTAAGTGATATTACTCAGTACGTATTTGTGTAATTACAATGTAATAATGACAAATAAAGCTACACATACTGTTTTAAAATAAAATGTAGCCTGATGCAGACAGATGTTTGTATTATTCACTGAATAAACAATAAATAGAACAGAAAATGTTATTCTATCATCTATATTTCCATAAGTTTTAATCTTACCTTCATAAGATCAGTGCAGCTATTTAGGATTCTTGAAAAAAGAAAAAAAAAACAGACAAAATGCATATAAACGAAAACATGAAAGCATTCTCTATATTAAATGAGTGACACAATTAAAAAACTAACAATTGGTTTTAAAAATTCAACTGGTTACCTCTCATTGACCTCCAGTTGGACTCCTGTTGTGTCCTTTCTGGTTTGACTCATCATTTCCTATACATCCAAACAATTATACAGTAATCATGATAAAAAACAACAACAGAAAAATCCAATATATATAATAGGAAAGATAAAAAAAGCATTTTAGGACAGAACATGAATAACTCTATAAATAATTCCATGATTTTCATCCATCCATCCATCCATCAATCAATCGTTTATTTGTTACTTTTTCAGGCCAATCTTTTTTACTAGTATGTAAGTGATTTATGACTTTTTGTTTTGAAGCATTGATGTCCAAGCAGTTGTTAAATATGTGTCTAGCCCTTTAAATGCAGCATTATTTTACATCAAATCTATTAATTTACATTTACATTTAGTAATTTAGCAGACACTTTTATCCAAAGCGACTTACAAATGAGGACAATAGAAGCAATCAAAACCAACAAAAGAGCAACAACATGCAAGTGTTATGACAAGTAAATAAATAAATAAATAAATAAGGCATCTCACCTGATACTGTTACAAAAAAACAACCTGGACTTATTGTTTTAATCAGAAACTTGGCATAAACAAAATTACAGACTTTGATTTAATAGCATTGCTTCCCCTAGGCATGGACTGTTTATTATGCCATATAATTTGAAAATTAGCTTCAGCAATATGTCTACACCAATGATTATGTACCTTTAAATGTCTTATTTTGAGTATCACCGCCTCATCTATCATTGTTGCAACAATCCTTCAAAGTTTAAGGAAGCACTGATGTCTGAATTTGATGATTTATTGTCTCTGATGTGTGTTAAATTTAAGGGAATACTTATTTTTGGGAGATTTCAATATACACATTCATGAAACTAACTCCATGATAACCAAAGACTTTTTTTGGATTATTGGAATGTTCCAATCTTACTCAGATGGAAACGGCTCTACTCATAGCAAAGGTCAGACATTAGACCAGGGGCCCATTTCAGAAAGGAGGTTAAGTGAAATCTCTGAGAATGTAAACCTTGAAATGAGGGGAAACTCTGGGTTTTTCATTTTCAAAATGGGAGGTTTGTCAAACCCGAGAAAGCAGGGTAAGTCAAGACCATTTCTGAAAGAGAGGTAACTTATACTCTGAACCTAACCTGGTCTGGAGCAGGTTTTCTTTGGTAAAGCCACAGATTCTTTCCATCTCCTCCCCCTTTTTAAAGTGTTAGCAATGTTTAAATGCCTCATTAATTCATTCACACTGCAAAATTCCTTTTCTTACTGAGTATTTTTGTCTTATTTCAAGTACAAATATCAAAAAATTCTTAAGATGCATTTTCTATAGATGAAAAATGGTCAAAGATATTTAGTCTTGTTTCCTGGGGGATTTTCCTTTAAAGTGCATTTTACATAAAACATGTGAAATTGTCCACCATAGGGTAAGAAAAATAATCTTAATGCAAACAGAAACAAGAATATTTTTAATTTCTCCCCCATTGGTAGATAATTTGCAAAATTAGAAAAATGCAAACATTGGAGATGCAGAGCACATTATAATTCCGCTGTATGCAGACTTTAAGGAAAATGTTCATCCCTCTCACACTCATTCTGAGAATTGTTTCCTTCAAAGAGGAGTTTCACAGGACTGTAAGTCAGTGGTGTACAAATCAGGTTAAATGAGGCTAATCTGATAAATGACGTTCACTTGATAACATCTTTCTGTGACCTCTGGAAGTAACCAATAATCAGAATTTCCTTCAGGATTTCCAATGTGGTTGGATGCATTGATGACAAGCATATCTTCACCATTGCACCTTCTAAAAATAAAACTGATTATTGTATGGAAGGGTAGGATGCCAGATGAAGGGGTGGTAGCTACGAGATGCTGTAACCACAGCTGTTAAATCAACACAAATTATTCACAAATTTTTTTGGTCATCTATATTTCCTACAAATACAAAAGCAACAGTTATTCTTTTTACTTTTGGATTTTAAAACTCTTCCAATACTAGACCATCTCCTATTCATCTGTCAGTGGTGCTGGTGCAGGTTCTCCCCCTTTTTGGGAGCCTCTACCTTCTTGCTGTTGACTGAGTACAAGTCAGTAGTTAATTTTATTCGGCTACTCCAATTAAGAAATGTAACAGGTTGGATTAGAGAATATTTAATTATGTGAAAAGAGCGTTGTTAGACTATGTGGAAAAAGTTGCAGTGCACTGAAATAGACACTGAATGATATTTAATGTCAATTGTTTGTAAAGTCATTTAGCCTACACCCATGAATCTTTCATACTTAAAGCTTTACCTTGATTGAATTGTGTTTTTATACTTAATTTTTAGCTGCTGCCACGTTCGCGTTTGTCGGGTGCTGTTGCCAATGATGAATCGTAATTTCGGAGCTCCACTAATCATGATTTTTCATAGTCGTGGTGCACACGCTAAACTCAGAGTCAACATACTCAGAGTTGAATGAACTAACACAATTCAGCCGTTCTGAAACCGAAAACTCTGAATTTCCCATCTCACGGTAAATCAACACAGTTTTCAAGTTTAAACTCAAGAGTTGGTTGACCCTCCTTATTGAAACGGGCCCCTGGTGATTGCAAATGAGTTGTTGGGGCTCAGCCTTCTTCAGTGATAATGGTCTTTCTGACCATTTTGCTGAATTTTTCAACCTGGATTTATTATTTTCATGTGTACCTATATCATGCACTGTTAAGTTTCGAGGGTGAAAATCAATTGATCAGACTGGATTTGCTCCTGAAACTCCTGTTGTTTCATCTTTCACTGAACTGAGCTTAACGTCCTTGGATGATAAAACATCACAGCTAAATAATGTGCAGTCTACAAACCTGGATTTATTTGCCCCTCTCAAGATTTGTGAAATCAAGTATACCCATTCTGCTCCTTGGTATAACAACAATCTTCAATTAAAGAAGGACGATTGTCAAAAAATGGGGAGAAAGTGGTGTATTTCAGGCTTAAATAGTCACCATCTTGCTTAGAAGGACCTCCTTAGAGCTAAATTAAATCTGTTAGATCTTCTTATTGCATGTTTTATTCAGGAACATCAACACAATCCCAGACATCTTTTCTTTTTTTTTTTTTTAAACTACTGGTCTGATCAAAGCTAATAATAATATTATGTTGACAGCCTCGTTTCAGCTGTGTAATGAGTTTTTAGAAAATTTTTAATACCATCCATAATCCATAATCTTCTCCTACTACTTATTCCAGTTTGTCCAATTTTTGGGGTAGTTAATTTTTAAATTTTGTGCAACCTGACTTTGCTTCACTTGTTACAGTGATTTCAGGTATGAAAACTACCACTTTCATGCTTGATCCCCTACCTACAGGCATGTTTAAGTCTTGTTTTGAGCATTTGAGTTTAGCACAACTGGTCCTGGTCCTGGTATTGTTCCAGCTGCCGTAACAATTACTGCTGTTGCCTCTGTACTTAAGAGGCAAAACTTAAGACTTGGATAATTTAAATAGCTCCTGACCTATTTTAAATATAGCATCCCTCAAGGCTCATATACTTTTATGACTTAATGAACAAGAAAATCTACATTTTGTGACAGTATAAAAAATACTCTGCAATATACTGAAAACTCTTACCAAAAAGGACAAAAGACAAAAAGAATGGAACATAAGATTGTGACATATTGTGACAAAAGAATGGAACATAAGACTCAACTTGGCCTTAAGACTAGAGACTTGACCAGTGACAAAACTTTACTTGGACTGTACAGCAGAGATTCGTGAATATGTCTATAGTTTGAAGTTTCAATGTAATATGAGTAAATCTGCACAATATGCTGCAATAAAAAGTTTTCATATTCCAGGAAGGTTTTAAACAGCTAATAAATCATGTTGTACCCTTTCTACTCACATCAATTCTCCTAACAGCCTCCTCAATAGCAGCAGAGGTAGCAGCCATCTCTTTATCCACCATGTCACCCAGCTCTTCCTTACCAACATCTATGCCTTTTGGCTTCAGATCCTGTACAAGGGAAAAAAAAAGATACAAAATAAAGAAGGAAAAAAGAGAATTTAAAAACAAAAACAATTGTGATATTAATTGTATGAAAAATTAAATGTGTGTATAAATTACTGCATATTAGGTTAGATGGTACAGTAGAGCAACAAATAAAATTCCAATATTTGTCATGGACTTTTATTTGTGTTTCTTTCTGTTCCTGTTCTCCTGTATTGTTTAGTTCCTTTGACCTAGTATCTCAGTGTTCCTAGTTCCTAGTGTTGTCTTGATTAGTTTATTCTCTTCACCTGGGTTCATTAAGTCATTAGTCCCCCTCTTACTTTTATATACATACTCGCTGTTGTGTTCTGTTCCTGGATTCTTTCTGCTATTCTGTGTGGACTTATTATTAAAGACTATTTAATTGGATTTCTCCTGTGATGTGCGCTTATATTGCACAGCACGTAACAGAATAACCGGCCAAAACAATAGATTTAGCAGCACTTTCCCTTTTGTTTCCTTTTGCTTTTTTGTTTCATGGTCCCCACCGTCCAGTTCCTCCTGCTCAAGGATTGCTCCCTTGAGGACCACACAAGGGATTTCTTAGACCTCGCTCACCTGATGCATTACCTGGACAGCTGTCTATGCACGTTTTATTATGTGGGACTTAACACCACCACAAAGGCTAAGCTGTCCAGGTGTGGTCCTCGAGGGAGCTTCGCCACTTTCGTGGAGTAGGTGCTGGAGAAAAATGGACTGTATTTCTCCGTCTGCCCTGCTGAGGAGGACATCTCCAGCCGCACTTCCAAACCAGAGACCAGCCAGCCATCATACCGCTGCACATGCTAGAGCCCACCGCAGATGGAGAGCCCGAGCCTTTCGCAACATGAGAGCCAGCACAAAAACCCACGACCGAGCCTCTAGATTTGTCTGACCAGGTGCGTGAACCTGCAACATCGCCCATCCCTAAGGGAGTTTTATTGGAGATTGAGTGCTTGGAGGGAAGCCTGCCCACACTCCTGCCGCTGAGGGTGAGCTGCAACTGGCCACTGGACTATATTATGAGGAACTAATGGACATGTTAAAAGAGGTTCCAATGTTGATTGAACAACTAAAAAAGACAATGTAAAATAGTCAGTTACACTACTCTAAAATCTGTAATTTATCAGAATTAAAAATGCAGAAAGGCTGTGACACTTGTGACAATTCCTGACGAATAATGCAGAGGGCCATGCCTCAGATGAATGGAGTGTATTTAAGTGTAGGGTAAAAAAGATAACATTTTGCTTTTGAGAGCGATGTTGATTGAAAATTAAAATAAATGCATAAAGACCATCTCAGTTATTCTTGTATATATAAAAAACAAAAACATAAAACATAAATAAACAAAAATAAACCCCTCTAGAAACTGAATCTGGAGCAGATGAGCAGTTGGAGAGTTCCTTGTCATTGGACGTGAGTAACGTTAGCTCCAAAACCTCTGTGTCCATGTACTTATTTTTTCGTGCAGTCATAACATTATGCACACGAGTGTGTGATTGTGCTTGCATTTGTAAAGGTGCATTTGTGTGCATGTGTGAAAAAGAAAAGAAAAAGCAACAGATTGCAATGATAATGAATAGATAAATGAATAGAACGCAGCAGCAGTAGTATGTACAGCAAATTAAAGTCAAATGTCACGGCTTGTGACGTCACCACATGCGACAAACCTTGGAGTTATAGTGCATAGAATGCGATTACGTCATGGCAGTCGTAGGAAAAGGTAACTAGCAACCGCTAGCAACCTCAGATCTATAGAACATGTGTGCAAAGACGTGCAATGTTTTTTTAGTGTTTTTTGTTGTAAACGCATTTTATGCAATTTGTGCAGACTTGTTAGAGGGTGAAAACAACACAACAGGAGCATGTTGTAGGCTTGATCTGACTGTGTAACGTCTCTGATTTTGAATGCAAAAATATTTAATTGCGGTACCCTTTTGGTTTCGGTTTCTATTGGCTTTTAAACAGAGACACGCAAACCGGAGCGCAGGCGCTCCCGTCGGGTTTATAGGGTTAATGCAGCCAAGTCGCTAGGCTTCTGTGGGAGCCTCCTTGGTCATCAGGTCCCCAGTATAGCGCTGCAACTTCAAGACTCGCGGGTCCTCCATTCAGATTGAGCATTTTCGGAGTGTAATGCTTCGTGATGTGCTCCCTGACGTGTTGCTCAGTGTTTGCTTCGAGAAGCTGCCCCGGCCAGGATGTGCTACTCATGTCTCGCCCCAAGGGGCCACCTAAAATTTGAGTCATCCACTCAACCATCATGCACATTTTCTGAGTTAGAGTTCCTCTCGCTGAGGTGTCGAGTGGCTTCACTCCTTAACTCCACTCTGCAGTTTTGATAGATGGTTAGGCCCACTTGGACCTCCCTGTTACACTGCCCTTATGGTTGAACCAGTGAATCGCCCCTCTGTAGTTAAGTACACTGCTTTCTCTGAGGTACGAGAGAGATGTGTTTCTGCGGAAACCCTTCAGTGCTTTGGTTCTGAGGAGCGGTAGCTCTTTATGCATGAATGGGCTATTGGTCCCGTTGTTTCTACAGGTTCTTTTGGATTTGGTTAAATGGGACCCACGCTCTTTATCGAAATAGAGAGCATAAGACTATGTTTGGTTGATGATCTCTCATCTCTCAGCGCTGCCTTCTGGTTGAGCTAGGAAGTGCTCCCCTCACTGTGAGGGCTAGCTATGAGCCTATCGCTCCCAGTTTGAGCTATGGGGGCCCGCCTCAGCTCGAGAGCCGAGAGCACCGCTTCCGAGAACTCCATATGCAACCATACCGAGTTGATAGGCCCATCCCTGTTGCCTCCTTGGCCAGTTGCCTCAATGGTGGGACCCTGTTGCTCCCTGTTGGAATGTGTAAAGCATCCCTTCTAAGCTGGATCCCATTTCTGATGTCTCATTGCAGTCAATCTGCTCCTAGTTTGGCTAGCTGCCTCCCTGATGAGTTGCCCCTATTTGGTCGAGCCTAGCAGTGCTCCCCTCACCTTAGAAGGTTACCTTTGAGCATGCCGCTCCCAATTGAGCATCTGATGTCTGCTATCATTGGGTCCTCCGCTCCTTGGAGCTCCATTGAGCCGCAGCTTCAGGTTGTTTCTCGGCCTCTCTCTGCCTCCCTGTTAGGCTTCTCTCTTTGTTGGTTGAGCTTAGCAGTGCTCCCCTCACCCTAGAGGGTCACCTATGAGCACTGCTCCCAGACCGAGTGTCTGAGTTGCTCTCCTATTTTGAGAGTTGGGCCTCTGCTCTCTAGAGCTCCAGCTGGCAGTCATGCCAGGCTTTTAGGCTGCCTTCTGCCCCCGATATGCTGCTCTTATGATTAAGCTTGAAGTGCTCCCCTCACTCTAGAGGGTTTTCTATGAGCACATTGCAAGTCGAGCATTTGTGTCCCACTATTTTTTTGAGCTGGGTGCTATGCTCCTTCAAATTATGTATGAGCATAACAATGCTCTGGAGCCTGTCCTGTGACTCAACAATTATGGTTGAGTTGGTGATGCTCCCTTCATATGGAGAGTTTTTTCTATGAGGTACACCATTTTCAATCCACATGCGCTCTGAGTATGCGGACTCCCGCTGAATTAAGTAACTGCTCCCTGAGTATGCCATAGTCACATAGGGTTTCTAGGCCTGTCTACGAAACAGCCTCGGTGACCTTGTGGTAAGTGTGCACGCTAAACATTCTGCACATTTTTCTAAAATCCTGTATGGTATGGGTTACACGCTGCCAGCCTCGTACCCTTTTCTCTGAGTTGGCTCAGTTATTCACCTCGGGCCCCACTCTACTTATATATCCTTGATGATGCTTCTGAGCAGGGCATCTGCTACCGAGGACCTGTCAAGGCAGTTCCTAGGCTAGGCTCTCCCCTTAAGTAAACGGTGTTCTGAAATCCATGGTAAGTGCACACGCTGAGTTTCTGTGCACTTGGTAACACTTTCTATAAAGCCCATATTTATAATACATATAAGGGTATTCTTAAGGCGTTATAATGAATGCATAATGCATTATAAAAAAAATTATAATGCGTTATAAAATCTCATGAATAATCATAATTATAATACATTATAGTACTTACATATTTGTGATTATAACTTTTAAGAGTATGATTATTTATAACACACAATGAACACCATATTAAATCTACTTAATTTATAATGGGCTATATCATAGCTTGACATTGTTTATTTAAGGTCTGCACAGTACCTTACTACATCTCTTGAGTGCAATGTTTATATATATATATATATATATATATATATATATATATATATATATATATGTGTGTGTGTGTGTGTGTGTGTGTGTGTGTGTAACTAATTGCATTAGTAAACTTAGGTAGGGTAGGTAGAATGTTCACATACTTGCAAAGTATCCTATACTCAGTATGTCTGTTGAGGAACCATCAAAATAAAGTGTTAGCATACAGTATATTCAGCAGACACACTACTAATACTCTCATGACTGCTAGTTGACATGTAGTTGCAGAGTTCCTTATCAACAGCTGTCTAAAGGGTGCCATCAAAATAATCAAACTGATATTATAAAAAAAAAAGTAAATATTACACATTCGTCTGTTCTGATATCTGATCTTATGGCTGTTTGAGAAAAAAAAGTATTATTGTTATTATTACTTATAAGTGGTCTTTGTCTGCTTTAAGTAAAGTAACATAAGTAACGTGGCATTATAACTATGAGAAATATAATCCATTGTAACTTAAGTGGATGGATCGTGTCCATTGTGTGTTATAAATCATCATACTCTTAAAAGCTATAACCACAAATAAGTCACTATTATAATACTTTAAAACAGTTCTTATGAATATTCATGATATGATACAACATATTATAAAGTTATTTATAATGCATTATGCATTCATTATAATGCCTTAAGAATACCTTTATAATATATTATAAATATGGGCTTCATAGAAAGTGTTACCATACACTTTCTGAAATCCACATTGTGGCAAGTGTGCACGCTAGGCACCTTGCGCACTTTTCTAAAATCCTGTATGGTATGGGTTACGCGCTGTCAGCCTGGTACTCTTTCTCTGAGTTGGTTCAGGCCCCGGTTTCACCTTGGGCCCCACTCCACTTATGTATCATGGTGATACCTTAATGAGCAGGGTGTTTCTACCAGGGATCTGTCAAGTCAGTTCCTTTGAGCAAGCTAATCCAGAGCTGATAGTAGCCCCCTGGGTGACAGGCCAGGGTCTAGATTATGGTCTTAGATGCTTGGCAATATCCCCTTAAAGGAATCTCTTTGTGTCTGATTCCAAGCCTTGAGCTCTGCCCTGGGTTCAGGCTTCCTCAAGCCAAGCCCTTAACAGGCAAGTTCTTTGGGGTATGCAGCTCAGGCCTTTGGCTGTAGGGAATAATGTCACTGACAGACGTCAGGGTGTCCTTGGGGCAACTTCCATAGCTTTGGTAGAGTTGGTACTTAGTGCTCACCTTGATGCATGGCATACACCCCCCCCACCCCCCCCCCCCCCCCCTCAGCATGGCAGCATGGGTATACCGTTCCTCATGGCGACCTCTAGAGGATGCGGTTCGAAGTTCCCTCGGAAGAGAACATCTCAGGTTACATATGTAACCATGGTTCCCTGAGAAGGGAACGAGACACTGCGTCCTCTAGATTCCTCGCCATGCTTAGGACACAAGCTTGTCGCCGGTCAATGTTATTGTCGTGTTTAGATGTATGCTTCAGACACTGGTCACGCCGAAGTCGTCCCCATAGCGACCTCTAGAGGACACAGTGTCTCGTTCCCTTCTCAAGGAACCATGGTTACATATGTAACCTTAGACGATTTAATAGACTGACTCCATCACTCCGGCTCCACCTTGGTCAGTCATTGACTATCCGGCTCCTCAGGACTCCTCTGGCTTCTCCTCCTCATTCTGTCCCTCTGGATATGTCAGGCTCCTCCTTCCCTCCAGCTCCGCCTACGTCCTCAGTCGTCCCTCTCTAGTTCCTCACTCTCCTTTATAACCTCACCCCCATAGGACTCTATGCGGCATGAGGACATGCCTCCCAGGAAGGGGCGAACTGTAATGCTCATGGACTTTTATTTGTGTTTCTGTTCTCCTGTCTTGTTTTGTTCCTTTGACCTAGTTTCCCCTGTTGTCTTGGTTAGTTCATTCTGTTCACCTGTGTTCATTAATTAAGTCATTAGTCCCTCTCTTGCTTTTGTATAAGTACTCCCTGTTCTGTTCTGTTCCTTGCCGGTTACTGCGTTGATGATATTTCACTATCATTGTGTTGTGCTACCCCCTGCTCCTGGATTCTTTCTGTTATTCTGTGTGGATTTTTTATTAAAGACTATTTCATTTAATTTGTCCTGCATTGTGCGCTTGTATTGCACAGCACATAACACTTAAAATTTATGTACTCTGAAATGGTTTATTTCTTTGGTAACACTTTTTAATAACTGCACACTATGAATCATCAGTTAAGCATTAGTAAATAGTCAATTCATCCCTTATAAAGCATTGTTCCAACATTAATAGGCATTAGTAAGCAGTTTACAAATACAGCTATAAATGTTTTGTTCTTGAGCATATCTATAATGTTTAATAATTGTATTTTCATACTTTATTAATGATCAATTTATCATTTCTAAATTACGTCATTTACAAACCAGTTATTTAGGAGTTGTCAGTGCAAAAAGTGTAAGTAAATGATCCATTAACTATTTAAATGTACATATATAAATTTTATTATGTAGACACATGATAATAGTTGCTCAGTGTGTTAATAAATGCTTTATTAACACATATTCCTGCTGTAATTCATGATTAAGTCAGGTAGTTATAAAAAAATTAGTAGTTGGCCAGCCATCTGTTTTTGTGAGCTCATCTAAAGTGAGGACAATTTATACCTTGTAAAACATTTACAAAGGAGATTTAAAGGCTCATTTATCTTACAAACAGAACAGTTAAATACAACACAGAGGGATACAGAACACAGAAATATTTTTTCAAGATGCAAAAAATGAAACCGCACAACTGTACACTTGATAAAAAATGAAAAATAAACCTCTGCAATTTCATAGAAAAAAAAATAAATAAATAAAATAAAAGTTCATGTGTACAGTTGTACAGTTTAATTTTTTTTGCATATTTAAATAAATATTTCTGAGTTCTGTATCCTTCTGTGTTGTGTTTGTTTATTTTTTTTCTGTTAGGAAGATAACTGAGCCTTTAAGTATCTTTGTAATAGATCTGCTTATAAATCAAGAACAAGGCATTTATAGCTGTATTTATACACTGCTTACTAATAACTATTAATGTTTGAACAATGCTTTATAAAGGATGAACTGACTATTTACTAATGCTTACCTAATGATTCATAGCGTGCAGTTATTATAAAGTGTTACCAATATATTTAAACTTCTTATTCTTACATAAAAGTTATTTAAAGTTGTGTTTTGGGTCATTATGCTTTGGCACAGTATCTGTCAAACGAACTAAAACTGAAAGCACAATATGGCTTAATCCCTTTATCAAGTGTATTCTTGCTGCGTATTTTAAAACGAAGCGCACACATTGTTTAGGTCAGGGCTGCCCAACCCTTTTCCTGGAAATCTACCATCCTGCAGACTTCAGTTCCAGCCCTGCTCCAACACATGCTGTCTGTAATTATTAAGTGCTGCTTAAGATATTAGCCAGTTCAGGTGTGTTTGATCAGGGTTGGGGCTGAACTTTGCAGGATGGTAGATCTCCAGGAACAGGGTTGGGCAACCCTGGTTTAGGTGATTCAGCTCGTAATCCAGTGTTTTCCGCACCTCAGAACAGCTCCGTTCACAGTGAATGTAGTGAACTCGTTTATTGCATGTGCTGTGAGTTTAGCGAGCGTTTGGGAACACAACAGCCACCAATTAGACTTTATTTTTGCTGCAGGTGATTACAGCATTTCACTAGATTTATAGTGAGATGTGTTTTTAAGCACTGAAGCTGGAGTTTTCCTTCAAAATAAAAGCTCTACTGCCATTTCTGTCAAAATAATAGCTTAAAAGTGCAGTATGAAGTTCTGACAGCTAGCAGTTTAAATGGCTAACGTTACTGCAGTCCAATTTCAAAATATCTCTTTCAAGTGTAGAAGCTAGGAAAGAAGTATTGTAATTTACAGCTATTACTGTCATTGTTGTAATTATTGATATTATTATATTATAATTTATTTTGTTTTCTTTAAAACACCAGTGTGAATGTAATTTAGACCAAGACAGTATATCACAAATAAAAGGAGGGTTGAGTCCCTTTTAAAGTTCAGGTACAAGTCAATTCACTGACTTTTTTTCTGACTCAAGTTTTCTTAGTTAATAATTTTCTCTTAATTTTGAATATCTCAAAGTGCATTAAATAGAAGAATTGAACTTTAAAATGTACAACATTTTCATTTTTTTTCCCAATTCTTCATTTGTCTTTTTGGTCACACTTTATATTAGGTGGCCTTAACTACTATGTACTTACATCAAAAAATAAGTACAATGTACTTATGGTATTCATATTGTATTTCAAAGCACTTTTGCTGCTATTAAGGTGGGATATGGGTAAGGTTAGGGACATGTTAAGTGGTATGGGTAGGTTTAAGGGTGGGTTTAGGTGTAAGGGATGGGTCAACAGTGTAATTATAAATGCAATTACAGAAATTAATTACATATGTAATTACATAAAGGTATTATAAATAATATAAGTACAATGTAAGAACATGTATGTACACAATAAGTGCATTGTACCAAATGATTAATTTAAATGTAATTACATAGTAATTAAGGCCACCTAATATAAAGTGGGACAGTCTCTTTTTTTTAATAATCACAATAAATATCGTATCGTGGACTTCTTAACGCAATATTATCGTATCGTGAGATTTTGATATCGTTACATCCTTAAGCAAAACAGCAACAAAATGCAGCCTAAAGTAGATGCCTATATAGACAGTAGTTTTGGAATGGAGCTTGTGTGTCTGCTTGCAATTCCTCACCTGTCCTATTCTAAGAATCTTCTGCACCACTGCTTGAATCGATGTAGGATCAGCCACCTTTAGAGACGCTTTTGATTTAAGATTCCTAAGATACTGCAGGCTCTGGGTGGCACAACTCTTACAGTGCTCTGTCAAACCTATAGATAGACATGCATATACACATAAAATATGTTGACACAAATATACACCTTGGAAGTTCTATGAGAGGAAATTTCATGAAAACATGTTCAGGTTCACATTTTCCAGTTCTGCACTTGACCTCATGTCCTGTCCCACTCCACCTCTTTTAAACATACTTTCAAGTCTACACTTCTTTCCAATAATTAAAATAAAAAGGCAAACTACCTCACAAATTATACATCCAGCATGATTGTGTACATCTTCATGCCTTACAAAACATAATTAAATCCATAATGATGGCAAATGTGTAGGAAATTATATAAATGAACATATAAATTAATTCAAATACTGATATAATGTAATATTGTGAAAAAAAAACCTTGATATATTAATGTGATTGTATCAGCAAGGCCCTAATAAAATAATGTACAATTTAAATGATACTTATCATTTTTGCTTTACAAACAATGAGAATTATGTAAAGTCTGCAATACAGTAATGAGTTTAAGAGCTTAATCGTCATGAAATAATGCCATGCTGCAAAAAGTATTAAAGGTCCTCTAATGTTAAAAATATCTATTATTTTATTTAATATATTAAATAATTAATATTAATTCTATTCGTTTATCAAATAAAATAAAGTAAAATAAATAAAATAAAAAATATATATATATATAAAATGTCACCTGAACGTGTTCTTAACAGGTTTTGTGAGATTCGTAATATGCACATAACAAAACACTATCCATAGTCTATGGCAACAGAGCTGTGGGTTTGTGCATATGCAAGTGTTTTCAACAAAGTGTAATTTTGTGTAAAAGTGTGTGCTCTTACGGTCAGCATCGTCAGTAGGGGCCATGTTTGCCGTTGCACTTCCACTGATTATTGTGTCAGCAGTAAGATGCGAAAACTTAGTAAGAGCCCTAACAAGACTCCCAGCATCTGAACCAAAAACAAAGGAAACCAGAAATAACATGCAAGCATAAAAAGACTATGCAAACATACACACAAACAAATTGCTGAATGAAAGAGGGAGGAAGAGACAGAACATACCCCTCATACTCTTCACATATTCAGAATGACCCACTTGCACCTTATCAATGGAGTTGAGTGTAGCCTCTGCTCGGCTAATGAGGTAATCTAGTGACAGTCAAGTTGATATTTAACTCAAATCAGACCATCAAGCTGATATTTGACTAAAATCAGACCATTCAGCTAATAACATGTAAACTATTTTTAAATAAAGTTTTATTTTGATGAGTGGCACTACCTGGGGAGCTGGAACAGCTGATGTGCAGGGGGTCATCTAGTGTAGCAACAGCATCCTGAATGATGTTCTCAGCCTCAGTGACTGTCGCCTGCAGCAGTGCAAACTGCTCATCCAGCAACTTCTGCTGCAGCTGCTCTTCATGACTTAACTACAACACATCGAACAAAGCTGCCTGATCACAATGCTAGTACATGGGTATAATGCTACAGTAGACCCAAAATAGGGATGCCAATTTTCAGGAATTCCAAAAATCTATTTTCATTCAAATTAACATTAACAGTAATACCGCAATATGCATGTGGATAAAATGTGAAATCCAAGTAATAGCAATGGCTGCAACAATACATGTATCTGTGCACCGAAAAAAAAAAAATGGATAAAGGGCTTTTGGTGTGGTACACACAATGGGCCTCATTCATGAAACATTCGGAAATATAGGAGTAAATTCTGAGTAATTTGCGAATAAAATGGACCTTCCTGAAAACTCTCTTCCGGATTCACAAACGCTTCGTAAACTTCTGATTTGATAGTTAAACATGCGTATGTTAATGAATTCCAGTCATTCGTAAATAGGGTGCTAGCGCACGCTCATTTACAATTATCATAATCCCCGCCTATGATTGCCGCTATGCAAATTGTGTGTCCAGGAACGCAGTGGAATATTCTGATCTACTTTCTCAGGTTTGGCTCCAGTATATTAAAACGACCAGCTGGTGGCGCTTGAAAACGCTTTTGGTAGCACAGCGTTTTTCCAGCTAAGATGCTTTAGTTGCTATGATGTGGAATATCCACGGCAGTAGCGTATTACTAGTATTTTTGAAGAATATTACTGAACATAAAAATGCAGTAACCAGCTATATTAAATTCTCTATTGTTGTTCAGTTGTTGTACAAGTAGGATGATTGGTCAGTGTAGTAGGCTATTTGTCTCGCCCCTCTTCCATTGATTGGACAGCTGGGTAAAAAGTGACAGTGACAAGTGCTGCGTTTACCCAAAGCTAAACAGTTTATCAACTCTCAGCTACAAAATAAAAATAAATAAATGAATAAATAAATAATAAAAACAGAGCAAACGAACTTGTAAAATATTATGATGGCAGTGCATCAAAATTCAGTGTCATCAGTTTGCCAAAAAGAACACAGAACGTTTTAAGCACCATTTATATGTGGTAGGGAGCAGATGTACATTTCTTTCGTACCAACCAGTGGCGGCTGGTGGCAAATTTTCTAGGTGGGGCGCCACATCCAAAAATTTTAACATACATCCCGATATGATTTATCCCAGTATAACAAAAAGAAGACATGAAACATTTTAACCCTTTAAGCTCAGCCAAATATGGCATAATTGATATCACTATTCTCGGCATGACAAGTGGAACCTATCAAGACCAGTGTCATGACAATAGGCAAAATTTTTAAATTTCATAGTAATAGGTGACCACAAGGTGGTGCTGAAACTTTGTGAGTACCTGACAGAATATGCCAAAGAATTGCAGACATACAATTTCAGAATGCCATAGGTGTTTCTAAAGATACCTGACTCATCATGGACTATGATGGTAAATCAGACAAAAACACTGCATCAGTCTGTCAGTCGGACTAATGGTTCTTTAGTTTCCTAGAGTCAATTTCATGTGTTGTATTATATTGCCATCAAGTGGCCAGTCTTTTGATTTTTGGACATACTTTATAGAAGTTATAAGCAAGAAATTTAGTCATTGGGCCTCATTCATGAAACACAAGCAGAACAAATTTTTGTGTAAATCGTTTGTAAAGCTGTTCTGATATAAATTTTCAGATTCATGAAAGTGTTCGTATTTTCAAAATGTTAGTTGGTACCAGGGGCGGTTTCTCCATTAGGGCGATCGGGTGACACACCACCAAAGCGCGAAAGGGAGGGATTATTTTTCTTTCATATTCAATCACAGTGTTACGCTAGCTTTCACTCTTCTTTACTGTTTGTTCCACCTCTGGAAATATAGTCCAATCAGTGTTGAGCCACATTCTATGTAGTACCGCCCCTTTTTGGGCGATTTCTGTCAGACTGAGAATCGCCCCGAGACTTCCATACAAAATGTTTTTTTTTTTTTTTTTCAAACTGCAGGCACTGCAATGCAATCTCTATGGGTTCCCGGGAAGGCTAGCACTAATGTGCTTTCGTCATCATGTGTAACCTTAACTTGTGCAGTGACTGGTCGGAACCAACAAACCGCAAATAGGAAGAAATATGAAGTCTGTATGGGCTGAATAAAGCAAACCAGTATCTTACCAGTGAAGTTTTGATGGATGACGACTGTAATGGAATACAGATCTGAATACAGATCCGTGTATATTATATAACTAAGGCGACTGGGATAGTGGTCTGTTGGCGTCTCCGTGTGGTCCTGCTTGGTACTGCAGCTTGACTTGTAGTTATTTATATATGTATAGAAAATAGTCTAAACAAGTGTAACATTTATTTTTCTCACAGAGTTTGCTGTTGCACTGTATACATCAATTTTGAATTATTATTAAAATTAAAAACAAAATGTTTTCCTTTTTCTTGAAAAAAGCTTGCAGAAAATGAATTTTGAATTTGGTGAAATTTAAATTTTAAATTTATTTAGTTCACCCAAAAATTAAAATTAGCCCATGTTTTACTTACCTTCAAAGCATCCTAGGTGTATATGACTTTCTTCTTTCAAACGAATCCAATCAGAGATATTTTTTTCTTACAAAAATGCATTGATTCGCTACAGGAGGCCTTTATTTACCCCCCAGAGCCATGTGAGGCATGTTTATTAAAGATGTATGCACTTTATTTGACTACTTTTGGACTGTTGAACAAAAACACCCACCTACTCCCATTCTAAAGCTTGGAAGAGCCAGGATAATTTTTAATACAACTCAGATTGGATTCGTCTGAAAGAAGAAAGTCAAATACACCTAAGATGTTTTGAAGGTGAGTAAAACATGGGCTAATTTTTATTTTTGGGTGAACTAACCATTTACTGTCCTTTTTCTTACTTGTCCTAGACCATTGGTTCAATTTTCATCAAATTTGACTAAGAAATTCCTTAGTAGGGTACAACGGGGCTAAAGGCTACCCGGGGTAAAAGGCGTCTTTGATATTATTTTCATCTAAACTACTAGAAACATTCGCTTTTCAACATGCACATGTTTATTTGTCTGATCTTTGACGCGATCGTATGCAGCAATGTAAAGTTGATTCTGTGCTTACTTGATCTAATATTTTATGTTTTTTAAAATGTTGTAGATTTAAGTAGCAAATGAGAATCGCTAAAATTAATGCATATATATTGAGACAAAGGTCTTCTTTATGATTTTCAGTTTTTGCTTAAGATAATTAAAGCGACAGTTTTTAAATAACGAAAGAATATGTAAAAGTATGGTATTTGGGGTAAAAAGCGCCTCTGCTGTTGGGGCTAAAGGCGCACAGTAATTAACATGATAATTAATAGATCGCTGACTTTTCCATTTGTTCACATGACATGGTTAGATTCAGATAGTAAATATCATATATTATGTTGTTATAAATATCATATATATTATGTATGTGTCCATATTAGAGATAATCCCCATGATTAGAATGAAAACATCATATCTAAAAACATGATATTAATCATATCATATAATAAAATATAATTTGTTGTTACTACTGTAATTATATTTTCAATTATTATTGGATCTCCTTCAATACTTTCAGAATCTTTACATATTAAAATGATTGTTTCTATATTTTAAAATGTATTTTTTATATTAACATTTTAATATTCATTTAACTTTTTTTTTTCTTTTTTCAAATTAAGCAGAAAACAGTACAAACTTTGCTAAAGTGATTGTTTTGAACAAATATTAACTTAGACATTATTAAACAAAACATTATTTTAGCTGAAGTATTTGTATCAATACTGTGTGCCTTTTACCCCATGCTGGTGGGCCTTTTACCCCGTGTGTGGGGTAAAAGGCCCCCCCTTGCCACCTCATACATTTATAAGATTTTTAATCTTGAATGATTTATTTTAACACAAAATCTGTTGCTCCATTAATGTTCAATGCAACATATACATTTTTTCTGCAATTATACATTTTAGGTGCAGGTAATAGCACATTTTTTCTTAAGGTGGGCTTTTAGCCCCACTGTACCCTGCTACACAAGCAAAAACGGATACATTTTGCGTTGATACAAACGGTATCATTTAACACATCAACCAATTTGATAACATAATGCCAAACTGATTGTGATGGCATATTTCTGCAATGCTTACACATACTGAGAACAAACTTTGTGTGTGATAATTGCTACGGCAAGGAGTTACAGGACAACCATCAAATTATGCCAGGGGAGGAGTATGGTTCCTCCTTTTGATCGTATTGATTATATCTTTTATCATATTAAAAAGGTATTTTTTTCATAGGATTTTAAGAACACTTACGCTCAATACAAAAAATAATTTGCAATTATAACGGTTTGCAATAAAAACTTTTTTTTCTTACAGGACAGTGTAGAGAATGGCAGAATAAACTCCTGTTGTTTGATGGGTCGATTTAAAATTGAATTGTTAAAGAAAGAATCAGGATACAACTATGGGTCATATTTTCAACTCTATTCAATGAAACCGATAGATAGATAGATAGATAGATAGATAGATAGATAGATAGATAGATAGATAGATAGATAGATAGATAGATAGATAGATAGATCAAATAATTTAAAAAAGTCTTCATTTATTTCATGCTTTTTCCCCACTTCTGTTTAGAGATTTAGATCTGTCCGTACCTTCTCTTTGAGTTTGCCTTGTAGTTCTCCAAGCTCCTTGATGGTCCTGTCTCGCTCCTGCTGTAAAAAATTCTCTTTCAGCTGAGCGTCCTTCATCAGGGAGGAGAGCTCAGCATCTTTCTTACTTATAGACTGCGTTAGTCTATCCTTTTCTGTCTGAAGTGCAGCCATAGAGCTGTTCAGCTGCTCTCCTACCTAAAGGAAATAAAGCAAATAAATAAATAAATATATATATATATATATATATATATATACACATACACACACACACACATATATATATATATATATAAATGTGTGTGTGTGTGTGTGTGTTGTGTTTTTAAAAATAATATACAGTTGCTGTAGCAATGTAAAAAAAAAAAAAAAAAAAAAATTAAGAACGCTATGCAAACATACAGAAACTGCTCCAGCAGCGGGGACAATAAACAGGGATTGATTAGCATTATTTTAATGTTTCGTTTTTACCTAAAACCTACCCTGTTGAGATGGTGAAAAACAAATGTAGAATTTCACATTTTTAGCACATTTTGCAATGCTGAAACATACACCTTGAACGTGGCTGGGACCACACCCACAGGAAAGCACTCTTGACAGAACGGCACCACTGAACCAACAGGGCAGTCGACTCTCTATGCCATGACGTAAATAACCGTCACTTTAAAAGCACAGAGGAATGCCACAAGCTTTGCCAAGCTTGGAAAAAGAGATCTTTTTGGCACCAGTGAAATTCACTCTGCATTCCTCCCAATCCAAGACATCTTCTCTCTGAACTTTCGCCATCTGTTCACTGCTACAGTGCACCAGAACAGCCAGACACAAGAAAGGTTTCTCCTGCAAATAGAAGTGAGGCAATTTACCTCACTTCTATTTGTATTACATAGATTTTCTTAAACAGGGCCATGAAGTGTCCTCAGTAAAGTAATAATTAGAAGTCTGGGTCTTTTTCATAATCTGTGTCTTCACCAGCTTCTAAAAGCACTTCATTAAGTATATACCAAAATATTTCTTAGGCACTAGAATCACTGAGACCCTACTGCTTTTACAATGTTTAAAAACTGTTCTCCATATCAAGGTTATTATAGGTTGGAACTTTTAATTTAGTTTTATTTTAATATCGTTTTTAAATTTGATATAAATTCAGTTTAATTCTTTTTTTTAATTAGTTTAATTAATTAATTATTAATTTAGTTTGCATTTTGTGAACATTTCTATTTAGTTTTATATAGATTTGATTCAGTTTTACTTTTAGTAATTAAAGTTTAGCAGAATTAACTTATACAATTCGATATCTGCTGATAGCTGCCTTCGAACATTCCCGTGCTTATTTATGTTCACGCTATGCGTTTTATTTTTAATGCTTCTACAAAGGACCAAAAGCTACATATACACTGCAGGTTTCAGGAAAGGCAATCACAATTTAACAAATTAAAGGCTTTGAATATGTTCTTTTCATTTATGAAGAATTATAAGCATGTACCTGTAGGCTATATGATGTGTGTAGCGAAATCATATGTTAGATAGCCTAACACGGGGCACCACTAAATGCAGTGATTTTAGATTTAAGTAGCACCACCAGTGTAATGGCTTTGTGCTTAAATATTAATATTAATATTTAGTTTGGACATACTATTTTTACAGGGCACCAGCCAAGGAATTGCACCTTGACAATAAAGAACAATAATGGAAGAATGTTGAATAAATACAAATTTAAATTATAGGAAGTTGTAGTCTGGCCACATGGCAAAACTGTGAGGGGAATTTATGATCATTCACACTTTGATAACAGTTAGGGAGAACAAAGCAGTTCCTGGGTGGGGGTTACAGTATGATAATGTTAATCCCCCTCTCCACAAGGTACAACTGGTTTGGTCAGTCTGAGGTAGCGAGTGATGGTTCACACTTAGGTCTCAAGAATGAAGAACTGTGATCAATGAAAGACCACATGGTGATTGGATCAGTCTTTGATCCATGAAATGCTGACATCCTTATCCTTCCACAAATGATAAGTTTGAGGGAGACTAAGGCAGTTCCTTCATGGGGTTACATACAGTACAGGATACAATACAGGATTACAGGATTTCACTGATCACAGTTCTGTATGTTAATGTTAACCCCCCTCTCCACAAGAGGTAGTGTTGTTATTTTAAAACAAAAGGCATTCTTTGTTTTCCACAGAACCTGATAACATCAGAATATAACTTTCCACGCGTTGGATGGAAAGGAGTCTTAACCGCTGTTCACTACATGTGGTTTTGCACATTTATTCAAAACAGCCTAGCAGATTCTTCACAAGATGTATGCAAAATGCAATTTTTTTGTATTGTTTACAGCAGTTGTTCTCAAACTTTTTTGGTCTTTTTTCTCAACATTAACCTCACCTAATGAGATGGGTGGGCACAATGCTTGTAGCACAGCAAGTCCCTCTTAATTTTGGAGACTGCGACTCAGAGATCACCCTCCACATTCAAGCATGATCTGTATTTATTTTTAATGTACGTACATGCGAAAAAAATCTCTTTGCACCATTAGGTAGTGCAAAACGGCATCAATACATCCATAGCGGCCTTGGACAGCTGTGGGTATTCCCTCTCGACTGAAATCCAAAACTCAGCCAGCGTCTTGGAATTGAACACTGTCTTCGAGGTTCAGTCGCTTGACAGTTCAACCAATGCGTCCTCCAGGTCGGATGTCAGATGATTTGCCCTCGTTACAGTGAATGTGATCTTATCCAGTCATACTGTTCTGGAGCTATTTCCACTGGGAAATACCTGTTAAAGTGTTGAAAGTGATAGACCTCTTCACTATGTTAACCTGATCAGAATCAAACCACTTTAGAAATATTCCCTGGACACTGATTATCAATAATTATCAAAAAAAAGTTGAAATTTTGATTTTCGCGCGAAGCAGTACGTCAATTAGCGTCTATGCTAACGTTAGCCAAATGTTATTTGAAGCATAACTCTGGAACGAAAATGAGATATCTTCACCAAACTCGGTACAAATGTGTATGAGCTCAATCTTTGGTCAAATAATAAAAATTGCGCAGCTCTGCCACTCTGATCGACTTGAAAATTGGTATGCAGCGTCTTGGTCCAAAGGGGCACGAGTGTATATGAGGTCATTTGCGTATCTCAAAAAACATGGCCGCCATCGGCCAATGAAATTTAAACACCTATTAAACAAGGTTAACAGAGATCGATCGGAATGAAACTCAGTGGGCATGTTCGACTCATGGCCCTAAAGGTCTGTAAGAATTTTGAAAGAAATCGGCCACTAGGTGGCGCTAACGAGTTTTTTTGGCTCTGTAATCACGTGGCGTTTCACAAATCTACACAATATGTATATCATTTGATAGATCTCATCATAATGAACAAATTTGCCTCAAGAACTACTGCTGTCAATCAAATCGTTCATTAATTATTCACAAATATGTTAAAAACCTACTTTTGCGAACTAGTCCCTGGTTTTTTGCTCAATCTTGATCAAACTACTGCAGTAATAATCTCTGGACTCTCTAGATCAATAATTATCGAAAAAAATTTTAATTTTGTCTTTTGGTTAGCTATTACTGGTTCATTTAAAAAGTGGGCGTGGCCACACATACCCAAAAGCCTATAAAACCTAAACAAAATCTTGAAACTTTACGAAAGTTGGTAAAAACATGTGTCACATGACTTTTAACAAGCATGAAAAGTTTCATGGAGATCGGACCATAGGTGGCGCTATAACAGTTAAAAAGGCCTCAAAAACACAAGATTTCTATGGAAAATGACCTCAAACTGTAGAACATGTTCATATATTCACTCAAACACTAGATCTTCATATCATATGATAGATCTCCTCATTCTGAACAACTTTGTCTTTAGGATCACTGCTGTCAATCAAATTGTTCTTTAAATATTTGAGTTTTTTTTTTTTTTTTTTTTTAAACTACTTTTGTGAACTACTGCTCGGTTTTTAACTTAAAATCAATAAAATCAGCGCAGTACTATTCTCTAGACTCTCTAGATCAATAATTATCAAAAAATGTTGTACATTTGCCTTTGGACTGCTATAAGTGCAAATTAATAAAATGGCCTTGATATAGAGTACCCAAAGGCCTATAAATCCTAAAAGAAAGCCCTCAACTTCTCTTAAAACTGTGTAAAATAATGCATAATTTCATTCTAAACAAGCGTGCAAAATTTAAGAGAGATTGGGCTTAAAATAACACTATAATACTTATAAAATTTAAAAACACAGTGTTGTATGAGAAATTGAAATTTATAAGCACTAGATGGCAGCGGAAGACCACTAATGGGCTTATTAAACTCTCAAACAGAACTGTTCATAGCTTTTCTCATGGAGATATTATAAAATCACTGTTATAACATTTAAAATCACATTTAATTCACATTTACCATTTTGTTATGTCAGTTTTTACAATTTTGCCATATTATGCTCACAGAGAAACCTGAAAATGACTATATAAACTCTTAAAAAGAGAAGACTTACAAAAAACATATTTTCACCTGTCATTTATTTCAAATATCTATATCAGCAACAAAATACGTGTGCATGTATGTCCGTGTATGAGTGTGTCTGTGTGTAAGCAAGTTTAATGATTATTAATGATAGTTTAACCATTTCATTTCTGTTTGTGTGTGTCTGTGTGTAAGCATGTTTATTGAATATTAATATAACAGTTTAACATTTTCATGTTTATGAGGATGTGTTATTTGGCAAAACATACTACAATAATAGTTATAAAGGTAAAAAACACAGTGTTGTATGAGAAATGGCTATTTATAACCACTAGATGGCAGCAGAAGACCACTAATGGGCTTATTAAACTAAAACAGAACTGTTCATAGTTTTTCTCATGGAGATATTATAAAATCAATGTTATAACATTTAAAATAACATTTATAATAACAAGTTTTCCATTTTGTTATGTCAGTTTTTACAATTTTGCTATATTATGATCACAGAGAAATATAAACTCTTAAAAAGAGAAGACTTGCAAAAACTATTGTCACCTATCATTTATTTCAAATATCTATATCTGCAACAAAATGTGTATGCATGTGAGTCCGTGTATGAGTGTGTCTGTGTGTGTGTGTGTGTGTGTGTGTGTGTATGTAAGCAAGCTTAATGATTATTAATATGATAGTTTAACCATTTCATTTCTATTTGTTTGTGTGTGTGTGTGTGTGTGTGTGTGTGTGTGTGTAAATATGCTTATAGAGTATTAATAAACTAGTTTAATCATTTAATTTGAGTGTGTGTGTATGTATGTTGTGTGTCTGTGAGCCTATTCTCCATTTTGGATGTGTTTAAAATCATCATATTTCTTTGGTAAATTACCTGCATTTGCCCAAAATGCTATTTCTAATCATTGATTTAGGTGGTTACAGGCATGTAAACACAAAATCTTTTTTCTTATGTGCTTAAATGCTTGAACCCCGGTAACTGCTGCTTGCAGCTATATTTATTATTATGATTATTAGCTTATTATTATATTTTTATATTCGTTTTTTTCCCTTCATTTCGATCTCTTTACATAATGTTCTGACTTTATGTTTTGTAAATAAGCTACTATAAATGCTCGTCATAAAGCTTTGATTATGCTGACTGGAATTTATAGCCTATTGGAAATGCAGTTTAAAGGTTGAATTGAACATACATTTCTTTTTTTTTTTCTGCAAATGAATAATTATTAATATTATAGCCTACTGCCTAGTGTTTCGTTGAGGAATTAATCAATCATTCACGTAGTTTCATTTGTAAATGAAAACACAACACGCTCATTTATCATCACGCACTGGCATAAATAGCCTACAATCATAAAGTATTGGTATAATTGTCAGGCGTTTACAGTATTTGCAAAATATACGGTAGCAAATAGCATAATTATACATAACGTTAATTAGGTAAAGCGATACACGAATTGAAAGGGGAAATAATAAAATATTATATTTATATGAAATAAAAATATAGCCCTAACAAGTTAATATAACCTAACAATAATATACAAATATTAAATTAAATGTTTAATGTTAATAAAAATGTTTTATCCATCTCTGATAATCCTGGGTTGCTATGGTCAAGTAGGTTTTTTTATGCATTAAAAGACTTCTTATGTTCTCGTGGCCACGACAAAACTAAGTGAACCGAAGACGGCCCCTCCCGGGCACCGTACTTTTTATATATATATATATATATATATATATAAACCTTGCTACGTGTACTACATTAAGGTAACTGAGACTTGACTTAGCACTTGCATATCATTGCTCTTTTGTTGATTCCATTGTCCTCATTTGTAAGTTGCTTTGGATAAAAGCATCTGCTAAATGACTAAATGTAACCTCCATTCTCTGGCCTCAACCTGTACCTTGGGATTTTCTCCCAGATTTGTTGTTTTCCCTCAGACTTTGTTCTGAGCCCAAAGAAGAATACTCTGTGCTAACTTCCATATGGTGTAAAAATGTATTCCACTCTGACAGATTATGTAAGAGACTACCAACATGTTGTTCGTCCTTATGACCATACAGTATGTGACCCTGGATCACAAAACCAGTGTTTTAATTGAGATTTTTACGCTTTCCATTGATGTATGGTTTGTTAGGATAGGACAATATTTGGCTGAGATACAAGTAAAATTCGGGGAAAAAAAAACTGAAATCTGAGGGTGCCAAAAAATAAATAAATAAATAAAATATTGAGAAAATCACCTTTAAAGTTGTCCAAACGAAGTTCTTAGCAATACATATTACTAACCAAAAATTAAGTTTTGATATATTAACGATAGAAAATTTACAAAATATCTTCATGGAACATGATCTTTACTTAATATCCTAATGATTTTTGGCATTAAAAAAAAATATTAATAATTTTGACCCATACAATGTATTGTTGGCTATTGAAAGTGAAAGTGAAAGTGAAAAAGTGAAAGTGAAGTGACATACGGCCAAGTATGGTGACCCATACTCGGAATTTGTGCTCTGCCTTTAACCCATCCAAAGTGCACACACACAGCAGTGAACACACACACACACACACACACTGTGAACACACACCCGGAGCAGTGGGCAGCCATTTATGCTGCGGCGCCCGGGGAGCAGTTGGGGGTTCGGTGCCTTGCTCAAGGGCACCTCAGTCGTGGTATTGAGGTGGAGAGAGCGCTGGACAGTCACTCCCCCCACCTACAATCCCTGCCGGCCCGAGACTCGAACTCGCAACCTTTTAGATTAGATTTTAGATCCCCATTTGCTACAAATATACCTGTGCGACTTAAGACTGGTTTTGTGGTCCAGGGTCACATATGACAGTCTCAAACGTCTGGAAGGAAACAGCTTAAGGCTAGAAAGGCCGACATCACCTCCAGGCAATTTATTTGTCATGTGAGATGATTGCAATTCCAGACTTTGTAGGCTGGACAACCTTCATAAACTGCACCTCAATCTACTGATGAGGCATCTGTCGAATTCCTCAACTGTTCACCCACCACCAGATCAGTCTCATATAAAGCAGGCCTAATGGTACTTAATGGTACAACAAACCTGTGATGCCTTAAAATGCTGTTTATGTAGGCAGTTCACTAGGTTTTGGAACAGAGCTAATGCATCTTGAAAGTTATATTAACATGGAAGATATACTATACCTTCTCAGAGGTCTGTAATAAACTCTTGACTTTCTGGATCTCTGCATTCTTCCCTTCAAGCTCCCTCCTCAGCTTATCCATATCAAACCTCTGTTCTTCAAACTAAAGCAGCAGGATAACGTGTTACAATCAGTCTTTGGGGGCTGTTTCAGTTCAAGGGAAGAAAGACATGTGTGCACACTTACCTTCATGTCTGATTCTTGTCTAACTCTTTCTACCTCAAAGGATAACTGATGCTTAGTTCGTTCAATTTCCTCTTGAGTCTGTTGTGTGGCTGACAGCATCTTCACTGTGTCTGCACTCTACAAAAGAAAAAGGACACATTCACAACTATATCATTTGAACACATTTTTTTATATATAGAGGCATATTGTTTATTTAAACCAGTGCATTCTTTGTCATACCTTTCGGAGGAGTTCAGCATGATTGGCAACAAGTTCAGCATGCTTTTCCTTCAGTTTATTATAACGCAACTCTGTCGCTTGGGCTCTTTCTGTATACAAGAAAGTCATTAGAATCAGCTGCCACATTTTTGTTTAATTAAGAATATGTATGTACATGCAGCCCAGACTTACTTTCAGCCTCAACAAAGCTGGTCTGCATACTCTCATGTTCAGTGTTGCGGCGTCGGTGGGCCTCTAACTCCATGCGAAGCTGCTCATTCTCCACCAGGGCACGCTGCTTCTGCACACGCTGCTCCTCCAGTTCTGTCTCAAGATTGTTGATCTGTGACTTGAGCTGTGTGATATAACGTTGAGCCTGAACACAGGGCAGAGGTGCAACAATAGACCACAATGGTGAGATCTTAGTGCATACATAGCGCAGTGCATAAAAAAAAGAAAATTTGATAAAGAAATTTTTATCAATGTTCTGGTTACATTTTCTAGTGCAATGGCAGTGGAATAGTGGTTTGCTTTCTGCTATTTGTGTTGCCTATGAGAAATATCAAACAGCAAACTCTCCAAAAGCAGAACAAAAGAACTACTCACTTGAACCATATCACAGGGGACATTTACACACAACATAGGGCAAATTTAGAGTTCACAGCTGTACTCACAGACTGATCTCTAGTGATAAGCCTCGAATTTGGTACAGAATCTAGTGACAAGCCTTGAATTTGGTACCGAATTCTCAAAAATGTATCTGTGATTTAAACTAGTTTAAAACAACATTAATCAGCACTGACATTCTCAACAAGTGAACAGGAAAGTGAAAAAAACAAAAAAAGCATTGTGCCATAAAAAAGCTACAAAATAAATAAATACAAAGCAAAAAATAAATAAATAAATTAAAAAAAGTTAAAAAGACTTTCAATCCACAAATTACAAAATTTTACTATGGGCTTTACTGTAGTACTAACACTATCTGTAAATATGGTATTTTGGCAGTAATGTGGTATATTCATATTGAATGCTATTCTATTATTAACAATGTATTTTTTATAATGGAATATAATTACAGAAATTTTGGTTATGAAACTATTTTTAGCATTTGTTTTTACACTACTGTAAATGTGTTTAGGTCAAAATGTAACATTATTGCACTTATTTATGAAATACAACAGTAATTTTAAACTAACCCTTTAAGAGTACAAGTAATTTCTTTTACTTTTTAATTTCATACTGTCAGACTTGTGTTCCTGTCTTGTTTTGTGTTTTGCTCCCCTTGTGCCTTCCCTGACCTAGTTTCTCCCTCCATGTCCATATTTAGTGTTCCTGTTCTCATTTGGTCCCCATTTAGTTCCATTTGTTTCAGCTGTGTCCCTTAATCTCTTCGTTAAGTTCTAAGTTACTTAAAACCCCGTGTTTCCTTGTCTCCAGCGTCCCGTTATATGTCATCCCTGAGTTCCAGTGGTTGTATCCCTTCATTTTGTTTAATTAAAGTCTCTTTTGAAGTATTCTCCTGCATCTCCCCGTTCCACGTTCTTCCCAGAGAGATTGTGACAGAACACCAGACCGAAACATGATTACTGCTGAGGACAAGTTGTGGGGTTTGCGGCAGACCGGTTGGAGGTTGGAACGGTATGTGGATGATTTCCTCAAGCTTGCTAACCAGCTGAGCTGGCACAATGCCGCTCTTGGTGCGTGCTTTCAGCTGGGGCTGGACGACAGGATGATCCACTGTGATCTTCCCGTGTGTGATTTTTTTTTCCCCCCCTGATCGAGCTGATTAATCTCATTCTTTATTTAAACGGTTCCAATTTTGAAGTTGAAGAAATGAAGGAAACTATTCAGTCTCGTCGCCCAGTCCCCTCTGAGGCACGCCGCGTCTCGCCAGCCCACCCCACGCCAGAAACCCCCACATACCGCACCAATGGCTCGGACCGCCTTCCCCGCCCCAAATACCGCCGTATCCTCTGAAGCTCTACCATCGTCCTCAGCCCAGAAACGACGGCCGTTCCCCAGTCAAGGCCACCGGCCACCGTAATGTAAGGCACGCTGGCCACGCCGTTGTCAAGCCTGCCAGCCGCACTGAAGTCAAGCCCTCAGCTGACTCCCTCACATCAAACCAGAAGAGGAATCTGAGGAGAAAAAGACTGGTCTTAGGCCTCATACTAGCCCCTGAGTTCCCTCCAGTGTCGGCTCCGGCCCCAGAGAGTTCGCTCCAGTCCCTAAGTCATGCCCAGAAAGGGCTCCAGTTCCTAAGTTAAGCCCAGTGAGAGCTCCTGTTCCCACATCCAGCCGAGAAAGAGACTTTTGTCCCCAGTTAATCCCAGAGAGGGCTCCAGTCCCCGGATCCAGCCCAGAGAGGGCTCCAGTCCTCGAATCCAGCCCTGGGAAGGCTCCAGTGCCCCCTCCTCTAGAACCCATCCTGACCGGTAGGCCCCTAATTTCCCCCAAGGAATTTTTTTTGGAGGGGCTATAGGGGTCCGGTTGTTGAGGCCAGCACGAGGGTCGGAGGCTGTTCCACCATGGCTCCCAACTCTGCCTGTTTCGCCATGGTGCCCCGAACTCCCTGCTCCACCATTACCTCCCGGAACAGGTCCCGCTCTGGACCCCAGAGTGCCCACCCATCGGAAGTGTTAAGGCGCGGGACACACCTTCCAGGAGGGGGGAGTTAACGTCAGACTTGTGTTCCTGTCTTGTTTTGTGTTTTGCTCCACTTGTGCCTTCCCTGACCTAGTTTCTCCCTCCATATTTGGTGTTCCTGTTCTCGTTTGGTCCCCATTTAGTTCCATTTGTTTCAGCTGTGTCCCGTAATCTCCTCGTAAAGTTCTGAGTTACTTAAGCCCTGTGTTTCCTTGTTTCCAGCATCCGGTGTTATATGTCATCCCTGAGTTCCAGTGGTTGGATCTCTTCGTTTTGTTTGATTAAAGTCTCTGTTAAAGTATTCTCCTGCGTCTCCTCATTCCACGTTCTTCCCAGAGAGATTGTGACACATACAATTTTTTAGTTACAATTCTAAAAAAATGTTTTGAGTCAAACTGCCTTACATTACTGTGTAGCAAGCAAAACTTACCCCACAACACAACCCAGCTTCCAACCAGCACTAATTAGGGCATTACCAGTTTGAACGTAGATACTGGTGTATAAAAATTGTGTAATTCTGGAAAGTCTAGGTGGTAGTCTAGAGTCCTGTTTCATCTCAAAGACTGTGGCTTAAATATTGTACTTGAAAATAGTACGGCCAGTGTCTCACCTCTCCTTTGATCTTCTCAAGCTCAGCTTTCAGAAGTTCAATTTCTCGTTTCAGATGTTCGATTTGGAGGTCTCTGTGTTACAAAGAAAGTACAGAGTAAATTTCAAGTACATACTTGTAGAGATACAGAATGTATTCAAAGTATAAACTTTCCATAAATATCACAAAATGTCACCTTCATAATTAAACAAATTATGTATGGTACGATTATCAGGTATGACTTGCCTGTCATCAAATCCATCATTTGGTGGTCCAAATGCTTGATCAAATATATCACCCTTAAAAAAGAAAACAGGACAAGAAGTTGCATAAATAAGAGCCAAGAAATTCAAGAAAGCTCCAGCCTCTAAAAATGTCAATGTGCTAACACAATGAAGATGTATAACATCTTATTGGTTTCTTGCAAGTACCTGCGGCTGAGAGGCCATGCTAGGCTGCGCCTCCCTAACATCTACAAGAGGCTCGGGTTCATCCTCTTCCTGCTCCTCAAGCTCTTCTTCATCTGGGATGACAACCATGGGTTTAACATGCTCTGCTAGAGCAGAGGCGCGAAGGAAGTTGGGTGGAGACTTAAATAGAAAAAAGGGGTTTCGAAAATACATAATCAAAAAAATGCGTGGATGTATGGATGTAAAGTGTGATCCATATGCAGTATTTATTAATAAGATCAATATATAAGATCAATATATAATAATCAAAGATAATTTCCTTACATCAGGCAATCTAGGTATCTGGATGAGCCTCTTGAAGTATAGCATGTCTCGAGCTTTATTGAGGAATGTTTTGAGGCTTAAAAAATAAACAAATATATTCAACATCATAATGATAATTAATAATCATTATAAATTACACATAAGAAAAGAAAAAGAAAAAGAAAAAAAGAAAAGATACAAGGCTTGACATGAACTTTTTTGCTCACCGGCCACAGTGGCTAGTGGTTTTCCAAATTTACTAGCCACTCAGCATTTTCACTGGCCACAGTTTTGTTGTTGGGAAATTATGCTTTATATGACTTAATACTGCATACAAATTTTAAAAAAATTGAATTCCAGGTCATTTTTGGCCTATTTAAAAGGTATTAAATGCATTGCATCATCTTTCATATCAAATTCTTACATTTTATTAATAATGTCACTTAATGAAATAAGACAATATAGGACTGTTACCAATCAAATGAAATCAGTATCTACAAAACTGATCTTTCCACTGCAGAAGAAACTATGTGACTGGAGTGGCATTCAGATGCATTTACACAGACAGTACAATGTAGCAATGTAGCACAAATGCATGTACACTGCATAAATAATGTGTATATGAGTTACTGAAGCATGCCTTCAAACAATTCGTTCAGATGGCTGATTTGTTCAAGAATGAAGCAAGTGCCTGTCTTTATAAATGGATCATTGAATCATTGACTCAAATGATTCAAAAACGCGAATCATTTAGTAACAAAACACCGCTGTGTTTTGTTCACTGATTTTTGCTCTGTTCTGCTGTGATCTTTGTTCAGAACTATTTTCATTAACCAAACTGAGCAAAAACAGTCAACATTGATAATATATCCTTTCAATAAATTCAAATTGAAATATTGAACTAAAATGAATATTAACTACTCGTTTTAACAAAATTTGCAATTTTGGTTTTCAGGGAAAACTTCACTCTTTTGGTTGTGTCATTTTGCTTAACTAGGCTGTATGTTATAAATATAAAAACTAAGTTACATTTTTATGTTTATTCTGTGTGCAGATTCTCTCACAGACAGGCTACGTAAGATAACTGGCATGACTGTGTTCTTAATGTTGATTATCCATTACCAATTGCCGTTTACACTGAATGTAATAAATTCAGAATCACTCTCACCCAAATTTCGGTGCTTCCCTAATTAGATGTTTTAAACAGATTAGTTGTCCAGACGAGCAAGTAAAATTCTCTTCTTTCACTTTCCCCTTCAAAAAATCCACTTGTCCCAGACGAGCATTAATGTCGAGCTCTGTTACTGTAGCCTATAAAGAATTCAACATTGGAATTCAACTAGTGGGAGTGACTGTGTTACCTGTCACAGCTGAAATCCACCCGCATTTGGTGGGTTGGCGGGTGTTAATGTCAAGCCCTGGTAGTAACAATAGTAAATAATCTATTACTCTATCAAGGAAAATGTGTAACACATAGATAAGTCTCTCATAACTTGTTAAAGGGACTTATAATTTACTCATCCTCATTCACTGATTAGGGTTTTTCACACTTGAAATTGTAAACCCTGGGTCATCCTAAACCCCGGATAAGCGGAATCCTGGGTTATCTGTAATCACATTTCACACTGCTCATACTATGCCTGGGGTTAACTGTTAACCCCGGGTATTCATTAACAGACGTTTCACACTGTACATTCCTAAACCCCGGTTAACGTTCTTATTTGCATATTTGCGATGTCATTGTCTCTGATTGGACAAACAGTAGGCAACCTGTTTACACGGCTTTTCCTGCGTCTTGCCAGTTATTAAAAACGTCCCTGCTTATGTCTTTAGATCAGCGAAGATTGAGGAACAGCTGATCAGCTGTACAGGCAGGGATAGCCATTTTTAAATAAATTCAGTAGCAGAGCTACTGCAAGCGATTTAGTGCCGGAAATCCATTTATCCTTTGCTGAAACTTCTGCGTCTTCATGAAGAGCGCAGGTCACGGTCACCAGCTACCGGGGACTACTTTCAGGCGCTGCGTAATATCACTGCGCCTGCCGCGGCCATGTTATGGCAGCAAAGTTCCTTGATTATTACGCCGGAATGAGAGTAGTTCCTAATCATATCAGCCTAGAAAATCGCAACTTTTCATTTTCCGCCGATCTTAGTACACGATATAACTACAGAAGAGTCAAGTTTTAAATAGGACAAATATCGAAACTCTTTGATCGTTTTTGATGCTACTGGTCTAATTGGATTCAATGATCTATGCTAAGCTATGCTAAAAGTGCTCTCGCCAGACCCGGAGATCGGCTGAATGGATTCAAAAACGGTAAAACTCAACTTATTAACTCTGGGGGAGTTGGAGAATGAGCCTATTTCCAAAAAAAGTGGAGTGTTCCTTTAAACCCCTTTCTGGACCTTTGAGGAAACCTTTACCGATCAGCAAGTTCAATATGGTTTGGGTAAGTGGTAGGTGCAGGATAGGGATGTGTGATACTGTGCCTTTTTTCTATGATACCGATACTTTTTGTTACAGTTTTATTGATACGATACTATACTGTTTATAAATGGTATGTGATTTTTCAAAATGTTCATTTTTAGAAAAAAATCAAGTACACCTACATGACACATACTGGCCATTAATAACAAATTTATAGCAAAAGTGAATACTAGCAGAATTTATTAAAAACTGTATGTACTTATTACATTACAACAAAAAATAATGTATTATAATACAAATGTGAATAAAAAAACTAACATACCATGTATCATATATCACCAAATCTTGCTGTACAGGTGCATCTAAAAAAAATTTTTATATTGTGAAAAAGTTCTATTTTTTTTGTAACTTATTTCAAAAAGTGAAACTTTCATATATTCTAGATTCATTACATGTAAAGTAAAGTGGTTTTGTTTTTATTTTGATGATTAGAGCTTACAGCTCATGAAAGTCAAAAATCCAGTATCTCAAAATATTATAATATTTCCTAAGATCAATCAAAAAAAGGATTTGTCATACAGAAATGTTCAAGTTTTTTAAAGTATGTTCATTTATGCACTCAATACTTGGTCGGGGCTACATTACAGCATCAGTGAGGTGTGGCATGGAAGCGCTGGCACTGTGAGGCACTACTGAGCCTTCAGCTCGTCTTGTTGTTGGATCGCCTGTTTCTCATCTTTCTCTTGAAAATATCCCGTAGAATCCATATGGGGTTCAGGTCAGGCATGTTGGCTGGCCAATCAAGCACAGTAATATCATGGTCTACAAACCGCTTGGAAGTGGTTTTGGCACTGTGGGCAGGTGCTTAAGTCCTGCTGGAAAAGGAAATCAGCATCTCCATAAAGTTTGTCAGCAGATGGAAACAAAGTGCTCCAAAATCTCCTGGTAGATGGCTGCATTGACTTTGGACTAGATAAAACACAATGGACCAACACCAGCAGATGTCACGGCACCCCAAAATCATCACAGACTTCGGAAACTTTACACTGGACTTCAAGCAGCTTGGATTTTGTGCCTTTCCAGTCTTCCTCCAGACTTTGGTTTCCAAATGAAATGCAAAATGTACTTTTATCTGAAAAGAGGACTTTGGACCATTGAACAACAGTCTAGTTCTTTTTCTCCTTTGCCCAGGTAAGATGCTTCTGACATTGTTTCTGTTTCAGAAGTGGCTTTGTAGCCCTTTTCCTGAAGACATCTGAGCGTGGTGACTCTTGATGTACTGACTCCAGCTTCAGTCCACTCCTTGTGAAGCTCTCCCAAGTGTTTGAATAGGCTTTGCTTGACAGTATTCTCAAGCTTGCTGTCATCCCTGTTGCTTCCTACACAATTTCTTCCTTCCAGTCAACTTTGCATTTAATATGCTTTGATACAGTCCTCTGTGAACAGCCACCCCTTTCAGTGATGACCTTCTGTGACTTACCCTCTTTGTGGAGGGTGTCAATGATTGTCTTCTGGACCATTGGCAAGTCAGCAGTCTTCCCCATTATTGTGGTTTCAAAGAACAAGAGATACCCGGAATTTATACTGTAGGGATAGTCATTTAATGAAACTCAAATGTAAATATTCTAATATTTTGAGATATTGTATTTTTGACTTTCATGAGCTGTAAGCTCTAATCATCAAAATTAAAAAAAAAAAAAAAAACTTTTCAAATGTTTTACTTTACCTGTAATGAATATAGAATATATGAAAGTTTCACTTTTTGAAATAAGTTACAAAAAAAAAAGAACTTATTCACGATATTCAAATTTTTTGAGATTTTGATTTTTTTTCCCTTAAAGGTGAAAAGTAGCACCCCACCAAACTACATGTTTACTTTCTGCCAAAAAAGTACTTAAAACATTTAAAAGTGGTGCAGAAACACATAATTGTGATATTTTTCAAAAGGTATCAATACCAAATAAGTAGCTTGTAAGTATCGATATATTGATACTGCAATATCAATGTGCCCATCCCTTGTGTAGAAGTGGGCTTAAAGGACTGGTACTAGCAAGGTCCTTATAAGATAATTTATGATTTTAATAAATATAATCATATACACTGAATAAGTTTTTATATTATTGCATACTGTTTTATGCAATGCCATTTTAGTGGAGATTAAAAGATTAAAGTCATAATATTTTGAGAATAAAGTAAAAATTATGAGAATAAAGTCGAAATATTATGAAAATAAAGTCTAAATTATGATAATAAAGTCTAAATTATGAGAATAAAGTAAAAAATATTACGAGAATAAAGTAAAAATATTTCAAGAATTAAGTCGAAATTACGGGAATAAAGTCGTAGCAGTACAAGAATAAAATCAAAATTACGAGAATAAAATTGCATTTCTTTTACATGAATGTCGTAGTTGAAGTTATGTTTTATGCAAGCACGTCATGAGTTAGTGCGCCAGTGAGTTAGTTCTTAGTTCTACGGAAGGCCTTGCTAACATCAACGGTTATTCAAAAGGTAAGCTTAATACTACTTAAAAAATCTTTTAGTAGACATTTTGTTAATGTAGTTTGATGGAATTGGATAGATAGGGTATATGATGGCATTGCAGTTAAAACCGAGTGTATTGCATTTTAATGCTTAATCTTAACTGACCATATACAGTAAATATCATTAATCAGGAGATAACACTGGCAGTGAAATTTAGTTCTGTCATGACAACTCTCGGAGGGATTGGCATGATAATGTACATGACAATGTTAATATGTTTGGCCTTGGCGCTGCTACTGCCAATACAGCCACAACATCCTGCTGTGAGCATGTAAGAAATACTGTTGCTGCGCATATAACATGAAATAACCCCCATAGCATATACATAAATTGCCCAGTAGCAGATCTATACAGGTGGGGCTGGGGAAGGTGGAGGGTTTCTGAAGCACGCTGCAACTGCTACAGAAAGCTCTAGTCATATATTTGAATTTTGAGAGGCAAGCTCATTGGCTACCGATACAGGAGAGAACCAATCAGCTGTGCCATGTAATAACAATGTCATTATGTCAGACTGAGTTAGACCTATCGGACTGTGCCATCTATAGTTTCATGCCAGAATGAGGGATCTCTGAGGGATTGGCATGGCAATGTACATGACAATGTTAATGTGTTTGGTCTTGGCGAACTAGATCTGATACGCTACTGTGGCAGCAGAGAAAGTACAGAGACTTGCTTCTGCCAATACATCCACAACATCCTACTGTTAGCATGTAAGAAATACTGCTGGAGCACTCATCCTGCCCTTTTTGGGGGGTGCAGAGGATGGTAAAATTGTCCCTGTGCCTAGGCCTGCTATTGACACTGCTGGGCCATCTAAGCAAGGTATGCATTGTATGCAATCTAATTCAGATCATCTGTACATTCTAGCTAAAAATTATCTGTGCATGCCAGCGACAAGTGTCCCTTGTGAGAGGATTTTTTCAAAGGTTGGAGAAATTCTTTGTAAAAAAAGAAGTAGGCTAAGTCCATCAACAGCAGAACAATTAATATTTTTAAATAAAAATCTTTATATGTAAAAAAAAGTGGCTTGATGTACTTTGTCTATTTTTCATTACCAAAATAACACTTATTTATTCACAAAGAGTTCATTCAGATGTCAGACCAATGTTTCAATACATAACAAGAACAGAACAATAAAAACACACATTTTAATTGTTTATTATAATTTTGTGAAGATGACTGCTTCACCCAGGATTCGAACCCAAGGAGACAGCATTCCAGTCAAGCACACTAACTACTCCCCCAAGCCACTTGGTGGAACAACTAACACAACATATGTACAATGTGTTCCCCTTTAACACATGGTATCTTCCAGTCACCCCCGTCATCCAGTGTGAGGTGGACTATTCCTGAACTTTTCCATCGGAGTTCGCGAAGTGACGAAGAGAGCAGCAGGTGGATGATAACGGGAAAGGAGTTTAGCTGAATATTGTATAGATAGTTTGTAGTTGTAAGGAAAGTGATCCAAATTGAAGGATTTTGATCGATTGTGCGTGTGCGTGTATCACCCCAACCACACTTCTATACACAGTCAATAAAGACAATTTGGATTATGTGAGTGAGACATTATTGTTCTAACCGGACAAACTGTTGCCTTCACCCAAACCCGGACTAGCAACAAAGTGCAAATTCAAAAGATTTTTCATGGTCCTTCGAGCCGGATGGTGAATTGTTTCAGAGATGTCTCAACCCGAGAAGGAAGTGCCCGTTGTGCGTCCACGAAGACGGATTAACCCACCAGCTCATCTAGTGGACTACGAGCTTGGTGAGCCATTGCAGCATCGACAGCCACTCCCAGGTCGCAGTCAAAGCAGAGTACAGTCACCAAGTACAGCAGGACATACAAGATCGAGTTCTCCTGCCAGTCAAGATTTCGAACTTGATAGATGGATACTGAGAGACGAATGGCCAAGTCCATCTAATGAGAGAGGAGAAGAGGAAGTAGAGCTTACAGCCATGTTGCAGGAGATGAAACGAGAGAATGCAGACCTGCGACGTCAAGCCAGTCAACTTCCAGAGATCATCTCAGCATTACAGGAGATGCGGCAGCAGAATGCCACGTTACATAACGAACTTCAAAGTCTTAAGGCGGAAAAGGGAGCCCCCTCCAGGCCAGTGTCTCCAGGTCACTTTACGCCAGTGGTGAGCCGTGAGACCCCACAACAGTTCCGTCCGACTCCAGCCCCACGTACAAAGCCACCAACACCGCCTACTGCCGTGAGAGAATTGCGCCCAGCTACAATGGATGAGTATTCTGGAATAGCTGAGGATTTTAGGAACATGGTCATTTCTTCTTCAATGCCTGAGAGAGTACCACTACCAGCACATTACGGTGACCCACCTCAACCCAGGCACTCTCGTCCCCCCCCTGCAAATTCCATCTCATCGGGCAGCGTTCGAGACCTCAGCGCACGAGCGGATGCCATCTGCTCAAAAAGACGACAGACAAGTTCATCAACAGCCTCCCTCCACACAGGAGAAAACGTACAGAGGCCCTGCTCCAACTATCCCCTTTCTGACCGCCCCTGATCCTAGAGAGTTCTCTAGACTGAGGATAGCACTGGAGAACATTCTACCTGAGGATACAACAGAACAGTTCAAGTACCAGATCCTCACTGACCACCTGAAATTGGAGGAAGCACTTCTTGTGGCAGACTCATACAGCAACTCAAGGTTCCCTTTCACAAACACCATGAGAGCCCTCAATAAAATGTATGGCCAGCCCATCATTTAGCATTACAGCGCATTGCCGATTGATGGATGGACCAAACATTCACAGTGGAGACGTGAAAGCCTTTCGGATGTTTGGACTTCAAGTGCGCTCCCTGGTTAGTATGCTGGAACAGTTGGGCCAGAAAGGCAATGTTGAGTTGGAATGTGGGTCACATGTCTCCAGATTGATGAGTAAACTGCCACATGACCTCAGGTCCAGTTTCAAGAGGTACACTCACCCTCTTCGCGTTGCTATCCCCACCTTATTGGACTTTGCAGATTGGCTTGAGTACGAGCTTCAGTTCAGGACGAGCACGCTGACTATACTAGTCAACCCAAAGTTTCATCACTGCAGAGAAGGGAGATGAGGAGAGACACTAAGCAACCTCGTAAACCCACTACCATCCTCTTGGTACAGAGAATCCGAGACCCAGCCCAGCCACATCAGCTCATCCACCCAAACCAGCTGCTGCTAAGAGAGAAGTGGTGAAAGCATACTGTCCTTACTGCGACAACAACAGACATTTCTTGAATGGCTGTGAGAACTTCAAGTTACTCAGTAAGGAACAGAAAGTCACTTGGATTAAAGGTCAAAATAGATGCTGGCGCTGTGGGCGTGGTCATCATGCTGCTAATTGCACACTCAGAGCCCTCTGCCCAACTTGCAACAGGAAACATTTGCAAGCACTACACGATGTAAATGAACAAAGTAGAGCCGCAGAAGAAGCAGTTCCAGCCAGTGCAGTCTTATATGTAGATCGTCAAACGTGTGACAACAAAATTCTACTAAAGGTAACCAAAGTTCTGCTTCGAAATGGCGACAAATCCATGGAGGCGTATGCAATTTTGGACGATGGGTCAGAGCGGACCATCATTTTACATGAAGCAGTCCAGAAGTTGAATTTAAAGGGACAGCCAGAGGACTTGGTCCTTCGCACAGTCAGGCAAGACACCCAGACCATTCACGGGGCGGCAGTGACCTTCACTGTGTCTTCAGTAGCTAACCCCAGGAAACCTTTCAGGATACAGAGTGCCTTCACAGCCAACAGTCTGGGCTTAGCAGAACACACACATCCAGTCAAGGTACTCCAGAAAAGGTACAGGCATCTTGCCGGCCTGCCACTACAGTACCTTTATAAAGTGAGACCAGTGGTTCTCATCGGCTCTGACTGCCCTCACCTCATCACACCAATCGAACCAGTTAGACTGGGCCCACCTGGTGGCCCTGCTGCAGTGAGAACACGTCTAGGATGGACACTACAAGGCCCAGCGCAGGAACTAACCAGCAGACTTTCCCCCCAGCAATGTCTCTTCACCAGCTTACGGCCTTGTAACGACCTTCATGCGAATGTGGAGAAACTGTGGAAAATGGACATTCTTCCATATCAGAACGAGAAGACACTGACGAGGTCAAGGCAAGACCAAGAGTGCATCCAACTTCTCCAAGACAAAACAGTAAGAGTGGATGTGAACGAAATCCAGCGCTATGCCACCCCTCTTCTATGTACCAAAGACATGCCATGTTTACATGCACCCAAAGAAGCTGTTCTGCCGCAATTAAGGAGAATAGAGAATCGCTTAACAAGAATCCTGATCAAGCAGCTGCCTACCAAGAGGAGATAGTCAGGTTACAGCAAGCTGGTTATATTATAAAACTCCCTCCTGAACAGGTGGACCATTCCAAAGAGAGTTGGTACATCCCACGTCACCTGGTGGAGCACAATGGAAAGAAAAGGGTCGTCTTCAACTGCTCATTTACTTACCAAGGCTACAATCTGAACGAGTACTTGCTCCCAGGTCCACCACTCAGTCCTTCCCTTCTGGCAGTTCTCCTGCGTTTTCGAGAACATTCCATCGCCGTTAGTAGTGACATTCGTGGGATGTTCCACCAGGTGCACCTTTTACCTGAAGACAAACCGCTGCTGAGATTCATTTGGAGAGATCTTCAGAGAGACAAAGTACCAGACGTGTATGAATGGCAAGTTCTACCCTTTGGGACCACGTGTAGCCCTTGCTGTGCAACATTCGCTCTACAGAAACACGTCCTGGATAACAGCGAGTCTGAAGACACACGGTTCTCGGTAGAGAAGTCTTTCTATGTCGATAACTGCCTTCAGAGCTTCACCTCAAGTGAAACAGCAAAGGATTTTGTGGACAGACTCCACAGCCTCTTACGTTCAGGAGGCTTTGACTTAAGACAGTGGGCAAGCAATGATCCGTCAATCATCAGTCACCTGCCAGCTGATGCTCGATCCCAAAGCAATATCCAATGGCTCAGCGAAGATCATCAAGATGTACAGGAGTCAACTCTCGGGCTACTTTGGCATTGCTCATCAGACACTCTCTCCTATAAGCAACGTCGGACGAACCACCCACTTCCAACTATGCGGAGCATATACCATACCCTCGCTAGCCAGTATGACCCCATTGGCTATATTACGCCATTCACAACACGGGCCAAAGTAATTGTACAGAGGTTATGGGACAAGAAAAGAGAGTGGGACGACCCTCGACTGCCTGAGGAACTTTTGAACTTGTGGAAAGTTTGGGAGAGTGAGCTGGATGATCTACAGCATGTTGCATGGCCGAGGTGTTACTACAGTAAAGAACTAGATCACCCTACCAGCACCAGGCAGATCCACATTTTCTGCGATGCTTCAGAGCAAGCTTATGGTTCTGTGCCTACTTACGAACTGAAAACCGCGAAGGCAAAGTGGAAATATCCTTTGTAGCTGCTAGATCTCGGGTAGCCCCGAAAAAACAGCAAACCATTCCACAGTTGGAGTTATGTGCAGCGCTGACTGGCGCCCAGCTTGCAAGGTTCTGAAGACAGAGCTGACTTTGCCCATTCACAGTGTCACTCTGTGGTCTGATTCCACAACTGTACTTAACTGGTTGCTATCACCCTCCTGTCGCTTTAAAGTGTTTGTAGGCACCAGAGTGGCAGAAATCCAGGAACTTACAGAGTCCAATAAGTGGAAGTATGTGCCATCAAAGGAGAATCCCGCAGATGACATCACCAAGGGAAAATCCCTCCGTGACATTGGCCAGGAAAACAGATGGAGCAAAGGGCCCAAATTTTTCAGACAAACAACTGAACACTGGCCAGAGATACCGTCGTTAACATCCCTTGATCAAGACGGTGAACTGAGAAAGTCATTTTTCTGTGGTCTATCCATCTCCTCTCCACCCATTCCTGATCCACAGAAGTACCAAACCCTTCCAGAGTTACTGAAGGCTTACATCCAGCAAGTCAATGGGGCGGCCACTGATATCCCAACAGCAGACGATTACAAAGAGGCAGAACTCACAGTCCTTCGTCAAAGCCAGTACGAGTCATTTCCAGAGGAACTGTCCTGTCTCAGAGCAGGTAAACCCTTGCCAAGAAATAGCCGCTTGCTGGGCTTAACTCCTGAATTTGATGAGGATACCAAACTCATGCGAGTTGGGGGTCGGCTCCGTCAAAGCAGCCAACTGGAAGATGATACTATACATCCCATTGTCCTCGAATCGCGTCACCCGCTCACCAAACTGATAATCAAGGACTATGACAATCAGTTGCATCACCCAGGGCCGGATAGGGTGTTCGCTGAACTCCGGAGGAAGTACTGGGTGATACGAGGGAGAGCCGCAGTCCGAAACCACCAACGACAGTGTCCAGAGTGTCAGAGATGGCGGGGACAACCACATCCCCCCAGAATGGCAGACCTCCCTTCTGCTAGGTTAAGGATCCATCAACCTGCCTTCTACTCAACAGGTGTGGATTGCTTTGGACCTTACACCATAAAGGTGGGACGTAGAACTGAGAAAAGATGGGGAATCATCTTTAAATGCATGACTTCACGTGCAGTTCACATTGACATCCTCACCAGTATCGACACTGATTCCTTCTTGATGGCTTTGCGGCGATTCATTTCAAGACGTGGTAAACCCTTTGAACTCTTAGCAGACCAGGGTACCAATTTCAAAGGAGGAGAAAGGGAACTAAAAGAGTCATTCAGCGCTCTTCACCCCGAGCTACAAGCCCAACTCGCCAAACAACAGATCAGATTCAACTTCAACCCACCCAGTGCACCCCACTTCGGTGGATGCTGGGAGAGAGAAATACGCTCCCTAAAGGCTGCACTTCAAGTTACCATTGGCGCCCAGACAGTTACGGAAGAAGTACTGAGAACTGTCTTCATAGAGATAGAGGGCATCCTCAACTCCAAGCCCATTGGCTACACCTCGACAGACATTGCCGATCCAGATCCAGTGACTCCTAACATCTTGCTGATGGGGAGGCGAGATGCCTCATTACCACAAGTGCTATATCAGGACTCTGAACTCCTAAGCCGTAGGAGGTGGAGACATAGCCAGGTCTTAGCTGATCACTTTTGGAAGCACTTTATTCGGCACTACTTACCCAATCTTCAGATCAGACAGAAATGGAAAGCTGAAGAAGCCAACTTGCAAATCAGTGATACAGTCATGATTGTGGACCAGCAACTACCCCGTTCTCTTTGGCCTGTAGGGAGAATTGTTCAGGTCTTTCCTGGGTCCGACCAAAGAGTTCGATCTGCAGAAATACGGATCAAAGACAAGACTTACACCCGACCTGTAACCAAGATTTTTTGTCTGCCCCCTCTCCCTGACTAGCAGAGACAATGCAAGTTAGCAAATTCACACTGTGAATTCGGGGGCGGCTGTACAATGTGTTCCCCTTTAACACATGGTCTCTTCCAGTCACCCCCGTCATCCAGTGTGAGGTGGACTATTCCTGAACTTTTCCATCGGAGTTCGCGAAGTGACGAAGAGAGCAGCAGGTGGATGATAACGGGAAAGGAGTTTAGCTGAATATTGTAGATAGTTTGTAGTTGTAAGGAAAGCGATCCAAATTGAAGGAGTTTGATCGATTGTGCGTGTGCGTGTATCACCCCAACCACACTTCTATACACAGTCAATAAAGACAATTTGGATTATGTGAGTGAGACATTATTGTTCTAACCGGACAAACTGTTGCCTTCACCCAAACCCGGACTAGCAACAAAGTGCAAATTCAAAAGATTTTTCAACATACGTTATAATTCATCAATTCACTTAACTGTTTCGTTGTCGACGCTGTACTTGAAAGTGACCACTAGGTGTATAGACGGGTGTCGAAATGTTTCGAAACCTCGACACATTTGCTTCGACTGCTTCAGTGTTTCACAAAGCCTCGCTCTGCCCACCACTAATTAAAAGAGCATTCACTTATCTTAGATGTTGATTTCAGCTGTTTCTAAAGCACGCTGCAACTGCTACAGCAAGCACTAGTCATGTATTTGAATGTTGAGCAGCGAGCTCATTGGCTACCGATACAGGAGAGAACCAATTAGCTGTGCCATGTGATAATGATGTTATTATGTCAGATTGAGTTAGACCTATCAGACTGCGCCATCTAGAGTTTAATGCCAGAACTTTGTATTAGTCAAGTTAGCGGAGATCTGTTCACGAAACATGGAGTTTTCAACCTGTGGGTGCCACTTAAGTGAGGTGCGAGAAAAGTGATTGTTTAAAAATATTTTTAAAAGTGATAAAAATATTTTAACTTAAAAGGTGAAGTAAGCAATTTCTAAAAAAAATAAAAATAAAAATACACGTTGATATTTGAAATTGAGACTCAAACAAACACAACCCTACCCTAAAAAAACCCACACCTATCATTTATTGCTCCTCCCCCAAACTCACAAACAGGCTATGCAACACAGGCAATGACTAAGAGCTGGCACATCAGACTGCTCAAGTATGGATGAATCAGTCCTATTACTATAGCTAATATTACAACAACAGCATAAGCATAGCAAAAATAATAAATAAATAAATATATATATATATATATATATATATATTCAAAGATGATAATTACTAATCATTATAAATTGCGCATAAAAACAGAAAACAAAACAAAAAGGCAAAAAAAACTAAACAAAAAACTTGTAGTAACAATAGTAAAAATAATCTATAATGTATTACACATAGATAAGTCATTCTCATAACTTGTTAAAAAGACTTATAGGGACAGTAAAAAAAAAAAAAAAAAAAAAAAAGAAAGAAAACAACCCTATTTACCCATCCTCATTCACTGATTGAGCTAGACAAAATTACAAGAGAAGCCCATCTGTTAACAGAAACAAATGTGTTAACAGCTTTTCCAATATTTATGTGGGTCCTAACTCTCGCCTGATCTTAACCCTTCTTTTTCAAGTTATATTCCTGGTAATGACCCATCTCCCTTTCTACAAATCATCCACTTGCTCAGTCTCTCTCCTCCACCATCATGAGTGTATATACCCTCTATTGCTGATAGGCTACAAGTGTGTTGGGGTGCTCAGGGCGCTATATCAATATTCTGAAACCATTCTTTGTATAATACATTTAAATTGTTATTCACTGATAATCTTCTGTTCAAAAAGACCAGAAAGAATTTTGATAATATTCTTCAGAGCATGAACTTTTCTGTGAATAATAATTTTAATTCCTGTCTGTTTCTTACACAAGGCTATTGTATGGCTTTGGCATACTTGGAATATTGGACCAGTTTTATGAAAATTTGCATCCTTTTCAGGTTTGAAAATCTTCAGTCCTCATTTATTGTAATGGCACAGAAAAGAGTGACCAGTCTTTAGAATTTCTCTTATGCCGAGTTCACACTGCACGATTTTAGCCCGATTTTTCACTCGCCGACAGGTTTTGATAAATCGCCGACAAATGCCCTATATCGGAGGCAAATCGGAGCTCGTTCACGCGAGTGACAATCGCGCAGTGTGAATTATCAAAGACGCGATATGAGGGAATCGCCGACATGTCGCCGACATCCGCAAAATATTTGGCATGCTAAATATCTGGAGCTGTCGGCGATTCACAATCCTGCTGTGTGCAATGATTTCTGACTGAAAACTACATCGCGATGACCTTCAGCCAATGAGAGACAAAGATACAGGGCAGAGGGAAGTTCAGTGAGGAGTTATGGACCATATCAGTATTTTAATATGTACAATTATATCACACAGAAACAATCACGCTTGACCAGCCGCAACATCAGCTTAACAGTTACTATTATTTACCACTCTTTGCAGAACACAATCCCTGTTCCCTGCATTTCCCTCCTGCATAATCTGTTTTTCTTTTTGTAGCTGGAAATCAGCGCACAGACAATGCTATATTTTTTTTTATACTTCCAGTCTCGCTCAAGAACAACGGGCTGACGCACACATGTTCTCGCGTTATTTCCTTATCACTTCTCGCGTGGGTTTTGTTGTGAAACGTAGTTTGCGGATCAGACAGAGTTGTCAGTGATTCTTCCTATTGTGAAATCGTGCAATGTGAAAGCCCCTGTCGCCGATCCATCGTGCAATCTGGACACAGCAGCGACTGAATGCTACCCCAGATAGTCACGCAGTGTGAAAACAACAGCGATCCGACGAGTTTGAAAATCGTGCAGTGTGAACTTGGCATTAGGTGTTCCACAGAATAAAGAAAATCATACAAGTTAAAAACAACCCACTTAAATGTAATATAGTATATAAATAGTATATTTCAACAACATTAAATCCACACGAGATCACAAATGGACCTATAATAACAGTCCCCTAAACATTCCCAGAACATCCTGAATGTTCACTGAAGGTCTGTCAAATAACGTCCCCCAACCCTTTAAAGAACTGCACAACATGACTGTCTAGGCAACGTCCTTGACACCAGAATATTCTGGGAACATAACATTTCTTGCAGGGAACGTGAGGGTGAGAAAATTATCACAAAATTAGCATTTTGGGGTGAACTTAACGAGAAAGTTAAATCAACCAAGAATTATAGGAATTAATTTATCCACACGTAACATTTTGTTTTCTATTCCTTGCATTGCTGTTTCCTGCAAGCACTTCTGTATGGTAATTGCAGAATAGCTAGTCAAAATAAAATTTTCTGCTTTAATCAAATTTGAAAATTCTTGAATGTACCTGTGGAACTGCTCATGGAAGCGTTCACGGTGTCCCTGAAGTGTGTCTGCTGGTAAACCTGTCAACAAGAACATTAGTTATCCCAGAGTGTAAACAAACAGGTCCAGAAAGTGTCTACAATGCTTCATTATTATTAAGACATTTACAACTTCAGCAACATTCAGTTTTTAATATTATTACTGGAATGAATCTTAGGCCCATGGCGGAGCTAGAACTCTTACAGGCGTGCAGTTTGAAGAGCAGTTTGACGGTGTAGTGGTAGAGGTGACTGCAGTCCTGGATGACCTGGATAAGAGGTGCTAGTTTACACTGGCCTGACGTCAGTGTGGAGATAGCAATGGACATATTGAGCTGGCGAAGCACTAGAAATATAAATAATAAAAATAATTTAACTTAGTACCAGATAATGCAAGATTACCCCCCCCCCCCTCCCCTCACACACCCACACCCACACCCATAGAAAACTAAAAATAGAGAACTGGTTATATGCTTAGAAAAATAAGGCTGATTTTGGTTTGCTAGAAACATTTACAACCACATCTGCTAATTCAGTGATGAGCCAAAGCCAAAGGCGACTGTTGAAAGAGAAAATAAATAATAAATAAATAAACATGCCTAATGATATTCAAAAAGTCTTTAATGACTAAATATTTAACGCAAAAAAGTTTTTTTTTTTTATTAAAATCATTATTTAAAATAAAACATTCCAGACATATTTTAATGTAATATACTAGCAGTATATTATTATCATTATCATTATTATTCTTATTTTCATTATTATTAGATAGAATTATCTTTTTATAATTCATACATATTAATTATGTATTCCACTACTGACTGTTACAATATTTAATTATTGCTTTGAAAAGGGTTGTGGACACTCACACACTCACAAACTGAACACTCACCAGCTTCTGCTAATCGAAGCTCTGCATCCATGTAATCAAACACTTCTACTGTGAGCTGGAACCTGGAGCAGAAAGTAAAGAAACCATTTTAGTTAATGTCTTATCGTTAGCTGTGTAGTACATACAATGCCAATAATAAGATAACACGCTAAGTACATTTACAGGTGCAATAAAAATAGAGCTACAGTTGTGTAATTGAGCTGCCTGTCAAATATACTTATTATATATAAACAAATCTAAAGAGCGCTAAAAGGATTATAGAATTTTGGATAATAGTGAAGTCCTGAACATACAATAAACATCAAAACAAGAGTCCTAGAACATATGACTTGTGGCATTGCCCAGCCACCCCATGCCCCGACAATGAATAAGTGGAAAGAGGAGAGGATTATGGATCTCAGAAGGGATGGATAAGAAGATGAGGTGACCTCCATGATGGTGCAGGTGGAGGAGACCACCACAATGGAGCAGCCAGTAAAGCCTTCGGAGGACCACCATGGAGTAGGTTGGTTTACTTATTATAAAAATAATTCTATGATTCTTTATTTATTTCATTCTAACCAGTAATCTTTTGGAAAGGAGACCACAGAACTACGGAATGTGAGTGAGGGGGAAAAAAACCTACCAAAAAGACATGACGGATGTCCAGAAGGAGAATGAGAAAAAAAAGTCCAAAAATCTATTGCTGCTGAGATATAATACAAAAGAAATAAATACAAAATAAATGGAATTTCACTTACACATTATTGATGTCTGTTCCTGCTGTACGCTCCAGGACTTCATCTGTGGCTTCTAGACTGGCTGGGATTTCAGAATGCTGCAAAGAGAACACAGAGAAATTTTGAATTGAAATAAATGAGACTATCCTCATGATTACACACTAGAATCCAAAATGCATATTTTTTTATTTTATGTACTTAAAAATATGTATTTTTATTCACATGAGCTTTGCATTTGGCCTATATCAAGATATCAAGATACTCTTCCCTGGCATATCAACCATCATCAACAAATTCACAAAATCGTTTAATACCATACAATATCATTCACCATATGGCCATGGTCATATGTGAACACCCCTTTCAAATGAACCATTTTTTCAGTTGAATTAAAGCAACAATTTGTCTTCTAAAAATGTCATGTAAAATGGTTTAGTCATGCAATTGTTTTGAGAAAAAAAAAGTGATATACACAAATATATGATATATATTAACAGAGAGATAAGCAAATACCAGACTGCAAAAACCCAATTTAAGTAACAATAGTAAAGATCTGACACTACTGTTTATTATTGTTTTGCTATTTGATATCCTCCTACTCCAATACATAGAGAGGATCATGTCACATAGAGCTTAAAGTGTGACATTGTTAAGAATTAATATAATCATATTACTCTCATTTCGATCTCATTTTGAGTCGGACAAGAAGTCCAGACAGTTCAGTGGTTTACTAGAGAGGAATATTCAGAATATCAACAGAACCATACAGATGTAATTACAATATTCCAAGACACCGTGTAAGACAAGTTGTGAAAAATAGTCTTTGAATTGCCTTCCTTGTGATCCTAATACCATATCCATATCGGACGCAAGCACTGTTGTGTCATGTCGTGAATCCATTTCCAATTACGAAAAAGCTCCAGATCACACCAGAGAAGCACTCTTTGTTTGTAATAACATGCATGTTGCTATAGGCTTATGTGGTTATTATTGCCAAATTCTGTGCTAAGCTTATTGGCAACATGTTTGTTTTGAAGGCTTATCTGGTTGTTGTTTAAACAAGGTTGTATGTACAGCATCTGAAGCTAGAGGTTACTCAAAACACTAGGAATGACATAGCTTGATAATGCTTTGTGGAATCATTTGAGATCATCTTCATCTCCCTAGCTGGTGGAAATAAATCCAATGGGATGCAGGCACAAATCATGTTCATGGCAGCGCACTGTAAACCCAACAGCTGAAGGAGGATATGCCGCCAATGACAGGTAACGCAATGACACGGATAATTTGTCGCCTTGGAATTATAAGGTTCTATCTGACATTTTTGTCAAAATTGAGTTATTCACATATTCTTATTCTGTGACAACTTATTTGTGATGTTTTTTTTTTTTTTTTTTGAAGTTTTGTACATTTTAGGATTTTTATTTAGAAAACAAAAAGGTTCTATCTACAAAGTCGAACTCTAACTTGGTTCTGTAAGGTTTCTATCTGTGAATCCGCCAATCAGCACTTCGAATGCACACAAGAGGACCAATCAGGATCAACCTTCTTTGTCATGTCGCCAGACTGCTCCGTAACAACAGGAAAGATTAAACATTAAACAACAACTAGATAGTAAAGTTTGGATACCAACTTAAAGTTGGCTTGAAAAAGCCTAGCCAGAAAGTTTGGAAAAGTTTTCAGTTTGAAGTAGTTTGAAATAAGTGAAATAGTTTTAAAGATTAAAGTTTGAATGTTTTAAAGGCAACACAGTTTATCAGAAGAACAGACACAGAAAATCAGATCGCTGGGGTACCTGTGGTAGTTGCTATGCGGTTGCTAGGGTACTTGGGGTGGTTGCTAAGGAGTTGCTATGTGGTTGCTAAGGTACCCGGGGCGGTTGCTAGGGTACTTGGGGTGGTTGCTAAGGAGTTGCTATGTGGTTGCTAGGGTACCCGGGGTTGTTGCTAAGGTGTTGCTATGCGGTTGCTAGGTTACTTGGGGTGGTTGCTAGGCAGTTGCTAGGGTACCCGGGGTGGTTGCTAAGGTGTTGCTAGGCGGTTGCTAGGGTACCCGGGGTTGTTGCTAAGGTGTTGCTTTGCGGTTGCTAGAGTACTTGGGGTGGTTACTAGGGTGTTGCTATGTGGTTGCTAAGGTACCGGGGTGGTTGATAGGGGACAGGACTAATTACAGGGTCATTGAAGGGTAAGTAGTCTAGTCTATCTGGAGTACATATGAATATGAATATTAAGCTTGATGTGTTTCATACGTTGTATATCCATAATAACAACTGTCAGAGTTCTGATGTTGTGTGATACCCATGTTCTACCTCCGTCAGTTTATTCGGCAGTATATAAATCTTCAGATCGGGTTTTTGTTTTTTACTTATTAGAGGTACAGAACACCACACAGCAACTTTTCAGCATTGCACCAAGCAAAAATCAATCAAAATCATAACAAAAAGTAAAGATCAAGCGTCTAACAAGGTCTCCGTACATTAATTCGAATGGTTTGTTTTCCCCCACGGCATAAACAGATATGACGTTTTTGTGGGCATTCCCAGCAATGCCGACCAAGTCAATGCTCAACCCAGAATTAAGCAGATCACCAACATCCCCCTTCCTACATGAGTACAATGAACCATGCCATCTATTGGCGGGAATGGGATCTTCAAAATGGTGAGCATTTACTGTGACCGGGTTTTGTCTGTTTGGCATGGGAAACTGTTCCAGTACGTAAGTATGACTATTTATAATATGTAATTTGTTATACAGAACCAATAAACATTTAACCTGATCACCGGTCTCACTTTACTTCTTAACACAACACAACACAATACATAAGTCAACATAAAATGAATAAATCATTAAAGGTGCTGTATGTAGGATTTTGACTCTACTAAAGCATAAAAATACCATAATATGTTTGCAGATATTTAAGAAACAGGTTAAGTTAACATACTTGTTTATCTGAAAAACAATTCTACAGTCAGTTATTCTCTTTTGCATTCTGGCCCGGAATATCTGTGTTTGTTATGGTTTGTAAAACCCGCCCACTGCCAGTTTACCCCAATTGTATTTCGGCACTCTGGGTAGCCAGTTGGCGGAAAACACAGCGTATTAAATTTCATTCATCGGAATGTGCACTTGTTCCTGTTGGTGTCATTAATCTGGCAACCTGCATGTGCGTCAAGTCTGAGGAGGAGGGGCCGGGTGAAAAAAACAGTCTCCAATATTTTGAATTTGGACTGCAATACCTAGTTCAACCGCTAGGTGTCAATCCTACATACATCACCTTTAAATGTCAAACTTATAAAGAAATGGCATAAGGACAGGAACAACATTACATAACACATGATCAATAACCAACATATCTGTTAACTGGTGTTCAATTTGCGCAAAACAGATAGGGAAACGTATGCATGTATGTTCACAGGTTGGTGAGCTTGGCTTAATGCATTAATTGAGAGTGTTTTTAAAAGACCAAACTCAACATTATTAGTAATTCATTATGTACACACAAGATGAGCCCATAATAAGAACACAATGTGTTTAATTACACGTTAAGTGCTTTCCTCCCATAGAATAGGCTACCGTACGGACAACAGTTAACGTGGCTTAAAAGGCAGTGTTTTTAAAGGACCAAACTCAGTAAACACATCATTAATAAAGCATTAAAATAAAATAAAAAAATAAAAAACAAGCAAATGAGCCCGTAACAAGAACGCAATGCATTAAACACGTTAAGCATTTTACCCATAGAAAACCGTTATAAGAAAAATGGGTTAGGTTCGCATCCTGGACGAGAAAAAATAAGTCATGATAACGATAAAACAACTTTTGTTATGTCGAGATTACAAGAACAATAAGTCGTGATAATGAGAAAACAACTTTTATGTCATGTCGAGATCACGAGAAAAATAAGTTCTGATCACTAGAAAACAACTTTTGTTATGTCGAGATCACGAGAAAACAAGAAGGAAAAAAATAATAATGCATGGCCGCTTAGAACTTCCCCTATTATGGGCACAAGAAATGTATTGAAATCTACCTTAGTGTGAAACTCCATCTTGGTGCAGAGGAGTTTGGAATGTAGAGAAACCAGCTGTCCATACCCATGTCTGTCCCGTGTGTTACTCTGACAATGGAAATTAATGGCAACAAATCATTACAAATTTTCTGCCAAACCAGGGAAAAAGAGTTTTGTTTGTTCTGAATTCTGAAATTTGTGAATTAACTTTGACTTACCCATAGTAACCCTGTCTCAGCAATGCTGCTGTAGTGTCTCATGCAGTCTTGTAAAGTCTGGTAAGACAAATAATACAATTAACAAGACAATCTGCTCAAAAAAAGAGTCATTAGGCTAGTTTAAGATTAAATAATAATTTAAATAATAATAATCTGCTATTAAGTAAATTAGATATCCTTGGGGAGAACAGTATATTCAGCTTATATTTGGTTGTCATGAAAAATCTAAATCAAATAACTGTTAACAGTGTGTTTTGCACTAGGTCTCTGAAACAAGCAGACACTGTTAAAAAGAAAGGAGAGAGAGAGAGAGAAAGAGAGAGAGAGAGAGAGAGACATACATATAAAATTAAAAATTGATTGAGATAGATAATTCCAATATTCAAATGGAAGCATGCTTACATTTTGGTGACCATCACGCAAGATTTTGTGTAATACATGGAAGAACTTCCAGCTAAGGATAGCACTGCTTGGCAAGGGCAGACCGACAGCATATGACCAGAAGGTATAGGCCCCCTTCTCTCTATGAGTTCCCAAAATAATTCCTGTTCATGCATTTAAGGAAAAGATCTCAAGCACAGTGTATACACAACATACTCATCATACATCATTTGACCTACATGGTTGGAGAATAGTTGAATAAACAATAATAAATGGATGTCTAAATTAAGGATACTGCGTGCATGTTTCTCCTTCAGTGGCGTCTCTGTGGAATTTATGGCCTTACTGATACTGCTAAGCTGAAGAGGAAAGGAAAAGAGAAACAGAAAAAAAAAATACTATGAAAAAAACATTTTTTTTTCATAGTGACTTGAGATTGAATGTGTCTTTCTTTGTTTTGTTAAAGGAACAGTACCCCCCCAAAAATTAATTTCTGTTATTCATTTATTCTGTCTTTCCAAACCTGTCATAGTCCTGGGCAGCCACACAGGATGTAAAGGTGCAGAATTTACACAATTTTTATTGATCATAACATCTGGAGAAAAATAGCATAGACACTGGACAAAGATGAAACATTCTAGAGCACATGTCCCAAACACCTGCATTCCCACATGCTCTTGAGTATACTGTAGTGAACAACGGTCAAGAAGGCAAGACTCTTTTCCGCACAACACGTGAAAAGTTATGTTCTGATAAGATCGGGCTTGTGGACAACAAATGACGCCCTTTGTTTTAACATAACTACACTACTTCTTGTAGAAAGGGGGTCAACATTAACATACAGTAACCCCCATGAAGGAACTGCCTTAGTCTCACTCAAACTTATAATTTGTGGAAGGATAAGGATGCCAGCATTTCATGTATCAAAGACTGATCCAATCACTATGTGGTCTTTCACTGATCACAGTTCTTCATTCTTGAGACCTAAAGGCTGATTTATACTTCTGTGTCGGACCTATGGCGTAGCCTTTATGGCGTAGGCTATGCGTCAGTTTTCATTCCGTTTTCTGCGTCGACGTGTAGTACACATGCAGACCACTAGTCTACAGTGTCCACTGACATGTTGCTTGTGTAACCCGCAGTACCACGGCAAAAGCTGAAGAAGAAGCGGCTCGTCGGAGAAGCATATAAATATCAAATCATTAAATCATTATTTAAAACTACAAAAAGGAGACAACAACGGAACAGGAGAAGATGGCATTCTTTCAATCTGCACAAGGACTTGTACCATGGCAGATCAACACTGTTTGTCACGGACAACTAGTGATGTATAAAGCTATACAGGTGCTGGTCATATAATTAGAATATCATCAAAAAGTTGATTTATTTCACTAATTCCATTCAAAAAGTGAAACATGTATATTATATTCATTCATTACACACAGACTGATATATTTCAAATGTTTATTTCTTTTAATGTTGATGATTAGAGCTTACAGCTCATGAAAGTCAAAAATCAGTATCTCAAAATATTAGAATATTACTTAAGACCAATACAAAGAAAGGATTTTTAGAAATCTTAGCCAACTGAAAAGTATGAAAATGAAAAGTATGAGCATGTATAACACTCAATACTTAGTTGGGGCTCCTTTTGCCTGAATTACTGCAGCAATGCGTCGTGGCATGGAGTCGATCAGTCTGTGGCACCGCTCAGGTGTTATGAGAGCCCAGGTTGCTCTGATAGTGGCCTTCAGCTCATCTGCATTGTTGGGTCTGGTGTCTCTCATCTTCCTCTTCACAATACCCCATAGATTCTCTATGGGGTTCAGGTCTGGCGAGTTTGCTGGCCAATCAAGCACAGTAACACTATGGTCATTGAACCAGCTTTTGGTACCTTTGGCAGTGTGGGCAGGTGCCAAGTCCTGCTGGAAAATGAAATCAGCATCTCCATAAAGCTTGTCAACAGAAGGAAGCATGAAGTGCTCTAAAATTTCCTGGTAGATGGCTGCGTTGACTGTGGACATCAGAAAACACAGTGAACCAACACCAGCAGATGACGTGGCAGCCCAAATCATCACAGACTGTGGAAACTTCACACTGGACTTCAAGCAACATGGATTCTGTGCCTTTCCACTCTTCCTTCAGACTCTGGGACCTTGATTTCCAAATAAAATGTAAAATTTACTTTCATCTGAAAAGAGGACTTTGGACCACTGAGCAACAGTCCAGTTTTTTTTTCTCCACAGCCCAGTTAAGATGCTTCTGACGTTGTCTCTGGTTCAGAAGTGGCTTGGTAGCCCTTTTCCTGAAGACGTCTGAGCGTGGTGACTCTTGATGCACTGACTCCAGCTTCAGTTCTCTCCTTGTGAAGCTCTCCCAAGTGTTTGAATCGGGTTTGCTTGACTGTATTCTCAAGCTTGCGCCTTGCGGTCATCCCTTTTGCTTGCGCACCTTTTCCTACCCAAATTCTTCCTTCCAGTCAACTTTGCTTTTAATATGCTTTAATACAGCACTCTGTAAACAGCCACACCTTTCAGTAATGACCCTCTGTGACTTACCCTCTTTGTGGAGGGTGTCAATGTTCGTCTTCTGGATCATTGCCAAGTCAGCAGTCTTCCCCATTATTGTGGTTTCAAAGAACAAGAGATACCCAGAATTTATACTGTAGGGATGGTCATTTATTCAAACTCAAATGTAAATATTCTAATATTTTGAGATACTGATTTTTGACTTTCATGATCTGTAAGCTCTAATCATCAAAATTAAAAGAAATAAGCATTTGAAATATATCAGTCTGTGTGTAATGAATGAATATAATATACAAGTTTCACTTTTTGAATGGAATTAGTGAAATAAATCAACTTTTTGATGATATTCTAATTATATGACCAGCACCTGTATAGATATATGTAGTATAATAAATGATAAGACACTTGCTCTTTGCTTTATTTTATTTTAAATAAGAAGGTGTAACATTAAAATATATTAAAGTGCACAAACACACAAAACAAGTACATATGGAGGGAGGGGTTATAGCAGACCAATCACAGCGCTTGCGTTCCGCGTAAAATTGATGCGCTGTTAGAATTTTGGAGAGGTGCACGTCAGATTACGCCATAAATTACGCCGTACTACACAGAGCCATGGCGTAGGTTCGACGCAGAAATATAAATTGGCCTCTGTGAACACTCACTCGCTACCTCGGACTGACCAAACCGGTTTTTCCTTGTGGAGAGGGGTGTTAACATTATCATACTGTAACCCCCACCCAGGAACTGCTTTGTTCTCCCTTACTCTTATCAAAGAGTGAACGATCATAAATCCCCTTAACAGTTTTTTCCATGTGTTTTTTCAATAATCTTCCATGATTATTCTTTATTGTCAAGGTGCAATTCCTTGGCTGGTTCCCCCATAAAATAGTATGACCGAAACTAAATGTTAATATATTTACACTGGTGGTGCTACTTAAATCTAAAATCCCTGAATTTAGTGGTGCCCCGTGTTAGGCTATCTAACATCTGATATCACTACAATACTTTGAGAAGCTATATGTTCAGACTTCCATAAGTTGAGACTCGAACTTCCATAAGTTGTGGCCAAACAACATATGGAAACCTGTAAGCTTTGAATTATGTGACGGCTCCTGGAAGTAAACATTTGTCATTTTGGTTTAATAAAGTGATTCAGACCTGAAGAAAGCCTGCAGTACTACTTATTGCCATGTTAGAAATAATCTTAAAGAGGTCATGAACTAAGAAATAAAAATTTCCTTGATCTTTTGACATTTAAGAGGTCATTGTGCTATAAAAAAAAAAAAAAATCATGCAGTCTATGCAGAAAATAAAAAAATAAACTTTGTTTGTTGATCTTTATTTTTAATGAAGTACCAGATTGCACCAGTAAGAACTTGGTCCTTTGTTCACTTCATTTTACCGCTTCATTTACAAACAAGGCACAATTTGACCCAGGGTTTTCAAAAAGACTGAAACTAAAAAGACAATGCTGTGCCGACTACATTGGATCCAACAATAAAGTCACACCACACAAGTGTGAGTAACTGTTTTTATTATGTGGTCACTATTGCTTTCATCATTCCTTTATTTCAGACTCTTAGGTCCAGGTCCATATCCACAAAAGTAACAAAATGCAAGACAATACAAAACATTCATTCCAGCACTTCCAATACCAGGAGGAGTACTTAGCATCACTTAATGTAGGATCACTTAGAACCATTATAATTGAATTTCTTGAATTACTCAATCGACAAAATTATACACACATTTCCTTAACAGCATGAAGAGTAGGAATATTATTATATATAAACATCTGACTTGCACTTGTCCACCTTGGGAGCTTAAGCAAAATTCTCAGTGCATCGTTAAATGCCACCTGAAGCTTTTTCATTTTAGCTTTACTATAATTACAGGACAAGTGCGCTGTATACAATGAAGTACAATAAGCTCTAAAAAGAACTATTTTAACCTCATCTGGACACAAGAAATTTACGAACCAACACATTTGCTTGTCCATACAACTTACACAGGGCTCCAAACAAAAAAAAAGAGTAAGGAGCCATTGGCTCCTATAAGAAAAAATTTAGGAGCCAAATTATTTTTTTAGGTGCCACAGAATAAACGCATTTTATTTATTTGTTTTTTTTTTACATTTTGACATTTCAATCATACAGTCATGTGTTTGTCTACTCTTTTCTTGACTTTATCAGCATTTTAATCCATCTTGTAGATGACCTGGGAACTAAGGTTCACTTAAAGTGGGAACTAAACATCTTTTCCAACTTGAAATATACAGTCACAAAGAATTGTTTATTATACAGAATCTGTACCGATATCATGGACCATAAGAACTTTTAAGTAATTGCAATTTAATAAATTTAAGTTGGTCCAATTTAAAATAAAAAGTGAACAACACATTTTCAAACTGTTATTTGTCAGTGTAACTCAGAATTGTCAAGTTCACTTAATGTATTTCTTTAATTATGCATTAAGTTGGCGCTTTAGGAGCAAATATAGCGGCTTCTCTGAGATAGGTATAAATGGAGGTTGGAGCCAGCTCCAAATGGGTGGGACTTGTTAATATTCCCTACACCAAACTCATATTTATTCAATGACCTCATTGCCTTTTGAAGTTTAATCCAGCTGTATCGAGGTTCTTGTCTTTCCATCCCCAACTGTAAGACCTCTTGAAATTATAATTAAGACTTTTCTTATACCATTTAACATGTATAAAATTTACGCCCATAAAAAGTTTTAAATAAGTAAATTGAGAGGTTTTTAAGGACCCACAGTATTTAAGTTAGCCCGCTGGGCAGGGTAGTGATACATTTTGGTAGCCCAACTGGAAAATGCAATAGCCCCGCGATTTTGCGAGCCCTGGGTTTCCTCAGTTTTTTTAAAGAAAAGTCAACTGATCGCTTTTTTACAGTGTTAGTTTGGGCTCCTCCTCAATGCATCCTATAGAAATGTTGTCAAATCTCTCACACATTTAGTCGTTTTTTTTTTATTTTTATCATGTAGACAACTGGTCAAGTAAAAATATTAATATGCAAGAGCGAATAAATATAGCAAAATGCTCCTCTTTATAATTATTCTTCTAGCTGACTGATGAGCTTATGGATGGCCAGTGGTTAGGTATTGTTACGTGGCATTGTTACAAGCTTTACAAGATTTCCAGTTTGACACAGAATGAGGGATTACATGAGACATTTCAATAAGTGTAGGCTCTCTTATAAAATAGCCTACCTTTTGATATCAATTCACATTCATTTCATATTATAATAGAGAAAGATATAATGGGTTCACTTGCCACTTGAACTGAAGCACTAAAGCGATTGCGCCTGCCGCATTAAAGAGCACCAAAACCGTATTTATGTTATGAATTTGGCAGAATGTTAAAGCTGATACTTTGTTTATTAAAAAGTAACAAAGCACAAAGCTTATTGTGATTACTGGACGGCAAGTGCGCTGCAAAAAGGCTAATATGAAGTTCACGCATTTACAGAACTAAGCATATAGACTAAAAATCTTGATAACAAGAAGCCATATATTAGTAATGATAATAAACGAGAATTGTTAACGATATTGCCAATATCCACACAGCTGACAGCTTTACCTGTTGAAGTTTGTTCAAGTTGTGCATGAAATAGACACTGCTGTTCTGCACTTTAACTTTGCACGTCTCCGTCATTTTGATCTCTCGCGCTGCACAACTGAGCTGCGTTTAGCAGGCATTTTGGCAGAGATGAGGACTTTGATGCGCATCGTCTCAGTTTAATACGTGGACATAAAAGATGTGATCGCAAAACAATCAGGAAAAAAAATTAAGTCATAACATAGTCGCCCATTGGCGACCTCAGCAAAAACTTCACTCGCAAATTAATATTTTTGGTCGCAAATGCGACCGTTTTAGTCACAGTTTGGAGCCCTGTTACAACATTGGTGTTGCACATCACTGTCATCATTCAAATCATCTTTGATGATGTGACCCAAATATTTTATTTTATTCACCACATTTAATACTTCATCACCTAGAAAAAAGATGGAAAATTTTGCTTAAGGTCCTCTTTGGTTTTGACAATCATAACCACAATCTTTTTGCTATTAAATTTTATATAAAACTGCACACCATAGCTTGAACATATATGAAGCAACTCTTGCAATCCTGCACTGCAAAGGGGACAGAATAACTAAATCATCAGCATACATCAGATGATTTTTAAGACAATCCCCTATTACACATCCAGTTTTACAATCATTTATCTTTAAAGAAAGATCATCCATATACAAGTTAAAAAGAAGAGGGGACAGTATTCCACCTTGACGAGCCCCATTCATCATATAAAAAGGTGCTGATACACTCCCGCCCCATCTTACTCGCATTGATTGATACCAGTAATGTAAAATCCTTATCAAATAAAGGGGAACCCCTCTTTCTTGTAATTTTATGAACAGGTTAGTATGATTAATTTGATCAAACACCTTCAAAGCATCTAAAAAACACAGAAATACTGTAGAATTATATTTACTAACCATTTCCTTTAATGAATATATACACATATCAGTGCCATGATTCCTTTTAAAGCCAAACTGATTATCCATAGTAATCAAATATTCTTTGAGCCTATCCATAAGGACACGCTGAAATACTTTTGAAATTATACTAGCCAATGCGATTGGCCTATAATTTTCTATACTAGATATTCTACCTGTTTTATCCTTAATTACTGGCACTAATAACACAGATAGCATAGATTTAGGTAACACACCATGTAGCACTAAAGTTCTTTGACGAGCATAAATATCTTTATATCATTATAATGCGATACAGTACGAGACCAAATGCGACTTCAGCACGTCTCAACACAGTAAACAAAACAAGTGTTTCCTAGCCACGACAACTGCACTAAACACTAATGAGACAAGAAATAAATACACTTACAATCTGCTTTTAACTTCCGTTGATAGACTGCTTCTCACAAAGAGTATTTCTTTGTCTTTTTCTAGCACTTGAACACACTTTACTGTTTATCACAACAAAGGGCTAAGAAAGCGCTGACAAGGTATGCGATACAGTACGAGACCAAAAGCAACTGTTGTTATTTATATTAATATTTAATTCACGTAAAAACATGCAGTGAAATAAAAATATATAAAATAATATAAACAATAACGTGACGCTAATTGTTGCGTGTCCATATGGTTTAATTAAATTTAAAAGGGTTAAAATTTTAAAATAAATGTGCAAATTAATTGCATACATTCTCTTTTTTTTGTGGGCCAAGTCTAAAATTTTTGATCTCCTTTAAAAAAGGTGAAATTCTCAATAAAACACTAGATCAGCTGGTTTGGCATAATCTTACATTAGTACTATTTAATAGTAAATAAAATTAAATGGAGCACCATTTTTCTGAATATTATAATTAATTTGGGGAATTATGTGAGTCAAGTCAAATTTCCTTGAGTGTCATGGTGGTGTAACCACCATTCAATGAGCCATTTTGTTAATATTTAGCAAGAAGATCATATGACAGGAAATTATATCACAGAAAAGGAACTCTGGTGATACTAACTGCTGCATGCAAAGGTTAGTAACTCTCTTTAAAATGTGAGATAATTTGACATTTTTAGGGTATGGTCAGGTATTCTTAGGTATACATGTCAAATGGTATGACCTCAGGAATACATTGATAATTCATCATTATTATAAAAATGAGTATTAACTTTAAAAATTACATTTGAAATATTCCCACTGAGGCCATGTACTTGCATAGGTGTCCATGATAATGCCTGTCAAATTTGATTTTAAATTGAAATGTCAAGTGGTATAACCAGTTACACCTTTTGACTCCTATTACAAGCCTTTCTGTTAGGGGCCAATTTAGTCAAATATCACTAGTTTATGATGCTGATTAAAGACGTAATATAAACTAACGTACTATTTGAAACAATTTTCATGTGTTTAACTTTTTTTTTTTTCAGAAAGTGGTTCTTTATCTACAACTTTATTATTAATTTTTTTTTTTAAATAAAATAATATAAAATAATTATGTTGCACAACATTAGTGTTTTTGAAATGTTTAGCTTTAAAAGGATTACTCCACTTCCAAAAAAAAATAAAAATCCTGATAATTTACTCACCCCCATGTTATTCAAGATGTTTATGTCTTTCTTCAATCGCAAAGAAATTAAGTTTTTTGAGGAAAACATTCCAGGATTTTTCTCCGTATAATGGACTTCAATGGTGCTCACCAGATTAAAGTTAAAAATGCAGCCGAGGAATAAGGTTCTTATCTAGCGAAATGATCTGTCATTTTCTAAAAACAAACAAAAAACAAAACAAAAAAAAAAGTACAATTTATATACTTTTTAACCTCAAATGCTCGTCTTGTCTAGCTCTACGATGCGCATGTGTACTCTGTGCACTTCGGTTCGAAAAAATCATCCTACAGCGCTGCAGAAGTACCGACCCAGTGTTTACAAAGTGAACATGCAAAGAAGGTCAAACGCCCTATACAAAAAAGGTAAAACAGTAAAACAGCGATGTAGGACAGTTTTTCGACCTACCCGAACTGTCTTGAACCGGACAGTTAGGGTAGTTAGGGTATTGAGCAAGACAATATGAGCATTTAAGGTTAAGTAGTAAATACATTTTTAATTTTTTTTAGAAAATAACCGATTGTTTCGCTAGATAAGACCATTGTTCCTCGGCTGGGATTGTTTAGAGCCCTTCGAAGCTGCACTGAAACTGCATTTTTAACCTTAATCCGTTGAGCCATTGAAGTCCACTATATGGAGAGAAATATTGGAATGTTTTCCTCAAAAAAAAAAAAAAATTATTTGCGACAGAAGACAGACATGAATATCTTGGATGACACAGGGGTGAGTAAATTATCAGGAAATGTTCATTCTGAAAGTTGAATTTCTATTTCATTCACTTGAAATTTTAAAGCGATAGTTCACCCAAGAATGAAAACTACCCACTGATTTACTCACCTTCAAGCCATCCAAGGTGCATATGACTTTCTTCTTTCAGACGAATACAATAAGCATTATATTTAAAAAAATGTCCTGGCTCTTCCAAGCATTATAATGGCAGGGAATGGGTGAACGGAAGCATAGAGGAGAGGAGGAGGAACAAAACTGTTTGTGTGTCTGTGACTGTCTGTATGTATGTATGTGTGTGTGTGTGTGTGTGTGTGTGTTTTCTTTGATGGTGGGTTGATGTGAGTGGGGCGTGGTTTATGTGCACCTGGGCCTTGTTGCGGTGGCAGATTTAACCACTGTGTTTTTACTACTCTGGGCTGCTGCCTAATCAGTTTTCCATCTCCCTGCTTCAGTTTGGTTTCTTTCAACTGATTAAGTTGTTGACAAATGTTATACAAAATCACAAAACAAAAATGCACAGAATTTAAGGTGGATTTATTTTAATGTTGGTCTCTGAGTGAATCTAGTTCTAGTGCGACTGTGTAGTTTGCCACCAAAACTGTGAGAACTAAATGAATGCAATACACTGCACAAAGAGCAGATTGTGCAGAACAAAACATGTCAGCCTGAGGAATTAGGTTGGTTAGATGCCGAACGCTGGCACACAATCTTAGACAGATGATCTTCCTATTGGCTAACTTTTATAACAGGCCCTATGGGGGAGGTCTAGAGAATTTTGTCGCTTGAGGGCCACTTCCTGCAGGGTTTTTTCTCCATCTGAATCACATACTGCCCGAGTAGGTATGACATTTAATAAATAAATCTTTCTTCATGACCATTAAAACTGTAAACTAAAACTTAATAAAAAGCAGTGTTTATGTGAAATTATCCTGGTTTAGTTATATTTATTGAAAACAGCTAATAATTATGAAAGATATGATAACAAGGTTCCCTAACAGTTGAGACACTGCGTGAGTGATAAGTAGAGATGCCCAGAAATAATTTTTTTAACCTAAACACTGAAAGCAAATGTAAAGTTTTAATTAAGTTGAAAACCAAAATAATGAAAACAACAGGTTCAGTAAAAACATAAGGGTAAACGTACCTATTAAGCTATTACGCTGCCCTTTAAATGTGCATTTTTAAAGTGCAAGTTTAACTACTTACTATACAATTAAGAGATTAATGTTTAGACTTTTGCCTATTATAACCTGGAACTTGGATGTGGGAAATAATTACAGTTAGATCCAAAAGATAATGTTAGCAACATAGCACAGATGCGACAGAACACAGTTAGCTTGACTAGCTGTATAAGATTGTGTGCTGCGCTAATATATTACTTCACAGGCATTACTGGCTTGTACTTTTAAATCCATAATATTATAAATCGACAGTTTATTGCTGGTCTGTGGTTTTACACTGCTGTAATTTTTAAAGATTTCATATTATTTTAAGCTGAGCTTAAAGGGTGCACTACTATGAAAATCACACAGCTTCAGTGTGATATCAATAAGAAAAACTATAATTTCATAGACATCGTTAATATAGTTAATAATAGTTGTTCATATTAAAATGTGTGAACTTAATACATGACCTAGCTTATTTCTTTAGCAAAATTGTCCTTTTAATAAATATTACATGACATTTATAAAAAAAAAATGTTGCTGCTCCCATTAAGCTCAGTGTGCTGTCTTTAAGCTCTTCCACATTGAATGTCTATGTAAATACTTCATAAACAGACTTTAAATATTATCTGATAGTCATCACTTTAAGATGATCTTAATAAAATGATTAATAACTTATTTTAACAGATTTAAGATGACAAAATCGAGACATAACTATAGTTTATGCCCAAAGATGAAAGAGGCATGTCTTCCATTCAAAGAAGGAGCCAACAGAAACAGGTCATATCTGTCCAGAACAAAAGCAACTAAAGGCTGGAATACACTACACGACTTTTGAAATGTGAACAGATTTTTAAAACACTGGGCTTCATACACTTACCTACTTTGTAAATAGTTTGTTTTTTGAATATGTTACCTCACTGAAGATGGACTAGACTAGATGTTGCAGTGTGCTTACACGACACTTCACTATGAACATATAACTGACCAAATTGAATGCCTTGTTGCTTGATTTTAGTGTTGTTGTTGTTGTTTTTGTGATCAACTTTGTACCTTCAAATAAAACTTTTATGTAATTTTTTTTTCAATTATTCTTTTAAAAAGTTGCTTAAAATAAACAAGATTTTTTAATAAAACATGATGTGAGCTTAATGGGAACAGGGGTGTGCTTAAAGGGTACAATAATGTACCCATTAAGCACAGCCAGACTTTTTGCATTTAATGATGTATATCTTAATTGAAATGCTTTTTTGTCATTTAAAATAAAATTAAATATTTTTGTGTGAGAGATTAATATTTTATTTTAACAACTTCTTGTACCGAAACCAATACCTTGTGCAGTAAAAATGACTCAATGTAGATTTTGGTGAGCTTAATAGGTACGTTTAAGCTAATACATTGCATTTTGAAAGAAAGAAAAAGAAAGAAAGAAAGAAAGAAAGAAAGAAAGAAAGAAAAAAGAAAGAAAAAGAAAGAAAGAAAGAAAGAAAGAAAGAAAAATGCTCCTCTCTAGAGTCATCATTACATGGCATATTGCTTACAAGCTGTTTTACTGACATCTTTCATGGTTGAAACACTAAGCAGTTACTTGAGGTATGATGCATTTCAGCAAGTTGTACTGTTTCTTTCAACATGTTCTAATGTTCATTTATGATTATTTGTGATATAACTAGTAGTAAAGAGGAAGAGATGGTTGATCCATGTGCACTAAGCACTGCTGCTTGAACTGAGGTGACTACAGCGATCTGTCATGCCAAATGAAAGTGTCAAAACCACATTTATTGTTTGAATTTCATTATAAAATATACAGAATTTCAAAGCTCAGACTGTGTTTCACATGTCAAAAGTAACAGAGCATTGCGATTATTGAATGATGGATACACTACAAATAATGCTAAATTGTGTTTGCACATTAACTGAAAAATACCCAAAGATCTCAGTTGATCAAAATGAAGACTGAATAAAAACAAGAAATCAATACTGTCAACCAAGCCCTAGCATCCACACAGCTGACATATTTGCATATTCTAGCTTATCCACATTGGGCTCAATCATGAAACTTACATAAATATACGAGTAAATTAGTGAGTAACAAGTAATTTGCACATAAAACAGACCTTATTGAAAACTCTGGATTCACGAATGCTTCATAAACATTTGATAGTTAAACATATGTATGTTAATGAGTTCCAATCATTCGTAAATAGGACATGTATACATAATCCCGGCCTATGAATTACAACTATGCAAGTTACGTGTCCGAGAACGCTGTGGAGTCTTCAGGACTACCTTCTCAGGTTTCGCTCCTATATATTGCATAAATGCAAAAAGGACTAATAGGCTATACGCCTAACAATAAATACTCAATTAATATTTTGTTTGTCCACCAAAGCGTTTTTAGCTGGTTAAAAAATGCCAGGCTCTTTTCTGAAAACGGCCAGCTGGTGACCCTTGAGAATGCTTTTGGTGGCACAGCGTTTTTCCAACTGAGACTAGCATCTCATTTTGAAGAATATTACTGAATATAAAAATGCAGTCACCAGCAATATTAACTTCTCCATTGTTGTTCAGTCATTGTACAAGTAGGATAGTTTGTCAGTGTAGTATTAGTCCTGCCCCTCTTCCATTTATTTTACGGCTGTGTAAAAAGTGACAGTTACAAGCACTGTGTTTTATCCAAAGTTGAACAGGTTTCAACTCTCAGCTACAAAAAAATAAATAAATTAAATTAATAAATAAATAAAGTCAGGACAAACAAACTTGTGAAATATTCTAGCAGGTGTGCATTTCTTTCGTATTAAGTAACATCTTGAAAATACAAACATTTTCATGAATTCGAAAGTTTACATCAGAATGTCTTTACGAACGATTTACACAAAAATTCATTCTACTCATAATACAGATGCTGACAGTTAGCAGGCGCCACTGGAGAAGTTCAAATTAAACATCACCTTATCAGTCAATGAATTCAGCTCTCCAAAATTGTCTCATCGCATATTTCTGGTTGCCGAAATTTCAGTGCATCATCAGTAATCAGGTTTAAACAGTACTATTACATTCAATATATATTAGACAAATAGCCAATCTCATGCAGTGTGGAGAACAATAATTTATTTTATTGCATTAGTCAAGCCATTTAAGGCAGGGGCTTTCAAATCTGTCCTGGAATACAGTAGATTTGTGTTAGGCGCCTTTTTTGTGCCATGGCAAACAAAGTAAATACTACATAAGTAATGGTTAAATGATTACAGAAATGTTATTCATTTTAAGGGTTTAGTGTACAGTCGTGGCCAAAAGTTTTGAGAATAACATAAATATTAGTTTTCACAAAGTTTGCTGCTAAACTGCTTTTAGATATTGGTTTCAGTTGTTTCTGTGATGTACTGAAATATAATTACAAGCACTTCATACGTTTCAAAGGCTTTTATCGACAATTACATGACATTTATACAAAGAGTCAGTATTTGCAGTGTTGGCCGTTCTTTTTCAGGACCTCTGCAATTCGACTGGGCATGCTCTCAATCAACTTCTGGGCCAAATCCTGACTCATAGCAACCCATTCTTTCATAATCACTTCTTGGAGTTTGTCAGAATTAGTGGGTTTTTGTTTGTCCACCCGCCTCTTGAGGATTGACCACAAGTTCTCAATGGGATTAAGATCTGGGGAGTTTCCAGGCCATGGACCCAAAATTTCAACGTTCTGGTCCCCGAGCCACTTAGTTATCACTTTTGCCTTATGGCACGGTGCTCCATCGTGCTGGAAAATGCCTTGTTCTTCACCAAACTGTTGTTGGATTGTTGGAAGAAGTTGCTGTTGGAGGGTGTTTTGGTACCATTCTTTATTCATGGCTGTGTTTTTGGGCAGAATTGTGAGTGAGCCCACTCCCTTGGATGAGAAGCAACCCCACACATGAATGGTCTCAGGATGCTTTACTGTTGGCATGACACAGGACTGATGGTAGCGCTCACCTTTTCTTCTCCTGACAAGCCTTTTTCCAGATGCCCCAAACAATCGGAAAGGTGCTTCATCGGAGAATATGACTTTGCCCCAGTCCTCAGCAGTCCATTCACGATACTTTCTGCAGAAGATCAATCTGTCCCTGATGTTTTTTTTGGAGAGAAGTGGCTTCTTTGCTGGCCTTCTTGACACCAGGCCATCCTCCAAAAGTCTTGGCCTCACTGTGCGTGCAGATGCACTCACACCTGCCCGCTGCCATTCCTGAGCAAGCTCTGCACTGGAGGTGCCCTGATCCCACAGCTGAATCAACTTTAGGAGACCAAAGTTTTGAGAATGACACAAAAACATCCTCCGAGAGCAACTTCTCCCAACCATCCAAGAACAGTTTGGTGACGAACAATGCCTTTTCCAGCATGATGGAGCACCTTGCCATAAGGCAAAAGTGATAAGTAAGTGGCCTGGGGAACAAAACATTGAAATTTTGGGTCCATGACCAGGAAACTCCCCAGAACTTAATCCCATTGAGAACTTGCAGTCAATCCTCAAGAGGCGGGTGGACAAACAAAAACCCACAAATTCTGACAAACTCCCAGCATTGATTATGTAAGAATGGGCTGCCATCAGTCAGGATGTAGCCCAGTAGTTGATTGACAGCATGCCAGGACGAATTGCAGAGGTCTTGAAAAAGAAGGGTCAACACTGCAAATATTGAGTCTTTGCTTAAACTTAATGTAATTGTCAATGAAAGCCATTGGCACTATGAAATGCTTGTAATTTTACTTCAGTATACCATAGTAACATCTGACAAAAAGATCTAAAAACACTGAAGCAGCAGACTTTGTGAAAATTAATATTTATGACATTCTCAAAACTTTTGGCCACGACTGTAGTCTTGTTTAACATTATGTATTCTTCGAAACGAGCTGGCTGCAGAAATCACACAGAACAGAACGAAATGTTATCATCTCATATTAAGTAAACAATCTATTAATGCAATTGAAAACATAAGGCCAATGATATCACAGCTAAAAACAACACTAAAATTAAAGCCATGATTTCAATATTCATAAGTACGTTATTCATATTTAGGTGTCGTTAATACGTCAGTTTTGTACTTTTTAATGTAGAAAATATGTAAGTACTTGTACTTTTAGATGCTGTAAATACGTCAGTATAGTACGTTTTAATGTCTGTGAAAACGTGAGTAAATGTACATTTTGTAGAACCACATTTTAAGTCAAATACATACGAATTATCATGAGACCACATTGGAGGACACAAATTTTTATAATAGGCACTTTCGCATCGCGTAGTTATAAAATTCAGTTCAAGGAAATTGCCAGCATGGTGGCTCCTAGAGAACCAATTTCCCCATCGGGCCGTTTTCCTGGTTGCAGACACAACGATAGCAGGAACTCTACAGTGGCCGACAGCGACATCTTTATTTGTGGCATTTATGTAAACAACCTGTGAATAGAGGACACTGTGATCTTATGTTTTTTTGTTATGTGCAGATAACAGGTAGCTTAATTATCACTTTATTATCACATTATTATCGCTTTTGTCCATGTTCGTGGAGTAAATATTTTTACTCTGCTTATTAAAAATGTCAGGTAGCTGGTGTTTCATGTGTTTGGCCAATCGTTGGTAGTTCCTATAGAACTGTTTTAGACCCTACTCTGAAGTCCGAGCCAATTTAGTTCCCCCAAATAGAGTTCCTAGAACTAAAACTGTTCCTAGTTCCTGTGGTGCAAACACGCCAAAAAGTGGGAAGAAAATACAGTATAAAAACCATTATGCCTATGAGTCCCGGTAATCCACCAATACCAACGTATGTGTGAATGTGTGTGTGTCTAACAACATGCAGTCCATGGACTTGACAATCCATTTTAATGGATAACCGCTGTGAGCGAAATTCCAGAATATAAACAAGTGATATCCAACCAATAAGATGATAGTTTTATTCATATGTGACCTGCATAAGCACATTTTGGTAGGAACCGATCCATTTCTACTGTGCGTGCCAGGGCCAGTTGTGTTTTCACTTCTGGGGATTGATTGGGCCTCCTTGGGGTGTCATCTGGGCAAATGGCCAGGGATTTTCTGCCCGCCAAATACCTTGATCTAAAGCAGGCTCACTGGAGATGTTTAGATGAACAAAGGTGGAGTTTATCAGAGTTTGGAGATGGGAAATGAGCAGCAGTGATGGACCATGTTTTCATATCAAGCTCTCAGCTAACATCCACATTTAAAACTTTATGTATGATAGCCATTGCCATATTTGTTCTGCCTCTTCAGAACATCTGAAATGTTGAGTGATGTTTGTTTCAGGGAGATGTGTTAAGGGCAGGTTTTAGAGTAGCACCGGTCAAACAGTGGAAACGCAGCTTGAAGTCTAAGGCTATTGTCTCTGCCCGGCTTGTTGTTATCCCTGGCTCGCACGGGCCCGCCAGTGGAAAAGCAGCTATTGTAACAATACAGGGCCCTGTTTCGGAACAAACATGGCCTAAAAGACATGTGTATACTATTTGCATGTACAATTTTGTTTGTATTGTTTGGTCTCTACCTGAAACAATTACACTTGTTGTATTCTGCTAGTCGAGACCTTTTCAACAATATATGAAACTATGTCATGTATGATGCTTAATAGATCACAGTAACATGTTTATTTTTAATTTAGGCCACAGCAGCCCAAGACTGGTTGCCCATTGGCCCTTACCAATCATGGCCTCCTAACAATCCCCTTCCTCTGAATTGGCTCTCTCTCTCCTCTCCACCTGTGGCTGGTGTGTGGTGAGCGCACTGGCGCCATTGTATCGTGGCTACACATTGGTGGTGTTTGAGGAGAGATTCCCCATATGATTGTAAAGCGCTTTGGGTGTATAGCAATACACAATAAAGCACTATATAAATGCCTCATTCATTCATATATTTTCGGCTCATATTTTTGTCCTTTTTCTTCATGAACCAAAAAACAGGTTTAATGATAATAGCAAAAAGCTTAAATATCGGGAAAAATATAGGTAAAATTGATTATCGGTCAATCTCTTGTTTAAAGCACATAATGACATTTTCCTATTTTTCATGACCTAGTCTAAAGTTACTATTTATGGTTAAATTCTTAAAGCATTATATAACGCTTTATATATGAGCTAATTAAAAAATAATTAGTGACAATGAATGAAGAACACACTATTTGTATATAGTATATCAATGCATTAAAGTCCCTGTGAAATCCAAATTGAAGTTTTTTGGCTTTTAGTATGAATATGTAAGCCTTAAAGTTATCTGTAAGATAGTGTAATCCAAAACAATGACAAAATTGGCATTTACAAGATCTAAGCATTCAAAACTTGCAGTCTCTTACTTTTGCCAATATGGATCAACGATTTTGATGACATCACCCCAGGGCGCAAATTTCATCTAACAGTAGGGTGGGACAATAAACACAAAATTTCTTGAGCAATTTTTGAAGGGGACACAAATAATACAGACAAAATTGTACTTGTAAGGATAGCTATGCGTACACAGCATGTGTACATATCATGGACCGTGTTTAAATATGAGTTCTGTTCATATGGTTCACCACGCGGTCATATTATAATTATTATTTTGCGTCATCCATAGTATGTTACGTTTCGTCTCAAACAGAGTACGTCTCTTTAGATATTAAATCGCATTAAGCCCACTGATCTGCCACTTAACATCATATTGAGCAAAACCCAACACATAGGTAGGTCTACAATATTAGCCTTATATCAGTTCACACACAGGCTTATCGCCATGTTAGTTGTAGTGGGTGACAAGCTACGGTATTAAGCTTGTTAACCTCATAAATCGCTCATAGAAAAAACATCGGATATTGTCACGAACTCAGCCTCTGTGGCTCCCTCCGATTGCCACCAGAGGGAACCATCACCTGAGTATTAACGTCACGAACTCCATTTCCCATATACGCTGTACCTGTGGCTGATTACTGGCACAGGTGTTTCTCATCACCCTCATCTTTATAAGCTGCTCTCCCTATCACCTCATTGCGAAGTCTTGTCTTGCCATGCAAACATTTCCGAGCGTTTACCCCGTGTATGACCTGGACTAGTTACTGGACTCTGATTCTCTGCTGCCTGCCGACTCTGATTCAATCTGTTTTGTTATTTGATAACCCTGAGTGTTTTTTGCCAGCCCTGATCCTTAGCCTGAACTATGACTTTGATTCTGCCCTGTCTACGTTGTGTTTGAAACCCGTGATTGAACTCTGCCTGTTTGACTTGCATTCTGTATTAATAAAGCTGCACATGGATCCTAACACCACTGGCTCCTCGTTACAGAAGACTTCGCCATGAGGTGATAGGGAGAGCAGCTTATAAAGGTGAGGGTGATGAGAAACACCTGTGCCAGTAATCTGCCACAGGTACGGGGTATATGGGAAATGGAGTTCGTGATGTTAATACTCGGGTGATGGTTCCCTCTGGTGGCGATCGGAGGGAGCCACAGAGGCTGAGTTCGTGACAGAGATCATAATTTTTTTGTCATGATTAATTTATTAATGATCCAGCATCATCTGTATTAAAGAGAAATAACCTTTTCACTTGATGTTTAAAGAGAATAAAATAGCCTTGACAGCCTAAGTTACTTACACATAACTAACTGTTACTAAGGAACTTGCTCTCTCCCACCAGACTCGTGTGGGTGTATCGGTAAAAGAGGAAAGCAGGCAGTGGACCAAACTACTGTGAGGCAAGGGAGGGGGGAATCAAACTCAAACTTTTTTCAAACTCAACGAAATGGAAACCACATGTATGCACATTAGTGTAGCAGAAGATAATCAGATCTCAAAGCAGTTACACGCGGCATCGGCATCGTCCATGACAAAACACCTAGTGTAGAAGAAGCTGAAGCACTAGAGACCTTTGAACAGAAAGTGAGCTTTAAAGACGGGCGCTACCTAGTGGAGTTGCCGTGGAAACATGACAGAGACACATCAGAACTTAAATGACGACTGTAATGTTGAAAGAAAAAGGTTCGAAGCTCTCAAGAAAAGATTTAGAACTGACAATGTTCTCTATGAGAGATACAATGATGTGATTCAAGAATATCTGCAGCAAGAGATTTGTGAAGAGGTAAAGGACACATCAACTGTAGAGCAGGCTAGCACAGTGAAGTATTTCATGCTACACCATCCAGTAATCTGAGACGATAAGGAAACAACCAAACTGAGAATTGTGTTTGATGCGTCTTCATATGAAGAGGGTTCACCCTCCCTCAATGACTGTTTACTTATCGGGCCTAACTTGAACCCAGACTTACTTCACGTGCTTATTAAATTCCACCTTCTCAGCTGATATTGCAAAGGATTTTCTGCAACTAGGATTGAAAGAAAAGGATAGAGACGTTGTGAGGTTCTTATGGAACTACGATCCCTCATCACAGAACTCTAAAGGGGAGCCTTGCATCATGAGAATGAACAGAGTTGTGTTTGAAGTTGCATCTAGCCCCTTTCTGTTGGCAGCAACAATTAGAACTCATCTTAAACCGTATGAGTCTGAACAGCCAACAACTGTAGCAATACTCCAGGAATGACATGGAATTGATATGGAGGCATGACCACTTGCGACAAGTGCTGGATGTTCTGGAAAGGAAAGAGAGTACTAAGAGGAGTGTACTTCAAATCTCATCACGTATATTTGATCCAATAGGTTTCCTAACACCCTATACTATCCGTGTAAAATGTCTGTTCCAAGAAATGTGGGAGCGAGGTCTCAAGTGGGATGTAGAACTACCCCCAGATTTAGCACACAAATGGAAGCAGTGGTGTGATGAGTTGCCACAACTACACCTCTTGGCCATACCCAGATGGTATAGCATATTGACAGACCAGCAAGAGACAACAAGGCTCCATGTCTTTTGCTATGCAGGTGAAAGAGCTTACTGTGCAGTCGGATATCTACAAGGCAAGAGTGAGACTGCAGAAATTAATTCAACTCTGGTAGTCTCAAAGTCCAGAGTTGCGCCACTAAAGAAAATGACGCTTCCTCGACTGGAGCCAATAGGAGCCTTGATAGGAGCCAGGCTAGCCCATAATCTGTTAAAGGCTCTAAAGATCAGAGAAAACCATCTCTATATGTGGACAGACTCAATGATAGTCTTGAACTGGATCCGTAGTTCGGCACAGAAATGGAAGCCCTTTGTGGCAAATCGAGTGAGGGAGATTCAAAGCTTCACTAAACCAGAATCATGGTCACACTGCGATGTCAAACATAATCCAGCAGACCTGCCAACAAGAGGACAATCTGTTAACAGTTTGACTGATAATCAGTTGTGGTGGAATGGACCTGATTTTCTCCAGTCAGTGAATCTAGTAGTCTCAGCAGACGTAGAGCTTCCAGAAGAAGAGGTAAACGCAGAACTCAGATCTAAATTCCAAGTCGCAGTGCAGTTTAGCAGCACAGAAAAAAGAGAGCTGTTGCTTGCTCAGTAAACTCAGTACTGTTCTCAGAATAACAGCATGGGTACAGAGATTCGTCACCAATACACGCTCAAGCATAAAGAACCGTGGAGAGCTTTCTGCAGAAGAGTTAATGGCAGCTGAAGTGTATTGGGTTAGAATGACTCAGGAGACATTTGAAAGAGAGATGAATTTGCTTAAGGAAGGACAGTGTGTACATAAAGACTCAAAGATCAAAGAACTTAAACCATTCCTTGATGAAAAGGGTCTGATCAGTGTGGGAGGAAGGCTGCAGCTATCTGATCTCAACTTCAGAGAGCAGCACCCATGGATACTACCTGCTAAACAAAGGTATAGTGAACTTAATTCAAAAGTGTCATGAGAAGAGTTTGCATTCAGGTACAAGAGATACACTCATACAGATCAGAGACAGATTCTGGATCTTGGGGGGTAGACAGGGTAGACAGCTCGTCAAGCAGATTGTCGGAAGGTGTCCCATCTGCAAGAGGTTTAAGGCTAAACCAGCACAACAGGCTACCGCACCCTTACTGAGAGACAGAGTCATTGAATCTCCCCCATTTGAAACCACTGGTGTGGATTTTGCTGGGCCGCTCATGGTGAAGACCAATAATAGGTACCAGTAAAGCCTACATAGCACTCTTCACTTGTGTGGTCACTAGGGCCATACATTTGGAACCGAATCAAAGTACAGAGAACTTCCTTTTAGCATTAAAGAGGTTCATTGCAAGGAGGGGACTTTGCAAGGTCATATACTCACATAAAATACATAGCTGTGCGAGCAGCCTGGTAGGGCGGTTTCTGGGAACGTCTTGTGAGGTCAACAAAGTTGTGCCTTAAGAGAATCTTAGGGAAAGCCTCATTAAATTTTGAAAAATTTAACCACCATCTTAACTTTAGTAGAAGCCATGCTAAATTCAAGACCTCTCACTTACATTCACACTGAGCTGAATGAACCTCAGCCATTGACTCCTGCTCATTTTCTGGTCGGCAACCGACTTACATCTTTGCCGCTCAGAGTTGAGAGACCTTGACAAAAAGATGAAAATACAGTCAGAGGTTGTTGAATGAATTTTGACTCGTTGGCGCATTGGGGGGGGGGGGGATGTTGCAATTTATTAGTTGCAGTTAATTAACACTGAACAATAATAAGTATAAGTTTGTTTGTGATTGTTGTTAACCTTCACAATATATTCAAACAAACTACACTGAGAGACGACGAAGGGTGGAGTATGCTGGGTTCATTGGCCTGCTGCGTGCCGTCTATGTTTGTTAATTTTTTTATCGTCATTTGGTTTCTCACAAACTTTGTTCAGTAAAGGTTCCTGCAATGCAGAAAGGTTCCAGTCTCATCTTTTCACTCCAAACTATATCACACCATTTACAAAATCCTTACAGTAAGACCTGTATAAAATCTAGTGATCATGGGCTGTCTCATATAGGCTATTGCATAGTAATGTGACCGTATTAAATGTTTTTTTTTTGACCATAACAAGCAGACTAAAAGTAAAACGTGACCATTTTGCAAACAATTTATTTGCTATGCTTAGTAATGGAAAAGAATGCTAGACATAGCATAATTTATTTTATATTGACTTGAATGAAACGAATGACTTGTGGATTGATGTGAATGCTAGCAAGCAGGAATAATGCTCAGAATGCTTGTAGATGAAACATTTCCGATGACGTTCATCACCATGGATTGATTTTTTTCTGGTTATAAGAAAAGGTAGGATAAGGATTTAATTGTGAACTGTTAGTAGGCTACTGATTTTATGATTTATTGTTCTACGGCATTTGATTCCACACCATAGACTGTAAAAAAAAAAAAGTCCACACGTGCAACTAGAAGTGACAGCCTGGTGAATAATCTGCATTATAAAAAAGAAAAAAAAATCTTTAAAGATTATTCGCGTTTACGTATTGCTGCCCAGTCTTTACAGTGCTTTGTTATTTGAAGCTGTTTGGTAGATCGCGATCTATCTAATTCGTTTGTCTACACAGTAACTTAAATGCGGCAGACTTTAATGGACAAAAAAATAAATAAATAAAAAATAAGTCAGAACACTGTATATCTCCAAGCCGTAACCGTAACTTCATTTTGACGTGCAATTAAACAAAGTCAGAACGCCGTAACTCATTTTGAGCGCAAAGAGCAGTAACTGGTGCTATACGGTGTTCTGCCTTGGTTTCTCCGGGGCTTTTCGAAGTTACGGTTAAGACCACCCATTATTTTCTCAGAAAAACAAAGAAATTGACTCAAGACCCTGCTGAAAAACAATAGAACCCTGCCCAAAACACAATAGAAACTGTAATGGTTTTAATGGTTATAATGGGAACTGTATTGGTTTTAATGGAAACTATAATAGTGCCTACTGGTATGTGATGGATTCTATTGGTGGGATGTTAAATCCTATTGGAAAAATGCCCAAAACACACTACAAAAAGGAATTTTGTAATGGTTTTACTGGAAAAAGCTAATGGTTTATAATTGTATTTTAATGGAAACCATTGGAATTTATGTGATGGTTTCTATTGGGCTTCTATTGTTTGTTTGTTTTAGCAGGGGATACTTATGCACATGATAAAATATGTCTAGAATGTCCCAAAAATATCAATAACCAAAATCAAAATTACAGTCTTTTGACTTTGCACGGCAGAATAGTGATGTTGTGCTTTGCAAACACCACTAAAATGTTTCACATGCTTCTCATTTTGCCTGCTGTCTTTTTGGGTCACTAAACAGATAGTAACAACAGGCACCAGTCACCCAACACTGAAGGAAACCTGAGCCAGTACTGGGTTTGTCTCAGTACTGTTCTCAGTAAAAGGAATGGCATACTTTAACCTACTTTATGGAGAAGAAAAAAGAAAAAGAAAAGAACTGCCAAGAACACTGCATACTCACAGAAGACTCCATAGAGTTTTCCCTACATTTAATTTCCAAATGGTTTGTTTAGCCATATTTCAAAACCATTACAAAACAGTCTAAATACGCACACCTGATTGCAATCTATTTTAATGTTGTTTGGTAATTATAAACCAACAGTATAAACCAACAGTTAGACTTATACTTGGTTATCATATTGCAATCTGTTTCGTGTTGTTTAGGAACACCTCTTATCTATGGTAGAAGTGCTGTAATGTATGGTCCTTGGGGCCTTTTATTGTTTTACTGTGATTTCTACCATTTGTTGTTATGTTTTAGCATTTGTATGCAGAGGTGGATGAAGTACACAAATCAAGTACTTGAGTAAAAGTACCCAGATACCCTAATACAGGGGTGCTCAATCTTGCTCTTGGCAACAGACTGTCCTGCAAATTTCAGCTCCAAATCTAATCAAGCACAACTAAAGCAACTAATTATGATCTTCAGGATCGCTTGAAAATTAAAGGCAGGTGTGTTTGATTAGAGTTGGAGCTTAACTTTGCAGGACACTCGACACTTTGCACTCCTTCCCTAATAAAATATTACTCCAGCAAAAGTATTAAGTACTCCTTTTCAATTTACTTAGGTAAAAGTACAAACATAATAAATGTTTAATGTACTTAAGTACTCAAGTCAAAATTACTGATTGATGAATATTTATTTATTTTGCAATTTTATATACTCTATCCTCCTGCTAAAAATTCATTCAAATTACTGATAATTCAATTGTGCAAACATGTGAAAATAACATCATATAGTGTTTCCACCTTTTTCTTATGCCCCATAATGCTTTGCCCAAATTATGGGAGTAAATTCCGTTTACAGTGTAAACAATCAGCAAAAGGTTCACTCTATGAACGCAATAAGCATTTTCAAAAACATTGGGTACAATGAAGTGACATTTTACTCACCCTTCAACCATCGAGCATTAAAAGCAAATTTAAAAGTGTAAAAGCATAAACAAATTACTTTCAACATACAATGAATAACTCTTAAAGATCCTCCTTCTAGCCACAACAATATTATGCATGTTAAATATCATTAAAGTAATATATGTCTTTTTGTTACAATTTTGTAACAATGACATTTTACAGCATCCGTGTGAAGACAAACCTGGAAAGAGACATGAGGATTTGGGGAGAAAAATGAAAGGAGTCTTAGTGCATTCCAGGGAATTATTCATGGTTTATATTGTAAATTAAATTGGGAGAGCAGACCACAAATGCACAGTATATGTTGTCTTTTTTCATTTACTTACAGCAGAATGTAAGGGAAACATGAAAATAATCAGGAGGAAAATAATGTAGTGGGCTGAAAAGAGCTATATTGTTTTTGTATCGCCATTAATATCTCAAACGTAAGGTTATTTTCCTGATTTCTGAAAATATAAAATGAATGAAAATGTCCAGTCCACTCAGTCAAAATGATGGATAAGGATTATTTGTTGCGCAATCTTATGATTTAAAATGATTTGTTGCAGTCTTTTTGAGTGGAACATCCCCAAACCGGAAGTGCTTCCCATAATTTAAACTGCAGCAGGCTTGTTAGGAAAAATGTGGATAGAAATGGAGAAGAACAAAAGGTGTGTTGCCAAATATAAATAGCCTATACAATATAAAAACAAAGCTTACATTGGACAAAATGTGTTAGCATTTTAAGAAAAATGTTATACAAACATACTACTTTTACATTATTTGAAAGGGGTAGATGCATGGACATTAAATTGCATTATTTTAATGTTATATTTTGTTTTTGAATAAAGCCTACCCTATTCAGATGGTAATACACAAATATGGACATGTCTATATTCAAGCATTTCATACAGTGTGCTTAAACAAGCCCGTCAGACTTGTGAATTTAGTGAATTGTTAACTTTAGACTCACTCTGACCAGATCATTTGAATCAGTCAAATGCGAAATGCAAACTGATTTAACAGGCTCACTTAAAAGAATCAGCTTGTTCATGATTCGGACATCGCTATCACATCTTAGCATGTGATGATTTCTTCAGTTCAAAATTACGAAGAACGTGTTTTTATGAAATGTAGTGGAGTAAAAAGTACAATAATGTGATTTGGAATGTAGTGAAATAAAAGTAACAGTGTATCAGAATTAACATACTCAAGGAAAGTACAGACACTTGAAATTTGTACAGTGCTGAAGTAAAAAATACTTCCTGTGGTTACTGTTCACCACTGCTTGTATGTGTGTAACTATCCTCTTGCTACAATATTAATGACTTGGCTAGTTAGATTAAAAAAATTGACAAAATTTGATGTCTTAACAAAGACAAGCTGAAAATAACTTTAAAAATCTTGCAGTTTGAAAGTTTTACTCTGGGAATAACCTCAACAAAAAATGCTGATGGTATCTTTTTAACACATTGCTAGCATTTAACACATTTCATGATTTAACATGTTGCTAACATGCTTGAGCAGGTTGCTAGCATGCTTTAACATTTTTAAAAACTAAATTCAGGCCCTGTGTTAGCATTAGCTCAGAAGTGTACAATACACCCTGTTTTCTCTAGGTAACTTCCTCTGCATGTGCAGCATCTAATCCACCTGAAAGAAGAATATCCATACAATTTCTAACTCACTTTCTGCTGCTCCCATTAGGGGACATCACAGTGGATTAACTGCATATTTATTTGGCACGTTTTATGCTTGACGCCCCTCCTGACGCAACCTACACTGAGACTGCACTGAGAGTACAGTAACACGTGCAAGGACATCCCTACGAGAGGCCTACATGTATTCACAACCTCTGTACAGCTGCTTAACAGAGAGGTAACAAAAAGGCACTATGTTGCTTGGAAACATTTATCAATGCAGGGCGGCTCACGTGAGAGCTTACAGCAAACTGACACAAAACACACAGAGCTGTGAAGTAAACAGACAGAACTATGTGGCATATTTGACTTGTCAGTGAGAAAAGAAAATTGATTTTTTTTTGTGTCAGATAAGTTTTGATGTTTTGTGTATTTAAATTAATAGTTTTATTAAAAAGATCTGATAACACCCTCACCCTTGTGTTGTTCAAAAACCTGTATGACTTTCATTTACTGAAAGCAATGTTAGACAGAATGACAGCCTTTGTCACCATTCACTCATTGTACAAACAAAAGTGAAAGTGGATGGTAACTGAGGCTGTTAGGCAGAATGTTAAATGACTGACATCTATTTCATGGAAGAAGGACATTCTACAAGTTGGGAAGGTGAATAAATAATGACAGGATTTAAACTGTGGTGAACTATCCCTTCAACTTACATATCTTACTGGAAACACATTCAAAAAAAATATTTAATGCTTATTTTTCTTTTTTGAAAGAGAAACACAAAACTACCATCTAACTGTCAGCTCTTAAGTTTATTTTCTCTGCTTACCCTGATAGCACACGTACATCTCTGAGACGTCTATTTGACGTCTGCATTTACATCTGCAAGACGTATTTTTTAGGCTGTTTGCTCATCTGCAATACGTCTATAGGACGTCTCCTTTTAGATGTCAAATAGACGTCTATTAGATGTCTTTAAGATGTTTATGATTTAGAGTGTATGTAAAACTGACATCTTACAGACGTCTGTCAGACGTTTATAGACAGCAGATGCTTTCCAGATCAACAGATCTTTAACAGACATCTTGCAGACGTACGTGTGCTATTTGGGTACATACATTTAGTACTGACTGTGTTCCTCACCATTTTCAACCAGCAACAACACTTATGTGTGGAGTACAAATCACAGTAAAGGGAAGTAGAACCTGCCAAACCAGGTTTTCGGGTCTGCATAACTCAATAAAAAAATTGCAGCCTTCCAACATCTTGTGTGTGTGTGTGTGTGTGTGTGTGTGTGTGTATGTGTTTCCCCCTATAATTAACCAAATGTACGATGCCTTGTCACACACAAACCCCTCTCCTGTAATAACAACTTAATAACTAACGTGCAAATTATAGCTGTTATTCAGAGACTAACATGAAATAACTATTTAAAATATCAAAACTAAATTGATCGACTTACCTCAGTAAATATTCAGTCAGTCATTCATTCATTCATTTATTTATTGCACTTAATTACTTATATACATATACTATTACTTCTAGGGCAAAAACATATTCATTTGTAGCATTATTTGGCGGAACTGTTCAAAATGACTCACAAATTGCTATTACTTACTATAGACTAGTATTTACCTATTAAGTAAATAAATAAACACACTGAACATGATGGAGGTAAAAATAGTAAATAAATAAAAAGACAATAGAACAGGAAGAACCTGTCATGTCACATACAAAAGACCTCAAAAAGGCCAGCCCAAAAAAAAAAAAAAACCTAACCATTTGGCAAGAAAGGTTGCCACTGGAGTGATACAGAGCAGGCAAAGTTACTGACATTTGTGGCCTCAAACGTTTGATATAAAATCCTGATTGCCTAATGTAAGGACCTGAACAGAATATGTGTGACCCTGGACCACAAAACCAGTCTTAAGTGTCAATTTTTTGAAATTGAGATTTATACATCATCTGAAAGCTGACTAAATAAGCTTTCCATTGATGTATGATTGATGAACTATTTGAAAAGCTAGAATCTGAGGGTGCAAAAAAATATAAATATTGAGAAAATCGCCTTTAAAGTTGTCCAAATGAAGTTCTTAGCAATGCATATTACTAATCAAAAATTAAGTTTTGACAGTAAGAAGTTTACAAAATATCTTCATCATTTTGACCCATACAATGTATTTTTGGCTATTGCTACAAATATACCCCTGCGACTTAAGACTGGCATTGTGGTCCAGGGTCACATATGTATATGTATATAAATTTCACACTCGTAGAAGTGAGATATGGCTGTATATCGGCACGGCTGTGTTTTGGCCGTATATACAGCCAGATCTCACATCTACGAGTGTGATATTGCATTTATACAACAGTTTGACGGAATGAGTGTGTAAATACATAAAAAAAAATAACAATGGAGTGTCTTTAAAAGCCCTCTTCTCTGTGAACTACTTCCTTTCGCCACAGATTCAAATCTAAAGTTGACAGTTTAACAGCTGAGCCCAAATCTCCATTACTAATTCGAAAACGTCACTTTAGAACTAGTAATGAAGGAACGTTGAGTTGCTTCATTGAAAGCTTATTGTATTACTGTATTAAAAGCTCACTGTATTATGTAGAGTATTATGAGAGAGAGAGAGATGGACTGGGCAAGTGTGATTACCTGCATCTGATACAGCATTCATTCTTTAGATTGGTCTCGTATTCACAATAAACATTAGTTTGAATATCTGCTGAGGAAAGCGTTATCTTTGTCGTAACGTTAATATCCTTTCATCTGTTAAGGATGATTTTGCTGCTCAGTGCATTTGTTTGCTGCATCAAGCTGTTGTTGAAACTAAAAATAACTTCCATTTATAGCGTTTAAAACTTTTCAATGTAAAAGTCTTTACTGCTGACTCATAAAACCGGTCTCATCGCCATCTAATGGCAGGACAATGTAACTAAAATTGCCATCACAAACGCACCGTTTCTCAATACTAAACACTATTATTAAATACTATTATTTATATAAAATATTATTTATTTAATAATAATAATAATATTCAATAAACAACAACAACAGCCATCATAAAAGTTGCTAGGAAATTCAGTCAAAAGTACAAAGGCAGCACTATGATATACAGCATTGAATTTACAAAAACATGAGATTTTGCCTAAACTATCTTCACTGGAACAAATAATAGATTAATGAGACCAAAGACAACCATTAGATTTACCCATAACAAATTAAATCTCATGTGTAACCACTACAGAGACATCAGAGCCAGTGATAAATTCCAGAAGATCTAGGTGAGGCGCTCTCGAGTGGATTCATGAGTACTGACTATCTGGAGCTCACATATCCAAAAACGTTGATGCAAACTTTCAAATAGACATAATCTTTATTAATAAACTACATATTTGAACTAGTCTATAATAGGGCTGGGTATCGAGTTCAATACTTTTTAGGCACCAACCGAACTGCCTCGATACCATCGAGTATCAAAAAAGGTCTTGTCGTTCGGTCCCAAACTTCGATACCTAAGGGGTTAATCTTGTCAACGTCAGTGAGCCAACTGCAGGGGGCTTGAGAGTTTAATGAAAAGCTTTATTTTTAAATCATTTTAAAACAAAGTCCCTTTCAAGGAAAGTCTCTTCGCTCGGCGGCCATATTTGCAATGCCTTCGGGCAGCTCATACAAGACCAAGTCCTATCTTAAAGGAACACTCCACTTTTTTTGGAAATAGGCTCATTCTCCAACTCCCACAGAGTTAATAAGTTGAGTTTTACCGTTTTTGAATCCATTCAGCCGATCTCCGGATCTGGCGATAGCACTTTTAGCATAGCTTAGCATAGATCATTGAATCCTATTAGACCAGTAGCATCGCGTTCAAAAACGATCAAAGAGTTTCGATAGTTTTCCTATTTAAAACTTGACTCTTCTGTAGTTATATCGTGTACTAAGACCGGCGCGAAATGAAAAGTTGCGATTTTCTAGTCCTATTTGGCTAGGAACTATACTCTCATTCCGGTGTAATAATCAAGGAACTTTGCTGCCGTAACATGGCCGCAGCAGGCGCAGTGATATTACGTAGCGCCTGAAAGTAGTCCCCAGCTATATTATAACTAGTTACCTAGCTGGGGACTACTTTCAGGCGCTGCGTAATATCACTGCGCCTCCCGCGGCCATGTTACGGCAGCAAAGTTCCTTGATCGGTCTTAGTACACGATATAACTACAGAAGAGTCGAGTTTTAAATAGGAAAACTATCGAAACTCTTTGATCGTTTTTGAACGCGATACTACTGGTCTAATAGGATTCAATGATCTATGCTAAGCTATGCTAAAAGTGCTATCGCCAGACCCGGAAATCGGCTGAATGGATTCAAAAACGGTAAAACTCAACTTATTAACTCTGGGGGAGTTGGAGATTGAGCCTATTTCCAAAAAAAGTGGAGTGTTCCTTTAATGAATGGGGAAACCTAAATCTCAAAAACTGCTTGCTGAATTTGCAATTAAATTACATCAAATCAGCAACAAAAATCTGAAATTGATTGCCCCATGAATGTTGTTTCTTAAAAAGCTTATTCTTCAGGCTAGACCAGCCAATGCGCATGCATAGTCATAACGCGCTTATGACTGTGCATGCGCATCGGCTGGTCTAGCCTCAGGTTTCTATGGGAACCGGAGATTCTAACGGGCGCTGCAGTGACACAATGATTTTTCCAATCAGCGATTGACTCTTTCATTTAGAAGGTGGGACTATTCCTCCAAATTGCGTGTTGCAACTTTGCTCCCATTCATAAGTGAACAGTCTTTGTATTTCTATAGACATTCCCTGCGTCCCAATGTGCATACTATCCACCCTATCTGCCCTAAATAGTATTGAAAATTACTACTATCACATAGAATTTAGGATGGATATGCACACTGGGGCGCAGGCATGGTTTTAAAATAGCAATTAAAATTAGGGATGTTCTTTTTAACCGTTTAACCGTTAACCGACCGATAATAATTTTAACCGATTAATACAATCAGTTAAACGGTTTGAAGTCACTTATTTATTTTTTTCAGTAATTTCTCAAGATATTTTAAAAGGTTTACTGCATGGTTAAAATAAGCTACGCGTATAAAACAAAAAAAGAGAGAGAATTTGGCGTTTTTTAGAGAGAGAGAGAAAAAAATTATTTCATTCAGAAATAGGCCGACGCGAATTACAAATATTATAAACACTGTAAACATAGCTATGCTTTTTTAGTTCTCCTCACTCCACAAAAAATCCTTTTAATTAACAGTAGGCTATTTAGAAAAGAACAAGAATTAAAAATGTAAGAAGCTATAGCTATATAAACAACAAACCAAAATGAATTAAGGCTAAAACGAAACTGAAACCAATGTTGGGTCTCTCGTTCGACACAAAATCAAATGTTTCCGCGATGTATTTGAATGCCAAAATATTATTTACCTTTTATGTATAGGCCTACTTCACTCAGGTTCCGGTATCCACCTAAAACAAAATGTTTTACATAACTTCACGGCGGTACGGTGATAACGCTTAACGGCACAGATTTTACTACATATTTAAACTGAGCAGTGTTTTTTTTTTTTTTTTTCCTGTTTGACTGATTGTTTTTTTATACATTGCCAATGCCTTGCATTGTCAAGGTAGAATGCTTAACTGTGTGCGGCGCTGGAGAAATTGCTTGATTTTTTTTTTTCCCCTTCTAACAGTGGAAGCAACTAGCCTACTCCTTTTAGTCATGAAGATAATCGGAATTTTAAAAGGTTAGGGTTGTTTGCTGCTTTTTGCGCATGTAAAATTAATCCCCGGAAAACAAATGTTAGTATTTTTAACGGGTCACAGACACTTATTCTTTCTAATTTAAAATAATCTTGTCGGTTAACGGTTATTAATCGGTTAACGAGCGTCGGTTGTCGGTTAGGAAAAATACCCGAAATGAACATCCCTAATTAAAATAAAACACTTACTAAAAAAAATTGCCATGCAACCATTAAGCAACATCAAAGAAACCGTGAACATGCAAATGTGATACTTAATTATTGAAATATTTATTTTAAAATTTCAGGGGTGCTTAAATTATATACTTAAAGTATATTTAGCGAATGAGGTTTAGATGACAAAAAGTTTTGGAATGCCTTCATTACATGTAAATAAGAAATAATGTGAAGTGAAAGTGACATGTGGCTAAGTATGGTAACCCATACTCGGAATTAGTGCCATCCTAAGTGCACACACACAGCAGTGAGCGCATACACACACACACACACACACACACACACACACTGTTCTTGCTCAAGGTCACTTCAGTCGTGGTTTTGAGGGTGGAGAGAGCGCTGTACATTCACTCCCCCCCACCTACAACAATCCCTGCAGGTACCGAGACTCGAAACGGCAACCTTTGGGTTACGAGTCCGACTCTCTAACCATTAGGTCATGACATCCCCACATGACTTGTATGCATTTTAATGAATTTGTATGCATTTTAATGAATTTGTATGCATTTCAATGAATTTGAAAGACAAAAGCCTGCCAAAGACATAACATAAACCTGAAATGATTTTCGTAAATCCAGTGGTCAAATGCTGTAAAACTGGACTGTATATAATCGGTAAGCTATTGTAGAAAGGAAAATTTAAAAGATGAAAAAGAGAAATTAGGGAGAATCAATGAATTATGAATAATTTATTGCTATTGTGTGAATATGTAATCATGTAATCCATAAAAAAGTAACTGTAGTCTGGTTACGAGTATTTTAAAATGTGACTTGCTCTAATTACAAATATTTAATTTTTGGAATCTGATTATATAATCCAGATTACATGTAATCAGTTACTACCCAGCTCTGCGAAGCAGTCTGCTCTTGCCCAGCACCGCGTCAAGTTGAACACACCTTCTAGTTTACACTGGTTACACTCGAGATATGGCTCTCACATGAGGCTGTAGCGTGAAAGCGTCCCAACCCCCTTATTCTGAGTTCACACTGCACAGTTTTTGCTATGATGCAGTGTGAATTATCAAAGAGGCAATCTGAGAGAATCGTCGACACCCGTGAAATATTTGGCATGCTAAATATCTGGACCTGTCGGCAATTCACAATCCTGCTGTGTGAAATGAGTTCTGAAACATACATCGTCGATGACCTACAGCCAATGAGAGAGAAAGATACAGGGCAGCAGGAAGTTCAGGGAGGACCTATGCGTTTTTTAAATTGTTATTAAGCAATTAGCCATATGTACAAACGACGTGGCAATATCAGTACATTTTTGCATTAGAATGAACAGAACAGGTGCATGACGAAATAGGTGCATCTCAAATTAGAATGTTGTGGAAAAGTTCATTTATTTCAGTAATTCAACTCAAATTGTGAAACTTTTGTATTAAATAAATTCAATGCACACAGACTGAAGCAGTTTAAGTCTTTGGTTCTTTTAATTGTGATGATTTTGGCTCACATTTAACAAAAACCCACCAATTCACCATCTCAACAAATTAGAATATGGTGACATGCCAATCAGCTAATCAACTCAAAACACCTGCAAAGGTTTTCTGAGCCTTCAAAATGGTCTCTCAGTTTGGTTCACTAGGCTACACAATCATGGGGAAGACTGCTGATCCGACAGTTGTCCAGAAGACAATCATTGACACCCTTCACAAGGAGGGTAAGCCACAAACATTCATTGCCAAAGAGGCTGGCTGTTCACAGAGTGCTGTATCCAAGCATGTTAACAGAAAGTTGAGTGGAAGGAAAAAGTGCGGAAGAAAAAGATGCACAACCAACTGAGAGAACTGCAGCCTTATGAGGATTTTTCACAAGGAATGGACTGAGGCTTGACACAGACGTGTCAAGGAATTTGGCTACAGTTGTCGTATTCCTCTTGTTAAGCCACTCCTGAACCACAGACAACATCAGAGGCGTCTTAAGCCGGGCTCACACTGTGCGATTTTTTAAAAATTCCTTTAGGATTGTACTTGTCAGACTGCACGAACATGATGATCATGTCACACTATGGGATCTCAGTTGTCATTAATGTCAAACTGTACGACAGTCAAGACGAGTTAAAAATGGGTGCGCGCAAGAAAACTTGTCCGGAGTTTTACATTATCAACCCATACACGTCCAGTGACTGCGAACTGCATTGCACGCAGGGCCGAAATGTTGGCTGTCATGAAAAGTATATGAACGGTGGCAATACCGGTTTGTTTAAGAAGAATAGTGTATGTATTCATACACACCCACATGAAAACAGCGGCGCAACCAGTGTTTATATAAAAAAGAAACATATCAGGTGAATTCTGTGAGCGGAGGACGAGAGCGCCGGAATTTATGGCTGATAGAATAATTCTCAAGCATTAATTCTGCTCATAGCTTGCCTTGAAAAACAGAGACAGTTTGATAGTCTGGAGAAAGGGTGGAGAAGCTCATAGCCCAGGTCACACCGGTGTGATCAGTCTTGGCTGGTCCCAGGAGCGTACGATCACACCGGTGTGATTAGAACGTTCAGTGAGTCACGTCATCAACTGCTGAATTCAAATCTGCTTTCTGGTGCGGAGCCAGATCGGACGCGTGGAGCGCTTGTCATATTATCACAAATATTCATTGTTTTCAACCATATAATGCTTTTTAGGTTTCAGACATTTAAATACACATAAGTACTAGCAAAACCATACATTTATAGTTTGTAAAATACACGCTGATGTCTATGGAAGCAGCAACAATGATCCTTACAAATATAATCTGACGACATGTTTCATTGATATCATATATAGATTGTGTAGATAACTTTAAAGTTTACTCTGCTCTTCTCCCAGTTTAACCGGAGACTTACTTTAATGTGTTTCGGGAGGAGAGGATGAATTTACGTGTTGTTAATCCCACAGCTCGGATTCAGCGCGAACAAACATGGCGGCGCCCATCAGCCGGTATAGATCAACTAACACAGTCATTATAAAAGTATTTAAACTGTCAAATACATTTACTTGCACATATTTCAGAATCGGAATATCAGATATTTCATAATATAGGGAGTATGTTTGTAAATACTAATGATCAAAAAAGGAAAAACGAAATAAAAGTGATCCATGTGTCATATAGCACTATTGTGGCCGCGGTGTGTCACATAACAAGCATGACACATCGCCATGGAAACAATAAGGCTATACATTCTAAAATAACGGTCGCCGGAAAAAACTCACGCTGGAGGCTCAGCTAAAATATTTTAAACTCACGTGTGAAAGGGTTAAGTTTCCACAGTCTGTGATGATTTGGGGTGCAATGTCATCTGCTGGTGTTGGGCCATTGTGTTTTTTGAAAACCAAAGTCACTGCACCCGTTTACCAATAAATTTTGGAGCACTTCATGCTTCCTTCTGCTGACCAGCTTTTTGAAGATGCTGATTTCATTTTCCAGCAGGATTTGGCACCTGCCCACACTGCCAAAAGCACCAAAAGTTGGTTAAATGACCATGGTGTTGGTGTGCTTGACTGGCCAGCAAACTCACCAGACCTGAGCCCCATAGAGAATCTACGGGGTATTGTCAAGAGGAAAATGAGAAACAAGAGACCAAAAAATGCAGATGAGCTCAAGGCCACTGTCAAAGAAACCTGGGCTTCCATACCACCTCAGCAGTGCCACAAACTGATCACCTCCATGCCACACTGAATTGAGGCAGTAATTAAAGCAAAAGGAGCCCCTACCAAGTATTGAGTACATATACAGTAAATGAACATACTTTTCAGAAGGCCAACAATCCACTAAAAATGTTTTTTTTTTTGTTTTTTTTATTGGTCTTATGAAGTATTCTAATTTGTTGAGATTCATTGAATTGGTGAGTTTTTGTTAAATGTGAGTCAAAATCATCACAATTAAAAGAACCAAAGACTCATACTACTTCAGTCTGTGTGCACTGAATTTATTTAATACACGAGTTTCATAATTTGAGTTGAATTACTGAAATAAATGAACTTTTCCCACGACATTCTAATTTATTGAGATGCACCTGTATATTGATATACACATGTGGTCAGAATTGTTGGTACACTTGGTAAATATGATCAAAGAAGGTTGTGAAAATAAATGTGCATTGTTAATTCTTTTGATCTTTTATTTAAAAAAAATAAAATAAAATATAATCTAAGCTTTCATTGGAGAATAATAATTTAAAATTTGTTTTTTTTTTGTTTTTTTTTCTCAAATACATGTTGGACACAATTACTGGTACCCCTAGAAATTCTTATGAGTATAATATATCTGAAATATATTCCCATTCATATTCACAATTTTGAGCACACCAGCGTGATTATGAACATGAAATTATCCAGCTATGGCTTCCTGTTTCACAGAAATATAAATAGGAGGGAAAACAAAGGCCAAATTCCAAATTAATCATCCATCACAATGAGAAAAACCAAATAATATATTTCTGATGTGAAGCAAAAGATAATTGAGCTTCACAAATTAGAAAGTGGCTTTAAGAAAAGAGCTAGAGCAGTGAAAATTCCCATTTCCACCATCAGGGCAATAATTAAGAAGTTCCAATCAACAGAAAATGTAATGAATCTGCCTGGAAGTGGACGTGTCTATATCATCCCTAATGCACGGTGAGAAGGAGAGTTTGAGTGGCCAAAGACTCTTCAAGGATGACAGCTGGAGAACTGCAGAAAAAGGTTGAGTTTCGGGGTCAGAAAACCTTAAAAAAAATAAAATAATAAAAAATAAAGAAGTCAAACTGCCCCTACCATCACCACATGTTGTTCGAGAGGGTTTCAAGAAAAATTCTCCTAGCTCATCCAAAAACAAACTCCAGCATATTCAGTTGTCAGATACAACTGGAACTTCAAATGGCACTGGCTTCTATAGTCAGATGAAACTAAAAAATGAGCTTTTTAGCAGCAAACACTCAAGATAGGTTTGGTGCACACAGTGGAAAAAAAGTACCCTACGTGTACAATGAAACATACTGCTGTATTTTTGATGTTGTGGGCCTATATTTCTGCTAAAGGTCCTGGACATCTTGTTTAGACACACAGCATCACTGATTCTATCAAATACCAACAGATAAAAAAAAAAATCAAAAAGTGACTGACTGTTAGAAATCTTATAATGGGCCATGTTTGGATCTTCCAACCGTACAATAATCCAAACACAAACCTCAAAATCAACACAAAAATGGGTCACTGGGCACAAAACTATGCTTCTGCTATGGCCATTCCAGTCCTCTGACCTGAACCCTGCAGAAAATGAGTGGGGTGAACTACTGAAGAGAAGAAGCACCAACATGGAACTGGGAATCTAAAGGGTCTGGAGCATAGACTGTAAAAAAGATGGACGACGCATCTCCGCTTCCATCCACTATATCACAAAAATGAACAATTGAACATATATCAGCGTGATAACAATTACCTTAAATGACCAAAACCATATTTCGGAAAATTGTATTGGAAGTGTAATTTATTTTTTTATTTTGACTGGAGTCCCATTCGTTTACATGGAGAGGGCGGGGTTTATGACCTGTACTGCAGCCAGCCACCAGGGGGCGAGCAAAGAGCCCGCAGCTTCACTTTTAAGGACGAGTAAGACAAAAATGGTCTCTGATCTCTTGTCAGGTGTTCTCTTACCTCACCAGGCATTATAGGAGAAAATTTAGAGCTGTTAAACTTGCAAATGGAGGTTTCAAAAAGTACTGAATAAAATTCAATTAAAATTGAATTAATTGCCAATGTGTATTAGAGAAAAACATTTATTTCATAATGATTTTTACCCCCATTTAAAATTCTTATTCTCCAATGAAAGGTTAGATTTTTGTGAATTTTTCTTTCACGGCCTTCTTTGATCATATTTACCAAGGGTGCCAATACTTTTGGCCATGACTCAATGTATGTGTGTATATATATATATATATATATATATATATATATATATATATATTATTTTCTTTTTTGTTTGTTTATTCAATTGGGTCTTATTAAGGGATTTCTAATTAATTTTCTTGACTGGCTCAAGATTCTAAATATAGGTCTAATACATAAATACATTACAATGCCTTTTTTATTTTTTGGAATAGGAAGATTAACATTTGTCTGTGTAAACATAAGTTGTTGTTTTGGTTGATTTGGTATGGCAAAGAATAGACAAAGATGACAGTGGTTTAACCTACATCTCTAAAAGAGCTGCAAAGAACTATGACAAATCAAATGGCAAGGACAAACGTCTGTTGCATTTTACTTTGATCTATAGTTTACATCGCATCGCACCATTTCTTTTTACTTTTACAGGGCATATGAGCATCACAGATGTAAGCCTGTCAGATACTAGATGATCTAAAATGGTGCTGGTCTAAAATGAACGATAATCATTGCAGACAGTAAAATGTTAACACTACGCGCTGAACACTGGATTTCTTGTCATCTTGTAGGCAATGTAGTTGTATGGACAGGTTCAGCGAGTTCCCGGATGACGTTATGTCAATATGAACTGGTCTTGCCAGTTGTTTGAAAACCAATTGTTTCGTTTCGACAATAAGTTTAGTACTCAAAAAAGAATCGTTAAATAAATTAATTCTGTCTTACGTCAATGCCTTTATGTTTTAAGATCAGCATTTCTGGAAATACGCAGTTACTGCAGTAATGTAGCTTACAGTGCCTACGCAAGCTGTTTTAATAATAGTGCAATAATGTCCACAATAACGTATTCTGCGAGTGTAACTTACACCATTATGTCGTAAAACGTAGTCAGTCCTAGCACAGTATACACATGGGAACGCTAACCATTAGCATCGCAGCAAAACAGATAAACTATTCAGGTTACCATACCTGCTGTTTTTCGAAATGCTCCCTCTCGGCTCCTAAAATCGTTTCTGTCCTTTTGCTTTTAACCCGCGAAGGCACCTGTCGTATTGAATTCATCCTTTATATGCTCGCGGTTTTTGTTATTAACAAATAGTTTCGTATTGAAAGCGTCTCCAATTGTTCGTCGTTTGACAATCCAGTGTGGCTGTGTGAGGTTTATTTTCTGGTGGGTTATCAGGAACACCGCGACGCTAAGTAGGACATGGAGAAAAACCTGTTCTGGCTTCGTGGCTTCGTGCCGGTTTGAGTCGTACTACAGCATTGTTGTGGGAGGAGTAATAATGCGCGTTTTAATACCCCTGAAATTCACGTTAGGACAAAAGAGTTCATAGATGATGAATCGTCACAAAGGTGACACCTTTACGTCATACGCGCATACAGTACAGCATAAATAGGTACTGAAATTTAACAAATCCAGTTATTTCTCCAACATAAAAGGCATTATGTTCCTTGAAGATATCCAGCAAGTCTGATCTAGTTACCAAAAAGTCTATATTAATAGGAGAAATAGTAAAATGATTAAAGATTTTATCAAAGAGATAAAATATCGTTGCAAAATGACTGTCCAGAAAATAAATAAAGACAATTTTTTGATCAACAGGTGAGGTGAACCAAAGAATTTAAATAGGACCTATTTCCTAACATTTATCCTCAGACTTATGCTGAAAACAATTGTACCACTTCAGAGAGAACTGTCAGACTTAATTCTTTGCAAGCAAACAAAAACAAAACAAAACAAACAAACAAAAAAACGGATAATGACACAACACGAGGATTACTAAATAATTGTTGTAGTTGAGAACATAGTAGCAAAAGTAATATAGAAATAAAAAAGATAGATAGATAGATAGATAGATAGATAGACACTGAAGACTGGAGTGATGATGCTGAAAATTAATAAATTCTATTTTGAAGTATATTATAATAGGAAATCAATATTACAAATTGCATTAAGATTTCACAATATTAATGTTTTTTTTTTCTGTATTATTGATCGAATAAATACAGCCTTGATGAGCAGAAGAGACTCCCATAAAAAAATAAAATAAAATCTTACTGATCCCAAACTTTTGAGTGACATATATATATATATATATATATATATATACACACACAGTGGTGGAAATGGCCAGAATTCACTGTGGGGACTCTAGCTTGGAAAGGCCGGCGGGGCGAGAGTTAATAATGGTAATTTTAGATGACTTTTCGGATGTATTGAATTATAAAACACTTTATAATCTATAATAACATTTATTAACAACGTATTTAATATTTTCTCTAAACTTTCTTGTATATTTAGACAAGCACCTGCAATTCTGGCCAAATTAAAGATATGTTGTGTGTGAATTTGCACATATTACTTTGCAAAAACATTTGTAGTTAGTTTTTAATATTACATTCTTGAGGACTCTATGCTTACATTTCTTTTCAGGAGCAGTAGTGCTCCTACTTAAAAAAAAAAAAAAAAAAAAGGAACAGCCCTTCTGATCAATAACAGGAAAAGTAAAAGCTCAGGGACATTACAAAATGCTTGGTTCAAGATAGATATAAGACATTATTTTATGTTAAAAATATAAAAATGCAATAATTATTTTTATTAATTAGAATGGTCATCCCAAAGTTTTATGAAAGGCTTCTAACAATTCATTTTGGTGAACCACTTTAGAAACTCTGGGGGACTGAAATATTACCGAATCCCAGGAATGACCCAAAAATTAACCTTCCTATTGATATTTGACTCCTTAAAGTTTTTTTTTTCTTTGTAATGCCATTTTTCTAACTTTATTAAATGTCATCCTTTGTGCCCAAAAATTTAGATGTATAAACTTTTATCAAAACTGTTCAACTAAACAATAAATTCAATTAAAATAATAAGATATAACAATAACAGTCAGGAAGAATAAGTTTCCAGTCAAATGAAATCAGCATCAACAAAGGAATATTTACAGAATTTAAGAAATTTTTGACAAGACTCAGAGGTGGCATTAATGCATCTCGTAATAACAATGTTATGAGATTAATGTTTTAAATATAGAAATTTAAATGATTTAAATGACTCAATTTATACTTTAAAAATGAAACAGAAACTGCCAGTAGGTGGCATCAAGTCACTTGCTGCGTCCCAATTCGCATACTATCCGTACTAAATAGTATTCGAAAATAGAATAAGTATGTCCCAAATCATAGTATGTTTAAAAAAGTATGCCAAAGATTCCCGGATGGTCTACTACTTCTGGTTAGAATTCGAAGTGCAGATCGATGCACAATCTAAGGGCTAATATTGCCCACAAAACATTGCGCTGTGGATGAGGATTCGATCAGAACTACAAACACGCATAAAAAGTGTTTAAAAAACTATAAACATGGTGGATATGCGCGACCGACGGACAGGTAGAGAAAGGGAGTGATAAATAATCAAATGTCTAACCTGATGAAAAAATATTTATTTCATGTTATCCACGTTATATTTAATCTGCAGCAACACTGTGAACTTTTATAATGATACATTTGGTCATTAACTTTGAAATGCATTATTATGCAACACATGAGCAGAGTTCTCGGCATGAAAGACCCACAATGTGCTTCTTTATTTCTCTCCAATACGGTAGGAAATCAAATGAAATGAAATGTGGATGATGTTAACTGTGACAAGATGATTGACAGGGCAGTTTAAATAGTTACAGGATGCACATAACTAAGCAACAGATTGTCCGTTAAAGAAGCAGCTATGATGAAGTAGTATATCCCAGAGCTTGCCTACTATTATGCTACATACTCAAAGTATGTACTTTTTTTCTTTTAGGGCATAGTATAAGTAGGCAAATTGGGATGCAGCAACTGTCTTTTTCACTGAATCGTTCATTCAATCGATTCGTTCAAACGGCTGATTCATTTAGGAACGAAGCAAGTGACTCTCTTTATGAATGGGTCATTGAATCATTAGCCCCTTTCACATAGTAATACCAGTAAATTGCTGTAAAATTACCAGAATGACTTTACCGGTAAATTAAAAACTGCGCTGTTCACACAGGCAACATCATTCCGTCTTTTTTCCAGTAAAGCACCATTCACACATCGGTTTTAAATTACCAGTAAATTCTGTGACATCATAAAACGGAAATGACCTCGAAACGGCTGTGCCTCAAGGTGTTGTGTTTGTAAACACGGTTCACGTTCATGCTGCTTCTTTTGGCCCAGAGACATCGCACAACTTCAAACACAGCGTGGAGTAAATGCGTCATCTGCATCAGAATGTTATGATTGGCCCACAGCTGTTGAATTTTGAATTTCAACGGCTCTGTATTGGCCCGGATCGAGTAGACGTCTTACGTCACCGCGTTCTGAACTAGTACGTGCTCATACCGGTAATTTTCCTTCTGCGTCCACACAGCAGAATTCCGGCAATTTACTGGTAATGTTATAACTTCTCATACCGGTAAATTGCCAAAACGAATTTACCGGTATTTTTAAAACAGTCCTGTTCACACATGATCTCTTTACGGCAATTTACCGGTAATTTTCCGCAAAAGTCTGTGAAAGGGCTTATTGACTCACTAGATTTGTTCAAAAGCAAAGATTCATTCATAAATGAAACAGCGCTGTGTCAAAGGCTTGCGCAGAGGCTGTGACTTTGTTTTTTAACTATATTTTTGTTGATGAAATAGAGCAAAATAGACAGTGTTCCTAAAATGTAAGTCACTTAATATTAACTTTTGTATAAAATCAAAAATGTATAGATTCAGTTTCACATTTGCAAACTCTCTATAATCATTAAAAAGCTGTTACCCTCCATTCATCACTATCTCACAAACTTCCATTTTAATGAATGAAGCTCTCTATACTGCACACTGAATATATTATTTACATTATCTCTACACTTTGTTACAATGAATGACAACAACTGCAGTCTGCGTTCATGGTCTGTGCTGTGAGGAGTAGGACGCGCAGCGATAAAGAAGCATTTCTATTGGCTGCAGTCTGCAGGTATTAAATGGCAAAAGACGGCATTTCGCAGCGAACCATAAACACAGCGCTACGTTTATATGCAGAACTGGGATCGCTTTCGTAGTCTTTTGAATGGATAAAAATATAGAAATCACTTTAATTTCCAAATAAACCTAAGCAGATGGAAATGAAACGCCGTCCCCCTCGAAATTCACTCCCCCCCATTCCCAGCCCTGTATATATATATATATATATATATATATATATAAAAGCAATATCACACGAGTAGACGTGAGATATGGCTGTATATTGGCACAGCTGTGATTTGGCCGTATGCATGAGGATGCAGGTAATCACAGTGTGCCATTTTGCAGCCATATCTCACGTCTACAAGTATGATATTGCATTTATACAACAGTTCAATGGCACAAGTGTGTAAATACATAAACAAAATAACAGTGTCTTTAAAATCCCTATTTTGTGCAGAACTACTTCCTCCCGCCATTGATTCAAATCTAAAGTTGACAGTTTAACAGCTGAGCCCAAGCCTCCATTACTAATTTGAAAACGTCACTTTAGAACAAGTAACGAAGGAACATTGAGTTGCTTCATTGAAAGCTTATTCTATTACTGTATTAAAAGCTCGCTGTATTATGTAGAGTATTATGAGAGAGATGGACTGGGCGAATGTGATTACCTGCATCTGATACAGCATTTTTTATCTTAACGTTAATATCCTTTCATCTGTTAAGGGTGATTTTGCTGCTTAGTGCATTTGTTCGCTGCTTCAAGCTTTTGTTGAAACTAAAAATAATTCCCATTTATAGTGTTTATAACTTTTCAGTGTAAAAGTCTTTACTGCTGACTCATAAAAACAGTCTCTTGTCAGCATCTAATGGTAGAACTCAGAATCTCAGACACTTTGATCAAACACCTCAGACACGTTGATCATCTGAGATATACTCAGACACTTTGATAATCTGTAAAGCTGATGCCATTTGTCTGGAACAGAGGAGGGCCACAGTCTGAAAAGACAAAGAACTCTTGCGAGAATCAACGTCTAAACACTTTCTAACAAGCCTCACATTCTCATTCAAGACAACACACCCACAACTGAGAGAGACAAAAGTTTAACACCTTATGAATGATTACACTACAGAGATCACCGAAACCACTTTTTTTATCAGAGTTTATAACAATGCAACTGTTCATGTTTTGATGTCATTTGAAAGGTCTCTGTGTGTCTGGTAAAAGGTCTCATTCTCTTAAACAATAGGACAGACAGCCATCAAGATTAGAAAATACTGAAAACGGACTACTCCCAGTTTCTTTGATGCAAATTACCTTCTGTCCCTAAAGGTGATAACTCTACTTGATCAATGCAAATTCCAGTTGTTAGTTCCTGTCTCCATTTCGGGGGATGTTTATCTTGGTCAGAGTACTTAAGGAACTCTTGCAAGAAGATCAGGGCGATTTCTGTAGCCAGAAAGCCCATAGTTTGGTGTGTGTCTCTACACTCCTTACTATGTATTTTCTAAGGTCAGGTATGGATCTGTTACTCTTAGATTAATCTTTCAGAATTTGATGATTTGTATTGATATGATTTGGTATCTCTGAATTGGCTATGTAATTGGCATACTACATATTTACCTGACTGATAATAAATTGTTACATTTGAATTTATTCTGACTTACTCTGAGATAATTGACTCTAATTAATTTTGCCAAGTCTATAACACTGCAAATCTGCGCTCAGGTTAGTAACGGACTAAAATGTTTTAGAGCTCCGGCTAACACATTGGTATTAGTTATGCATACTTAGACTGTAGAGGGTATTGGGTTCTTCCATTTAGAACGACAGTGTGTTGTTGACCAACCTAAATTCGGGTCAGCCTCAACCTCTGATTATTGTAAAATTATTCTAATTAAGTGTACGTGAGAAATCATGGCATGATTATATAAAGTTACTTAGAAGAATTTAAGTTGCTCAACTGGGTTCTATAGTAATGGCCATGACCTCTGGTTAGATATAGTCTTACCTTAATTAATTGTTTACAGATCTATGGGGACTAATAAAAGTATTCTAGAATGAGCTAAGTATTGCACGAGCCATCCAGAATATTAGGCAATCGCCACTGTCTAATAACCAAAACTGACGAGTTTGTGAATATGAGATCCGTACACCGGCCGGTACTTGACTCAGTGTTATAGGAATAAAATTAATGCAATTCAATACGCTTAAAGAGTGAAATAGAATAATTAAAGGGGTCATATAATGGTACATGCACTTTTACAAGTTGATTGTACTGAAATGTGTGTTAGCAGTGCCTGTACACAACCATCATAAAATGATAAAAATCCATCCAGTGTTTTTTTTTTAATCTCCTTATTTGTTTTACCCTGTCTCAAATCAAGCCGTTCGACCGTGTGACGCCACACGGTCGGACGCCCCTCCCACTATGGTTGATTGACAGCAGTGTTTCAACACAGACCCGCCCTTGCTCGTGAGCGAGCTGTCAATCATAGTCCGCGCGTCATTGTTGATATACGCTGGAGCTGTCTATGAGCAGAATGGCGTCTAAGCGATTGTGGTGTTCTGTTCTCGAGTGCAATAATGAACACAGCAGTCATTTTGATGTTCCTAAGTCCGAACCGCTGGAGACACAGTGGCCGAGTTTTGCTTTTGAAGGGAATATTCCCCACGAGCAACGTCAATGTTTTCATGTTTGCGCGAATCATTTTTCACCAGACTGCTTTATAAATGAAGGTCAGTATAAAGCTGGTTTTGCTAAGAAGCTGCTCCTGAAAAAAGAATCGGTACCAACTATTCGTGTTCCTGCTGAACCTCCAGAAGAAGTGAGTGTAACGTTTAATTAACCTTTATATTAATCTTTATATTAATCTTTGCAAATCGCTAGCACGCTTCACGATGTATGTGGCTAATGTTTACATTCAGGGTACATGCATGTTTTCTATTTACGACGTTCTCAATATAATTAATAATCCCACGTTTATAATGAACAAAACGTTATGGTTATTGTGTTATTACAAACTGTGTACGCAGGTATTAAAGTTAACATGATAACACTACACTAAGCTTACTTTTGTAGATGGTTTATAACGGTGTCTGTTAAGAAGTAATGTAAAAAATTTAAATAAATAAAAAACAGTTATAACTGCATGAAAATTAATGGTAACACAATACCTGCAAAATACTGTTTACATCCTGCAAATGCATATGATCCAAGACTATAAATACTCTAATTGATGTTTTTCAATATTATGCCAGAATAAGTTATGTTATCTGATCACATATTTACTGCCATTCTTCAAAATATACCCTCAACTGTTGTCAAGGCAACACTCCACGTGTGTTGTGTCAAAAACGCCCCACAGAACAGAGGGGCGGGGCGAGCAAAGCTCACTAGCATTTAAAAACACACGCACTAAAACGGTGTGCTGAAAACAGAGCTGTTTTTGAGCAGGTAAAATGAGTGTTTTCTTACAATACTAATGAGAATTTTTAATTAAAGTATATTACAAACTTTCAATTTAGACCCTAAAGAATCATATTAGCTTGTACAAAAATGGCATTATATGACCCCTTTAAATATCTGAATAAGAATAAGAATAATTAAAAATGAACAAACAACTGATTGGCATTTCAGCCTTAAATTTGAGATCGTAATGAAATGGAGTCAGATTAGAGTTTAACTTAAAGAACTTTGAGCATCGAAAAGACCAAACACGCAGGAAACCTTCAGCCACCATTGGACACCTTCCTTGGACCAATTGTGTGGACCTTACAGGTGCATCTCAATAAATTAGAATGTCGTGGAAAAGTTCATTTATTTCAGTAATTCAACTCAAATTGTGAAACGCGTGTATTAAATAAATTCAATGCACAAAGACTGAAGTAGTTTAAGTCTTTGGTTCTTTTGTGATGATTTTGACTCACATTTAACAAAAACCCACCAATCTCAACAAATTAGAATACTTCATAAGACCAATAAAAAACATTTTAGTGAATTGTTGGCCTTCTGGAAAGTATGTTCATTTACTGTATATGTACTCAATACTTGGTAGGGGCTCCTTTTGCTTTAATTACTGCCTCAATTTGGCGTGGCATGGAGGTGATCAGTTTGTGGCACTGCTGAGGTGGTATGGAAGCAGTGACAGTGGCCTTCAGCTCATCTGCATTTTTTGGTCTCTTGACAATACCCCGTAGATTCTTTATGGGGTTCAGGTCTGGTGAGTTTGCTGGCCAGTCAAGCACACCAACACCATGGTCATTTAACCAACATTTGGTGCTTTTGGCAGTGTGGGCAGGTGCCAAATCCTGCTGGAAAATGAAATCAGCATCTTTAAAAAGCTGGTCAGCAGAAAGAAGCATGAAGTGCTCCAAAATTTATTGGTAAACAGGTGCAGTGATTTTGGTTTTCAAAAAACACAATGGACCAACACCAGCAGATGACATTGCACCCCAAATCATCACAGACTGTGGAAACTTAACACTGGACTTCAAGCAAATTGGGCTATGAGCTTCTCCACCCTTCCTCCAGACTCTAGGACCTTGGTTTCCAAATGAAATGCAAAACTTGCTCTCTTCTGAAAAGAAGACTTTGGACCACTGGGCAACAGTCCAGTTCTTCTTCTCCTTAGCCCAGGTAAGACACCTCTGACGTTGTATGTGGTTCAGAAGTGACTTAAGAGGAATACGACAACTGTAGCCAAATTCCTAGACACGTCTGTGTGTGGTGGCTCTTGATGCCTTGACCCTAGCCTCAGTCCATTCCTTGTGAAGTTCACCAAATTCTTTAATCGATTTTGCTTGACAATCCCCATAAGGATTGTCATTCTCTCAGTTGGTTGTGCATCTTTTTCTTCCACACCTTTTCCTTCCACTCAACTTTCTGTTAACATGCTTGGATACAGCACTCTGTGAATAGCCAGCTTCTTTGGCAATGAATGTTTGTGGCTTACCCTCCTTGTGAAGGGTGTCAATGATTGTCTTCTGGACAACTGTCAGATCAGCAGTCTTCATGATTGTGTAGCCTAGTGAACCAAACTGAGAGACCATTTTGAAGGCTCAGGAAACCTTTGCAGGTGTTTTGAGTTGATTAGCTGATTGGCATGTCACCATATTCTAATTTGTTGAGATAGTGAATTGGTGGGTTTTTGTTAAATGTGAGCCAAAATCATCACAATTAAGGGGGGTTCCGGTTGCATGGCAATGGATTAAGACGTGCCTAGCTCAAGCTCCCGCCGTACTTCTGTTTTATAAAGTAAATAAGCGCCTTGTAACAAAACATTGGGTGGAATCTGCTTTGAATGTGTCTCTAAAACAAGAAAATAGTTGATGTGCGGGCCAATGGCGGAAAAACTACGCAAATATAAATATGACGCATCATCTGGTACTAGGCCCAACACTGCCTCGACTTCGAGTTCCACCGTCATCCGATCGCGAACGACCCCACCCCTGCTGGATAGCCCAGAGAAGATGGACGCGACAGCCTTGAAATCAGAGATTCTTCGCTCGCTAAAAGCGGACATCTCGGAGGTGATTAAATTCGAACTTAAAAATGCACATACCGATGATTTCAGTTCCCTTAAAAACGAAATACAAGCGGTAAAAACGGAAATAATAAATAATACGGCAGCGATTGAGATAGACCAAATGAAAGCGACGATCAAGGAAGTGGAAGGCAGGCTATCAGTGTGGTCAGACAAAGTGACAACCTTGCAATCTCTGGTAACCGATCTGAAAGCAGAGGTGACTGCGCTGGGAGGAAAATGCGAAGACATGGAGGGAAGGATGAGAAGGTGCAACATTAGGATACTGGGGTTAGCTGAGACGGATGGATCAAGCTCTACTGTGTCGGTTTCGAGGCTGCTGAGAGAATCGCTACAGCTGGAAAAGGATGTTCTTGTGGACCGTTCGTACAGCAGTTTTGCACCAAGAGGTCCGGATGGAAAGCCACATGCCATCGAGGCTAAACTTCATTATTACCAAGAGTGTGTCGAGGTGTTGAGACATGCGTGCAGTCGGGCCCCATTGAGATTTAACGGGGAATCAATCGCCACTTTTCCAGACTACACTGCAAGAGTTGCCAAGGCCAGGGCTGCGTTCACGGAGGTTCGGAAATTGTTGCGTAATTGGCAGGGCGTCCGGTTTGGTATCCTATTTCCAGCCCGACTGCGCATCTCTCATGATGGTAAAGAAAAAGAATTCACAGATGCAGATGAAGCGATGAGGAACATCAAGAAGAACATCATACCTACAGAGACTTGAAAGTGACTGTGAGACTGAGTTCTGTGTATATACGTCATTTCAACTTTAAACGTACCCCAACGGAGTAATAATTTGTTCTCATTTTCTTTAGCTCTTGCCATGGGGGTAGAATTGTGTTACTGTCATGAGCAAATGATGTTCTGACTAATCTCAAGGACAACTTTGACAGGACAATATCTATTTAAAAGGTTTTGCTGCAGATGTTATTATCACCAGTTAGTGTTATAAGTGCACTGTTAAAGCTTCCTGTCCTCCTCTTATCTATTTGTTCTTCTTGATAAATAGTTTTGGTCACCTTGTGATGCTCGGCCACATCTTGATGGAAGCCTATAATATTGTCATTGCTTTTGCCATCAGGTTTTTTTTAATGTTTTTATTTATTTATTTATTTTTATTGTTATTATTACTATTACTGTTTTATGCAGCAGAGTTTATGTTATAATAGCATAATGCGCTGTTTGAGTTACCTTAACATGGAGGGTTTGGCAGGAGCCCGAACTGTTGTCTCTGAAGAGTTCCCTAACACAAACACTTAGTGTGTGGATTTGTTTTGGAGGGGTATTGTGCTCACCTTGTTCTTGCGGGTGCTAAGGGGGTTATCTTTTTTGTTTACCTACCAGACTTATTCTGACAGATGTCCATTTTAATTTTCATTTGTTGTCATGTTGTGACGTTTATAGGTTTCATATATATAATTGTTTCTCCCTAACATGAGTAACACTAATACTTCTGGAGGGATGGAGGGCTGCTCAGTCAATTTCATGAGCTGGAATGTTAAGTCACTTAACCACCCAGTGAAACATAAAAAGGTATTTGCACATTTAAAACAACAATGTAGATATCACATACCTCCAAGAGACCCATCTACGTACAACGGATCATTTTCGACTTTGAGGGTATTGGACAGGACAGATATATCACTCCAATTTTCATTCGAAAGCTAGAGGGGCAGCCATACTTATTAATAAAAACACACCATTTACTATGACTAGTGTAGAGGCAGACCCATTACGGCGTTATGTTATTGTGGTGGGGCAGCTTTACTCTTTACCAGTCATCTTGGCCAGCATTTATGCACCAAATTGGGACAACCCTGTATTCTTTTCAAATATGACATCACACCACCTTATTCTTGGTGGGGACACAAATTGTATACTTCCCCCTGTCTTAGACCATAGTTCACCCAAAAATGCCTCCCTGTCTAAATCAGCACATTCAATTAATTTATTTCTTAAATCCTATGGCATAGCTGACATATGGTGGTTTCGCACATCCTACCTCCAGAGAATATTCTTTCTTCTCCCCTGTCCATAAGACCTACTCCGGTATAGATAATTTCCTCCTGGATAAAAGACTCCTTCCCCTCGTTACCAAGTGTGATTACGGAACTATAGTAATTTCAGATCATGGTCCTCTAATTACAAAAATGTGTGTCCCTAATATACAGTCCAGTTACCGTCCTTGGAGACTCAACTCTCTTCTCCTTTCGGAAGAAGCTTTTACTAAATTCATCTCTTCTGAGATTACATCATTTCTTGAGATCAATCAAACGCCCAGGATGTCTTCTTTAACTATATGGGAGTCGCTAAAGGCATACTTACGGGGCCAGATAATCTCATATTGTGCGAATAAAAATAAAAACAATTCTGCACGCCTTAAAGAACTGATGGATGAAATATTGAAGCTAGACAGGCTAAATAGTCATACGCCCTCTGCAGATATAATGAAAAAGCGTATTTTACTGCAGACCGAGTTTGATCTCCTATCAAAGCGGCAGGCTGAGTATCTCATCTCTAAGTCACAGCATGTGTGTTATGAACATGGAGAAAAGGCTGGACGAATACTTGCTCATCAGTTGAGGCAAAGGACTGGCAATCAGGCCATTCCTGCAATCAATGATGAGCCGGGCTCAAAAAATACTCATAGCTTAAAAATTAATTCCCGTTTCCAAAATTTCTATCAGTCACTATACACCTCTGAGGTATATGAGGACTCCTCCTCGCTGGAGTTTTTTTTTGAAAGTGTACGTGTCCCTTCCATAGAACCAGAGTTGACTGCTGAATTGGAGGAGGACCTTACGGTTGAAGAGATAACATCAGCAATCAGATCTATGCAAAGTGGCAAATCACCAGGGCCGGATGGTTTCCCAACAGATTTATTTAAAAAAATTGGCCACAAGTTTATATCTTGGATCAAATCGCTGTACACATCTCCATTGGCTGCTGTACACATTAACAATAATATATCCGCCTACTTTGAGCTTCAACGTGGCACGAGACAGGGTTGTCCTTTGTCCCCACTTTTATTTCCAGTTGCAATGGAACCACTTGCTCTAGCTCTGAGACAAAGAGCTGACATCAAGGGTATTCAGCGAGCAGGACTGGAACATAAGGTCTCACTGTATGCGGATGATATGTTATTATACTTGTCACATCCCCTCTCAAGTCTCCCCAAATTGTTGAATCTACTTACAGAATTTGGCAAAATATCTGGCTATAAAATCAATATCCAGAAGACTGAATTCATGCCTGTTGGTGATGGGGTCAGTCTATAATCTTTAGGCTCAGTTCCCTTTAAAATTAGCCCAAAGAAACTCAAGTACCTTGGGGTTTGGGTTACACATAACTATAAAGACTTATATGTGGCCAATTATCAGCCTCTCTTATCCAATTTGAAGCAAGACCTTGAACGCTGGGATCACCTACCTCTGTCATTGGGTGGAATAATTAATACGGTAAAGATGAATGTATTGCCCAAGTTTTTGTATATTTTTCAGTGTCTTCCGTTTTTTTTAACAAAATCTTTCTTCTTCAAACTAAATAATCAGATATCGGCCTTTATTTGGAACAAAAAAACACCAAGGATAAAAAGAAGCATACTGCAGAGGCCTTGTGCAAAGGGAGGGATGGCACTCCCAAACTTCATGTATTACTATTGATCAGCCAACATAACAGCATTGTTATACTGGATAAATAATGACACCACTGCACCTGTATGGTTAACTCTGGAGAGGGCTTCAGTTGAGCCCACCTCACTGGCAGCCTTATTGTGTTCTAGACTACCTTTTGCACAGCCTATCTCTAGCTTGACCTGTAATCCAGTTATTATACATTCAATTAAAATCTGGAATCAGATTAGACGGTCCTTCTCCCTTAAAGATTTATTGCAAGCTGCACCAATCATAAAAAAATTACATGTTTGCCCCATCAATGATGGATGAGGCTTTTGATACTTGGGCTAGAAAGGGTGTGATCTCACTGTCTGATCTTTATATGGACGGAAACTTCGCCTCCTTTGAACAGCTGGTACAGAAATATGACATTCCCAAAGCGCACTTTTATAGATACTTGCAGCTCCGGAACTTTGTAGCATTGAATTCTAACGACTTTCCATTACGCCTTCCCATTTCATTAATAGACTCAATCTTTGAATGTAAATTAGTCAAAAAACAGACTATAAGTAAGATTTACGAACTAATCAGCATGTATGATTCAACACTTTTAGACCTACTTAAAAATAATTGGGAGACAGATTTAAATGAACCAATCTCAAAGGAAACGGCACAAAATAATACAGGGAATTTTTTCATCATCTATATGCCTTAGACATGCTGTAATACAATTCAAAATTGTTCATCGTCTGCACTGGTCTAAGGTCAGACTTTCTAAGATTAAGGCTGACATAGACCCTATATGTGACCGATGTAGGCAGGCTCCCGCCACTTTGTTGCACATGTTCTGGACATGTCGAAGGCTTTACATGTTCTGGATAAATTTTTTGAGACCTTTTCTGGGGTATTTGGAGAGGTAGTAGAACCATCCCCATTTCTTGCATTGTTTGGTGTGGCTCCTGAAAACACCCTTCTCAACACAAGAGAAATTAACATGCTGACCTTCGGCTCTTTTGGCTAGGAGACTGATATTGTTTAAATGGAAGGACTCTGTTCCACCGACACATAGCCATTGATATAGGAGAGGTCATGGGTCATCTTAAGTTGGAGAAAATCAGGCATACAATCAGAGGATCTATTGGGACATTTTATAATATCTGGCAGCCTTTTTTAAACTTTGTGGAGGAAATGTAAGCACACAACATGGCAATGTAAAAGAAAGGGAACCTGTATTATAACTTTACTTCATGCTTTTTATGTTATGGACGATTGATTATATATATATAATGTCTTTAGGTCTGGTGTTTGGGGTGGGGGAGGGGAGTTAATTATTTGTGTTTTTAGAGTCTGTATAATGTGAAAACAAATAAAAAAAAACCTTGATCAAAATCATCACAATTAAAAGAACCAAAGACTTAAACTACTTCAGTCAGTCATTTAATTTATTTAATACACGAGTTTCACAATTTGAGTTGAATTACTGAAATAAAATGAACTTTTCCACGACATTCCAATTTATTGAGATACACCTGTATATTTATTGTTTCCTAAAAAGATTAAAAAACCGCGGCCGTTTTCTAGTCAGTTTCATCTCCATGTGATGCTAATTAAGTTTACTAATGCAGGTGAAGCCCTGGTAAAGCGGCTCGAGGAGCATTTATGATGGCTGTTTGATAATGCGCTCTGCTCTGTAACGCAATCGCTCTCACTAATGCATTCATATGGATGTAATCTTTACTGTGCTACTTTATCTGTATCTGATTTAGAACGAGCAGAAATCTGTGAGAAATATAACGACCCAAAGACACAAGAACTGATAAAAAAAAGGGGTGTTATAGGAGCAATAGCCATGTGGGCAGCACTGTGTCATATGCCATAGCTGTGCACAAGGTGTTTGTCACAGTTCCAGACTTATTTGTTCATTAATGACGTCATCAGCGACTAGTCGACTTCGACTCGAATTTCATCACATAAAAGTCGACTTGAAAAAATCAGAAGTCGCTCAACCCCTATTTCAGACTGATATTTGCTCCTCACGTTTTTTCATTTAATAAACTCATAACATTACTTGCATATGTTTTTGAAATCAATCTATAGACGGTTTCAACGGCAACAACATAAACAAACGTTACTGCGCATGCGCGCTTTTGTGGCCCTAACTTAACTTCCGGTAGACATCCAAATACTATCAGTAACAACAGCTAAGTCCCTTTAGAGTAGATTATGTTTTGATAACATGCAAAATATGTTTGCTGCGTAAATCAGATGGACTGAGATGCAGCGATAACTACTCGATAACTAAATAAATGTATGTGAAACACATCCCACAGCACAACAACCTGAGCCCAACTTCATTACACATCACTTTAACTTCAACTGTGTTTGTAGCCGGCGCCACTAACAAGACCGATAAACAAACACAGACCGGAAGTTAACTTCGGTCCAGGCGCGTGCGCCCGATGAAACCGTCTATTCACAGGAAAGGTAGCGTGGTGCGCAAGATGGCGTCCTGCTAAGTTTACATTTATCGGCCTCCGCTGACAAATCTAATTTTAACAGCCAAACTACACTACGTACAATCTTGTGACGTGTTTATGTTTACATAAATACTTCATAGTGCTCTTCGATAACTTAAAGATGAAATCTGCTGCTGACAAAAGGAAGGAAAAAGAGATGTCGCGTGCTTCACGTGTGTCCGAGAGCTTCCACAGCTATTCGTCTCCCGGTGAAACCTTCTTATCTACCCCGCTTCCAGAGAGCCCAGGTAAGCCCCCATCAAAGAAAGGCAAAGCAGAAGACGATGCCGTGGTTTCCACTCTCTCACAGCTCATAAATAGTCGCTCGGATGCCCTGGAGAAAATGGTGGGTGACAACGCACTTAAAATTGAAGGGCTAAAAAAGACGGTGGATTTTGTGTGCGCTGAGTTGAATGATATTAAGGGGAAAGTCGGCCACATCGAAGTTAGACTAAATACTGAAGAAAAAAAAGATGGAGCTCTGCGAAATGAGAATTGCAGACATGGAAAGATACTCTCGCCGCTAGAACCTGCGCTTGCATGGAGTACCTGAAAAGGAAAATGAAAATGCCAGAACCGAATCTATCCGCATCTGTACAGCCATTTTTCCAGAGGAGAGCAAAACTCTTCCGGATAAGATCGACACTGTCCATCGCATAGGGAAGAGGCTTCTGAATACTTCAAGGCCGCGCGCGATCATCATTCAGTTTTCCTCACGTGTGATGAGAGATGGCGTGTGGAGAGCGGCGAAATCGTCAGAGTTCCTGCGGGCGAACGGTCTTCGATTTACTGAAGATCTTACTGCTTTTGACCGAGAAAGGAGGCAGTTGCTGTGGCCGGCTGTTGAAAAGGCCCGCAAGGAGGGGAAAAGGCCACATTTTGTCGGACACCATGCTTTCATTGAAGGCTCTGAAATTAACCCCGTGTAAGCCTCTTCAGACAGTTCATCTCTTTCCAAATAACGTTGAGCTTTTTTGAGCTCTTCATTTTTGTTATGGAGCAGGACTATTGATGGCTGTAAGCGTGCTTGATATGGCCTTGTCGTCAGCTGCTTTTGCGTTTCCAACCTCAGTAAGCTCGGTTATTTGCTGTTTATTGTTCAAAGAGTTCTTTTTGTATGTCTATTTCTATTATTTCTCTCAATGCCAGGGGTCTAAGAGACATTACTAAACGGAAGGCTTTGTTTCTGTATGCCAAATCGTTCAAGACTGATTTTTGTTTTTTTCAAGAGTCCCACTCCGTTTCCAGCGATACTGCTTTTTGGAAAAATCAGTGGAACAATGATGTTTGGATTGCTCACGGTTCGGAGCGTTCAGCTGGTGTTCTGACTTTGAAAAACCTCTTTGCAGGGGACGTTCTGCACTACTTTAGCGACCCGAATGGACATTTTCTGCTTCTGGTCATCTGTTTAAATAATACTGTGGTAATACTAATTAACATCTATGGGTATAATAGTTCTCGTTAGAATGATCTACTGATTGATGCGATAGAAGGGAAAATTCTGCTGTGGCTTAATGCTTTTCCAAATGCCTTAATCTTCATTGGTGGGGACTTTAATGTTGTACCTGACAATGATCTCGATAGACTGCCACCTAAACAGTCTGCCTCTGCTAATCCTAAGTTAAAAATATTAATGGATAAATTTGATATTATTGATATTTGGAGGGAAAAGTTTCTGAATATTAAATCCTATACTTGGAGTAATAAAAATTGTTCTAGACAGTCCCGAATAGACTACTGGCTCGTTTCACAATCTGTAAGGGATTTTAATGTTTCTGTTAGCATTCTCCCTTCACCCATGACTGATCATAAAGCAACTCTTATCCAATCCTCTCTATCATCAGATATTTCTTCTTCAAGACCTAGAGCCTCTTATTGGAAACTTAACTCTTCTTTGCTTAAGCATGATCAATTAAGGAAAGATATTTTATTCTTGATTGAAAATTACTGGATCAAAGCACAAAAGGAGAATAAATACGGTCTCAATTGGGAACTTCTTAAATATGAAATTGGCAAGTGTGCTAGGAATTTTGGCAGCCTTCTAGCTAAACGTAAAAGACTTGAAGAGGAGACTGTCATTTCTAAAATAATGTCTCTCTCTGGGAAAATGGAGGATGGTTTGTCAGAAACTGAATTGTCAGAATTTATTGATCTGCAATCTCAGTTAGACTCAGTTTATAAGAATAAGGCAGAGGGCGCTTTTATTCGCTCTAGAAGAAGATGGCTAGAGCAAGGAGAACAAAGTACAGCATATTTCTTCAGAATGGAAAAAAATAATTTTAGAAATTTAACTATTAACTCTTTAAATTTAAACGACACAGTTATTTCTGATCCTAAGGAAATCGGCACATTTTGTGCAAACTTCTATTCAAATCTTTATAACTCTAAATATTGCAAAGACTCAGCTTTGTCTTTTTTTCAGTCCTTGGAAGATGTTAGGACAATATCTAATGAAGATAAGAACACCTGCGATAGTGATATATCCATCAATGAAATAATTGAGTCTATTGAAGCTCTAAAGAACAATAAGTCTCCGGGCACAGATGGGCTGACAGTCGAATTGAATAAAAGTTTTGCTGTTGAGTTAGCACCTTTCCTGCTTGAAACTTATTTGGAGAGTATTGCGTCTGAGACACTTCCGCCTACCTTATCTCAGGGATTACTTACTTTAATACCTAAACCTAAGAAAGACATTCTTTTGATTGATAATTGGCGTCCAATCTGTTTATTAAACTGTGATTATAAGATATTAGCTCTGTTACTGGCCAAAAGACTTAAACGGGTTCTGGACTCAATAATAGATGAAACTCAGTCAGGCTTCATCCCAAAAAGGCATATTGCTAACAATATACGCATTGTTTTAGATTTGTTGGACTATGATGAACTGATTAGAGATGAAAGTTTTATTCTTTTTTAGATTTTTATAAAGCATTTGATTCCCTTGAACATGAATTTATTGTACAGTCCCTATATAAATTTGGTTTTGGTGATTTATTTTGCAAAACTGTCCGAACGTTATACAAAAATGCAAACAGCTCAATTAATCTGAAAACTGGTACTTCTCCAAGATTTAATGTGTTTAGAGGGGTGCGCCAGGGTTGCCCGATATCACCTTATCTGTTCTTGATGGCTGCTCAACTCCTTACTACTTCCCTGTTGAATAGTCAATTGCAAGGGATTAATATAGCAGATAAACAGATTATCATAACTCAATTAGCTGATGATACCACACTCTTTTTAAAAAACGACTTACAGATCCCCATTGCTCTTGATCTTATTAAAGTGTTCTCAAAAGCTTCTGGTCTATCTCTGAATTTAGATAAATGTGAACTCCTTCCCTTAAAATCTTGTTCTGTTCCATTCCTGCATAATATTCCTGTTAAGTCTCAAGTGAATTATTTGGGTATTACGATTTGTAAAGATGTCAATGCGAGAGGAAAGTTAAACTTTGATCCAGTAATTACTAAAGCTAAGAAAAAGTTAAATTCCTGGCTCCAAAGAGACTTGTCTTTACGAGGGAGAGCCCTCCTCGCCAAAGCGGAGGGTATTTCTAGATTGACCTACCCTGCTCTTTCTTTACATGTGGACAAGACAATTTGTGTAGAGGTTGATAGAATGCTTTTTGATTTTTTATGGAAACACAAGAGACATTACATTAAAAAATCTGTTGTCATAAATAACTTTGAACAGGGCGGTTTTAACTTCCTTGATTTTGCTTCCCTGAACAATACGTTTAAGGTCAATTGGTTGAGGCAGTTGTTGAATGATTCTGATTCCATATGGAATGCTATTCCAAATTATATTTTTTCTAAAGTTGGCAGTCTCCCCTTTCTATTAGTATGCAATTATAATATCTCTAAATTGCCCATCAAATTGTCAAATTTCCACAGGCAGGTGCTTCTGGCCTGGCACTTGATTTATAAACATAAATTAGTCCCCACATGTATTTTATTTGGAATAACCATGATATCCGATATAAAAATAAAACACTTTTCCTTTCAGATTGGTTTAATAATAATATTATTTTGGTTTCTCAACTTGTAAATTCAAATGGTTATTTGTTTTCTTATACTGAATTCTTAACGAAATATTGTATTCCTGTCACCCCGCGAGACTTTGCCATAGTGATGGATGCCATCCCCAGTGGAGCTATTGCACTTTTAAGAAACTCAGCGGACTCTTTACTCTCTTCTACCTCTTGGATGCATCCATGCGAAACTGCAATAGGGAAGATCTGTTTTTCATCCCGTCCCTCTTCTAAGAATAGAAAGATTAGACAACTTTTTCAGAGTGATATTATAACTGTCCCTTCTATAATTTCATATTGGAGTAATAGTTTTAATGATATTCCTTGGAAGAAAGTGTGGTCTCTATCCAATAAATATTTAATCACTAATAAGGTTAAAGAGGTATCATTCAAGTTGTTGCATCGATTTTACCCAGTCAAAGTCTTTATCAAAAAAATGTTTCCAGTTTTGGATTCCCTTTGGTCCTTCTGTGGAGTGGAAGACGAGTCTGTTCCTCATCTTTTTTGGGACTGTATTCATGTAGCTACTTTTTGGGAGAAATTTTGTCTGTTTGTACGTGCTTCTTTAGTGTTATGCGAGATTTTTTTTTTTTTAAGTAGTGATATTACGCAGCGCCTGAAAGTAGTTCCCAGCCACCGGGGACTACTTTCAGGCGCTGCGTAATATCACTGCGCCTGCTGCGGCCATGTTACGGCAGCAAAGTTCCTTGATTATTACGCCGGAATGAGAGTAGTTCCTAATCATATCAGCCTAGAAAATCGCAACTTTTCATTTTCCGCCGATCTTAGTACACGATATAACTACAGAAGAGTGAAGTTTTAAATAGGACAAATATCGAAACTCTTTGATCGTTTTTGAACGCGATGCTACTGGTCTAATTGGATTCAATGATCTATGCTAAGCTATATGATAAAAGTGCTCTCGCCAGATCCGGAGATCGGCTGAATGGATTCAAAAACGGTAAAACTCAACTTATTAACTCTGGGGGAGTTGGAGCATGAGCCTATTTCCAAAAAAAGTGGAGTGTTCCTTTAACTACTATGTACTTACATTTAAATTAATAATTTGGTACAATGCACTTACTGTGTACATACATGTATTTACATTGTACTTATATTTTTAAAAATACCAATATGTAATTACATCTGTAATTAATTTCTGTAATTACATTTATAATTACACTGTTGACCCATCCCTTACACCTTAACCCACCCTTAAACCTACCCAGACCACCAAATCTGTCCCTAACCTTACCCGTATCCCACCTCAATAGCAGTATTTTTTTTTTTTTTTGCAATACAATATGAACAAAATAAGTACATTGTACTAATTTTTTGATGTAAGTACATAGCAGTTAAGGCCACCTAATATAAAGTGTGACCCAACTCTCAATTTCAAACTGATACAGCGTGTGTGTTTTTTTTTAAACAATGCACAGGTATTTTTAGTTGAATACAGATTACACTTAATTACCTTAACTAAGGTTTGTATGAACACTATATTAGTGTGGAAATAAGTCTTTTTGTGTTAAGATATTGACACACCTAGTGTAGTTTCAACACTAACTTGGTGTAAATGAGGGGAGGGAAAACACTAATGGTGTTAACGGTGAACACTTACAGTGTTGTTTTTACTCTATGCAAGGGTAAAAAAAAAAGTAACACTATTTAAAGTGTTAGTTTAACTATTTAGTGTGGACCTATATAAACCTGGAAAAAGTGTTAATTTAACACTTTCAAATTTTCTGTGTAGGCATACTAATATTTGAAACCATGAAAATAAGTGAGCAGCTGCCTTTTAGCCAAAATAATTTCTGGGCACATGACACTACCACTACAGGATGTACAATGATTATGCTTTCGCTGAATACTTTGTTAACTTATTTAAAGGGTAAGAATAAATTTCCATTGCAGTAATGTAACTTGCATGGTCAGACAGGCAGGGTTAATCGCCAGCAAACACAACAGTAAGGACAAGGCAAATTCTAATCCAGAAACAGGCATGTGATCAAGGCAGGCAGAAAACAATCACTAAACAGTCCACGAATGATTAGAGTCCAAGGGCAGGCAACAAAGGAACACAATGAGAATAAACAGTCCAAGAGTGATCCACGGGCAAACACAGAAACAGGAAGCCAGAGTGCAGGGCTAGGAATTGCAGTGTAGCATTAAACATACAATACTTCGCAATGAATGAGAGATTAAGCCAGGCTTTTATAGCATGTTACTAATAAGATAATCAGAGACAGGTAACTACAATTAATGAGTGCAGATGACTCCGGGCAAAGGATTATGGGAAATGAAGTCCTGGGTGAATAGTAAAAGTCAGGGATGGAGTGACCTCTGGTGGAGCTCATGGGCGCTCCAGCTGGTGATCATGACACAACTCTTGAATGACAAATTTAAAACCATTTGCTCAGGTCACTGAGCCTGAGGCAGGTGGTTGCTGGGGGTTACTTCATCTATCAGCCTACAACGTGATTCGTGTTTGTTAATGGCACACATAGTGCGTGTTTCTACCTAGGTAAGTTTGAGCTATTGGCTCAGACAAACGTAGTTATTTAGGTCATTAGTTAAACAAACATAAGGGTACAGCACCCAGGTTCACATTGCTAAGCCACTAGTTTAAGCCATCTGGTCAACCGATCAGGTACACACAACAATTGCTCTCTAGCGTTAAGTCATTCGGCAAAGCAGGCCCAGGGTCACATAGATAATCTGGAACAGCAGCAGTACATACAGTCGTGGCCAAAAGTTTTGAGAATGTCATAAATATTAATTTTCACAAAGTCTGCTGCTTCAGTGTTTTTAGATCTTTTTGTCAGATGTTACTATGGTATACTGAAGTAAAATTACAAGCATTTCATAAGTGCCAATGGCTTTCATTGACAATTACATTAAGTTTAAGCAAAGACTCAATATTTGCAGTGTTGACCCTTCTTTTTCAAGACCTCTGCAATTCGTCCTTGTCATGACTCGAAGGAAAAAGTCACGGATTCAATAGCAAGTGAGAACAGGTGTTTATTAAACACAATAGAAGAGGTAGTGCAGGTGAGAAACGAGGCAACAGTAGAATAACAGGCTCGGCAACGCAGGACTCCGTGGGCAGAACGCAACGGACGAACCACAGACGATCCTCAGAACAGGCAGGCGAATCTCAGAACAGGAACACAGGAACTGGAGCGAGGGAGAGAAACTGTGAGCCGAACCTGAACCTCCACAACCATCTGACAAAGACAAGACGAGGTGACAAACAATATATAGAACATTCTCATTCAACACAGCTGGCGCTGATCAGCTCATCAGCGATAACGAGCCGTGCTGATGAGCCGCGCCCATTCAAAGGTGAGTCAGTGAATCCATGAACCGTGACAGTCCTGGCATGCTGTCAATCAACTACTGGGCTACATCCTGACTGATGGCAGCCCATTCTTACATAATCAATGCTGGGAGTTTGTCAGAATTTGTGGGTTTTTGTTTGTCCACCTGCCTCTTGAGGATTGACTGCAAGTTCTCAATGGGATTAAGTTCTGGGGAGTTTCCTGGTCATAGACCCAAAATTTCAATGTTTTGTTCCCCAGGCCACTTACTTATCACTTTTGCCTTATGGCAAGGTGCTCCATCATGCTGGAAAAGGCATTGTTCGTCACCAAACTGTTCTTGGATGGTTGGGAGAAGTTGCTCTCGGAGGATGTTTTTGTGTCATTCTCAAAACTTTGGTCTCCTAAAGTTGATTCAGCTGTGGGATCAGGGCACCTCCAGTGCAGAGCTTGCTCAGGAATGGCAGCGGGCAGGTGTGAGTGCATCTGCACGCACAGTGAGGCCAAGACTTTTGGAGGATGGCCTGGTGTCAAGAAGGCCAGCAAAGAAGCCACTTCTCTCCAAAAAAAACATCAGGGACAGATTGATCTTCTGCAGAAAGTATCGTGAATGGACTGCTGAGGACTGGGGCAAAGTCATATTCTCCGATGAAGCCCCTTTCCGATTGTTTGGGGCATCTGGAAAAAGGCTTGTCAGGAGAAGAAAAGGTGAGCGCTACCATCAGTCCTGTGTCATGCCAACAGTAAAGCATCCTGAGAGCATTCATGTGTGGGGTTGCTTCTCATCCAAGGGAGTGGGCTCACTCACAATTCTGCCCAAAAACACAGCCATGAATAAAGAATGGTACCAAAACACCCTCCAACAGCAACTTCTTCCAACAATCCAACAACAGTTTGGTGAAGAACAAGGCATTTTCCAGCACGATGGAGCACCGTGCCATAAGGCAAAAGTGATAACTAAGTGGCTCGGGGACCAGAACGTTGAAATTTTGGGTCCATGGCCTGGAAACTCCCCAGATCTTAATCCCATTGAGAACTTGTGGTCAATCCTCAAGAGGCGGGTGGACAAACAAAAACCCACTAATTCTGACAAACTCCAAGAAGTGATTATGAAAGAATGGGTTGCTATGAGTCAGGATTTGGCCCAGAAGTTGATTGAGAGCATGCCCAGTCGAATTGCAGAGGTCCTGAAAAAGAACGGCCAACACTGCAAATACTGACTCTTTGTATAAATGTCATGTAATTGTCGATAAAAGCCTTTGAAACGTATGAAGTGCTTGTAATTATATTTCAGTACATCACAGAAACAACTGAAACCAATATCTAAAAGCAGTTTAGCAGCAAACTTTGTGAAAACTAATATTTATGTTATTCTCAAAACTTTTGGCCACGACTGTATGTCTTGGTAATAGATCTGCTTATTTCATTTTATTTATTTTTTCTCTTTTCATCTTGTCCAACTTTTTTGGGGTGTTATTTTATATGCTATTGATGCAGCAGCATTATGTCTTAAATACTCACAGCACTGTATCGGCATATGCACTGGCAGTAGCAAGTTCCCGTACTTGCTTGCAGCAGCAGCAGCAATAATCTACAACTACAGCAATAACCAGCAGCAGCAGTGTAGCAGATCTATTCCGCCAAGACCAAATACAGTAACATTGTCATAACCATTACCATGCTAAAATCTTCCGAGAGTTGTGATGATTGAAATGTATAGTTCAGTCATACAACTTTACATTTAAATGCAGGGCTCGCAAAATTTCAAAGTCCCTGGTAGCCCTTCGGGCAGGTACTCTTCAGATTTTGTTAGCTTGAAAATTAATTTAACTAGCCCGAATTAAAAAATTACTATTTTATTTTATTTTATTTTAAATATAGAAAATCAGATAGGAGTTTAAATGTCAATCAAAAATATTTTCAATACGCTAATATCAACAAACATGAAGGAAGGAATTTTATTTCACTATTTACAGGGTATCTGCAGAATTTTTAAAAATATATTTATGGCAATTTATGACCCATTTTAAGAGCTGCACAAGTAAAATGAACACAGACTGAGCGGGGTTGGACAATGTCTATGGTAACATACAGTATCGAGCCATAAAATTACATGATTTGCAGTTCAGATACAGGTTTTCACTAAAACAAAAATCTTATACAACAGCGTTTCAGGCTATAGACAGTTTTTATGAAAAGGGATCAATCAAGCATATAAATTATGTTAATTTAAAACGTATAAATATTACTTTCTTAATTTTTTAGATCTTTAGAAGGCACATCAACTTCTTTGTCATTTACAACTCTATGTGTTTGATGCATAAAAACATGAGTTCATATTTGCATTGATCTGACCATAAACAGCAAGAAAGGCTTGTTGGAAATGCAAATTCATTCTCTGCCATGAGGTGGCTCTTTAGGAGCGCTGAAATATTGAGGTTTCCCCGGAAACGCTGTACACAAAGCAGCTATGTGCTCATAAACGCTGCTTTATCAGGAATTATAGGTAAAATGAAATTTAAATGCCAACGACATGTTTCTGAAGACAGTCGGTTACCTTCAGATACATTCACATAAAGACATCCGCGCCACGTTTTGACATGAAACGTGCAGCGCTCATTATTTATTCAATGACATCATTGCCTTTTGAAGTTTAATCCAGGCGCATCGCGACTCTTGTCTTTCCGTCCCCAACTGTAAGACCTCTTGAAATTATAATTAAGACATTTCTTATACCATTTAACGTATTTAAAATGTTTTATGGGCTTTTTGATACAACTCACTTTCAGAGTTTTTAAGGACCCGCGGGAAATCTGTATTTAAGGTAGCCCGTCGGGCAGGGCAGTAATACATTTGGAAAACACAATAGCCCCGGGACGCCGGGCTAGCGATTTTGCGAACCCTGAAATGGCTGGTTAGCATTCACTTGAGCATTTGCAGCACGCTTCAGAGTTCCTCTGAAACCCACCTTCCCCAGATCCACCTGTATAGATCTGCTACGGGTTATTTTATATGCTATATGTGCAGCAGCAGTATATCTTAAATACTCACAGCACTGTATCGCCATATGCATTGGCAGTAGCAAGTTCACATACTTGCAGCAGCAGCAATAATCTACAACTACAGCAATAACCAGCAGCAGCGTAGCAGATCTATTCCGCCAAGACCAAATACATTAACATTGTCATAACCATTACCATACCAAAATCTTCCGTGAGTTGTCATGATTGAAATAAGATTTTTAGCTGAAACCATGGTCTTTGGTGATTCATAAAATCCAAATTAACTAACTAAATAAATAAGCAGCATATCTAGAAATATAAAATTAATACCCGTCTCCTAACAATACATTGAGATCTTAAGAAGTGAAAAGATCGGTCTGTGCAAGAAACTTAAAGGAACACTCCACTTTTTTTGGAAATAGGCTCATTCTCCAACTCCCCCAGAGTTAATAAGTTGAGTTTTACCGTTTTTGAATCCATTCAGCCGATCTCCGGCTATAGTTACCTAGCTGGGGACTACTTTCAGGCGCTGCGTAATATCACTGCGCCTGCCGCGGCCATGTTACGGCAGCAAAGTTCCTTGATTATTACGCCGGAATGAGAGTAGTTCCTAATCATATCAGCCAAGAAAATCTCAACTTTTCATTTTCTGCCGGTCTTAGTACACGATATAACTACAGAAGAGTCAAGTTTTAAATAGGACAAATATCGAAACTCTTTGGTCATTTTTGAACGCGATGCTACTGGTCTAATCGGATTCAATGATCTATGCTAAGCTATGCTAAAAGTGGTATCGTCAGACCCGGAGATCGGCTGAATGGATTCAAAAACGGTAAAACTCAACTTATTAACTCTGGGGGAGTTGGAGAATGAGCCTATTTCCAAAAAAAGTGGAGTGTTCCTTTAACATTATTTACAACATTATTACCTGTAATCCATAGCCTCAGGCAAACGGTCCAGGGTGATCCGGTTCTTTTTGGGGAACCAATTGAACTTGTTTAACCAGTTTACCAAATCGGACTGTCTGATACAGTTCTACAAGTTACTCAATCTAACCTCACTTTCGTACATGCCTGACAGTCACATCGACTTAAAATGAGCAAATATACTGGTGTGTATGATCCTATGATACTGTTTTTGCCAAATCATTCAGCGTTCCAGTTACTCCAAGAGTTACTGAACGGAGGAAACGGTTCTGACTTGGACCAAAGACCAGCACATGTGAGAACTGAGGACTTGAATGAAAGGGGCAATTTTTTTTTTTTTTTATGGCTTATTGTTAATGTAAAAAAGTGAGTTGAACAAGTTTATTCACTTTATATACTTTAGGCATGTAAAACATGTTTTACGTCATTATTGGGTGCTTTAATAATATGATTATGTATGTTATGTAAGGCTACGTTCACACTGCGAGCCTTAGTGCTCAATTCCATTGTTTTAAATGTGGCCATTATCAGATTTCCAGTGTGAACAGGTCATGGTTCTGAACTGACCCGCATTCGCAAAAGAACGATGCGAACAGGGTTTCCAGATTTTCACAACAAAATCCACCCAATTGCTTCTTAAAACTAGTCCAAAACTAGCCCAACCATGTTCAGGGGGTAAATATCACATTAGTGGGGTCACGTAAACCCTCAAAGTTGAAAAACAACCGGCGGCAACAGTGGAAAAAGTAGCACAATTCCGGGGTGAAACTGTGGATTTGGCAACACTTGCGCAGTACACTGTTATACGGAAGTAAACACGGAGGACATAAGTAAGCGATTCTGCATTTATTTATATTGTGATCTGCTGCAGAAGCCAGCGAAATTATGCACAGGCAATATGAAAAATAAAGACAAGGATGTGACAAAAAACAAGTTTAGAAACTTTTGAAACACGAATCTCATGTTTTGCTTGTATATAGAGTTGTCACTGTAATACTTATGAGTTCTGACATCACTATACTTCCACCGACTACCTTTCGCAACTGTCTTGATAACTTTGGTTATGTAAAATCTTTGAAGTGTCTCCCGTCAGCGGGGAATTATGATTAATGTTGATCTAGAGTGACATAAAAGCCGCATGAAATCCGACATGACCGTTCACACTGCGGTCGCATTGCAAAACATCTGACATGTATCGGATTTAGTACCACATATGGAAGTGGCACAAATTGGAATTGAAAAGATCAGATTCCATGTGGTTTGTGCCGTTCACACTCATGACAAAAAAGATCTGAGTCACATGTGAGCAAAAAATAAATAAATAAATAATAATTTGCCTGCAGTGTTAATATAGCCTATACTGAACTAGTGAATTGAACCAGTTCATTGAAACAAACTGTCCAAAAGAATCAGTTCACAAAAAATAAATGGATTTTCCCCATTTGCTTGAGGCTATGGACTATATGTAATAATTTTTTGTTTCTTGCATAGACCAATTGTTTTGCTTCATATGACCTCAATATATCATCAGTAGGGATGTGCACAAATAATCAAATATTTAAATATTTGATCTGTAATTATTATTCGAAAAATAAAAACACTTTACCACGTGATGCTTTGCTGGACGTAAATGCAGGAAATCTATGATAAATCCTAAGCACACAAACTAAAAGTCAGTTATAACTAAATGCACTGGGTGGCGCTGTAGAGCATGATAACAAGTTGATTGTATTTCACCACAGAATGTCGTTGTCTACCTCGCAAAGTTTTGAATTACTTTGATCAAAATGATCTTACTAAATGAGCTTACAAAATTACTTTTGATCCAATGAATCAGTGAAACTGAGTTATCATAATACCACCACCACAATGAGAAACCACATGAAATCCAAACACCAGTCGACTGAGGAAAGACAGCTGTCCATCTCTGCTTTCATGACTTGCAGGTAAGCACAGCTATACCCTGAGTAAGCAGAAAAGAGAGCTTATCTGGGTAGTCAAATGATCTTGAGACATATGCTCCCCTCTATTTTCCTTGAGGGAGAGTGGTTTAAGAACAGAAAACGTAAAGCACTGTAAGAAACTTTGCTTGGCACACCATTATCTTTGTGTCTCTGGAACGTCTGTGTCGTCGCAAATTCTTATTGCTGTCCGACTGAGGAGCTAGCTTTCACCCAAGCATGTGGATATTGTTTTTCTCAACATTAACATGTGAAACAATTTAAACATGAAAAACAGGCTGACTTGAGTGTATGTACATTCTGTGCTGTAATGGGCATGGTTTATTTTTTTCCGCTTGCTCTGGTCGAGCTCGAATGCTTTTGTTCATTATAATATTTGAATATTCATTTCTTTATGAGCCCAAATATTTGAATACAATATTTTTGAAAAATGCCCATCCCTAATCATCAGGAGCTAAAAATCTTATTTATTGTTCTACTGAAGATAAAAAGTCAACTACATCTCGGATGGCCTGAGGGTGAGTAAATTAACAACAAAGTTTAATTTTGGGGTAAACTATCTCTTTATTGTTTAAGGAACCTATGGAAATTCTCCTGGCAACCATCAATAGAGTAGAAAATGGTTGAAAATGGAGGATGGAGTAAATCATCTTCCAAACCTCTTGGTGCCTCTTGGAATCTCTACTTGGGCCCTATCCTTTGATGTTACAGTTTGATTCATATTATCTCATATGAGAACAGACTGAAGACATTGTGCTATTTATTATTATTATTTTATTTGTTTTACATGGAGGAACAGGAATTCACTGAAGCCACAAACTACCAAATCACCAATGTTTGTAGGCAATCGTTAATTCATTATTTATATTGATATTTCTAAAATCTAGCCTATTCATTAAGCAGTGAAATTACTATCAGATTAAAATTTCTTTACTTTTTTAGATAATTTTAATCTTCCTATAGTATTGGAACAGGATCTAAAATGAAAATATTGACTATAGTCCTTGTGTATAACATATTTTGTATAACAGCCATGCTAGCTACAGAACATAAATGTTTACATATTGCAAAAAAAAAAAGTTATAGTTTTATTTGAAAAATAGGTATGTTTACATCCTCAATGCTGTTTATATTCACAAAACATGAGTACTGAAATACTATTAAGTAACAATATTCAATGCAAAATGTGCAAGCATATATTTAATTAGTGCTATCCTGCACTGAGCGATTACATTTTTACCCACAGATAACAAATACTGGAATTTAAATATTATGCCAATGTTTGTGTACCCCTGGGTTCCAGCGCCTTTTCCAAAAATTCCTGAATGACAAAAAAAAAAAAAAAGAGACAGAGAGAGAACCATAAGTATATATCTACAAATCACAATAAACAATTACAAACAATGAGTAAAATAAATAAAAAAGAGGGATAAACCATGTATTGGACAATAAAAGCAATTATCAGCATCATTGGCCACCAGCCAATTGTTTAAAAACAGCTAATGATCAGGGCCGATTATATCCTGTCAATCAACAGGGGCCAGAAAAATGTGTCAGACTGCAACTATAATAACGAATTATCACAATCTCACTTAAAAATATAGCAGTTAACACAGGTTCTGTTTAACCCTATTTACTGTTAGCGAGCATTGCTAGTCTTTAGGTGAAAAATTAATCTGTCCAAATTAATCCACAGGAAAAAAAAGTGTTCATCTTGGTAATCTTTAATGAAGACAAATTATTCTGAAAACTGAGTTGTATACAAACATTTCAGTCTTTATTTTCAGATGTGATTATTACATCTGAAAGTAAACAAAGGTTGTTATTAATTTTAACCTCTAATAATATAGTAATGTACCCAATAAGAGTGTTCCTTGTATAGTTTACAGCAACAGTTCGGAGAGATTGTGTTCCTTAAAGGAACACTCCACTTTTTTTGGAAATAGGCTCATTCTCCAACTCCCCCAGAGTTAATAAATTGAGTTTTACCGTTTTTGAATCCATTCAGCCGATCTCCGGATCTGGCGATAGCACTTTTAGCATAGCTTAGCATAGATCATTGAATCCGATTAGACCAGTAGCATCGTGTTCAAAAACGATCAAAGAGTTTCGATAGTTTTCCTATTTAAAACTTGACTCTTCTGTAGTTATATCGTGTACTAAGACCGGCAGAAAATGAAAAGTTGAGATTTTCTTGGCTGATATGATTAGGAACTACTCTCATTCCGGCGTAATAATCAAGGAACTCGAAACTCTTTGATCGTTTTTGAACGCGATGCTACTGGTCTAATAGGATTCAATGATCTATGCTAAGCTATGCTAAAAGTGCTATCGCCAGATCCGGAGATCGGCTGAATGAATTCAAAAACGGTAAAACTCAACTTATTAACTCTTGGGGAGTTGGAGAATGAGCCTATTTCCAAAAAAGTGGAGTGTTCCTTTAAGAAAACTAAGCTATCAGCATTGGCAGACATCATTCTGAGTATTGGTGCATCCCCAAAAAAATGAAAATCATTTTAAAATATAAGATGGATTACCCTGACAGGATCAGAGAAAGTGTTGCTCAGAGGTGCCGTTTGCCCTCCTTTCAGTTCTCTGTATTTCAGATATTCACGGGCAAAAGAAATTGCCTCCTCTTCACTATTCAGAGAAAAAAGCACAGTGAAAGATAATTTTGTTAGAAATACAAATTAACTTAGCCCTTGAAAGTGAAAATTTTAATTTAAAACATTTAGATGGAAATACAAGTGTGCAATATGTATTATCTATCATGGTATCGTAACTGGTTTAACAGCGTGTGAGCTGAGATTGAGTGTCACTTACTTTGCACAAACCAAACAAAAACTTAAGAGTGCATGCTTTCACTGCGTAATGCTACTCATTAGAATGCTTTTGACATTCAAATATGGGGGCAGAAAATGCACCTATTTTTGTCTTTATTTGTATTATATTGCATACTTAAACAACATTGCATGATACTGAATTAAAATTGTTAAAACTAGGGGTCAACGTTAACGCATGTGATTAATCTAAAAAGTTTAACGCGTTAATTTTTTTTTAACGCAAATTAATTTTTTGATAAGGTTTGGCCCAACTTCTTCCCGTCATCGCAGCGCGGAAGGTTATCTATTGTGTGATGAGGGGACAGTGAACCAGTGTTGCCAGGGTCGCGGCACAAGTGGGCTATTTTGATAATACAGTTGTGGGAAAAATTACAGAGCCGTGGGTTGCGTTTTTTTTGGGCCACTTTTTTAATGTACCACGGCCGCCCAAATAGACAAATTAAAATTGATCCTTTTACTAATGTGTATTATACTTGGAATGTATACCTGGCAACTTCAGAACAGAGAGGCAGTTGTAACATCACAAACAACGTGAGTTTCAGCCAGAGCATACATGTTAAGGCTTTATATAAGATAATAAACGCACAATTACGACAGGATATTTGTATGTTATTTTCTTGAGAAGAATGAGTACGTCTGAAATGCTAATTTGTGCAGCGATATAAAAGGCTATAAATAGCATATTTTAACAACAGTAAACGACCAAATTCCACATGTGATTGCAAAAGGAAGTTTGATGGTGGTTTGAAGTGAGTTCTGAGTAAAAGTGTACTATTAATCTCATAAATTGTCTTATGAAGCATGATGCTAATATTAGCTCTAATGCACCTGCAGAACAGGTCCAATTCTTCTTCTTAATGCATTTTGTCATAATACTTTATATAAGGTTGCAAGAAAATGTTTTGTTGTATTTATTTAGAAATACTTTTGATAATAGTTGGGTAAATGTATACTGGAATTGAAGCGATGTGGCTTGGTAAATGATTTATTGCCAGTATAAAAGCTGATAATGGCTGAATTAAAAACAAAAGAATAATGATAAAAGAATAATAGGGATTATGTCTCATACCTGGCGGAAGTGTGAAAGGTTCTGTTTCCTTAAACTAGTTTGTCATGCATTTCTTTATTTCAACACATTTACAGGTAAATCCTAGTATTTTAAATTTGTGATTAATCATCATTAATCACAGGTAAAACACAACTGACCTAAGAGAACTGAAATATTAAAGTGCCTCTGTTATGCTGTTTTGAATATTACCATTCATTTAGTGTGTATATAGCTGTTGTTGAATGTAAGAGGTTTCCAAAGTTTCAAAAGTTCAAAGTGTATGATAAATGGGGTTATCACCACCCAAAAAAAAGGATCGATTCTGAACTGCCTGCAGAGTTTTGGTCCGTCTTGCTACAATGTCTAGAATACAGTTTTCTGTGCTGTGAAGGCAAAACTACTTTATATGTGATCCCAAAGAATGAGGATGTGAAGAGTCAGACACATTATTGTCTTGAAATCAGCAGTGTCGATTAATGCAGCTCGTCAATTAATGCAACTATTCAACAATCTGTTGTAAGTCAAACAATCTGAGAAAAGAGGTGATGCTGCAATGCATATTATGAGAAAACTGAAGTGATTTTTTTTTTTTTTTTTTTGTTAGATGCATGTAAACCTATGGACTACTTGCACTGAGCATCATCTAGTTGACCTAAACGCTTATTAAAATGGGAGTCCATGTGATAATTTCAAAATCTCAACATTTTCAGAGGCAGGAGAAGAGATATTCTGATGATTACTGTGTACAGAATTGTCCAAACTCGACAGAACTTTAAGTTTTAATCCAACATAAGTCAATCTGAGAAAGCAATGGCTGGTAAACATATGTGATTTTCACCACAGGGTGTCAGTGCTCTAAACTAGTAATTGCAATGCTGCAGTGCGTGTGAGATCTGATGAATACCATCAGAATTAACCTTTATTTATCTGTATTAAATATGTTAGTCACTATTGTGTGTAGAGAGGATATATAACCACACACTCACTTGCAAATAAAGTATTTTATTTAATTAACCAACATTTCGGCAGGAAGGCTGTGTCAAGGTATATAGTCACTATTCTGTGTCATTTTTCATTCACAACCATTTCACTACATGTCAGCCTGCACGATATGGCCAAAATTTATATCACAATATATTTCTTAAGTTCGGTCGATGCAGTATAACTCCTATATCAATATGAACAATATTTAAAAAAGCCTCAGAAAAACTGCCAAGCACTCCCAAAATGGATGGCTATACCTACAAACTTCTGAAAAATTAACTTGCCAAGTCTATGAAACCTTCTCCTATAAAACTATATAATATTTTAGAAATAAAAATGGTACAAATAAATTAATGTTCACCTTTTATTTTTTATTTAGCCTTCATACAAACAAGAAATGTGCAATCAACGTCAAATAAACAAAAAGCCAAATAAACCATCAAAAAGACTCTCAGACTCACCTTATTAATATTAATATATTTAAACTATAACATAGGCTGATTATTTTTATAGATTGAAACAAAAGTGCCCATAAACGCTACTTTATCAGATAAAATGAAAATGATATCGAAACTTTTTTGAAGTCAGTCGGTTCCCTTCAAAGATACATTCATATAAAAACACCCGCGCCATGTTTTGATTTTGAAACGTGCAGTGATTATGTTTATTCAACAAAGCCAAAGAGCCATATCATACACCCGGTACAATGCGATGCCAGGCACGACGCAAGTGGTTTTTGCTAGTTTCAGCCCAACGCAGTTATCATTTTCATGTCTAGCGCAACATTGTTTAAAGCAAATGCATTTGCGCCCATCTGTTCCCCCCTGGCCTGCTGGTCTGAAAATGAGGTGTGTTCAGGCACATTGTTGGCATGTTGCTATTTTGAGGCACCTGAAAACGATTGTGCCATTGACCAACTAAAACCTGCTAAAAGTCGATGGCACAGTATTTTTTTATATTTATTTAAAGGGTGCGTTAGTAATGTGAACCCGCCTGTAGGTGCATAACATGCATAAAAAAAAAAAAAAACAACAACAACGCACAACACACATATTACATACAAAGGGACGCACAGCAGAGTACAAACATGCCAAATATTAAAAATGAAAGGATTACAATGTAAAAGATTAGCACACTTGAGCAGATCCATTTCCTCTCTGGAGAAGCGTTCAGTCTTTGCTCTTGCAAATTTCGCCATGTAAATAGAGAATCTGCCATGGTGCAAGGGAATGGGAGATGAGACTCTGCTTAACTGAAAAAGTTATTGGAAAAATGTATATATATATATATATATATATATATATATATATATATATATACACACACACATTTTTCCAATAACTTTTTCAGTTTGGGAGATGAGACTCTGCTTAACTGAAAAAGTCATTGGAAAAATGTATATATATATATATATATATATATATATATAGCGATATTGAATTATCGTCCAGCCCTAACTATATGTAATGCCAAAATAAGAATATTTAAAGTAGTCGCACTGTCAACGCCAACAGTTTAAAATTAATTAAATGTTTAACTAAATTAAATTTCTTTAAGGCAGTTATTGCACATTCATTCACAGCCATTGCACTGGAATAAGACAAATCTACAACAAATAAAACCAAAAAAAAATACAATTATACTTAAACCATAGTAACCACAAATTAACTCGGGTTTTGCTAAACTAACCATAGTTTAACCATGGTATTTGAAGTAAAATTGTGGTTATACAAATGGTAATCTGCAAAAAAAAAAAAAAAAAACATGGTTACTACACTTTTACTATAGTAAAACCATGATTAATTTCCGTAAGGGTGTTTATTAGTCAAACTGTAAATTCAACAGGTATGAAATATGATCAGTAAGAGAATAATACTGTTAATGAGAAGATAAGCGCTGGACCTCAGCTGTTTAATGGGGAAATATATTTATTATTCAGAATGCATATTTGGATAGGAAATATATTTATAAGATTTCAGCAGGTTGAAGATAATTTATGTTCATGCAGAGAATATGATTAATTGTAAAAAAAAAAAAAAAAAAAAAAAAAAATTGCCAGCCCTAAAACATAGTAATAATGAGAAATTGTCTGTATGTAGGTGTGCTAAATGCTGACCGGAAACTCCCGAGCTATAATAAGTAGAACATGGAAGTAGTTTTGCAAGTAGTCCATTGTAGGAGAAAGGAGTGTCGTGATATACTGGTATTGACGATAACCGTGATATTCAAAGCAACAATTATCGATATCGTGTTAATTTAGTGTGTGACGATATACCGGTATTGGCGATAACCGCAATATTTAAAATGAACAGGACTCTTATGATAACACATGTAAATACTCCAGCGCCAGTACCTGGTTGACCTCGAGATGGCAGTATTGAGCCTTAACCCTGACACCTGTCAAACAAGATGACGACGCTGCACACGCAGCTACTTCAGTTACAGAGTAAGTGGCCATTATTTTATTAGTCATAGAATGGGAGATGTTGCATTAACCTGTTAACAGAGGTTCTCTGTGTTCATATATTTAAGTAAAGGGTGATTATTTTAATAAGATACCACATTTTCTTTACTCGTCTTATTTTTGTATTTGCAATCAATATGGCCTGTGCGTAGTAACACTTCATTTGTTTGTTCAAATCTGTTATTAACAGTTACAGGATTAAAACTGATCTTGAAAAAACTGAGCAACCACATTGCTATATTAAACTCTGTAAAATGGTAAGTTGGTCGCAGTGCCATGCACTTAATGCCTCATCTGCGGCCGTTCTAGATGCATTAAAACTGAATTAGTAACGTTAGTGCTCTTACTGCATGACTTCAGTGGCGCTGGTGCAACTATAGGTTAAAGAGATTAAAATACGGGTATATAAGTTAACAGGTTAAAGTATCAGTTTAGATGTTAATATGGCAACACTTTACAATAAGGATCATTAGTTAACATTACTTAATTACATTAGTTAACATGAAATAAGAATGAACAATACTTCTGCAGCATTTATTAATCTTTGTTCATGTTCATTTCAGCATTTACTAATGCAGTATTAAAATCACATGTTGTGTTTGTAAACATTAATGCACTGTGAAGTAACATGAACAATGAATGACTGTATTTTTATTAACAAAGATTAATAAAATGTGTAATAAATGTATTGTTCATTGTTCGTTTATGTTAGTTAATACATTAACTAATGTTAACAAATTACATCTTATTGTAAAGTGTTAACATTAATATTTATACATCATACTGTTGAACTTGACAGTATTTTTTCTCGTTATTTCATAGGAGCTCCAAAGAAGACAGTGAAAGCCAGAGTCTTGTGCCCTGTGTTTATCAGTATCTTTATGTTAGTTGGGTGAAAAAGAAAAACTCAATAAAGTAAAAAATAATTTGACTGATATCTTCCCCCCCAAGGTTTCTATAGATATCACAATATATCGATATTGTGAATTCTTATGGCCACGATAACTGTGATATTAAAAATCTAATATCGTGACAGCCCTAGTAAGAGACATCCAAAACAAAATGAGGAACTTTTAAAATAGCATAATAGGGGCACTTTAATATTACTGTACCATTGCAGTGTTCATCTCGATACTTCCCAATCACTGACTGTACATTACATAAAAAAAAAAAAAAAAAAAGATATAAATATAAGTGATGTCAATCAATTAAAAAATGTAATCGTGTTAATCAGTCTTGGACTGTGATTAATCATGATTAATCGCAAATTTAAAATACTAGGATTTACCTGTAAATGTGTTAAAAAAGAAATGCATGACAAACTAGTTTAAGGAAACAGAACCTTTCACACTTCCGCCAGATATGAAACATATTCCTTATTATTCTTTTGTTTTTATTCAGCCATTATCAGCCTTTATACTGGCAATAAAACGTTTACCAAGCCACATCGCTTCAATCCCAGTATACATTTACCCAACTATTATCAAAAATATTTCTAAATAAATACAACAAAACATTTTCTTGCGACCTTACGTGAAGTATTATGACAAAATGCATGAAGAAGAAGAATTGGACCTGTTCTGCAGGTGCATTAGAGCTAATATTAGCATCATGCTTCATAAGACAATTTATGAGATTAATAGTACACTTTTACTCAGAACTCACTTCAAACCACCATCGAGTGTTTGTAATAACTTCCTTTTACGATCACATGTGGAATTTGGTCGTTTACTGTTGCTAAAATATGCTATTTATAGCCTTTTATATCGCTGCACAAATTAGCATTTCAGATGTACACATTCTTTCAAGAAAATCACATACAAACCATACCCTATCGTAATCGTGTGTTTATTATCTTATATAATCTATAGTGGCTGTTGTCATGTTTGTTTCTTCTGTGTAAAAGCCTTTAAATGTATGCTCTGGCTGAAACTCACGTTGTTTGTGATGTTACAACCGCCTCTCCGTTCTTAAGTTGCCAGAGATACATTCCAAGTATAATACACATTAGTAAAAGGATCTATTTTAATTTTCATTTGTCTATATACACTATATACACGGCACATTATAAAAGTTGCACAAAAAAAACGCAACCCACGGCTCTGTAATTTTTCCCGAGACTGTATTTTCAAAATAGCCCACTTGTGCCTTACCCTGGTAACACTGGTTCGCTGTACCCTCATCACACAATGATAGATAACTTTCCACGCTGCGAAGACGGGAAGAAGTTGGGGTCAAACCTTATCAAACCATTAATATGCATTAAAAAAATATTAACGCATTCAATTTTTTGATTAATCACATACGTTAACGTTGACACCCCTAATATATATATATATCTCACATGTACACACACACATACATATAGATATAGATACATACATACACATACATATATATATATATATATACACACACACACACATACAGTCAGGTCCATAAATATTGGGACATCGACACAGTTCTAACATTTTTGGCTCTATACACCACCACAATGAATTTCAAATGAAACGAACAAGATGTGCTTTAACTGCAGACTGCCAGCTTTAATTTGAGGGTATTTACATCAGGTGAACGGTGTAGGAACTACAACAGTTTGCATATGTGCCTCCCACTTGTTAAGGGACCAAAAGTAATGGGACAATTGGCTTCTCAGCTATTCCATTGCCAGGTGTAGTGTTGTCACGGTACCAAAATTTCAGTATTCGGTACCAATACCAGTGAAAATCCACGGTTCTCGGTACCAATTTCGGTACCACATGTTAATTAAAAAACATTTTTAATAATAAAATCAAACAAAAATAAAATGTACAAAAATCAATGCCATTCTTTATACTTATTTAAATTGTGTTTCAAGTTTTTCCGCAAGTAATAAAAGTATGAAAAACAGTAAACAAGTTTCACCCAAATTTAATTTGTCTTTTAAATAATGAAATTTAAACATTTTATTTTTTTGGTAAAGAGGAGGGTAAAAGGGGATTTACTATTAAAATATGGAAGAAATAGTGTGATTATTTCTTTAAAAATAAATATTTATTAAAAAAATTCAACAGTAGTAATATATTTCTGGCACAATGTCTTTAAGGTAAACTTTTATTTTGACGGGTTGCCGTGAATACCTTTAAATTTCTGTGTGTAGCTATATGACATGAAGCTGGTTTTGCTCAAATGAAACGGCAAAATGCTCGTGAAGTGACTCTCAGAGCAGTTCTGGAGACGTTGTTTATGTATTTATGTCCTCATTGAGACGGCAGAAGCTGAAATCACCGCGAGCGTCACGCGCGCTTCAGTGTGTGTAAAAAAAGACGCGCGTCTCTGCCATTCATTCATTCCCACAGAGACTCGCAGAACATGCGGGATTCATATCTGAATCGACTTTTGCGGCTTAATATTTACAGATACTAGTCCGTATCGCGATTTGACTTAAGTGCAATGAGCTACTTTTGATTAATTCATCCAAACTTTGACAAATTCCGTTGACATTCCGTGCTAAACTGTAACTTCCGTTTTTGTAACTGGATTCCGAGATTCCGTCCACGTTTTCTGCATTGCGGAAATCATAGGCCCGTACGCGTCAAGTACCGGGTTGACCGGATACTGGGTACCACCGGTACTTAAAAAAAACTAAAAAAACAAAACAAACCCATCAGAGAGATAGCAAAAACATTAGGCGTGGCCAAAACAACTGTTTGGAACATTCTTAAAAAGAAGGAACGCACCGGTGAGCTCCCTGGTGAAGAAAACACCCTTCACAACAGTTGGCCAGATCAAGAACACTCTCCAGGAGGTAGGTGTATGTGTGTCAAAGTCAACAATCAAGAGAAGACTTCACCAGAATGAATACAGAGGGTTCACCACAAGATGTAAACCATTGGTGAGCCTCAAAAACAGGAAGGCCAGATTAGAGTTTGCCAAACGACATCTAAAAAAGCCTTCACAGTTCTGGAACAACATCCTATGGACAGATGAGACCAAGATCAACCTGTACCAGAGTGATGGGAAGAGAAGAGTATGTAGAAGGAAAGGAACTGCTCATGATCCTAAGCATACCACCTCATCAGTGAAGATGGTGGTGGTAGTGTCATGGCGTGGGCATGTATGGCTGCCAGTGGAACTGGTTCTCTTGTATTTATTGATGATGTGACTGCTGACAAAAGCAGCAGGATGAATTCTGAAATGTTTCGGGCAATATTATCTGCTCATATTCAGCCAAATGCTTCAGAACTCATTGTGACGGCGCTTCACCTTGCAGATGGACAATAACCCAAAGCATACTGCAAAACCAACCAAAGAGTTTTTGAAGGGAAAGAAGTGGACTGTTATGCAATGGCCAAGTCAATCACCTGACCTGAATCCGATTGAGCATGCATTTCACTTGCTGAAGACAAAACTGAAGGGAAAATGCCCCAAGAACAAGCAGGAACTGAAGACGGTTGCAGTAGAGGCCTGGCAGAGCATCACCAGGGATGAAACCCAGCGTCTGGTGATGTCTATGCGTTCCAGACTTCAGGCTGTAATTGACTGCAAAGGATTTGCAACTAAGTATTAAAAAGTGAAAGTTTGATTTATGATTATTATTCTGTCCCGTTACTTTTGGTCCCTTAACAAGTGGGAGTCACATATGCAAACTGTTGTAATTCCTACACCGTTCACCTGATTTGGATGTAAATACCCAAATTAAAGCTGACAGTCTGCAGTTAAAGCACATATTGTTCGTTTCATTTGAAATCCATTGTGGTCGTGTATAGAGCCAAAAATGTTAGAATTGTGTCGATGTCCCAATATTTATGGACCTGACTGTATACACACACACACACACATACATATATATACATACAGGTGCATCTCAATAAATTAGAATGTTGTGGAAAAGTTCATTTCAGTAATTCAACTCAAATTGTGAAACTCGTGTATTAAATAAATTTAATGCACGCAGACTGAAGTAGTTTAAGTCTTTGGTTCTTTTAATTGTGATGATTTTTGCTCACATTTAACAAAAACCCACCAATCTCAACAAATTAGAATACTTCATAAGACCAAAAAAATAAAAAAATTGTGAATTGTTGGCCTTCTGGAAAGTATTGAGTATATGTACTCAATACTTGGTAGGGGCTCCTTTTGCTTTAATTACTGCCTCAATTCGGCGTGGCATGGAGGTGATCAGTTTGTGGCACTGCTGAGGTGGTATGGAAGCCCAGGTTTCTTTGACATTGGCCATCTGCATTTTTTTGGTCTCTTTTTTCTGGTTTTCCTCTTGACAATACCCCATAGATTCTCTATGGGGTTCAGGTCTGGTGAGTTTGCTGGCCAGTCAAGCACACCAACACCATGGTCATTTAACCAACATTTGGTGCTTTTGGCAGTGTGGGCAGGTGCCAAATCCTGCTGGAAAATGAAATCAGCATCTTTAAAAAGCTGGTCAGCAGAAGGAAGCATGAAGTGCTCCAAAATTTCTGCAGTGACTTTGGTTTTCAAAAAACACAGTGGACCAACACAAGCAGATGACATTGCACCCCAAATCATCACAGACTGTAGAAACTTAACACTGGACTTTAAGAAACTTGGGCTATGAGCTTCTCCACCCTTCCTCCAGACTCTAGGACCTTGGTTTCCAAATGAAATACAAAACTTGCTCTCATCTGAAAAGAGGACTTTGGACCACTGGGCAACAGTCCAGTTCTTCTTCTCCTTAGCCCAGGTAAGACACCTCTGACTTTGTCTGTGGTTCAGGAGAGGACAACTGTTGCCAAATTCCTTGACACGCCTGTGTGTGGTTGCTCTTGATGCCTTGACCCCAGCCTCAGTCCATTCCTTGTGAAGTTCACCCAAATTATTGAATCGATTTTGCTTGACAAACCTCATAAGGCTGTGGTTCTCTCGGTTGGTTGTGCATCTTTTTCTTACACACTTTTTCCTTCCACTCAACTTTCTGTTAACATGCTTGGATACAGCACTCTGTGAACAGCCAGCTTCTTTGGCAATGAATGTTTGTGGCTTACCCTCCTTGTGAAGGGTGTCAACGATTGTCTTCTGGACAACTGTCAGATCAGCAGTCTTCCCCATGATTGTGTAGCCTAGTGAACCAAACTGAGAGACCATTTTGAAGGCTCAGGAAACCTTTGCAGGTGTTTTGAGTTGATTAGCTGATTGGCATGTTACCATATTCTAATTTGTTGAGATTTTTGTTAAATGTGAGCCAAAATCATCAATTAAAAGAACCAAAGACTTAAACTACTTCAGTCTGTGCGCACTGAATTTATTTAATACACGAGTTTAACAAATTGAGTTGAATTACTGAAATAAATGAACTTTTCCACGACATTCTAATTTATTGAGATGCACCTGTATATAAATAAAATTAAATTTCATCTAGGATCAACTAACCCATTTTGCCCCACAAGGCAGTTCAGCAGCTCCTTCATGGTTTCAGAGTGACCCTTTGAGATCAAGTGCCTCTTCAAATAAGTGAAGTGTTGGGTTTTCATCAATATCTGGGACTTGCCATTTCGACAAAGGAAGGTAAACACTGTATCTCTAATCTACAAAAAAAATAAAAAGGTAAGAAATTTTAAATCAATGAAACAAAACATACAAATAAACAAGTACTGAGAATAGATTTGTTTTAACAAAACAATAACACCTGTGAAGGAATGCCGGCTAACTCTCCAGTAGTCATGTTTTCCTCTACCTGGTCCAGAATTAGTGTAGGGTTACAGGATAAAGGAAGTTCTAATGTATAAGACATACAAAACGTTGTTTAGTACAAACTAAAAAATGAAAAAGTATGCAGATCACAAATAGTGAAACAGGAGAACTTGCATAAATTCAATAATAACTGAATAACGAGAGTCAAATCAAATAAGAGAATCAAATAAGAGAATCAAAAAGATATTACAATTCCACGAAATACATATTTTAGAAATTGTCAAAATAGCAATAATATTATTGAATGAATACACTCAATTTGCAGGTTACAATAAATATTGGTTTCAGAAAAGTACAAAATTACTTACACAAATCACTATAAAAAAAAACTGATTTTATTTAATCTTTATAATGTTAAGATGGAAAATCGAGTATTAATAAGAGCATAGCCAGTGAATAAATGTGTTTAAATCTTAACCAGACTATAGTGGTATCTTACCACATCTATAGTGAATGTGAACCTACTTGAATCTGTGGTTCTTTCTTTTTGGCACAAGGTATGAGCAAAAGTGTTCCCAAAGAGAAAGCCTGCAGGCTGAACTGAGAAAACCGCTTGGCAATGGCAACCAGATCCAAAGTAAATAAAAATGGACATCTTAAAAAAATAAAAAAATAAACAGAAAAATTCAAGCACATTTCAAACCTTAAAAAAACATAAAGGTTAAAATCAAGCATTTTACAAACTTTCCACACGTTTAGGGTATTAACACTAAAATCAATATTTAAATTAATTACGTCTGTAATTAATTAATACAATTTTGTATGTATGATTTATGAAATTAATAAACTGGGATGCAAGTTCATCATAAACTGGGGTCCTGGAACTCTCATAACCCATTAATAGACAACATTAACCTGGGGTGTTCCCTAATGTTACATTCAAACTAGAAATTAGAAACACAAAACAATTTTTTGACACAACACTAAATTGTTAGGTATTTATCCCAGTTCTGTACGTAATCCCTCTATAATCTCTAAACACTCAAGTGTACCATATGCTGATTGACACTTGCGGAGCATATTCTCATTCTAGACATGTATGTCACTCCCCCGATTTCAAAAACTCATCAAATCAACATGAATTACACAAATTACCTCAATTACCTCTTTTTTTTTCTAAGCTCAATCATGGAGCTAGCATTAATATATGTAATATTATTAGGCCTCCACAATTATATAAAATCATAATTAACAATCATTTTGCTTGGTACTGTTTACATGATTATGATTTATTAAACAGTTGCTTGGATTGGAAACTTACTTTAGAAGCAGCACAAATGTCTTATACATTACATCATGTTGTCGAGGGCTGAGAGGAAGAGAGGCTGTGAAATGATCAAACACAAAGATATAAAAGTATTTAAAATAACAAAACATTACATGCAACATCACAGAAAAAAAAAAAAAAAAAAAAAAAAATCTAAGTATGCCTCTTTTTACCTGTCAAGAAAGGGGCTTGAATTACACTCCGCCATATCCTGGAAAGACTTTGCCCCTGCAGCGATGGATGGATAAAAAAATACATAAAAATAAATAATAATAACAATTATAAAATAAATAAATAAGATAAACATATTTGCAGAAGTGTGTTAAATTGACCTAAATTAGAAGTTTTGGTTTCACTTTATTTTGATGGTCCCTTTAACACATTCGGTAACACTTTATAATAACTGCATGCTATGAATCATTAGGTAAGCATTAGTAAATAGTCAGTTCATCCTTTATAAAGCATTGTCCCAACATTAATAGTCATTAGTAAGCAGTTTGCAGGGGTTAAAGCAAAAAAAAAATCTTTTGACTGAAAATTTTTCCTCGGCCAAACCCCGATCCACAGCCATACCTGTCACACACCCAGTTTAAGAGCCGTGTTTTTCTTCTTGTAATTAAGAACGCTTGTCCTCCTAATTAAAAAAATTTAGGAGCACCTTCTAATCAATAATAAAAAATTCTGATCAAAAATTAGCCTTCTTAATATGAGGTGACATTTGACAAAGTGATTTACAGGGGAATTTTCTTTTTACTTTTGTAAATGCATTTTTCTAATTTTATTAAATGTATGCAGTGTTTTCCTCTAGGATTTTTTCCAGCTGTGATGGCAGGACTATTTCCCATGGAACACACCCCCTCCCCACCCAAGAATCACCTGCACTCAGAATCAAATTTATATTAACTAAAAAAAGAAGTATGTCTTTGAATAATTTAGAATAATAATTAAATAAGGGCAAATAAATTAATGACAATCAATAGCACAAACAAAACCGGGAGGGGGGGTGGGCGTCCTGGATGCCGGAGCAGGACGGAGACACAGGGCACAGAGGAGGCATCCAGGGCGGATCAGGAGGTACCGGCGGCCATGGCGGGTCAGGGGACTCCGAGGGCCATGGCGGATCAGGGGACTCCGGCGGCCTTGGAGGAGCAGGGGAGGTTCCGCCTCCGATACCTCGCCCCCCCCCCTGGACTCTTGGGGGCGCTCGGACAGCGCGGACTCTTGGGGGCGCTCTTGCAGCGCAGAGACAGGGAGGCGCCTTCTTGGCGCGGGCTCTGGTTTGCGCTCTTGCAGCGCGGGTTCTAGGGGGCGCTCTGGCATCGCGGAGACAGGGAGGCGCCTTCTTGGCGTAGGCTCTGGGTGGCGCTCTTGCAGCGCGGATTCTGGGAGGCGCTCTTGCAGCGCGGAGACGGGGAGGCGCCTTCTTGGCGCAGGCACTGGGCGGCGCTCTTGCAGCGTGGATTCTGGGGGGCGCTCTTGCAGCACGGATTCTAGGGGGCGCTCTTGCAGCGCGGAGACAGGGAGGTGCCTTCTTGGCGCAGGCACTGGGCGGCGCTCTTGCAGCGCGGGCTCTGGTTTGCGCTCTTGCAGGGCGGATTCTGAGGGGCGCTCTTGCAGCGCGGAGACAGGGAGGCGCCTTCTTGGCGCAGGTACTGGAGGGCGCTCTGGAAGCGCTATCTCTAGGGGGCGCTCGGGAGGCGCTGAGCTGGACGGAACCAGCGGAGGCAAAGGTGGGCTGGACGGGACCAGCGGAGGAGAAGGTGGGCTCTTGCGAGTAGCGGGCATTGGTGGGTATGTCATTCCCTCATACTCCACCAGAATATCACAGGAGACGTAAACTTCCGTCGGTGGGTTTGCCATACTCCTCGGCGGCGGGTTGGCCGCACTCTCTGGCGGCGTGCTTCTCGGCGGGATTCTGTTATGTACGGTGGTGTCCAAGGAGTACGAGGAGGCGATGGTTATACAAAAAGGTAGCTTCTTTAATGACGATAAGTAAATCAAGAAATAAACACACATAACATTGTTAATCACGGACAAACATCAAGGGAGAACTGAAGGCTTTTAAAGGAACAGGAACAAAAGAGCAAACAACATAATGAAACTCAGGTGGGGATAATCAAACGATAATTAACTAATGAGGGCAGGAACTAAACCAAATAAGGAAAATCAGGACTGAGACGGGCAGACATGTAACAATGGCTCTATGCTTACTTTTCTTTTTAGGAGCTCTTGTCCTCCTAGTTTAATTAGGAGCACCTTCTGATCAATAATCAAAAATTCTGATAAAAAAATTAGCCTTGCTAATTTGAGGTGACATTTGACTCAAATTGATTTACAGGGCATTTTCTTTTTTGCAATGGCATCATGTCAAATTAAAACAAAAATTGTTTATAAGCTTTTTAAAATTTCTATTTAAAAAAAAAAAAAAGAAGTAGAATAAGACAAATAAGTTACCAATTATATGAAATTAGTATTAATAAGACATTAATTTGTACTACAGAGGTGGCACAATAGAACACAAAAGTGGCTTGTAGGTACATTTTCAGGCGTTTAATGAGGCTCAGAGGTGGCATGAGTGCAATTAAATTCATAAATTCAAGTGGAGATTAATGTTTTAAATATACAATTTTGAATACTGAACTATTAAATGATTTAAATAACTGAAATTATACATTAAGCCCTGTGTTTGCTTTTAGAGATGCGCAGCCGCTCAGCTGTTACTTTATTTAGAACTATTTTCGTTGATGATACAGAGCTGTTGTATTAAATCAATATCACATTTGCAAACTCCCTTAATTATTATTAAAAGCTGTCACTCTCCTTATCGCGATCTGTGCACATAGATTTATCAAGATTTAAAAGCAGGCACAAATGTGATGCATTCCGTCGGAACCTGCGGGAATGAATAGAATTATTATTAATAGCCGCAATCCCGCGCCGAAATTCAAATTCTGCTCTGTGTTCTCTGCTAATTACCCGACTGTGAGTGATGCGAGCGGCGTTACTATGTTGTCAGTGAGAAGCTGCAGCCGTGGCGGGGATGATTTTTGGTGTGCTGGCACTGGCAGAACAACAACAACAACAATGCGCTACATGTATCTTTGTATCATATATATTCAGCTGAACCAATCAAGCTCTGCTGTGTATTAATGATGTCATTATATCAGATTGCACCATCTAGAGTTTGCCAGAACTTTGTGTATACAGGGTTGCTGCAGGATTTTTAAACTCAAATTTAAGACTTTTTAAGACCTGCACAAATAAAATTAATACCATATGAGCGGGGTAGGGCAATGCCTATGATAAACTATTAAACTGTAAAATGACTAAAAAAAACAACAACATGATTTACAGTTCAGATACAAGTTTTCACAAAAACAAAAAAACTTTTATAAAATGATACACCACATTTCAGCCTTTAAACCATTTTTTTAAGAAAATGGATGAGTCAAAAGTATAATTATTATATTAATTTAAACAATTATTATGAATAACTTATTATATTAATTCAATAACATACAATCACATTTTACTGTTTAGATTTTTATAATGAATTATCTTCTTATCGATCCACCAGTTCACATTTACAGCTCTGCGTGTTTGCAGGGTAAAAACATGTGTCGCTTTTCACAAAGTACATAAAATAAAATAGACCTACAAGAAAACATTTTTATCCATCCCACAGTCTTGCTAGCCATAAACGGATAGTCTTTTTCCATAATATTTGTATATTATTATTAGCTATTATCATCATCATTATTATTAGCCTTTTATTATATTTTTATATTATTTTTTTCGCTTCATTTCGATCTATTTACATAACGTTCTGACCAGTTTTGTAAATAAGCCTACTGTAAATGCTCGACATAAAGCTTTGATTATGCTGATTGGAATTTATAGCCTATTGGAAATGCAGTTTAAAGGTTGAATTTAACACTGTATATTTCTCTTTTTTATTTTTTATTATAATAAAAAATTAATAATATTAATAAATATTAATAATTATTAATATTTTTTATTAATAATTATTAATATTATAGCCTACTGCCTAGTGTTTTGTTGAGGAATGAATCATTCACGTAGTTTCATTTGTAAATGAAAACACAACACGCTCATTTATCATCACGCACTGGCATAAATAGCCTACAATCATAAAGTATTGGCATAATTGTCAGGCGTTTACAGTATTTGCAAAATATATGGTAGCCTAGCAAAGAACATAATTATACAGAACGTTAGTTAGGTAACGCGATACACGAACTGAAAGGGGAAATAATAAAATATTATATTTATGTGACATAAATATATAAATATAGCCCTAACAAGTTAATATAGCTTAATAATAATAATAATATACAAATATTAAATGAAATGTTTAATGTTAATAAAAACGTTTAATCCATCTCTGATAATACCGGGTTGCTATGGTCACGTAGGTTTGTTTGCCACGAGAAAAATGTTGTTCCCTCAACATAAGTCGTCGTGGCCATGAGAAATGGATGTTGTGCCCTCAACATAACATCTGAAGGCCACAACATAATATCACGTTCCCACGAGTTAATATCGTGGCCACGACAAAACTAAGTGAACCGAAGACGGCCCTACCGGGCACCGTAGAATACAATAAGATTGTTTTTTTTTTTATAAAGAAAACAAGCAGTAAGTAAATTAATAGAGTGCAAGTCTAAAAGGGGATTTTTTTTTAAAGAATAGAATTAGAATAGAGAGTGCTAGAGTTAGAGGGTCAAATAAAGATGGAAGAGATGTGTCTTTAGCCAATTCTTAAAGATGGCTAAGGACTGCTCGAATTGAGTTGGGCAGGTCATTCCACCAGAAGAGAACATTTAATTTAAAAGTGTGTGAAAGTGATTTTGTGCCTCTTTGGGATGACACAATAAAGCAACGTTCACTTGCAGAACGCAAGTTTCTAGAGGGCACAAAAGTCTGAAGTAATGAATTTAGGTAAAGGGGTGAAGAGCCAGTGGTGGTTTTGTAGGCAAACATTAATGCCTTAAATTTGATGCAAGCAGCTATTGGTAGCCAGTGCAAATTGATAGACAGATGTAACGTGCATTCTTTTCAGCTCATTAAAAATTGTTCGTCTTTGGGAACACTGCTTAAGATATTTTGAATGAAAACTGGGAGGTTTGTGACTGTTCCATTGACTGCCAAGTAAAGTACACTGTCATAGAATAGCATACGCACTTTGCGTCCATCAGATGCTCTCAAAATGGCGCTATGCTGATACAGAGAGGAGACAAATTTTTGAATAAATGTCGTTATTTTTTATTTTCTTTGCGAACAAAAAGTATTCTCGTCGCTTCATAAAATTCAGATTGAACCATTGATGGCAGATGGACTATTTTGGCCAATGGGACAGTCACAAACCTCCTGGTTTTCATCCAAAATATGTTAAATTGAGTTCCGAAGACGAACAAAGCTTTTACGGGTTTGGAACGACATGGGGTTAATGACAAAATTTTCATTTTGGGGTGGAGTATCCCTTTAATATGTATTTTGGATATTACACAATTTGCATTTCATACAAATGTTTTGGAAAAATACATTTATTTCAAGACGTTTCCAACTCTGACTTTGGACAGACAGAAGGATGAATAGATAGATAGCTAGATATATAAACAGACAGCTAGGATTGCTAGGATTAGTGATACTGGGCTATTTAAACAAAATTGACAATGTTAAACAAGGCATTATCCTGCAGTATGCCATTGTTGGGCAAATCAAAACATGTTTGTCTGAAAAAAATTCTTGTTAAGGATTGGATTTTGTGTGCCCTAAATGCAACATTAATGTCATTTGCCAGACACATGCCAGTCACATATGCTTCATACTTGTGCTACAATAGTGTGGTCTGTGCTGCAAACCTTTCAACATCTGTAGCACCAGTGGTATGCGCAAAATGTACAAAACTTAACGTACAGCACTGATTTGTATTTAAAAGTTATTGTAATTATAATACTGTTATTGTGATAAGCATGTTATGGCCCACAATAAATAATATTTTAGTTCAGTGCGATGAATGAGTGACACTCCATATCTAAATAAAAACATGAAAAATGATCACCTCTAAAAGATGGGGCACTGCTATGAGGGCTTCAAGAACCTTCTGCAAATAGCTTGTCTATAGAAGAAAAATAAACATTTCTGAAATTTAAAACAGCAATGAACACAAGGAGGGGGCAATGTACAGTCTAAACAAACATCACATGAGAAATGTCTTAACCTATAGCTAGCTTCAAGTATACTGCAATAAAAAGTATGACTACTAATCTATATAAATATAGAATTTATAGTTTTATAGTAGATTTTCAGCTTTTCTCAGCATCAAAAAGTTATGGTTTTCCAAAATTCACATTTTACTATGTAGTGTTTGTAAACAAGTACACAAAAAGCCTCAAATTAATGACTACAACAGCTTTTTAAGGATAGTAATAGTAAAGGTGACTTACCATACTGAACGACATGAGTTTTTGCAAGACACTGTTCCATAGCTGCATGTCATAAACCTCATATTCCAAACAAAGCTCTGCAACTAGTCTAACAGCCTGGAAAGAAATAGCAACATGATATGCCTTACTGAAAAATATGTGCAGATTATTCTTCAGCATTCTTTTGACATTGTGAAGACATCTCATAATGGATCAAACAACTTGTAACACTCAAACAGAGCAGTATTTTATAAGTACCAGATTTTTAATACTTAAAATTAAAAGGCCAAGATATGAATGGCTTCATTACGGTTTCCTCATTCATTCGGAACTGAATATTAAACAGAAAATTATATATTTTATCTTTGAATGTTCAAGCACTGCGCAGTCTTAAGAACTGTTCACACAAGCCCAACACTTGTGTAGCGTCTGCTTAGGATAATTTGAGATCTTTTGGGCTTTATGTCTTAGAGACCTTTTTGCCTTTTGACATTTGCATATAAATTACTGACATGGCCCCACATTCTACATTTATATGGGTGCTAAATTGCCAATGGTCCCGCCCACCCCCACACCCACCCCACCATCTAGAAGATGCTAAACAGATTAACTCTCTGGTCACCCCATCAGACTTCAAACGCATTCCAATGAGAAGCCAGTCACACTCAGTACCAGGCTCCAAATGCCTGGTGGCCTGCGAACTACCCCCATGCTCACACATAATGCACATACATAAAGACATTTTCTTTATTTAGACCATAATTCATTGGTTACAAATGTATCTGGTATATGCATGTGTTGTATGTATGTTCCCCTATTATATTAGCCTAGTAACTCTTTATTTGTATTAAACAAACTCTAAATTCTTATATTCAGGTGCATGAATGTATCTCTGCTTTAATATCTTCTAGATATTTCTTTCTTGGTATCAAAATGATCTGATCTTTATTCCTCAAACAATGATGTACAATATGTGATAGTGAAATGCATCATACTATTTTTACTATACTTTGGAGTAAAACTGCACTGACTCTCCAAACCAGCAATAAACATGCAAATAGACCATAAATAAAGACAAAGAAAATTTCTCCCGTTCAAAATTCATGCCATGTATTGGCCGTTGGATGGGTGTGATTAGGAAGCTATTAAAAGACCCCCAAACTCTCCAAGTCGGGACATCTTCTGTTTTCGGTCTTCTGGATCGTCGTTCTTCTTCAGGGAGTTTTATCCCTCAGACACAGCCTTCGGGACTTTTTCTGGCACTTTACTCACGAATTAACTCAGTTTGAATTTCCCGCAGACCAACTCCTCCCGGAAGACTCCCAAGGGACAACGCCAGCACGCTAAGCTGAACTCAGACTTCCCCTACTATTCGGACTAAACAGAAGACGTTTTACTCTAAAGTATAGTAAAAATAGTATGATGCATGCAGACGATATATAATCGCACACCTTTACTCATGATTGTCTCAGTGTTCGCTGCTCACGAATCAAGGTCTCTTAACATGCGATTCCATACATACTGTGAGGAAGATATCCTTCTTGGCCAGGAAAAAATTCATTTCTTTGAATTGAAAAAAAGATTGTACTATCCGTTCGGTGGACGAACGGATCAAGCGACTGTAATATCAATTAAATGGTAATCTTCAAGCTGATATAAATATTAATAATTAGTTATAACAAATTATGAGTAATTATTAATATTTGCCTTTTGAGCTAATTTGCTACACTTGTCACACAAAATTCAGTCCGATTTCTGCATGCAAAAAATTCTACATGCCCTATTTGGCACCTCAGTGATAAAAGTCATGCATTCGGATGGCGATTTATTCACGGTTCATATACGAATTTGGGGCCAGTCACATTATTGTCTCTGTAAATAAAATGTCATATGCTTATAATATCCTATTTATTATTTGATTATTTAAATCTCCTGTTTAAAAACAGGAAAATAGATTAAATGGTTTGAAATTAAATGCTTTTATGTCGTGCATTTTATCTCTCAAAATGATGGATGTCATAAAAATGTAGAGATTAGCAGAAATAAGGTTAATGCAACCTCTTACACTCAATAAAATAAAAAATAAAGAAGTCAAACACTGCATAGTCTTCACCATATAAAATAAATACAGATTAATCATTGTTTAAGCTACAGAAGTTATTTAGTCAAGCACAGTTAAAGATTTTTGGTCTCACTTTATATTAGGTGGCCTTACATTTAAATGAATCATTTGATACAATGCACTTATTGTGTATATACATTGTACTTATATTTTTAAAAATACATTACATACATTACATATAATTACACTGTTGACCCATCCCTTACACCTTAACCCACCCTTAAACCTACCCATACTACCAAACCTGTCCCTAACCTTACCCGTATCCCACCTCAATAGAAGCAAAAGTGTTTTGCAATACAATATGACCACAATAAGTACATTGTACTTATTTTTTGATGTAAGTACATAGTAGTTAAGGCCACCTAATATAAAGTGTGACCAGATTTTTCTTGTTTGATTAACACTTCACTTTGAATAAAGCATATTTATTTAAATTGCAGCCTAGGCAAATTTATAATTACTAAGCCACAATTTTATATCCATTTTATGGTCCCACTTTATATTAGGTGGCCTTAACTACTATGTACTTACATGTAAATTAATCATTTGGTACAATGCACTTATTGTGTACATACATGTTTTTACATTGTACTTATATTTTTTAAAATACCTATATGTAGTTACATCTGTAATTAATTTCTGTAATTACATTTATAATTACACTGTTGACCCATCCCTTACACCTTAACCCACCCTTAAACCTACCCACACTACCAAACCTATCCCTAATCTTACCCGTATCCCCCTCAATATCAGCAGAAGTGTTTTGCAATACAATATGAACACAATAAGTACATTGTACTTATTTTTTGATGTAAGTACATAGTAGTTAAGGCCACCTAATATAAAGTGTGACCCATTTTATTTTAAAATATCGTGCATCCCTAGTTTCAATCCTATTTGTAATATCTACCTGAGGTTCATTGCTGTGGTTCTTCCATAAACCCTTGATCATGCCTTCCTTAGGGCTACTGATGAACATTTCCAAGGTATAGGGAATGTTCAGGGCCTCCATCTGGGCAAGGTACATGTAGCACTTCAAATAATATCTGTCAAAAAAATTGTAAATGGTCATTAACACTGCAGATTCATTCATTATTAAAACAAAATGGCAAAAATGTGTTTGCATCAACACTAGGACAGTTATATTCTGAATACAAGAAAAAAATAAAATTAATATAATATTGTTGATGCAGCTCACTTGATTTTGCTGCTAGGTTGGTTGGAAAGTGCCTCCAGGGTTGCAGGGTCTGCCAAGTGAGTGAGACAGAGCAGAGCACGACTGCGGTGTTCAAAGGTCAAACGAAGGCCCGATCCTCCCAGGGGCTGAACAGATGAACAAATGTTAAGTGCAGGGCTCAGTATTTTTTATTTATTTTTATTTTTTTATTATTATTTATTTATTTTTTTACTTTACACCGTATTACAGTTTAATTTTGGATTTAGATTTTTATTTTACAGCTACATAGTTTTATTTATTCATTTTATATACTTGAGTTTCAGTTTTAGTAATTACAGTTTAGTTTATTAATTACAGAAATGACATCCTGTAATTACATCCCATAAGCTATATTGGGATTTTTTCTTCTTCCTGTACTCCAATTTATGACCTCTTAAAATGACAATTATGACTTTTGTCGCATTATGACGCATTACCTTAAATCTGTTCAAACTGAATTTAAAAAACTGTAAGTATTTAAGAATCCACATGGACCCTGGATTAGTAGAATCCTGAAGAGTCAAAAGACCCTTTATATATCTGCCTCCTTAAGTTGGGACATTTCATCACTCTTTAAGGTTAGGAGCAGACTGCTGTCGTATTACACTGAACAAAATTATAAATGCAACACTTTTGTTTTTGTTGCATTTATAATTTTAAAATGCTAACTAGCTAGGTAACTAGTTATAATATAGCTGGGGACTACTTTCAGGCGCTGTGTAATATCACTGCGCCTGCCGCGGCCATGTTACAGCAGCAAAGTTCCTTGATTATTACGCCGGAATGAGAGTATAGTTCCTAACCAAATCGGACTAGAAAATCGCAACTTTTCATTTTCCACCGGTCTTAGTACACGATATAACTACAGAAGAGTCGAGTTTTAAATAGGAAAACTATCGAAACTCTTTGGTCATTTTTGAACGCGATGCTACTGGTCTAATCGGATTCAATGATCTATGCTAAGCTATGCTAAAAGTGCTATCGCCAGATCCGGAGATCGGCTGAATGGATTCAAAAATGGTAAAACTCTACTTATTAACTCAGAGGGAGTTGGAGAATGAGCCTATTTCCAAAAAAAGTGGAGTGTTCCTTTAAGACTCAGTGCTACTACTACTAATAAATATTAATAAATCTTTATTGTTTAAAGGAATAATTCCATTTGTTTTATGTTTAATTTCCATTTGATTAGGATACATTAAATTAATGTTTTATGCCTTCATCTGATTACCAAAAGAATTAAGAACATTTTATAGGGCCCTATTATTGTTTAAGAAAGGACCCTATACAAAAAAAGAATAACTTTAAAATACAGACCTTTGGTTCTTAATTTCTTTTTATTAATTCACCATTTGTAAACTGATGTTTACCGTTCATTTTTAGAAATATCAGTAGCTTTTGTTTTAAAACTATATTCACTGAATGTAAAAAAAAAAGAAAGAAAGAAAAAAAAAGAGAGAATCGAATCGAGAGCTTGCGAATTGAAATTGAATCGAAACGGGATATCTGAATCGATACCCAGCCCTAATCAAGATGCTGATTAGACAGCATGATTATTGCACAGGTGTGCCTTAGGCTGGCCACAATAAAAAGCCACTCTAAAATGTGCAGTTTTATCACACAGCACAATGCCACAGATGTCGCAAGTTCTGAGGGAGCATGCAATTGGCATGCTGACTGCAGGAATGTCCACCAGAGCTGTTGCCCGTGAACTGAATGTTCATTTCTCTACCATAAACCGTCTCCAAAGGCGTTTCAGAGAATTTGGCAGTACATCCAACCGGCCTCACAACCACAGACCACATGTAACCACACCAGCCCAGGACCTCCACATCCAGCATCTTCACCTCGAAGATCGTCTGAGACCAGCCACCCGGACAGCTGCTGCAACAATCGGTTTACATAACCAAAGAATTTCTGCACAAACTATAAGAAACCGTCTCAGGGAAGCTCATCTGCATGCTCGTCATCCTCATTCAGGGTCTCAACCTGACTGCAGTTCATCGTAGTAACCGACTTGAGTGGGCAAATGCTCACATTCGATGGTGTCTGGCACTTTGGAGAGGTGTTCTCTTCACTGATGAATCCCGGTTTTCACTGTACAGGGCACATGGCAGACAGCGTGTATGACATCGTGTGGGTGAGCGGTTTGCTGATGTCAAAGTTGTGGATCGAGTGGCCCATGGTGGCAATGGGGTTATGGCAGTGGTTCCCAAACTTTTTCTGCCGGGCCCCCCTTTTGCAGAATAAAAAAAATGAAGGCCCCCGGACCCCCACACATACACATAAACATACACATAAACACACCTACAGGAGGATTTGTTTGAAACATTGTAATTCATTAATGGTAATTAACACAAATTCAGTGTGTGACAACTTACTGAAAAAAAAAAAAAAATTAAAAAATAAGGAACTAGTCACTTTTAGAGTAGAAGCATTACAAGTAAAGCATGCAGCTTCAACATTTATTTATTTATTATTATTATTATTATTTTTAACTATGTAACAGTATTCATTGTTTTCAACAGATTTTCTCAAACTGCAGTTCAAAAATGAACCTTTTTGATGTCAGAGGTGACATCAATGGCCGAAACCAAAACTGCTTTGTAATAATTATTTATTATTTTATTATATAATATTAAGTCATTTTAGTAAGACTTTTTAATTTAACTAAATTTTAATGATACTGAATTTAAAAATCACAAGCCAATAAAATAACCACATTTATTGAAAGTAACACAATAAAATTGGACAGAAAATATAGTCTATTAATATTAAATATATCAATCAATATATTATTTTTATTCAGTTCTATGAAACAGAATTGGATATAACTTTTTTTATAGTCCTACAAAGCTATTATTATCAGAGCACATGAGCAGAGCATAGCGTCACGAGAGGGTGGCGTCATTTTACCACCGTTGTGCAGTACAGCTGTACTACAGCATGTTACATCACAATAGCGCTATTGCAAAAAGGAACAAGCATACATTGAAATTTTCTGTCGGCGCGTTATTTGAGCAGATTTTGCTATATTGCTAAATATCGGCTGACTGTATGTACACTAGCCATGCCGCGCCCCCCTTATCATAACTCCGCACCCCCCCTAGGGGTCGCGCCCCCCAGTTTGGGAACCACTGGGTTATGGTATGGGCAGGCGCATGTTATGGACAACGAACACGGTATCTCTGTGCATTCAAAATGCCATCAATAACATGCATCTGTGACGAGATCCTGAGGCCTGTTGTTGTGCCATTCATCCACGACCATCACCTCATGTTGCAGCATGATAATGCACAGCCCCATGTTGCAAGGATCTGTACACAATTCCTGGAAGCTGAAAACATCCCAGTTCTTGCATGGCCAGCATACTCACCGGACGTATACGACACGATTGGCGTATACGACAGCGTGTTCCAGTTCCTACCAATATCCAGCAACTTCGCACAGCCATTGAAGAGGAGTGGACCAACAATCAACAACCTGATCAACTCTATGTGAAGGAGATGTGTTGCACTGCGTGAGGCAAATGGTGGTCACCATGGCCAGATATTGACTGGTTTTCAGACCCTCCCCAACACAGTAAAACTGCACATTCTAGAGTGGCCTTTTATTGTGGCCAGCCTAAGGCACACCTGTGCAATAATCATGCTGTCTAATCAGCATCTTTATATGCCACACCTGTGAGGTGGATGGAGTATCTCGGCAAAGGAGAAGTGCTCACTAACACAGATTTAGACAGATTTGTGAACAATATTTGAGAGAAATAGGCCTTTTGTGTACATAGAAAAAGTCTTAGATCTTTGAGTTCAACTCATGAAAAATGGGGGCAAAAACAAAAGTGTTGCGTTTATAATTTTGTTCAGTGTATATATGTTCACAATTTCACATATCCTCTTCTCTGACTGATATTTGTAGATGTACCACTAAAAGCATTATACCCTGTCTATACCAGACATGTCAGCTTAAGACCGTTTCCACTGGACGTGTCAGAGTACAAAAAAAATAAATAAATAAAATCACCTCAATGATAAGACTTTTCTCATCCATTTGTCCTGTTGTCATATTTAATGTAAGTACACCAGAAACAGAACAAGGAATCTGTCTAATGTCAGCATGGTGCAACGCGTAGGGTGTAGACAGCATCGATTACAATGGGTTGTTTACTTTTGACATGACATACTGCTTGTGTCTGGTCTATACAGGGTTTTGGGGCCACTTCACACAACTAATAAACATTTGCATTATTACTAATTTACTGAATACATTAATGAATTAACACATTTATGACTTAACTGTAAGAAAATGTGAAAAATATAATTTCCCTGTTGGATCATGTATAGGGTCAGTCCATGTCAACTCAACCAGAGGTCCCTTGCTCAAATTTTTGATTTTGCTAATATTTTTTCTCAAGAAAGATAAACATGTATAGTGATGAAAGCCAAAATATTAAATTTCATGGATGAATATTTACTGAGAAATCCATTAATTTGAAGAGGGATTCAAAATGGCATTTTTCACCTGAGATTCACAGCCAAATTACAGGGGGTTAAAAATTACTTCAGAAAGATGGCAGCATCACAATGTTATTTTTACACAGAGATTAGTAGGTCTGTTAGTGAAATCTGTTAACATTAGCAATCTTTGTTGCATTATGTGCCAATGGTGACCATTCAAAAATGGGGAAAGAGCAAGTTTTTTCTCCAAAGTTTGCAGGCCTGTAACTCAAAAAATATTAAACTTATCTTAATACCCTTTTAGATATTGGGTCATAAACTTTCCTTTTGAGGTCTTCATTTTTAAGGCCCTATATGGTTTGGGTTTAGAGATATTGGAATTTCAATGTGGCTCCAGGAGTAAATTGTACACATTTTCAGTGGTCAAAAACCAAATATTAGTTACCCCAAAAATTTACTCAAGTAAATGTAACAAAGTAAATGTAACTCCTTACTACCCACCTCTGCATACATGTTTTACCAAATAACAGCACTTTTAGAGTTCATCTCACTCATTGATGTGAGCATAAGTATTGGGACAGTTGAACATAAGGCAGATATAAAAGATTACAAGCTATTATTTAGTTGCAGCTCCCTTGCGCACAATCACAGCAGCGAGTCTGTGACCCATAGACATCACCAGGACTCTTGGTCTCATCCTTTGAAATGCTTTTCCCAGCCTTCAATTCCAGCCAATTCCAATTGTTGCTTGTTTTGAGGAGTTTCTGCCTTTACTCTCCTCTTCAGCTGGTGAAATTCATGTTCAATCGGATTTAAATCTGGAGACTGACTTGGGCAATCTAAGACTTTCCATTTCTTTGCCCTTATAAATTCCTTGACTGAACTGGCAGGGTGTTTTGGGTCATTGTCCTGATGCAATATGAAGCACTTCCCAATGAATCTGGTGGCAATTTCTTGAATACTGGTAGGCAAGATGGTTTTGTACCCTTCCAAATTCATTCTGCTACTGTCATCATACATTAAGCCATCAGCAAAGTTGAGAGAGCCTGTTCATGCATGCATGGGGCAGTCATGCATGCAGTCCACCATGCTTTACAGATGAGGCTGTATGCTTGGGATTATTTGCTGTTCCCTTTTTTTCTCCACATTTCTGCTTTCCCATCCCATCATCTGTGTCTCATCGGTCCACAAACACAGTTCCAAAACTCTTCTGGCTCACCTTTGTGCTTTTTTGCAAACTCCAATCTTGCCTTTCTATTTTTGGAGCCGGTCAGAGGTTTGTATCTTGCTGTGTAGTCTGTTATTCTATGTCAAAGTCTCCTGAGGACAGTAGATTGTCAGAGCATCACCCCAGCTTTCTGGAAGTTGTTGGTGATTTTACAAACTTGTCTTTTAGGGTTCATTTTCACAGCTTTTATGATTTGTCTGTCATCAGCTACTGTTGTTTTCTCAGCCGATCAGCTCGTTGGTTGCTGGTGTTTCCAAACTCTTGATTTCTCCATGCCCTTTGTTTTTGCTATAGCTCTAGTTGACTTCCTCTTTTCTTTTAGCATCCAAATTGCTTGCTTTTCTCTCAAAGTCAGCTCCCTCATCTTCATCCTGGTTTGTGTGTGTCATCATCGAATGCAAGATTCAGAATGCAGAAGTAATGGATATAACTGATACGACATATTCCCTGCTTTTAATATCTGAAGAATTAATGCAACAGGACACTTAGAAAGACCTGTGAGGCAACTGTTCCAATACTAATGCTTACATCAGATAGAGGGATGCAACTCTAAAAGTGCTGAACTTCTTAGCTTGTAAAACATCTGTGTGTTGAATCACCCAATAAGTTTTGTCTCATATTCATCTTTTAATCATATTTGTAAATGTCTTGACTCCACAGCCAACAGAGCAATTTTGTCTTTACTGTTCCAATACTTTTGGATGGCACTGTATATATGCAGTCTTGGTTCTCCATACACATGACTAAACTTGAAGAAGAAAAAAAAAAAGGGATTTATATAAAGAAAAGTTCTACTTACCCATGTCTGTGCTGTCAGGATGGGACTGAGCAGTCGAGCACTTATATCCATGGGGTGCATTTGCAGTAAGTAAACAACTCTGCAGTACATAAAGAAGATGAAAAGAAAGAGGGAAAGAAATACTTCAACAGGATGTCTACCATGTTACAGGTACTGGTAATGTTACATTATTATATTATATTCTATTATATGTGACCCTGGACCACAAAACCAGTCTTAAGTGTCAATTTTTCAAAATTGAGATTCATACATAATCTGAAAGCTGAATAAATAAGCTTTCCATTGATGCATGGTTTGTTAGGATCGGACCATATTTGGCCAAGATACAGCTATTTGAATATCTGGATCTGAGGGTGCAAAAAAATCAAAATATTGAGAAAATCGCCTTTAAAGTTGTCCAAATGAATTTCTTAGCAATGCATATTACTAATCAAAAATTCAGTTTTGATATATTTATTGTAAGAAATTTACAAAATATCTTCATGGAACATGATCTTTATTTAATATCCTAATGATTTTTGGCATAAAAGAAAAATCTATAATTTGACCCATACAGTTTATTTTTGGCTATTGCTACAAATATACCCCAGCGACTTAAGACTGGTTTTGTGGTCCAGGGTCACATATGGTATAATTATAAAATACTTTATAAAATTTTGTATTAGTACCTCATGAGATCAGGGTCATCATTTATATCAGTCACATAGTCCTGATGATTTATGTCCTACAGAAAAGGAGGTATGAAAGTCTTATTAAATATTGCAACATATATAATCAAGCTGGGGATGGTCAAACTACAGTCATAATAGCTTTAAAACAACAGCTTGTTTTGTTCCACAAGAAAAAAAAAAGTAAATAAAAAATAAAATAAGTAAATGACAACAATTTAAAATTTTGGGTGAACTACCAATTTATTTTTTTTTCTGACAAGATATAATTGAGGTGCAATGGGAAAGATCTTGCTTATGTTGTAGATATGTGCTCTGATTGGTTAGCAATTATTTAAATGAGAGAGATTGTGACTTCACAATATCAGGAAGGAACAGCACGCGCGCAAACAGCCGTGTCTCTGATACACACAAGCCCTGAATTCAGCTTCTTTCCACATCTTTCTAGGGCCTGAACCAGCAAATACAAACAAAATGATCAAAATACCCATTTTGACGAGTAACTTTGTAGCTTTAACAATGATTAATCTTAAATTTATACAGTGGAGTACAGATGCACCGATTGACCAGCCTTTTTTGTTTTATTTCAGACTCTCTGTTCCATGCTTGCACACAAACTGCACTGCAATCATTTTCCCAAATGTCATTTGTGTGGAAATATTACGTTATTATTATAATAGAGTGGGGGAACTATGACGTCACTTTGTAGGCTGATCGGCTATTGGCATCACACTGGTTCCTAGAATTTAATAGAAGCTAATAGAATTTTGGAATACCGCAAAAAGCTCTGTGTTCAACCATAAGCTCTGTGACAACTTTTTCAAACATTTTCAAACATAACGTTCAGTGAAAAGGATTTACACTGTATATGAATTTTAATCAACGCTACACAAACCTTTTCACATAAACTGGAATAAACAAAACTAAAGCCAAACTAAAACTGAAATGAGACATTAGAAATACGTAGTATTGTGAATAAATGAAATAATCATAACTAAAGCACATATAACAGCACGCATACATTTTGAAAAAAAAAAGGTGCAATAAAAGTCAATAAATCCTTGACTAATATGAATATTTGGTCACACTTTATATTAGGTGGCCTTAACTACTATGTACTTACATCAAAAAATAAGTACAATGTACTTATTGTGGTGAAATTGTATTGCAAAACACTTTTGCTGCTATTGAGGAGGGATACAGGTAAGGTTAGGGACAGGTTTGGTGGTATGGGTAGGTTTAAGGGTGGGTTTAGGTGTAAGGGATGGGTCAACAGTGTAATTATAAATGTAATTACAGAAATTAATTACAGATGTAATTACATATAGGTATTTTTAAAAGTATAAATACAATGTAAAAACATGTATGTACACAATAATTGCATTGTACCAAATGATTAATTTAAATGCAAGTACATAGTAGTTAAGGCCACCTAATATAAAGTGGGACCGAATATTTTAATTAAAAACATTTCTCCAAATACTATTCAATAAAATTTCTAGTGCATTTAATCTATTAAACAACAGCAGAGTGAGCGAGTTTTTGGGGTAACACTTTAGAACAGGGAACACTTATTAACTATTAACTATGACTTTTCCCTCAATAAACTCCTAATTTGCTGCTTATTAATAGTTAGTAAGGTACTTGTTAAGTCAAGTCAAGTCAAGTTGAGCTTTATTGTCATTCTGCTACATGTGTGGACATATAGTGGAACGAAATGTCGTGTCTCGCAGGACCACGGTGCTACATACTAGTTAGACATGAGATACACATATAGCAATGCAAATATGGAAGAAAAAAAAAACCACAATAGGGCTATACAACAGTTTGACCATCTGACTATACATATACTATAAATACAATAACTACTATACCTAGTTGACTACACATACACAAACTGAGACTGTACAATAACTTTACATAAATACTGTACATGAAATAGTGCTAAAGAGATATTTGTACATGAAATTGTGCAGGAAATATATATTTTTTACATTAAATTGTTCAGAAGAGAGATTTTGTGGGAAGCAGTGCATAGTGCAAAAGAGTTAGTAGAGCAATGCTCCAGTAAACATTATTTTGTAGTGCAATATTCAAGTAAACATATATTATCTTATTGAGTCTTTGTTGCAGGGAGTGTTTATAGAAAGTGTTTAAGTTTGTTGAACAACAATATAAAATGCGGGAAACTATTAATTGGTCTACAATTAATTGCACTATGAACTATTCTACAATTGGAAAATACTGTAAATTGAAAAACTGTTTGGCTTGATGACGTTTAATGTCTCAAACAGCACCTGTAGTCCCATTTAGCAACTTGTTAGAAACCGTCGTTTTAAAGAAACATAACAGTTTAAAAAAAATCTCGAGTGGGGTGTAACTGGTGTGTTTTGTGTCGTAGAATAAAACGTGAAAGTGTCTTGAGCTTGTGTGAACCACAGACCTTATTTTAGGGGATTTAATCAAACTCCCATTAAAAAAACCCACTGACTCTGGGACGATGGAACCGGAAGTGCTAAAATGCCAACTCGCTTCCAGGTTTTTGCCTAAGTCATAATTCCACCACTCAATTAGTCTGTAAATGGCCATTAACAAAGGCCAGAAATACTGAAGACGGATGCAAAGAGGAGAAAATACCATAGCAGGCAGAACAAGATCACTGTTCATTGTGCGCAAAATATAGGAATCCTAAATATTGATTTTTATACGAATGTGTTTCTGAGGGGGAACTGGCTGTTTTCAGACAAGTTTACATGCCGTTGTTTTTTCATTTGCCTCTGTATAATGTATTTAAATTAGTGTTAATACGCGCAGCGCTGCTGTTTACACAATGGTAACCAAGGAAACGTTGTATTACTGTTCCATAAGCACCTGCTGTCAGAGAGTGAATATGCATCTCATTCAGCCCGTCTGTGGTTTCTGTTTCATGCAATGTCTTATGTAGCATAATTTAACAAAGCTAAAGTCAGACAGTCTAATATAAATCAAAGGTAACACTTTAGAATAGGGAACACTTATTAACTATTAAATACAACTTTTCCCTCAATAAATTCCTATTTTGCTGCTTATTAATAGTTAGTAAGGTAGTTGTTATGTTTAGGTATTGGGTAGGATTAGGGATGTAGAATAAGGTCATGTAGAATAAGGCATTAATATGTGCTTAATTACTACTAAAAAAATGGCTAATATTCTATTAATATGCATGCTAAATAGCAACTAGTTAAGAGACCTTAAAATAAAGTGTTACCAAATCAAACATTGCACGTTTTTTTTGTAATTTTTTGATTCATGATTAAAATGCAGTGGTTGCCTCTAATTTCAAAATGAAAAATCAAGGTGCAACACTGAGCAACTTATAATAGATTATTCAATTTCTGTAACTGAACACCTACAAACATAAAAACCTAAGCAAAATTGAATTTCTATATATTTAATTGTGCTATCACTCGCAATTTGTTCATTTGTTTTTAATGATGTTTGAACTTAATATTTGTTAGGCTAGTGGTTTTTGCTGTGGTATTGAAATTGCAATCAGCAATTGTAAAATTGAATTGGTATCCAAAATTTTGGCGTATCTATAAGCTTATGTATTAGAATACAAGATAACATAGATCAAAAACAATAATAACACCAACTATTTTATTTTATTTGTTTATTTGATTTTTTCTTTTTTTTTTTTTGTGGCAAGGCCAGTGAAAATATTGGCAGGGCAAGTAATATTTGAACCACTGGCCCGGCCAATAAAAAAAAACCTTAGCGTTGAGCCCTGGGTCTGGTGTCCTTGCATAATTCAGCCTGATGGTTGTGCTCTAATGTTGATTGGTATGCTCTACATACATAAACTGTTATCTTAGAATGCTCTGTAACACTTTAGATTAGGGAACACATACTCACTATTAACTAAATGTTTTTCCGCAATAAATTCCTGATTAGATGCTTATTAAAAGTTAGTAAGGTAGTTCTTAAGCTTAGGTATGGGGTAGGATTAAAGGATTTAAAATATGGTCATGCAGAATAAGGCATTAATATGTGCCAGCATGCTAGTAAGCAACTAGTTAATAGTGAGAATTGGTCCTTAAAGTAAAATGTTACCGAATTATCACATTAATGTAGTATTTAGCCTACTGTGTTTGAATATTGATTTAGAATGTTACGAGTTGTGGAAAAATTCAGGAAAGGAAAAAAAGCCTTATTAATTCTCACAATTAAAGTAACCATGAGCGAACTATGGGGAACTGGGTTAGTTAACAAAAACTATTTACAGGCGTATTATTTATTTATTTGTTCAAAAAATAAGCACCACTACCACTGTCCTACAATGTCAGCTTGTCAAGTCAGATGAGCTGCAGCTGGTGACAACTGCATTCCACAACTGAATTTCACTCCATAAAATTAATTTGGTCACAAACAAAAATTTTCATTAAAATCATCAGACATGTATCAATAAAATAAAAAAGTCGTTAATGCAGTGACAATAAGAAGTGTGAGACAGTAAAAGCAGCAGCGTAATGAGCATACACAAAAAAGATCTCATATCAAAGTATTAAAACAATCTAATACCAAACAGGTAAAACTCTTGGCATGGTATGGTATTCACAATGTGAACCAGTTTGAGCGTTATTCTATTTTATAAACAAGGGACAACAATTAAGGAGATCAACTGTAGCAAATAAATGTGTTTGTTCCCCAAAAGTCTTTGTAGTGTGTACGTGACATATTTTACATACCTTGCCATTTGACTGCCCTGTTTGGCACAACCACTTCTCCAGAAGAATGTTCCGAATCTTTAAAAGATCGACACCATTGATGGAGGCAATATCTTTGGCCACGCAGTGAATGTCTGTCCAATTACAGAAAAAGCGGGCTGAATCCAAATAAAAATGTCTTTACACACACACACACACTACTGTTCAAAAGTTATTATTTTATGTTTTTGAAATATGTCTCAGTAATACTAATATTATGAAATGCTATTACAATTTAAAACAACTGTTTTCTATTTTAAAAGATACACTAACTTTCTAGCAGTAAAATAAAAACTGCATGCATCTTGTGGGGGGAAAAAAGAAGAAACATTTTTTTTGCAACCTCTTAAAAAAAAAGTTTTTTAAAAATAATTTTGTAATTAGTTTAGGCTAATACAAATACAGCAATTCTTATACCACAAATACAGTATATGCCATACTATTTGTCTTTACCAGGGTAAGTCAGGCCAGCAGGGTTTTTCATACGGTCCAGCACAGAGCTATGCTCAAAGAGAGCAACAATGAGGCGACCAGGAAGTCCTGTGAGTTTGAGGAGCTCTGGAGAGCTGAGCTGAGATGAAATAAGAGCATTCTCTGTGGCCGAGCGCTGATACTGTAGTTGCAGTTTAGAGATGAGTGCTTCACCTCGAGTCTGTAAATTTTCCTGGTAAAAGGTTCGAACAGTATGGTCAACCAAAATACCCATTACTGCCACTGCAAGGCCACAATTACAAAACGGTCATATGTCAGACTTGTTCATGAAATCACTGCCAGTATGCCAATATAAAATACTGATTTACATATTAAGCTGTCAGGTAAGAATTGGGAAATGCTATCATTCATTCCCTAGTTTACGTTATCTCTGTAAGCAGAAAAGAAGATCCAGCTACTTCATGCTTTGTTTGAATTTCAACTAGTCCATGGACTAAACCATTCCCCAGAAGAAAGAAACACAGTATGCTGCAACAACATTTAGTGCACCTACATAACGCACATTTACACACTATTTTAAGGCTATGAGTTGATTAAAACACAAAATATTTATAGCACTTAATATTTATTAGCAACATCTTGAATTTTTTGAAATGTTAAATGCCATGTTACGAATGTTAAATACATATTTTCCTAACCTGCAGCAATACAGTGGCTAGTCTTCTCATTAGCAGTGTTTTTCATTATATTTTATTATACTTTCTACCTGTTGAGTTTCCATTTATGAATGAATTTGATAAGGTACAAAGAAAAATAAGTTTCTCCATCAAGTGATAATCATTTGCTTTGGTGTGTGTTCTTGATCTTATTCCAGTCATTTAATATCAGACAGGAGACAATGAAATGAATGTTATCCATGTTAAATAAATATAACATCATTAAATGTTAATCTTCAGCAGGATCGAATTGATAGCACTACTACTCTGACTAGTATTAATTAAAAATTTTGCCATAAACATATTTACATCTAATTAAACATAATTGCATATAGACGGTTTCATCGCACGCGCCTGGACCGAAGTTAACTTCCGGTCTGTTTGTTTATGGGTCTTGTTAGTGGCGCCGGCTACAAATACAGTTAAAGTTAAAGTGATGAGTAATGAAGCTGGGCTCAGGTTGTTGTGCTGTGGGATGTGTTTCACATACATTTATTTATTTGTGGCGACCCGCCACGATATCAAAACTGACCGATTTTCCAAAAGGCTTCGTTGAATAAACATGAGCACGTAATGCACGTTTAAAAATCAAAACGAGGCGCAGGTGTTTTTATATCACTGTATGTCTGAAGGAACACGGTCTTTAGAAAATGTTCGATGTCATTTTCATTTCATATTGCATGTTATATGCCTGATAAAGCGGCGTTTGTAAACTCAGCGCTGCTTTGTGTAACGTACAGCCCAACAGCCGTTTCCGGGGAAACCTGCTTTAAAGCGCCTCCTGCTGGCAGAGAATGAATTTGCATTTTTAATAAGTCCGTCCAAGTAGTTATAGCTGCATCTCAGTCCATCTCATTTACGCAGCAAACATATTTTGCATGTTATCAAAACACAATCTACTCTAGAGGGACTTAGCTGTTGTTACTGATTGTATTTGGATGTCTACCGGAAGTTAAGTTAGGGCCACAAAAGCGCGCATGCGCATTAACGTTTTTTTATGTTGTTGCCGTTGAAACCGTCTATAGTGAAAGGCACATTCACATATGAAATTCACAGAATTAACATCAAGTATGCAATTTTGAGCTTGTATTTACCATATTTTATCTGTAGTTATATCATGTACTAAGACCGGCGGAATATGAAAAGTTGCGATATTCTAGTCTGATTTGGCTAGGAACTATTCTCTCATTCCGGCGTAATAATCAAGGAACTTTGCTGCCGTAACATGGCCGCAGCAGGCGCAGTGATATTACGCAGCGCCTGAAAGTAGTCCCCAGCTATATTATAACTAGTTACCTAGCTGGGGACTACTTTCAGGCGCTGCGTAATATCACTGCTCCTGCTGCGGCCATGTTACGGCAGCAAAGTTCTTTGATTATTACGCCGGAATGAGAGTATAGTTCTTAATCATATCAGCCTAGAAAATCGCAACTTTTCATTTTCCGCCGGTCTTAGTACACGATATAACTACAGAAGAGTTGAGTTTTAAATAGGAAAACTATCGAAACTCTTTGGTCATTTTTGAACGCGATGCTCCTGGTCTAATCGGATTCAATGATCTATGCTAAGCTATGCTAAAAGTGCTATCGCCAGACCCGGCGATCAGCTGAATGGATTCAAAAACGGTAAAACTCTACTTATTAACTCTGAGGGAGTTGGAGAATGAGCCTATTTCCAAAAAAGTGGAGTGTTCCTTTAAGAGACCTTAAAATAAAGTGTTACCCAACATAATATCAACATTTTTTCTGAAAAGCCAACATACCTCCAGAGAATCAGACTGCAGTAACTTGTGTACAAGCTCCAAACAGAACTTTAAGAAATCTGTCTTTTGTGCACCTGAAATCAAACAAATATGTATTTTTAAACATGACTGTGATGAGTGAGGAGGGGCCGAGAGCCATGGGAATGGACCAAGGCCAGTGGAGTAAATGATAATGAGCGACACCTGCGCCACACACAGTTCTCGAGTCCCACGGAGGAGCTCCGGAAGGATAAAAGGAGGAGTGACGACAGTGAAGGACGAGAGAGGACCAGGCCTGGACTATTTATGTTGTTTTGTTTATGTTGATGCACCAGTCATCCGTGAGGAACTGCTACTTTACTTTCATTGTTGTTTATTTTATTATTAAATCTGTGTTATTTCATTGTTGTTTATTTTAAATTAAAACGTCTGCCAGTTCCCTCCTCCTCCTCCCCCGAACTGCAAACTTTGTTACAATGATGCCTTCACTCAAGTCCACTACAGCATCATCAGGTAACAATGCCATGAATAGCACGTTCAGGGAAAAACAACAACTCATACTTAGGTCTGTTCCTCACCCAAAGTTATTGCATTCCTTCAAAAGATTTACAAAATATATAATATTTGACTAATGAAAGAGTGCTGTGATGCTACTTGACTTACCTGCAGGAAGGTCCTGGGCAATTTTATGGACTGTGGCTGCAGCAAGTTCCAGATTCTGAATGCACAGTGCATGGTTAAAGATACTCTGAGTCACACTGGACAATTCTTTACTTGGAGTAAGATTCTGGATTTTCTTTGACTGATCCGTTAGCAAAGGCAAGAGACTCTTCTTGAACACATGGTTCACAGCTAAAACATACAGCTTATCGGGATTAACCTGGATAAAAAATCAAAACAGAAAAATAGACTGTAAATATCTTACCTGTAAAAAGTGTCATTTTTGTTTAGTTCCTAGCATGAGTTTTTGTTATATTTACAAAACACTGGTCTTGTGAATTTGTCTGGTAAATGCTTTTAAAACCCACCACCTAAAATCCTAATAACAGCCTAAAGAAGTCTAATACTGGGGTAGAGTTTAACAAGAAATAAACAAATGCTCATTGCTTCTTGGTAAATACATTAGAGGTGACACTGTATTGCCACTTTGCCTTTACAGACTGACCGTGATGTGTTACAGAATGACTTTCACAGAGAAATTCTAGAAAATTTCTGTAAAAGATACACATTCAAAGCTCATTTTATTAGTACTACAGATGCAAACGGTGCTCTGTTGTGTGCTGTCACTTTACCTACAAAAACAGAAACTAACAAGCAGGAATAATAAAAAAAAAGACAATGATCTCTTCTTTAAGTATGATACCTTCATTAATTTACAGATGAGGAGTAGCGTGGGTAAAGTGTCCTCACTAAGTTCTGGAGCTGAGGGCACACATTAAGAAAAACAAAGAGAAAGAAAACATCACATTAAAACAGAAAATATGTGAGTCATTTAGGATACAATGAAATCACAAAAAGACAAATCAGGAAGGGTATGGTGAAATAAACAAAGCTACAAAACCTGACACCCTGATACACACAGACAATTTTCCAGAAAGCGTGGTTGGTTTGGAAGAACAGATGAAAGGGCAGACGGGTGTTAGCTAGAGCAGTGGGTTCAAGACCATTCTCCAAAAGGTATGAGCTCTCCAGGTCAGTGGGGGGAGAGATTCTTCTATGTGACTTTAAATGCTGGAGTAATCCCACCATCTAAATAATAAATTATAAAGATGTTACAATTAAACCTATTCCTGAGGCAAACAAAATTCCAACACTTTAAATACATAAAGCTTCAATGAACACTAGGGAATTGTTTGGCGGTTTCTCACCAGTCAAAGTCAAAAGTGCTCACTACAGGTCTCAGTCATTCAAGCTATATGTAGAAAAAGTCTATCGATTTCTGTGTTTGTGTGGCTTGTTAAACCATCTGTTTTTTTTTTTTTCATCCTGTTTGGTAATATGAATTGCATCTTGGTATGTAACTGACCTGACCAAGGGGTAGAAGGGTTGTGGTCTCATCAGCCATCTGAATAGTTCTGAGCACTCTCTCTATCCACTCATAGTTGTATGGATTTAGCTGTACAGATTACATTCATTTTAGAACAAAGGGTATGGCATTAGAATAATCTACTATACATGATAAATGACATTTGAGTAGTCAAATACTTAGTGTCATAAATGCAATCGTGTCAGTGTCCTATATCCCATAAAATCTTTTATGAAATATTTCCCAAGGACAACCAGAGTAAAAATTATTAGGACAAGGCTTAAAGAGAATCAGAGATGAAGTATGCAATACAAGACCTTGGTCAAGGCTGTGTTGAGACTGATCACAAGGTCTTTGGTAGAGCCAAGCCGAGGAACAATTTGTAGGGCACTTTCGAGCATGTCGTCTTTTCCTAACAGTAACTCTTCACCCTGCAAGATACCTTTAGCATCGCCTTCTTCAATCTCTATTTCATACAACCTATCCTCCTGCAGTAGTAGAGTGGTTATGTACAAATTGATTGCAGAACCACTGTCCAATCCAAATGTGCTGCAGAGCCCCAAAAAAAAAAAAAAAAAAAAAAAGCCTTGAGTATTACACTCAGCATAATACATTCAGCATTACTGAGAAAATACACTGTGGTAATTCACAGAATGTGGAGGATAACACAGACATTTTTAAAGAGGGTTTTCCCAGTCTGGGTGACTTCATTGGGGAGGTCACACATTTATTTTTAAATATTTGGGACAACAGTTACATCAGATGCTGCTTTGTGAAGGGCATCTCCATTTGTACTTATATTAAGATATAAAAATGAATCGATAAACAAGCAGCATGACATGCAACTAAATTTGTATGGCAGAACCAAATATCATGTTCAGAAATTGCTAGAATTATCGGTCCTGTTAATCTATAAACATCTTAGTGGTAGCTGTGTTTAAAACTGTTACATTTAAAGTATGGTTTTAGTGTCCAAATAATTTTGGGGTGCACTACAATGTTTAAAAATGGTAAAAAAAAATAAAATAAAATAAAAATAATAAAAATAAAAAGTGTCATGAACTTTCATCACAGATCAGTTTCCACCACAGTTATTAAAAAAAAAAAAAAAAAAAAAGGTGAAAAAAGCGGGTACGGTAAACTTCAAGATCCAGTCAGCTTTACCACAGTTTGAGTTAAGTGTCAAAGGATCTCACAGAGGCAAGCTGCAATTTATCACTGCACACATCAAAATGAACAAATGTATTTTAAAATATTAAATATTGTGTTTAAAAATGCTCTAATTATTCATAATCATTCACATCTACTTATATAGGGACATTACAGAAAAAATACCCTCCTTTGTAAAAACCCTCCTAAATGATTAAATGTAAATGTAAAAACAGCCACCTTGCCAAATGTGTTATAAATAGAAATAAGTAAAATAGTGAATAGCTGACTTGCCTGCAGTAATGCAGTATGATGTCAGGAGTAATGTTTTTGTTTTTCACAAGTGTAGGAATCAAGTTTCTCTTTGTCTCTGTGCACTGCCTAAACACAGACTGGATGGAAACCTAAATGGAAACAAATGTCACAAAACAACACAAAATTCTGGACATATTGCAAGGTTTTAAAATAGATTAAATTAACTTGGTTTTATCTCACATGGGCTAAATAAGTTCATAAGTTCATGCATAAGTTCAGCACTGACCCCAAGTTTGCTAAGTTGAATGCCCCACTCTGCATCAGTGATAACAGACAGAAACTTCCCCCTCTCCTCTTCATCCTTATACAAAAAACTTAGATGGGCCCCCACCATAGCAACAACCTACAGAAGACAAATATATTTATTATTATTATTAAAACAAGAAAAATGTTAGCAGTGCCTGGACATGCAAATGTTGTTGCCTATTAATTGAGTGGTAAAAAAACAAAACAAAACAAAACAACAATATTGAATGACTAGTTGACTGGACAGTGGAGAATTACTCTTCTCCTAAAGCACTCACTAAGGTTTTTTGATCGGGAAGTTAAAGTTACCCTTAAGAACACCTTACATGTATCAATATTTGCTATCATTGTCATTATTGCCTTACATTATTGTTGATCAGTACATATTTCTGCAGTACTTGGGATGTCCCAATCAGATTATTTTTTTTTTTTTATTTTTGCCCCAATGCGAGTCACTGAATGTCAGCGCCTGCACAAACAGTGCTCACATTCTGCCTCTTGTTCGCTGTCGTCGTTAACAGTTCTGTCCACGGACAGAAGTCTGTCTAATAGGGGTGTAATGGTACACAAATTTGACGGTTCGGTACGTACTTCAGTTTTAACGTCACAGACCTGTATGATTTCAGTACAGCAGGGGGAAAAAAAACTTAACTTTTTTTTTTTTTTAAATAGTGGTTTACTGAATAAGTTGCTCTCTCTTTAAATACATACAATTATAGTTAAAATTTTCTTAGTGATAAAAATCTACCTCAGCTTATGCTTAAAACTACAGGGAGCACTTTTACATTACAAGGTTACAATTAGACCTAACAACTTAACCCAAACTTAAATTTAATTACTATTTATTTTTTAAATAGACGATCAACACTCAACTTTTCAATTACACACTGGATGTCATAGCATATTTCACAACAGATTAATTTAAACATATTGTACATTAAATAATTAAGACTAACAGGTTTAGTAAAATATAATGAGTATATGGTGTAATATTTTGCTAAATGCTCCTCTCTAGACTTCATTTCTCTAGTGAACTATCGAGCTGTGGACACTGATGACTTGCTGAGGTAAATGAAATGCTACGTGACATTTTACTTCCACGCTGTTTTGATGTCTTTCCGCGGCTGAAACACTGATTGAGCAATTACATGAGGCATGAGATGTTCAGTCATGTTTATTTGCGTTAAAACTAGTAGTACAGAGGAAGTAATGATCGTGTTCACTCGCGCTTCGCTCTGCACAAGTCTGTGGCGCATCACGGCTCAGACACGGAAACCGGAACTGATCACGGCCGCTTGAGTCAATGCTTGTGTTGGGTTTATACCAGCACGTTTCTGAACCGTCCCAGAAGTGGCTCTCCAAGGTGTTTATACAGCAATCTGTCATGCCACATCAAAGACTGTCAAAACACCATTTCTTATTTTAATTTCCTGAAAAAAAAAAAAAAAAACACATGCGTACCGAACCGAAAGACCCGTACCGAAATGGTTTGGTACGAATACGTGTACCATAACTCCCCTACTGTCTAATGATCAGATAGAACTGTTAAACAAAGGAATTAAAATGTATACAAAAACGTATTTTAACGCTTGCTTTTATATTGTTATTAAAATATAATAAAATGAAAATAAATAAAATGATATCGGCCACCCTGCTTTCCAAGATATCGACAGTAAAAAAAGACAATATCGGTCGACCGCTAATACTAAGGTTCACCTTATACTCATGAACTCTGTATTTATTTGATCAAAATTACAGTAAAAACTAACATTGTGAAAAAATAAATAAATAAAAAAAATGTAAATAAGCTTTTTATTTGAGTACTTTTTAAAATGAGATTTATTCTTGTGTTGGCAAAGCTCAATTTTCCAGTAGCCATTACTCCAGTATTCACACGATTTTACTGACCCAAACTGTATGTGCCCCAATTATTGTCACCCCTTCATTTGATACTTTGCACAAACTACCTTTGCCTCTTTTTCTAAATTTGTATTTTCCTACAATGCATAAGAAGTTTAAGAACACATAGGTATACACAAAAAACGTATATGGCCGAACTGAGAGGATAAACAGCAAGACATTTTGCTTATTTTTAACCAAGGGCACCGATGATTTTTAGACTGCATTATCTATAACAGTAGCCTAAAACAATGTTCAAAAGTCAATTTTAATGCAGGTCTAGGTGATGCCAGCTAAAAAGTAAAGTTTAGAGGGCACATCAGCTGAAACTTTCTCTTTTCTAGCTTCTTTTTTGTCATTTAGTTAGGTTTCTGGCGTGTTTCAGAAAAGCTGAAAAGAAAACACGCAGAAAGTTCGTTATGGGCTGTCTGTGTCTGAAACGATGTTATCCTAGCTATTTGAATAAGACCACCTACTCCAAGCCATACATGGTAGAGATGCGCAGATCAGTTCAAACGTCACCCGAATACACTGCTTTAATCATCCACCCACCACCCAACCGAACATATAATTTTCTCTGATTTAGGTATTGGCACCCAACCTGCACCCGATTATGACATGACAATTGTTGTTACAAATGCTTTACAACATTACAAATTGTGTTATTGTCATTATTAGCGTATGCTGTTCTGTGTCAGCTGCACCACGCGGATACATTTTCTACGTTGTTTACACTTTGATTTGAACAAAAACAACATATCCACGTGTCTCACCTGACACAGAACAGCATACGCTGTTTACGTACAGTGGATACTCTCCAAAATGGCGCTAGGGTGATGCGGAGGAGACAAGTCGTTATTTCTGTTTTCTTTGCATACAAAAAGTATTCTCGTAGCTTTGTAAAATTACAATTGAACCCGTGATGCCACATGGATTATTTTACCAATATCCTTGCTACGTTTCTGGACCTTGATCGTAGTAATTACATTGTCTATGGGAGGGTCGGAGTGCTCTCAGAATGCATAAATATCTTAATTTGTGTTCCAAAGATGAACAAAGGTCTTACAGGTTTGGAACAACATGAGGGTGTGTATTTAATGACAGAATTTTCATTTTTGGGTGAACTATCCCTGTAAGCCATTGGTCTCAAACTCAGTTCCTGGAGGGCCACAGCTCTGCACAGTTTAGCTCCAACCCTAATCAAACACACCTGATCCAGCTAATCAAGCTCTTCAGGATTACTAGAAACTTCCAAGCAGGTGTGATTTAGGCTTAGTTCACACTGCAGGTCTTAATGCTCAGATCGGATTTTTTGCTGAAATCCGATTTTTTTGAAAACCGTATACGGCCCTGAAGTGACCCGCATGCACAGAAGAAGACGTGACATCAGACGCAGTGCACTGTGTTTGCAGAAATAAAAATGGATGCTGCTCGTGTTTAGCAATTTTTAAGTTAATATGCAATCGAAGCCTAAATAACGAAGTGATAAGAAGAAGAATATTAAGAAGGAGAGGACAATTTCCTCCAGCGCAGAATTGTGACATATGTCGCATTTCAATGATGTAAAAATCGCATTAAATGCGACATGGCCATATGTATTCGATTTAGGACTACATATGAAAGTGGCCTGGGCCTGATTTGAGAAAATCAGATTTGTGCTGTTCAGACTGTCATAAGAAAATTCAGATACGAGTCCCATTTGGGTAAAAAGTCACTTTAGCCTGCAGTGTGAACCTAGTCTTAGAGCTGGTTGGAGCTAAACTCTGTATCAATGGATGGTTCATTTTTAACAGTAGATTCAGTGACATTAGATCTGGTCTTCACATCTCTAATGGTAATATAATATGCAGATTGTAGACTGCTTTTAAATGAAGATTTATTCATAAAGCAAAAGTTCTTCTTTGGCCAGTTTAGCCTATAATTTCTTAATAGCACTGGAAAGTCACTGTTTCTGTCACTGCAACTTCCCGAACAGGCGATCACACACACACACACCCACACCCACACCCACACCCACACCACACACCCACACCCACACACACACACACACACACACACACCCACACACACACACACACACACAATGAAATATGTTCAGCCCAATGCAATGACTGGATATGGGCTAATTTATTAGCCTTATCTGTTCAAAACATAATTTGGTATATTGTACTGCAACTTTCTAAATAGACATACAAAGTAACAATTAAAATGCTCCCAAACAGTACTTTTCTTTCCTTCCTTTTGTTTTTAATTCTCTTTTTAATTTACTCTCCAATCTGTTTCGCCTCCATTTCTGCTTTTTTTTTTTTTTTTTTGAGAGTCTACAAATTAGTGCATGTCCGCCTGATGAAAAAATGCATTTAAGACACGTTCATATTTTAGAGAATGTAGTTAATATTTACATCATTAATGATTTATATCATCCACCCGCAATTAATCGATGTTTTTTTTTTTTGTTACCCGACCCGCCCAGCCCGTGGATATAACTAATATAACATCACTAATATATGGATATATTGACACGTCTTGTGTTGACACACCCCACAGAAGAGGGTCACAGTGAACAGAGCTGTTTTTGACAAGGTAAAAAGGTAAAAAGATCATTGAGGAATTTCATGTTTTATTTTAATGTTACAGACATTTAATGAAGACCCTAAAAAAATGAAGTAAGATTAGAGTAAGAAAGAAAAGAAAGCAAGGCAAACAGGATTAATTTTGATTTTATACTTAAGATTAAAGTTTTCACCAAGCAAGCACAACTTGTATGACAACTTGTGTGATAAATCAAACTTTAGCCTGACCTTAATCTTCTCATAATTTTGCCAGGCACTGGTGATCATCTTCCACAGAATATCCAAAACCGCTGCCTTAGGCAAAATGGTACAAAGCCCGATGGCCAAATCAGAGTCGACCACTCTCCAGTTGAGCACCTGTAATACAACTCCATGAATGAAGTCACTGATATAAATCACTCCTTGGAAAGAAATCAAGATAAACGCACACCTTCTGTAACAAGGAGACCACAACCACAGTGACAGACGAGAGAACAGTTTTCTCTATCCCGTCAAGAGTCTGTTTATCTCTGGCCATGCGGTGGTTAGACTGAAGCTGAAAATGAGATAAATACACCATCAACGAAAGCACTTGTTTGCATTATATTTAACATAACAATTTTACAGGATTCTCACCCGCATGCTTAGAGAAATATCCATGTTGTTAGAAACAAAGTGCATTAATATGCTGCCGTAAGATTCCATCAGAAGTCGTAGAGCCAGTTCTAGCTGACTGCACTCCTGCAGCATTTGCAGCATAGAGGCCAAGGGATTGAGCAAAGGCCCAACCCAATCAGTGCCTGTGAAAGCAGACAGATCTCTCACGACTAAGGCCTCAGAAACATTTTCCCCCAGAAATCAGTCAAAAACAAATTCAGTGAAAGAAAAAAAAAATCTGCCTCTCACAATCCAATAAAATACAAAATTATTTTCAAACAATTTTGACAGTCCACTTTAGACATTCTATTAAAAGTAACTTTGCAATGTCATTAGAGTATTAGTAAACTGTCTGCTTAATATCTGCTAACATTTTATTTTAACAGACAGACCGCTGACTATAAGTAACTTTGCAAGTACATGTCAACTTACTCTACTAACCCAAACCTAACAGTCCACTAATACTCTAATGAGAGTTAGTGTGAAGTAGGGCTGGGCAGTATATCAAGTTATATCGATATATCGATAAATTCTTTATAAGCGATACGGTATGAAGCAATACCATTAATACTGATAGGCTATACAGTAGTTTGATATGAGCACATCTGAAAAAATAGCTAGGAAGGACACTGAACTGCTGCGGAAAAAGTGCATAATACAAGTTGTTCTAAACATGTGACAGGCTTCATATGAAGGTCTTTAAAAAAACTCGCAAGATATAGTATATAGTTACAGTTTCAGTTTAAAGCAGCTCTGACAGAAAGGCTGCATGTGAAGCTGACAGAGATGCTACTCGCGCTGTTTAATGTGTTTGAGATGTGCTGTTTTCCTTAATGCATAACTTACATTTCACAGGTATATTCTCCATCTGTAAATGTTAGGAAGCCATGGAAATAATTCCATTTTGCTATCAGAAGTGCATGAGCTTTTGCTTCACAAATCTCCGTGAAACTTCACAGACTTCATTTAGAACGAGTGCTGCCACGCGCATGCGTGCCAAACAGACGGAGCGCAATGAAATAGGAGCGCAATAACTGACTAAAATATACATTTAGCTGAAATATTTGTAGTTGGACAATAAATGTGTTGTAGGTTGAAAATTCTACATACAAGTAAGTGTATTTGTATGTTAACACAAACTGTAAAGTGTAATGGGGTAGGCTAATCAAAATAGCCTTTTACTCAATTAGTCTGTGCTTTATTATTATTTTCATTTTTATTTTAGTAAATTTAACTTCTGCTTTAAAAGCATTATTTTTGTTTTTAGACTTCAATGTTACAATGTTAGAATGTAATGTGATTTAACCCCCTTTTTTGCACATAATATAGGCCTGTGCTTACATTCACTTTATTTTTTTAATCTAAATACAAAATACCGAGATACCGTATACTGCAAATCAGCCAAAAAATACAGAGATATGAATTTTTGCTCATATCGCCCAGCCCATAGTGTGAAGTTGAAGTGGAGTTTCAAAGTTACTTAGCAGTATGTCTAAAGTGGACTACTGAAATTTCACAGTACACTTTTAAACCCTAAACTTGAACAATAGCACCACAAGCTCCTTTCCCATTGGCCCCCTAAAGCTGCTAGACATGAACAGATAATAACAGAAGCTACAGGGCAGAAGTTAATGTCATCACCATCAAAAATTGTTGATGTTGAATTGACCCTAAAAATAATTAAAACATGAAAGTGAAGAATTTAGGATTGAACCATAACAATATTGCATTATATTCTAACATTCAACAACAATAAAATAGACAGTAGTAGTTAGGTTTCTGATACTTTGGTAATTTGGAATGTGAGCTCTCTGATGGGGAAGGAGCTGGAGTTGGTGCTATCCCCTAGCATAAGAGACTTGGATCATGATTTAAACTGCACAAGAAAGAGAAAACACAGCCAGGTGGACCCAGTTTGTTCACAAGAGAGAGTAAATCTGAACAAAAGGAAGATAGAGTAGGCGAGACCCAGTGTGTCTGAGTAAAGCCCAAAGTATACTTTGGTTATGCATACGCAAGGGTCAGCGAACGGTGTGTGAGATGGAAATTGTGTCACCAGAAAAAAAGTACGTGCACAATCTGTTTTTTGTAACCACCTGTACTTTGTATGCGCAGGTCGCATATGCGCATTGACTTGGCTTTGCATTAATCAGTTGTTCCACAAGGTGGCAACACTGGTCCGGGCCACCGTTTCACAATAGAAAATAAAACTAAAGAATGAAGCAACAACAACAAAATAGCGGAGACTGCAACAACAGTACACACCTGCATTTACAAGCACTTGTGTAAGGGGGTTGTAAGATAGAAACAACTTTAGTTTAAAAGGGTACAAAGACATTTTTATTGGTCATAACTTCTGGAGAAAAACAGAGCAGACACTGGACAAAGATGAAGCTTTCTAGAGTGCATGTGTCGACCACCTGCGTTAGTGTACACCTCAAATGGAGCATACGGCTGCTAGCGAGGTATACTTTGGGCTTAAGAGGGAGACTTTGCGAGACAGACCCAAGACAGACAGCAAGACAGAGAGAATCCGCGGATGCCTTGTAAACCTCTCTCAAGCAGGGGCAGAAGAGAGTACCAGCAGTTTATGAGAGCTGCTGGTATAAATTAGTCTCACACTGTGAACAGCTTAACACAGAATTGCCAAACTATGCCAAGCACTGTATTAGGGCTGGGTGATACGTAAAAATATTGTTTGCATAATCATCTACCCACCCTACCCCATTAATTTTCAGCCAGCTTTCTTTGGCTATGTAGCATTTATAAATAAACAATATGGACTCTTTCTCCAAGTTACCTACACCTATGCATCCCCATTTTTGTCAATAAAAATACTTTCAACAGTCTTTTGCTGACAGATAAACAGCAAACTTTTCCTTAGGATCTTACCTTAGGGTTAATCATAGAGTGAATTGTACTCTATAAACAGTCTCACTGTATACTAGTCAAGGCAATAAGAAGACATTCTTACCTACTTTGAGAGCACAGTATGACAGGCAGGAACAGTCAAAAGGATAAAGCTTCGATTCTGGAATAAAGGACAAAGTTGTGTTTACAAAGTGTTTTAAAATGTTAAAAGTGTATCCGACTCAATTGTGCACATACATATACATATATACACACATATACAGGTGCTGGTCATATAATTAGAATATCATCAAATATTTGATTTATTTAACTTATTCCATTCAAAAAGTGAAACTTGTATATTATATTCATTCATTACACACAGACTGATATATTTCAAATGTTTATTTCTTTTCATTTTCATGATTATAACTGACAACTAAGGAAAATCCCAAATTCAGTATCTCAGAAAATTAGAATATTGTGAAAAGGTTCAATATTGAAGACACCTGGTGCCACACTCTAATCAGCTAATTAACTCAAAACACCTGCAAAGGCCTTTAAATGGTCTCTCAGTCTAGTTCTGTAGGCTAGACTGAGGTTCTGTAGTTCTGCATCTCCATAAAGTTGGTCAGCAGCAGGAAGCATGAAGTGCTCTAAAACTTCCTGGTATATGGCTGCGTTGACCTTGGACCTCAGAAAACACAGTGGACCAACACCAGCAGATGACATGGCACCCCAAACCATCACTGACTGTGGAAACTTTACACTGGACCTCAAGCAACGTGGATTGTGTGCCTCTCCTCTCTTCCTCCAGACTCTGGGACCCTGATTTCCAAAGGAAATGCAAAATTTACTTTCATCAGAGAACATAACTTTGGACCACTCAGCAGCAGTCCAGTCCTTTTTGTCTTTAGCCCAGGCGAGACGCTTCTGACGCTGTCTGTTGTTCAAGAGTGGCTTGACACAAGGAATGCGACAACTGAAACCAATGTCTTGCATACGTCTGTGCGTAGTGGTTCTTGAAGCACTGACTCCAGCTGCAGTCCACTCTTTGTGAATCTCCCCCACATTTTTAAATGGGTTTTATTTCACAATCCTCTCCAGGGTGCGGTTATCCCTATTGCTTGTACACTTTTTTTCTACCACTTCATTTCCTTCCCTTCGCCTCTCTATTAATGTGCTTGGACACAGAGCTCTGTGAACAGCCACCCTCTTTTGCAATGACCTTTTGTGTCTTGCCCTCCTTGTGCAACGTGTCAATGGTCGTCTTTTGGACAACTGTCAAGTCAGCAGAACTACAGAACCTCAGTCTAGCCTACAGAACTAGACTGAGAGACCATTTAAAGGCCTTTGCAGGTGTTTTGAGTTAATTAGCTGATTAGAGTGTGGCACCAGGTGTCTTCAATATTGAACCTTTTCACAATATTCTAATTTTCTGAGATACTGAATTTGGGATTTTCCTTAGTTGTCAGTTATAATCATCAAAATGAAAAGAAATAAACATTTGAAATATATCAGTCTGTGTGTAATGAATGAATATAATATACAAGTTTCACTTTTTGAATGGAATTAGTGAAATAAATCAACTTTTTGATGATATTCTAATTATATGACCAGCACCTGTATATGTATGTATATATATATATATATATATATATATATATATACACACACACACACACACACACACACATATATATATATATATTTTTTTTTTATGTGTATTTTTAGAATCCATGTGCATCTTGGCATTTCCATCCAGCTTTTTTTTTTTTTATGTGATATTCCAAAATACGCACAAAAATAGGCGGATGGAAACAGCTAATGTTAGGGAAGGATAATCTGGAAAGAGATCCAGTGAGAACGATTCTCCTGCGTGGTAGAAAGGGGAGATGTGCACACTTAAAAATGTCAATGTGTGGGACTATGAGAACAGCAGATGAATGGATACATTCTGAAGAAACATGACAATGTGAAAGTGTTTGTTTGTTTTTGTGAAAGTGTTTGTTTGTCTTTGGCTACTTTCATGGCGAGAAAAATTATGGCTGAATTATATCAAGTTTTTACAATTTATTTTTGCTAAAAACTCCAAAACATGGTTAATGGATAAAGGGATTCAGCAGAGAGAACATGCTGGAGGATCTTCCCCTAGTATTAAAAACTTTTGTGTCATCCTGGAATGTCCTATTCTACAACGGGTACGATGCAAAAGAGAACTCAACTGGGTGTGGTGCTCTGTGCAAACACACCCAAATTGTGTCTCAGACAGCATACGACCAAAACCACTGGAAGGTAATAAGACCATCTCTGATACAACTACTGAATTGAGTTCTCTTTCGTGTCTTACCACACTTGAACGGAGAAATACACTCAAAACAATGTCAAATTGCCTGTTTTGGTCTGCATTCACAAAAACACACTCTGTTATGTCTTAAAAGTGCTGTATGTAGGATTTTGACTCTACTAAAGCATAAAAGTACCATAATATGTTTGCAGATATTTAAGAAACATGCTAAGTTAACATACTTGTTTATCTGAAAAACAATTCTACAGTCAGTTATTCTGCTTTGAAAATGTGCATTCCGGCCTGGAATGTCTGTGTTTGCTATGGTTTGTGAAACCAGTCCACTGCCAGTTTACCCAATTGTATATCGGCACCCCGGGTGAGTCTGTCCTCGCTGCAGCCTGTAGCACGATGACGGACTGCATCAGATCCAATACATAGTGAATGTTTGACACGCATGCGCAGTATTGGATTTTAATGGGCATGCGCAAAGTAGGGTTGTCATTAAAGCTAGTATTAAAATGTAAATTTAACTAATTACGAGATATATAGGTGTGTTTCATAGGCTTACACAAATTATAGTAGGCTATACTGTGATTTTAAACCAGTAGTGCAGGCTATTCAAACTTTATTTAAGAAAGGATGGTGTAGTTTTGAATGAACAAGTTTTTTTTATTATTAGTTTTATTGTATCAGACGATGTGTGAAAAGCAACTAATAAAACATTTATTTGACCTGACTGAGGCATTATTAGTGAGGTAAAGTCTTAATATAAATTTAATTTAAAAAATATATATTATTATTAGCCTATTGTAAATGTTTGTAATGTCTATATTAGATCTAAATAAACAAAATGGGACATGATGGATACAATCAAAAAAGACATTTAGGCTAACTCTGTCAGAGTGATGTATATCTTTATAATTAGCTATTTACAGTGCAACATCTGCATATGAAGAGTTAATTTGCAAAAACAGATAACTCCGTTTTTAACAATTCTCAGAAAACATGTTTCTTCATTGTGTATTCCAATTAATCTCAAACAAACTGGAGATGGGTTATTTTGACGGTTAAAAAATAACTAAAAAAATCAGCTAATTAACACAACAAAACAATAAAAACATAAAAAATGTGATTTTTGAAAATTAAAAAAACGGAGTTATCAGTCTTTGCAAATAAACTCTTCATATCATGTTGCTTATTGTATCCTTATAATAATGGATACAGTACTGATGTGGGCATCCAGGTAATAACCAAAAAAAAAAAAACATTGAAGTCGCCAGTAAAGACAAAAACATTGTGGATGAATTTAGACATTAAAGTTTTTGGTTTCACTTTAGTTTGATGGTCCCTTTAACACATTCTATTGACTATAAGTAATGTTGCACCTACATTTCTACTAACTCTCATTAGAGTGTTAGTAGTGTATTAGTTGACTGGTAGGGTTAGGGTTAGATTAAGTTCTTGCAAAGTTACTTACAGTCAGTAGAATATCTGTTGGGAGACCAACACAATAAGGAGTTAGTAGATATGAAACAGACAGTCTACTAATACTCTTATGAGAGTTTGTTGACATGTAGTTGCAACATTACTTAGTGTCAACAGAATGTTCAAAAGGGACCATCAAAATAAAGTGTTACCAAGTTTTTACACTGTAATGTAATGTAGGTCATCATTTATTGTAATGTAGGTCAAAAACCATTGCTACATGTACTGCCTTATACTTCACTTAGACTAAGTTGTTAGACTAAGTCACGTTGGATAAAAGCGTCTGCATATTTAATTTAATTCATCGGCATGCTTGTTCCTGTTGGTGTCGTTAATCTGGCAACCTGTGTGAGTTAAATCTGAGGAGGAGGGGCCGGGTCAAAAAAAAAAGTTTGGACTGCAATACCTAGTTCAACCGCTAGGTGTCAATCCTACATACAGCACCTTTAAGTGAAGATAAAAAGTTATATCGGATGTGTATCAGAATATTGGATTGATGCTTTCAGTCTTAAAGGGAGAGCATCCTAATTTAGTTGGTGCTATCTGTGACATTAATGTTAATCAAACAACAAAAGAAAAAAGGGAGAAAATCACTCACTGTTCTGGTCTGAATTACATTAGTAGCCTTAATAAGGATTAACCTGTGGTCTCAAAATTCTGTCTAGTAGATGCATTCTGCGTAAGCCAGTCTCCAATCAGAAAGAGCTGCTTTAAATTTTTAAAACCATCAATCTACATAAACACTGACCTGTGCTGGAGCTTGGAATCATTAATCCTGCTGTGTTCTTACTGTTAGAACAGAGGAGTAACTGGCCCTGTCAACTAGGCTTGGCTCCCTGCATGAGTTTTTTTTTTTTTTTTTTTTTTTTTTTACACTCCCTGGAGTTATTGTTCCTTGCCACCGCTGCCCTTTGTGTTCAGTGGAGACTTAAAAGACAATCCATATTTAGTAAATTGTTTTGATTTAGCAATATTGGAAAGTATCTAATAAGGTCACTGAATAATTGAATGAGCTTAATGACTTGAAATCGAAGTGGAAATTGTAACTCAAATGACTGATTCCTGAAAAATGTAGCATTTACCATTATCCCTGTTTATCACTGTAAAGCTGTCAGCAATAATGTCCATATTGAAATTGATCAAAGCACTAGTTTCCATACATTCCAGCAGTAACAGTATACTCTTACCTGACAGTGGTAACAAATTTCTGGTGATTTTATACTGGAGTGGCAGCACTGAGACTGGATCCAGCACAATGCAGTCCTCATTAAAGACATCATGAAAATGCGATTCAATGTATGCATCTTCTTCACCACTCAATACAGATTCCTAAAAATAAATAATTGTTTAACAAACAACATGAGGGTTAAATTACTGATTGATGGGTTGTTCAGATAAATATTCTTTGAATGGATTTACAATAAGAAGCATTTATAAACTGTCAACTAAGCACAAGCTTAACTCTTTCCCAGTTTATTTCATCAATGCATTGGCAGAGGGAGTCAATGGGGCTATAGTCATTTGGAGATAAGGCTAGGTAAATCTGGGTATCATCAGCATAGCTGTGATAGGCAATTTGGTTCTTTCTCATTATTTGACTTAGTGAGAGCATATACAGGATAAACAAGAGTGGTGCAAGAATTGAGCCTTGTGGGACTCCGCATGTCACGGACGTCCACTTAGACTTATACTCTCCTATACTCACATAATAACCTCTCCCTTCTAAGTATGACCTGAACCATTTGAGTACCATCCCAGAAAGCCCAACCCAGTTATTCAGTCTCTCTAGAAGTATGTTATGATCAACATTGTCAAACGCAGCACTAAGATCTAGTAGTACCAGCACTGATATTTTTCCAGAATCAGAATTGAAGCGAATATCATTTATTATCTTAATAAGCGCGGTCTCTGTGCTATGATGTGCTCGTAAAACCAGATTGAAAATTGTCCAGGTATCCATTTGAGTTTAAGTAGTTGTTCAGCTGATTAAAAACTACCTTTTCAATAATCTTACCTATAAAAGGAACATTTGATATTGGTCTATAGTTGTTCAACATTGTGTTATCAAGATTGTGCTTTTTCAAAGGGGCTTAACAACTGCAGTTTTCAGGGAGTTTGGAAAAGTCCAAGAAAGAAGTGAGGCGTTCACCACTTCTAAGAGATCTGCTTCTAAACAGTTAAGCACAAACAGGCACAAACTGCTTAAAAACAGTCAAGCATGTTTTTTTTTTTTGTTTTTTTTAAATCAACACTTCAATGTTGATAGGTTTCATAAAACAAGCAACATTTTGAGCAAAATCACATTTTTATCAAATACTATATCTGGATCATATTCAGTAATATTATCAAAGCAAAGATGCAGTAGATGGCTTCCATCTGTACTCCTTGCACACGCTTTTACCATTTTCTGGATTGACATTTCACTCTAACATTAGGCAGTTTTCATTTATATGCGGTTATATGTTGTTGATTGCATTATTTTTCATATGCATATGCTTACATATGAGATTGCTCGTTTCTGCATCTTCCTGGTCTGTGTTTTTGATCAGCACTTTCTAGACCAGGGGTGCCCAAACTTGGTCCTGGAGGGCCAGTGTCCTGCAGAGTTTAGCTCCAATCCCAATTAGACACATCTGAACCAGCTAATCAAGCTCTTACTAGGCATAGAACTTCCCGGCAGGTGTGCTGAGGCAAGTTGGAGCTAAACTCTGCAGGACATCGGCCCTCCAGGACCGAGTTTGGGCACCCCTGTTCTAGACTCATTCAAGAGACGTGTAATAGCGCCCCCTAGCGTATAACAGTGAAAACACGGCAACCTGGAAAATTCCATGTTTGGCAGGGAAGTGTTGTCTCATGAATAATGGAAAATTCTGTGTTTGGCGGGGAAAGAGTTAAGTGCCCCCCTGCAGTTTTCCACCAAAATAAAGCTTGAGTTTAACACTTGTAGGTAAAGAAATTAAAGGGTTAGTTTACCGAAAAATGATTATTATATCATTAGTTACTCACTATTGTGTCGTTCCAAACCCGTAAGACCTTTGTAAGATCTTCGGAACACAAATTAAGACATTTTTGATGAAATCCAAGAGCTCTCTGACCCTCCATAGACAGCAAGGTTACTACGATCAAGGTCCAGAAAGGTAGTAAGAACATCGTTAAAATGGTCCATGTGACATCAGTGGTTAATATCTTATTTTGTGTTCCGAAGATGAACAAATGTCTTGCCAGTTTGGAACGACATGAGGGTGAGTAATTAATGACAGAATTTTCACTTTTGGATGAACTATCCCTTTAAGACATAAGGATTGTAATTTTAGTACTGTAAAAATGTTTGGATAATTAAATTTTCATTCAGTTGCATTTCAAAAGTAATATAAAAGTTTAAAGGAACACTCCACTTTTTTTGGAAATAGGCTCATTCTCCAACTCCCCCAGAGTTAATAAGTTGAGTTTTTAGCGTTTTTGAATCCATTCAGCCGATCTCCGGGTCTGGCGATGGCACTTTTAGCATAGCTTAGCATAGATCATTGAATCCGATTAGACCAGTAGCATCGCGTTCAAAAATGATCAAAGAGTTTCGATAGTTTTCCTATTTAAAACTTGACTCTTCTGTAGTTATATCGTGTTCTAAGACCGGTGGAAAATGAAAAGTTGCGATTTTCTAGGCATATATGATTAGGAACTATACTCCCAGTCCGGCGTAATAATCAAGGAACTTTGCTGCCGTAACATGGCCGCAGCAGGCGCAGTGGGACTACTTTCAGGCGCTGCGTAATATCACTGCGCCTGCTGCGGCCATGTTACGGCAGCAAAGCTCCTTGATTATTACGCCGGACTGGGAGTATAGTTCCTAATCATATATGCCTAGAAAATCGCAACTTTTCATTTTCCACCGGTCTTAGAACACGATATAACTACAGAAGAGTCAAGTTTTAAATAGGAAAACTATCGAAACTCTTTGGTCATTTTTGAACGCGATGCTACTGGTCTAATCAGATTCAATGATCTATGCTAAGCTATGCTAAAAGTGCTATCGCCAGACCCGGAGATCGGCTGAATGGATTCAAAAACGGTAAAACTCAACTTATTAACTCTGGGGGAGTTGGAGAATGAGCCTATTTCCAAAAAAAGTGGAGTGTTCCTTTAAAGTTTAGAGATCGATGGACAGTAGATCTTTCATTGTCATTGCTCCAAAGCTTTGGAATAATCTTCCTCAACATCTCAGTGACATCTCATCTATCCAGATATTCAAAACACAATTCAAATCTCACTTATTTACACTCTTTTTTTATTATATATTTTAACTCTTTTGTTTCCCTCTTGTCTTTGTTTTGTTTTTGCCTTTGTATTGTTTCGGGGATTAAAGTGTTCCGTCGCTACAACAGATTTCTGTCAGTTGGAAAAAATGTTGTTGTTCTGCCGGCACACCAAAAATCATCCCCACCACAGCTTTTCACTGACAACACAGTAACGCCGCTTGCATCATTCACAGTCGGGTTATTAGTAGAGAACACAGAACAGAACTTGAATTTCGGCGCGGGATTGCGGCTATTCATAACAATTCTACTCATTCCCACAGGTTCCGCTCTTACAGCGTGATGACAGATGACGGAACGTATCATTTGCATGTGCTTTTTAGTTTTGAGAACTCACTTGTGCACTCTCATTTTCTGTGCGCCCACAGATCATGATAAGGAGAGTGACACCTTTTAATAATTATTAAGGGAGTTTGCAAATGTGATATTGATTTTATACAACAGTTCAATATACTCAATGAAAATAGTTCCAAATAAAGTAACAGCTGAGCCGCTACACAGTGGTGTTTCATTCATGAATGAAAGTGCATTTTTCAACAGTGATTCATGATTACCCATTCATAAAGACAGTCCCTTGCTTTATTCCTGAATGAATCAGCCGTTCGAAAGAATCAACTGAATGAATGATTCAGTGATAAAATCAGTGACTTGCCGCCACCTGCTGGCAGTTTCAGTTTTAGCGTATAATTTCAGCTATTTAAATCATTTGATATTTCTGTATTCAAAATTTTATATTTAAAACATTAATCTCCACAAGAATTTACAAATTTAATTGCACTCATGCCACCTCTGAACCTTTTTATTAATAGCCTACTAATTTCATATGATTGGTAACTTATTTGTCTTATTCTACTTATTATATTGTTTTAAATAGAAATTTTAAAAAGCTTATAAACATACATTTTTGAATTTGACAGATGATGACATGCTTTTAATAAAATGAGAAAAATGCCATAAAGGTAAAAAGAAGTTAGAAAGGTAAAAAGCCCCTGTTAATCATTTTAAGCAGTCAAATATCACCTCGTATTAGGAAGGCTAATTTTTTATCAGAATTTTTGATTATTGATCAGAAGGTGGTCCTATATTTTTTTAATTAGGAGGACGAGTGCTCCTAAAAAGAAAAGTACGCATAGAGCCCTGTGTAACAGTACATTAGATCTGTGCATGAGGTCTTAAAGAGACAGCAGCCTAAATAAACCTGCTGCTGTCTTTCATTATACAGTGAAGACTATCCAGTGTTATTTTACAGTTGCATAGATTATAGTTAGACCTAACTGAAAAAAATTAAGTACTGTTAATTTAATTTGTACCTTGTTATTGTTTTTGTTTATGCTATTAATTGTCATTAAATTTATTTGTTCTTATTTTATTATTTACTATTTATTTGTCTTTTTTAGTTAAAATAAATTCAATTCTGAGTGCATGTGATTCTTGGGTGGGGGCTTGGTCCATGGGAAATAGTACAGCCACCACAGCTGGAAAAAATCCTAGAGGAAACACTGCATACATTTAATAAAATTAGAAAAATGCATTAACAAAAGGTAAAAAGAAAATGCCCCTGTAAGTCAAAAGTCACCTAATTTTTTTATTATTGGTTAGAAGATGTTCTTAACCTTTTTTTTTATATTAGGAGGACAAGCGCTCCTAATTACAAGTAGAAAAAAACTGTTCATAAACTGGGTATGTGACAGGTATGGCTGTGGAATGGGGTCTGGCCGAGGAAAAATTCTCAGTCAAAAGATTTTTTTTTTTTTTTTTGCTTTAATCCCTGTATGCTTAGATTATGTATTTATTTTTGTATTATGTAAAGTGAGCCTGAGTTCCTGGAAAGATAACTATGTAGAAGTATTACTATTTTTATTAAAATGTAATAAATATAGATTCTGTCAAAATTCTCTCTCTCTCTATTTTTTTTTTATTATTACACCCCTTTGAACTAAATCTAGTTTACAATAATTATAACCAAAACATAAATTTTATCAAATAATAATCAAATGTGCTCAGATGCAATTTAATATTTAGCCTGCACTTTAGTTAATTTTCATTTTTATTTCAGTGATTTCAACTTATGTTTTAAAATGCATTAGATTATAATGATATTATGTAAGAATTTAATGTGATTTTAACCCCTTTTTTTGCACATAGGCTAATATACACCACAACCTGTGGTTACATTCACTTGTTTTAATCCAAATAGAAAACTGTAGAAAATACTGAGATAAATATTGTATATCGCTATTCAGCCTACAGATACAGAGATATGTTTTGTTTTTGTCCATATTGCCCAACTCTAGCCTTGTTTGAATATCATTGGAGAGTCGATCTGGCATGCGAGTGTTCACATACATAATGTTTAGCAAGCTAACCTTAGCAAAAAATCCAAAATCTTCAATCTGACATTGTCTGTACACATCTGCAGCACTTCTGGTGCTTTTACATAGCTCCAAACAGTCCAGCAGAAGGTCTGTGAAAGGAAAAATACATGTCCTGAAGATGATGTAAAGAACAAATGTGTGATCCATAAATGATAAAGCTAATTAAAAAAAAAAAAATCACTTTAAGAGACTATGAAATGTGGAAGTGTTACAGTACCACTGTGGCAGACTGTAATAGCTTGACAGGCCAGCCCATGGATGACAGCAGGGAGGTTAACCTTTTCAGGCAAAACCATGGGGACATTTTCCTCCAGCATCTGAGAGATGCGCTGGGCAGTGCTGAACAGAACTTGTCCTGTGCTGCAGTTCGAGTGGTGCTTGTATAACTCACTGTGTGAGGTGAAATGGAAAATATGAGAGAAGACATTAAAAGTTAAAAAGGATAGTTCACACAAAATTGAAACTGCTGTCATTTACCCAACCACATTATTCCAAAATCATGAGACCTTTCATCTTCAGAAACACAAATTAAATTTTTTATTTTCCATTTGCTCAAATGTGCTTGATTTTCGAGCAGGAACCAACAAGGTTTGTGCTCACGTGTCAAACAAACCCGGTCAAACTTATGTTTACCAAATTCAATGTGCCCTATGAATCATGGATGTGTGCATATAAGCAGTTGTGTCTCTTTAAAAAAAAACTTGTTATAATTTTCTATGGACTTTTTAATGAAGCTTGAATGCATCAGTTTGGTAGACTTTAAATGGATATACAAAAAATGTTTCAAGAATATTAAAAATGTCTTTTTGTTTCAAAGATGAACAAAAGTCTTATAGGTTTGGAACCAAAGGAGGGTTGTGCAGATATTTTTATCCAAAGCAACTTACAGAAGGGTAAAAAAAAAAGAAAAAGAAAAAAAGGTTTATTTAACTAGATAAGAAACCAAGCTAGAGAAGAGGATAAATGCAGAGAAAAACAGGATCCTATTCTTATTATTGTCCTTACTCTGACTTTATTGAATTTATACCGGTACTAAAAAGGTATCGTGATACCCTGCTTGTAAAAACGGTATGATTTCTCATTTTACTAGTACTGATACTTTAATTATGACATTGCTTTAATAACAAAGTCATACATATTTCAAAACATATTTCCTGAGTTGTGTCAACATGCGACAGCAGGGCATTGTGTGTGCAGTGCTCTGGTTCAGCTCCCTGCATGAACACTGGCCGCGCCAAACCCGTGCAGCACAAGACTGCTTAAAGTTATTGGCGATTTAAGAATGAATAAAAAATTATTTCAAAATATTTTAGTCAGGTATCATTGAAGTCAAAATGTTGGTATCACAACAACACAATAACAATCATGACTGTCACAATCAAAAATATAAACAATTTATCATCCGATTCAAAAAGTAAAAAAAAAAAAAAAAAGATCCATCTTATTTTGTTAAAATGATTAACATCTTGCATATTCTGCAAGGGGTATGTAAATATGTGCAGAACTGTATCTCTATGTCTTAAGTTGAGAGTTTTCTTTTTCATAGTACTTTTAGATCTCACCCTTCCCTCCCTTCTTTTCTCCCCTTCACCTGAGAATCTGTAAAGCTTTCTCCACATCTCCAGCATCCAGAGCTCTCAGAGCCAGGTCTGCCCAAAGTTCCTGCTCTGTCTTCTGCAGCTGTCTGGCCAGTCGATGTAGCCCAGCTTCAGTAGACAGTGTCTTCGTTTTACCATCTGGATCATTGGCTACTGCAGCACTGCCATTCAAAAGACTGCTTGAAAGCTTGTCAGAGTGTTGTTTTCCTGAGCGCCGCCATGCTTGCGCATTCTCATATGCAGTGATGAGCTGTTGGTTGAACTTATGTCTCACTACTGGATCATCATATTCCTCTGGTGTCAAGAAGATGTCAAAGTCTTCCTAACATAAGAAACATTTTATAATATTTTATAACAAACATACCCATTTGTTGCAGAATTTTTAGGCTCAAAATCCATTTATGAATAAATTGTGACCTGTAGATGAGCAATGGCTGTGAACATCTTCAGATTGTTCTCATATTCAGTTTTCTTGAAGGCATCATCTACAAGAAGAAAAGACAGGAAACTTTAACTTGAGGATAATCAACTTATAAAAAAGCTAATTAAAAAGTATATACAGTGGCTATAAAACTTTAAAAAAAATCTTCAGTGTTCAAAATTTGAAGGAATTTTGGCTATACCACGCTAGTAGAATAGTGTTTCAAAAAACAGCCAAGGCACCAACAAAAACCCTTAATTCTGTGGAAAACACAGTGGTTAAAATAGAGAAAAACAATTATTGTAGATGAAAGATTACAACTAAAATATCTGAAGGTTACAGCAGTCAAAAATTTGTAGGAAGTGTACAGGCCCTTGCTTTGAATGACTTCAGCGCATCTGCGGCCACAGTACATCACTAGTCCCTCAAACTGCTCTGGTGTGATCTTGGTCCACTTTTCTTCCAGTCTCTTCCAGAGTTCAGTTAATGTAGTGGGTTTCTTAGCCATAACTATGTCGCTAAAGTTTTTCCAGCGATTTTCAATCGGGGTTAGATCAGGACTCTGGGCTGGCCATTTCATTATTTCAATGTTTTCAGGTTCAAGGAACTGCTTTACTCGTTTTGCTGTGTGACATAGGGCATTGTGCTGCATAATTGCTAGCTGATTAAGCGATGAACGCAGGGAAGGAACCACATGTTTCCGCAAGAGGTTCTGATAAACCTTTGCATTCACTCTGCCATGTAGCGGTATAAGTGGCCTCCTCTGCTGCAGAAAACATCCCCTAAACCTTCCACTTCCTCCTCCACCTTTCACTGACTTCTTTACACACTTAGGCTTCAGTCTTTCCACAGTTTGGTGATGAACATTATGTTTACCATTTGACCTAATAAGCTTGCTTTCATCACTGAAGTGAACTTTGAACCAGTTCTCCTCTGTCCACACAACATCTCCTCAGCACAGGTTAGTCTAGCCTTCTGACACTTTCATCAAAGATGACCTGACGAAAGGAGGACAAACTTCAAAGATGACCCGATGAAAGGAGGTAGAACATTTCAATGCAGATTATAAGAACACAAGGCAAGTATGGCCTTCATGTTGGGGCATCTTGCTGAATGCCACTCTTGACCAAGAAGAACACAAAACACTGACTTGAACATGCTAAAATTTATTTGGATAGACGTGGAGTTCTGGAAGAATGTTTTATGGAGTGATGTGACCCAACTAGAACTTTTTGGACCCATGAATCAGTGGCATGTCTGGTCCAAAAAAGGCAAAGCTAATGAGCAGAAGAACACCATCTCCATGGTCAAACAGAGTCTTGTTATGGGGGTGTTTTACTGTTGCAGGAAGTGGAAATCATGAATGTATTAAGGACCTCATGGATTCTTTGAAATATCAGGCCATTTTGGAAATAATTGTGATGCATTTGGTGCAAAGACTGAAGATGGTGATCAATGGACTTTCTTGCAGGACACTCATCCCAAAGTATACATCCAAATATGCTTATGCTTGGTTCAGGGATCGGACGTAAAATGTTCTTGAGTGGCCAGATAAGTCTCCAGATTTAATTCTCATTTAAAATATTTTGTTGAATTTGAATAAAGCAGTGGCAATGTGAAAGCCAAAGATTATCAGTGAATTGAAAGCTTTTTCAGTTAAAGAAAAACTGGTCAGTTGGGCCAAGACTGCAGTAGAGAGGTAACAGAAGCTAAGCACCCCCAAGCAGTGTTTATTGCTGGTTTTAAACAATAAAATGCTCTGCACCAATTTTGACTTTGAGAGTTGAATGATTTTGAACATGAATGTTTAAGAGCCAATTAGATTTTTTTTTCATTATTCATTAACTTTACACTCTTAGAATTACTCAAATGTGTATGAATAAACTTTCTCTAATAGTGTACTAATGCCTTTGTTGAATTGTTTTCATACAGTTTTGTTTTCTGCAGCAAAATGTCTTGCAGGTCATCTTTTCTTTTACCAATTACTTCTGCCTCGTTCTATGATAGGAAGCCACAGTCAGATTACAGGAAGCTATTGAAAGTACTAGACTAATGTTTTACAGTGAGATTGGAGCAAAAACATGATTTTTAATCTCACACATTGACTCCTTTTCTGTTGTTCCCTTACATAGGTTCATGCTAAACGCAGGCACTGTGATAATTTAAAAATGAAAGCGCTTTGCTCTCATCTTGCGTAATAGCAGTTTTCTGTTTCTGCTACACCTTCTTTCATTGAAATCTGAATATCGATGGCACAGGTGGATCCTTGAGAGGAGCAGATGACATGATGCCTCATGAGGCAGTGCTTGCGCCATCAACAAATAAATTTAATTTGTTTTCTTTTTTTTGTAATAGGCTTCAGACTCTTCTCACACCTGGGGAGAAAGTGTTCCCACAGCATAAGCCTCAGACACAGTCTTGATCCCTACTCAGGGAACCAGTGTTACATATGTAACCAAGACTTTTTATTACTATGCTAAGCTAACATGCTAGCTAGCCCTTATGCACCTGTTGCTAGAAGTGATTATGTTTTCAATAATTTTGATAATTTTATCCACAAAGCCATTTGAAAATATTTTTTTGATACAAAGGCAAAGAAGTTGAAATGAGAAATTTGATCAAATAAGGTAAGGATGAAAACGATGCAAATTGAGAGCCATCAGTAAACAAAGAGTCATGATTAGAACTGTAGTCTGACTGGAGAGGATTCTATGTGTGAAGGAGGACACAGAGTATGAACAGCGTAGTTTGCAGCATAAAACCGAATGGACACTAAGAAAATGAGAGTATAAAAAAAGGTAGCATTTTAAAATTTCCTCCATATGAGAATTAATACTGTACTTTACAAATTTGTGTACTCACCTGTCTGAATGCTCTGCAGGTACTTCAAAGCTTCAACCATAATCTGCGATATTAGCATTTGTAATTTCTTCTGCTATTGAAAGAAAAGACATTCAATTCAGAAATTGTTTGATAAATGGATGAAAGGATAATGTCCAACATTAACTATAACAGTTTTTTTTAAATTATACCAATTCAAATCAAAATAAGAATTTTAATGTGGAGAATATAATTTATATAATTTTAAAGGCTTGTGAGGTAGGGCTGTGACGGTGGCAGATTTTTACCACCGCGGTGGTAATGGACGAACTACCGCCAGTGGCGCGGTGTTGTGTATATTTATATACATATAATTCTGAATCGCAAAAATAAATAAATGAGGCTCAATCATCTATTAACAAACGTGCGTGTTTACTTTAGCACTTCCGCACTTTAACACTCAGCCTGCAAAACACTAAAATAAATATCAAATAAATAATACAGTTAAATAGGAAAGTAGCCTTAAATAAAGTTAAACACACCCTGTCTACCTCACGTGAGCGGCGTGGAGAGAACTCATTATAATCAGTGATGCTGTCTACACTAGATGTGGCGTGATACGACACGACAAATCCCTACAGTAAACTGCCTCGTCCTATTTATGATGTACTGACAAAGTTCGTCCTGTGTAGACGGACTCAACCTGCAGCATCCGGTTTAGACACTGTTCCACCACCAAGAAAGCGGGCGCGTTACCACCTCGTCTGCATGCGCTCTCTGTGTAGAATAGGAGTCGCGGTGTATATTGCCACATTTCTTGTTGGCATCTTCCATTTACCGCTGTCTCGTTCGTATTTGACCAGTTTGGAGAAAGCCTCACCAATACAAACCTGACCAGCCGGGCGTTTGCGATTAAGTGAACTTGAAGACACTTGTACAAATACGGATGGGTTACACGAATGGAAATTATTCCAGATCGTTGATGTAGTATTTGGTTTCCCAACAAGGTCCATCGCTCATCACTAAATAAATTTGCTGAATGCAGAATAAACTGTATTTTCCTGCGCTCAAACCTGCCTAAAGGAAATACCATGCATGGCATTTGAGTTAATTTGTGAATTAGCATACATTTATAGTCTAAATAAAACAATCTGCAACTGTATATTATTACACTTGTATACAAAACTTTTGTATTATGCTTGTTATAGAGTGTGAGACGTCACGTGCACTACCGCCGGTGGCAATAGACAACTGCGGTGACAACCGATCATCGCGGTGATGCGGTTGTCACGGCGACCGTCACAGCCCTATTGTGAGGTTAACCACATCACAGTTTCTTTTCACTTTCTCTGACCTCTTCAGAAATGTGTCGCTTGTCTTGAAGTTCAAGTCTTGCCCAACAAGCCATTCGCTCAATCACAAATTCTGCCTCAGAATGGGGCAGATTCTTCAGCAGTCCTAATGCACTTCTCCCTCTGTTAATAAAACATACAAATGTCACAACACACTTGAAATGTTTTTACTTTCTCAACAGTTCCAGCTGAAACTGCTAATTATTTACAATATTACAATATATTTAATATGACTTTGTTAGAGATATGCATCTTATATATACCCTGCAGAGAAACTACTTTCCATTAATAACCCGTGCCAAGAACTTTCCATTATATATATATATATATATATATATATATATATATATATATATATATATATATATATATATATATATATATATATATATATATATATATATATATATATATATATCCATTGTGAGGACTTCTGCTTCTAAATAGAGATGTGAGGGTCCATAATATTTTTACCTTATACCGCCATGCACGACTGCTCTGCTAATAATAAATTCTCTCTTGGATTCTCTGGGATTATTACCTTATTATGCTGTATAAGATGGATGCAGTGAAGATGGTGGATCTCTGCTGGGTTTAGTTTGTAGGCCTCAATTAACTTCAGTGAGTCCTCGAGAGAGGTAGGCAGGTCCTGTTTTAGAATGTGCCTCACAAGCATCTAAGCAAAGCAAGCAACAGTAAAACATCAGGTACTTGCAGGAAACATAGAGGGTGATACAAAGATCTGTGGTCAAAAACTGTACATCTTTAAAGAAGTACGGAATAGTCAACTGTTGCATATAAAACACAAAATAGGACATTTAAAGTTGAAGACAAACTTACCATGATATCACGAGTGTTAGAAAGGGCTAAGCTTCGGATACCGTAGCATCTGAGAAGCTTTTTTATTTCCATCAATCTGTAACCCTCCCTCAGCAACTCCTGTCTGTAAAAAACAATTATGAATCACAAATTATACTCCATTACATGTTACATATCCTGTAACTTAGAAATAGTGCTAACTGAATTTGATGTACTAAAGCAGGGCTATTCAATTGGCAGCCTGCAGGCCCAATCTGGCCCGCCAATCAAATTCAGGAGGAAAGAGTACGCGCAGGTCGCACATACATCTTGAACTGTTTTTGCACTAATTAGTTTGTCCACAAGGTGGCAACACTGGAAAAGAAAAGGAAGAGACACAACAACAACAATCTACCGAAGACTGCAACATCAGTAGATGGCATCATTGGAAAGCACATGTGTGAGGGGGTTAAAAGATATACAAAACTCTAATTTAAATGAGTATAAAGACAGTGTTATCTGTCATAACTTAAGGTGAGAAATAGCAGAAACTGGATGAATATTATTATCAAATGAAGGATAGTTCGAAAGTCTGCGTGTTCGGCTGTACGCATATGCTGAGCCACAACTGATTAACGCGCCAGTTGTGCTTCAACGGACAAAAACACACAATTATGTCAAAATGGGCGAGTGACCTCATAAACACGGTCTTAAATGGATTAAAAGTCCTAAATGACCGTAAAGAGAAAACAGGAGGTTTCACGAGGGTCCGCGTCATGAGCATCAGGTTTTAAAGAGACTGCTTTTGAAGTGAAACCTGCTGCAGTCTGTGACTGATGCACATCAAAGAACAAAAGAAAAAGAGAAATCACTCGATTACTCTAGTCGCAGATTAATGTTTGTAGCTTGGATAAAGATTAATCTCTATAGTTTATGCATATACAACTTATAGTTTATATGGAGATTTTTTTAAGTTCACTTAAAAATAATGGCTTTCAATTATACTGTAATGTTGAATGGCTAAAATTAATATCAAAAATTGAGGGAAAAATTAATTTAATAGATACACCAGTCGCAGGTATCAATGATACCGACTTAAAAAAAAAAATGCCTTTAAACACATATTTAAAATATACCATGATGTTGTATCTACATTCATTTGGAGGTTCAATGTGAAATTATGACAATATAAATATATTATTATGCAAAGTCAAAAAAATGTGTGATTAATTAGTTAATTTTTAATCAATTGACAGACAGTACTACTTGTTAATTTTTTTTAGATGTTGGTGTTGGTAGTATTAAGTTATTTTACTGTTGAATATGCATTTCAGTTTAATTTCTAATTTTATAGGCCCCCCAGAAAGAGACCGGGATGGCCCCCGGCCCAGTTGGCCCTCTTCAAGTTTTCAATTCGATAATCCAGCCCTCAAAATGAAACTAATTGAATAGCCCTGTACTACAGCTATATGTTTCAAACATGAACATTGTAGACCAAATGAAGAAAGCGAGTCCAACTGTAGACTGATTAACTTGTACACAAGCTGGACGGAGTCAAGCTACAGTTGCATTACACTGGTTGTCCCCAGTATGATTTCAGTCAGAAATCAGTGAAAATCATGTAAAATAATCATATTCTGATATTTCTGTTTAAAACCACTGGTGTGATATAAATAATTTGGACCAAATGTCAAAAATTATGGGCTGCATTTTCAAAGGTCAGCTGCAGATATTTGAAATATTGTAAACTTTGACTGCTGCTTTACAATGTGGTGCCAGAGCTAACATTGAAGCCTCATTCTACAGAGCTGAATCCATTGGGGAACATTAAACAAGTGACGTGAAAGGGCCTGTAGATAAGTATTACTAAACAACAAAAGGAAAAAATAATGGCTTCTTTATGCTTTACCACACCACTCACTTTGGATGTTCCTTCTCCAGGTGCTGCTGAACAAGTTTCTCAATGGTGTCACTCCAGGGCACCACGGCCTTATACATTATTTCAATCACAGCATCCATCACTTTCTAAAACATGTTAAAAGACAAGCTTTAGCCAACAGAACCTACTGTAGATAAAATAGGAATTTAAAGTTAACTTAGCAGTAGGCCTTCACACTGACAGCATTTAAGAACCCTACTCAACTTCACTGCATTCTCAGCAATCTCTAGTTCTTAAACTGCTGTCAGTAAGAATGCTTCAAAATAGCTTGACCAAAAAAGTCATAGTGTAAAAAGTTTAGCTGTAATGAGATATATATACATGCACATATACATAAACATACACAAAGCTCAAAGTTAAAGCTAATTATTTTACACATTAAATGGGTATAAGCAAATTATGACTTTTAAATAAACTAAATTACGAATTAACTATATATGAAAAACTTTTAAATTACAACTTTTTAAAATAATAATAATAAAAAAGTACAACCATCATAATCCAATTATAATAAGGGTTACATTTATCTTTGTCTTTATTTAGTGTGACAAAACACCAGTACAGATGGCTACATGATCTGCCCATCCCTACCAAAAAAAGCGTGTAACAGTCAAGATCGGCTAAGTATTCAACTAAGTACTCTGATGTATCACTAATTATTAATGAATAAACCATAATCCACAGTAATAAATACTATGTAACAGTGTACAGTATATTAGGTGAAGGAACTGATCTCACATTAGTGTCTGTCATGCAGTGCAGCACAGCCACAGCTTTGGCCTCCCATTCAGTGAAGAGAGAGGTGATTTGAGAACTGCAACAGTCTAGCAAGTCCTAAAAATAAAGCACATCAAAACGATCAAAATATGAATTGATAGCTCAATAAAATCACAAAAAAGCACACGTTTTTAAATCACTACCAAATAGATAAGTCTTCATGAGAACCAAAATTGTATTTACCTGAAAAAGACACAAAGCTGCTACAATAAGAGTAATTCATGTATTTGTAATTGTGTAATAAATGTGAAATTAATATTTTTATAACTATAGATACATTTACTAGGACTGGGAAAGAGAGTTAATTTCTTGGACTAATTTTGACTGATTAACATGAAAAAAAAAAAAATGCAGCTTCGGTTTTCATGTCCTGAGGCTACACTAATGGTTCTTCCTCAGTCCCTGTGAATAGCCTTATATGTTCAAGCTAATTGAACAGTATGACAACTGCCTCAGAAAATATCACGGTTTCACAGTATATGGTATCACACAATGTTATTAGATATCAATTAATTTGTAAATATTTCATGTACATATATTTTTAAGGGTGATGGTCAGGGGGCCATTATTAATTGTTGAGCTCTAATAAAGTTACGACTTAAAGTTACTTGTAGTACACTGAAGTGTACTACAAGTGGTAGCTAAATACATTATTTAAATACAAAGGTAGTATGTTAAAAGTGCATTTTAGTTAATATTCATGGTGTCTCAAAATACACTCAGATGATCTTAAGTTGACCTTAAGTACTAAAGGATCATTTTTTGTATATTAAGTACAAAATTAGTGCGTGAAAATAGAGCACTTTAAGTACATTATGAGCATACTTGTTTTTCACCTGGGTGGTGGAAAACAGCTCAGTAAGTCATTTAAACACTTACATTACTCAGTTGAACGCACAATAGTGATGTTACGTTCGTGAACGAATTGTTCTTTTTGAATTAATCTTTTTAGTGAACGAATCGCTCTTGTTCACGTAATCCATTGACTTATATTTCTCGTTTACTGAAATTCCTCCGTCCACAGCAGCGCAGCGCTATTAGCAGCGCATGCGCACATCAGCGAACCGGGTAGTTGTGTGGACTGTTTCACCCTGTCAAAGACTGACTAAACCTCGAGCCAATAGCCTTCGAGTATGAGACAGTGGATGAGGAACTGGCAAGGATGATTGCATTGGATCTGCAACCTTTTTCTGTTGTGGAGGACAGAGGATTCAAAGCATTTACAAAGGCCTTAAACCCCTCCTATATATTGCCCAAACCCTGTCAAAAACAATAATTCCAGAAATGTTTTCGAAGATTCATGAACAATTTATGGAAAAAGTTGGCAAGGCATCAGCAGTGTGCCTCACAACAGACTGCTGGACATCTAGGGCCACATGTGGTTTTATGTCAGTTACATGCCACTTCATTGAAAAATTTAAAATGGAGTCAAGCCTGTTGGATTTTTTTAATTTGCTGAAAGGCACACTGCAGACAATCTAGCAGACAATCTTTTAAGAATAGCCAGAGAGTGGAACATAACTGACAAAATAGTAGCTTGTGTTCCTGATAATGCTCACAACATAAGCCTGGCCATTCACAAAACCTCATGGAAGCATCTGCCATGCTTTGCCCACACAGTTAACTTGATTGTGAGGGGTGGACTTGGTGTAATCCAAAATACACTGAATAAGATTAAAGCAATTGTGGAGTACATGCACCGAAGCACAGTGGCAGCTGAAAAACTTAAGGCAACTCAGCAGCAGATGGGTTTGCCTGAGTTAAAACTGAAACAAGACTGCCCAACATGATGGAACTCCACATTTTATGTGTTATGGAGATTTCTTGATAACAAGGATGCCATCATCACCACACTTGCACTGGTCAATGCACGACTGGAAACTGACACAGGATGAGTGGAAAGAAATGGGAGAGACCTTTGAGGTTTTAAGACCATTTGAAGAAGTCACCGTGGAAATAAGTGGTGAGAGGTATGTAACAATACTCTTAGAACTATCATTTTTATAACAGATTCGATTTCATTTAATTTTATAATTTTATTGTACTTTTAAAACATTATTTACATTTTATAACATAAAAACTGTGTTTTGCAAACACCTTTTGCAGACTGTAAAATGTAAAGATAAACTACAGTGTAAGTGGCATTGTTTCATTATTAATTATTATACTGCATTTATTAAATGTAATTGTTGTTTTTTCTCACTATAGCTATGTGACTGCCTCAAAGGTGATCCTGCTTTCACGGAGTCTCCAAGAAATAAGCACAAGATACCTGAGATCAGGAGGGTTCAGAAAACTTATCATGGACATGCTTGAGACAATGACCAAAGATATGGCTACCAGGTTCCACAAGGTTGAATTTCACCATCTGCTCTCAGAAGCATCTGCACTGGACCCAAGGTTCAAAAAAAGGGACTTTTTAGATGATCATGAAGCAAATGAAGCCTTCCAGAGACTCAAAAATGCCGCTGGGAGAGTGAGATTGTCCTCCTCAGCACATCAAACAGAGCAGCAACAGGCAGCAGTAGCATCACCACCGCCACCACAAGAAACACAAGAAAGCTTGGTGTGGAGTGATTTTGATGAACAAGATGCAGGTCTTCTGACAAGAACAAGTTCTTCAGCAGAGGCTGTTTTGGAAATTTGGTCGTATTCAGAGGAGCCCCTGCTAGCAAGGTCCTCCAACCCACTACTCTGGTGGCAAAACTGGGCACTGATCTACCAAAGATTGACCCAACTTATACTGGAAAGGCTATGCCTTGTGGCAACATCTGTTCCATCAGAGAGAATTTTCAGCAAGATGGGACAGATAATCTCTGAAAGAAGAAGCAGAATCAGCCCATTTAAGGCCTGACAACTGATATTTTTAAATGCCAACCTAAAATAATCCTGTTGTTGTTATCCCTGCTTATGTGTCAGGGTCTTTTTTTCCATGCGGCTTTGTTTTGTATTTTTGCACTACTGTGTTTGGAGTAGTAATGCAGTACAATCGTTGACTTTAGACATGACACATAAGACACTCTTTCGCCCCCTGCTGGCGTATATATGCAATTTGAAGAAATGGTTACTGAACGAATCAGTGAACGAATCTGAATGAATCATTTTGGTGAATGAACTGAAAATGAACGAATCCCTGGAAAGAATAAAAATTTCCATCACTAATGCACAAGCACTGTTCTTCATGAGTATTTGAGTGTGCAGTTAAAGACTAGCCTAGAGCGCCGTCTGCTGTTAAAAATTACGCTCACAATTGATTCCAGAGAGAATCGGATGCATTCGGAAAACTGCAGAATCAATCCACGAATCGATTTATTGTTCCACCCCTACTGCATTTTGAAACTTCATCCAATGTCCATTTAAGTTAAAGGCTTGTTCAATTTAAAGTAACTGTCATGCTAAATATGTAATAAAATGACTAATTAAAATACATATCAGTAGTGGGAACATCCTCTTCATACATCATCACTATAAAAAGAAACAGCACTTCAACTTGCCAGTCCTTTCTGATTTTATAAGCTGTGTGTATATAAGCTGAATTCATTCTTAAATTCTAAACAAGAATTAAATTTACAATTTTTCCCAGCCCTGGCAAAAACAAAACAAAAACTGCTAGTGGTTGGTCATGTTAAATGTGAGTAAGATGGTCTGTTCCTGTGGACATGTTTAAAGTGGATCACACCTCTCATGCAAAAAACAGTCTACCATTGTGAGGCTATCTTGACAAGGATCAACAAGTTTTTCCAGGTACTTGTCTTGACTCCTAATTAGAACTGGTTTGATGTCTGATGAAGATAAAGCTGATATAAATATATGACAAATCACACTATTAAAAAAAATAAATAAATAACAATCGCTGAAATTTTATATTTACTTTAACACAATATCTACTAAACCATATCATTTTAAAATGAATATGAAAATAATCTGAACTAGATAAAAAATAAATCTGTAAAATAAAGACATTTATTTAGATAGCAACTTCTTGATTCTGTTATAGGATTGTTCACAATCAAAGTGACTGTAAAAAATGTGAACATAAAGGAAGTAAACACTGTAACCAACAGTGCACTCGGCAATCTGGCAAGTTAACATGCACTGGAAATAATTTTTTCAATAAAGATATATTGGCCTTGGTAATGATATTGGTCAACCACTACTAATTCATTGATTGCATCACCCATAATCATCATAGTGATTATTCTTCTGGTTAATTTGGCAGCCCTAGTGACTACTAGGGCTGAGCAATATGGCCAAAAAAAATCTTGGTATTTTTTGGCTCAATTGCGATATAGAAGATATATCTCACTGTTTTATACATTTTTTTCTAAAAAACAAAACAAAAACAACAACAACAACAACAACAAACAAACAAACTTTTTTTATTTATTACATTTATTACAAAAAATAAAAAATAAGTAAATAAAATATTTGACACCCTGCCCAATGTTGTCCAATGAAACAATGTTTATATTAAAGGCTATGAAAAACAAAGTAAATGTAACCATGTAGGCTAAGCTATATATTATGTGCAAAAAAAATTATTGTAAATAAAAAAACAAAATACACTTACCTTATCGGTTTAAAATTCTACATACGGCACATTTATTGTCCAACAACAAATATTTGTATGCTGCAAAATGTATATTTTAATATACTTCGATCACTGAAGTCTGTGAAGTTTAGTGGAGAATCGCATGCAGAAGGCTTATCCACTACAGACAGCAAAATATTTCCATGACTTTCTAACATTTACAAATTGAGAATATACCTGTGAAATGCAAGTTACGCTCTCAGGAAAACACTGCATATCAAATGCAAGTGCATCTGTCAGAGCATCTGACGGGGCAAGCTGCTTTAAACTATACGTGCTAACTATATCTTATGAGTTATTTTAAAGCCCTTAATATAAAGCAAGTCTCATGATTAGGACAAATTTGTCACTCTATTTCCTCCACTTTTTTTTTCAAGATGCACTTGCATCAAACTACTTTATATTTATATAAATGGTATTGCCTTGTTTTTAAAATAATAGATTGGTATATATTGGTATACTGCCCAGCCCTAACAACTACTATGTTTAGCTCAATGAACAAAGAAAAATAAATGTGACCTTGATGTAGTGTAAGAGGGTCTGGTCCAGATCCAATCCATTCTCAAGAGCATAGGGTTCAATGCTACTCTTAATTACTGCAGGAATCAGCTCTGGGGCCTGCACCTTATCCAGCATCAGAAAGGCCATACTACGTGTGCTTCCCTGCCACAGAACATATAGAAGAGAGTTTTTTTTTTTTTCCTTAATATTTAATCAATGCATCATGAATATCAATAAAGCATTTCATTTTATAGACAAATTAAACAAACTGAATGTGTCCAAAACCAACTAACAAAAACTGTGCAAGCATTCTAAAAAGAACATGTGTGAATTACGAAATTTCACAGGTATTAAAACAGGTATTAAAATATTAAAACTGCAATGATGTTATTGTGGAAACACTAGCATGTTGTCTTGTGTTTATATAAAGGATTATTATTATTATTATTATTATTATTATTAAGGATTAATTATATTGGTTACACTTTATTTCAATAGTCCACTTTAGACATTCTACTAACTACAAGTAACTTTGTAACTAAATGTCAACATTCTCATTAATTTGCAACTACATGTCTACTAACTCTCAGTGGGGTAGGTTTAGGGTTAGTAGAATAACTTGACATAGTTGCAAAGTTTCTCATAGTCAGTATGTTGTGGACCCATCAAAATAAAGTGTTAGAAGTTATTAAGTAGACAGTCTAATAATACTTTAAATGACTGCTAGTTGACATGTAGTTGCAAAGTTACTTACTATGAGTAGAATGTCTAAAGTGGACTATTGAAATAAAGTGTTACCATTATATTATTATGATTATATATTATCAATAACATGGTATCGCGATAGCAAAACTGTCTCGATATCATCGTGGTCATACGACAATATGAAACAACAGGTCTTCCGGGCAAAAAGTATAGTTTTTAAAATATATGTAAACTTCTTCTTCTTACATAAAAGGTCTTTAAAATTGTGTTTTGGGCCATTATGCTTTGGGACGGTATCTGTCAAACAAACTAAAACTGAAAGCACAATATGGCTTAAAGGTTTACTCCACCCCAAAATTAAAATTTTGTCATTAATTACTTACCCCCATGTCGTTCAAAACCTGTAAAAGCTTACGCTCTTCTGTGTCAGCCGCATACCGGATACGCAGTTTTCATTCAAATCAAAGCATAAACAAATGTAGAAGATGTTTCCTTGTGGCGCGGCTGACACATAAGAGTGTACGCTGCTTGCGTCCAGTGGATATTCTCCAAAATGGCGCTACGTTGAACCAGAGGAGACAAATTGTTGAACAAAGTCGTTGTTTTGTTTTCTTTGCGCACAAAAAGTGTTCTCGTCGCTTCATTAAATTCAGATTGAACCCCTGATGGCAGATGGAGTATTCTGACGATGCTTTTCATACTTTTCTGGGCCTCGACAGTGATAATTACTTGACAGTCAATGGGACAGTCACACTCCCGGTTTTCATCCAAAATATCTTAAATTGTGTTCTGAAGACGAACGAAGCTTTTACGGGTTTGGAACAACATGGGGGTAAGTGATTAATGACAATTTTCATTTTGGGGTGGAGTAACCCTTTAATCTCTTCAAAGCAAAACGCACTTTGCTCAGGCGATCAGCCTGTGATCCAGTGTTTTCCGCGCCTCAGAATGAGTCCGTTCACAGTGAATGAATGCAGTGAACTGGTTTATTGCACATGCTGCGAGTTTAGCACACATTTGGAAATGCAACAGCCATATAGCGGCAACAGCCATATAGCAACCATATAGAATTTATTTTCTCTGCAGATGATTACAGCATTTCACTAGATTTGTAGTGTAAGCATGTTTTCACCGAAGCTGGAGTTTTCCTTAAAAAAACAAACAAAAAAACTCTACTGCCATGTCTGTCAAAATAAAAGCTTTAAAAGTGCAGTATGAATTGCTGATTTAAATGCAGTCCAAATTCAAAATATCTCCTTCAATTGTAGAAATTAGGAAATAATTATTGTAATTTCCCTACTGTAGTGTAAAGCAAAAATAATATACCTATGAAATATTCATTTTCATTTATTTTACAGTGCAATTGTTTTACAATATGTGTTTATTACTGCCATTGCTGTTGTTCTTGTTATTATTATTATAATATTCTAATTTGTTTGACTTCATAAAACACCAGTGTGAATGTAATTTAGACTGAGACGGTAAATCACAAATAAAAGGAGGGAGTTGACTTCCCTTTAAAGTTCAGGTAGAAGCCAATTCACTGACTTTTTTCTGACTTAAGGTTTCTTAGTTAAGAACATGGGTTGGAGCTCTTAATTTTGAACTCTCAAACTGCATTAGAATAATTTAACTTTAAAATGTAATTTTTTTTGTTTCCCAATTATTCATTTACCTTTTTTTTTTTTTTTTAAATATCGCAATAAATATCATATAGTGGACTTAATATCGTGAGATTCTGATATCATTACATCCCTAGTTTATATGTACTGTACCTCGTTTTATATTTAGCAACAGCACAAAGTGCTCGAAATTGTGACAATTTTGTCCGCACATGCTTGCGAAATTTAATCTGTGTGAGCTCAAATATATATATATATGGGAGCATCTGTGTAAGTGCAAATAACTTGTGGTGTGACCTGTTTTCATTTCTCTACAAAACTCTCATTTGTGTGGAATATTACAAAATCGGTAAACAGGTCGGAGACACTAAAGACTAATGCAAAGAGGAGAAAATACTGTATATAATTAAGATACTGCCATCACTATAATATTTCACTGTATATTTACACTTTTTACACAGCACTGGATTTTTGGGGTTTTACTAACATATGAATAGGTTTTCTATATCTATTATTAGGGGTGTAACGGTACACTTATAGGTGTTCACGGGCAGTTGCAAATGGAAGTGATCATCCCTATCCCCTTGGAGTAGGGACTTTGGACTGAACAGGGCACGTGCGTGTCATTATGTAGTCGTTTGGAATGCACTTGGTGAAGGGAGCGTAATTTCCTCATTATCTTCAGCTGGGATGTTCCCGTGACAATGCAGCACGGTGTGGTAGGGGTAGCGGTACGCTTTTTACTGTTGTTAGCATAACTGTTGCAAATAAACATACATTTTAAAAAGTTTTATATCATTTTTTTTTATATATTATATAGCATATTTTAAAAACTTTTTAAAATATAAAATGTATGTTTATTTGCAACAGTTATGCTAACAACAATAAAAAGCGTACCGCTACCCCTACCTATTATTAATTACTATTATTAGACAGTTTTTTTATGTGTTTTTTTTTTATGTGTACAAAACCTTTACAGCCACTGTTATATTGGAACATCTAAACTTTCATACTCACCCTTTCATAGTCAGACAGTGAAAGATGGCAGTTGTATTTGGAGTAGAGGTCACAAAGCTGTCTGAGGTTGTCCACTAGAGACCTCAGATTTTGCACTTCCTCTGATCCACAGATTTCAGCCTGAAAAAAAAAAATGTAATTCTCATCTGAGGACAAATGTATTGTTCTGGTCAGAACTACTATTTCTCACAATGACTTAATCTAACAGGAATATGGTCAAAAAGATAAAAAATTAGGGACAAACTTGACATTTACCAAACCCATAGACCTCCAGAGGCAAGGCAAGCCAAGTTCAGCCAGGATCAGTCCATTATGAGGCCAGTCACTCTATTAAAAAATAAATAAGTTAATAATAAAAAAACAAATCAAATAACCGGAGAGAAAGATTGTCTTTGCATTTACTTCGGCCTATTTGCACCTGGTTCACCAGACAATGATTTCATCTGGTATTAATACAAGTCCGGTTACCGCTTTGGATTTCGTTGGGGGGAGGGTCTATGATATTTGGGACTAAATACATTAATTATGAAATTTTGGCGGCTAATAATTAAATTTGTGGTCACACTTTATATTGGGTGGCCTTAACTACTATGTACTATTGTATTCATATTGTATTGCAAAAGACTTCTGCTGCTTTGAGGTGGGATACGGGTAAGGTTAGGGACAGGCTTGGTGGTTTGGGTAGGTTTAAGGGATGGGTCAACAGTGTTATACATGTAATTACAGAAATTAATTACAGATGTAACTACATATAGGTATTTTTAAAAATATAAGTACAATGTAAAATCACGTATGTACACAATAAGTGCATTGTACCAAATAATTTATTTAAATGTAAGTACATAGTAGTTAAGGCCACCTGATATAAAGTGGGACCAAATTTGTTAATGTCACTTACTGTGCAATGCTAATAAAAAACCTTAAATACCCCCTGTGGTGAAAATCAAGTTTTTTACATGTCTGTCTGGTGTTTTTATTATGCTTAAAGATAAACCATGTGCAAATTCATCTGTCAACATCATTGCTGAACACTTCCTATCGTCACAAACATGCAACCAATCCCGTCAACTTGCTGGGCTTTTCATATCCTTAGTAAAGTGTTTCTACCTATAGATGTTGTGTATTCAGGGTGTCTACAGATATGAACAAGTTAGATTTAAGACTTAAGACCTTTTTAATACCACCATATGTAAAATGTAAGACCAAACCTGTGAAGGAAATACACATTATATTACATACGTAAATGTAATATTTAATGTGTTTTTAAATTTAAAAAGAAAACAAAATATCATCGCTGTCAAAAATGCTATTTATTGTCACGATATACAGAGAACTTTTTATATCCGAAGACAATATCCCATACAAAATATCCCTCAAAAGCTCCACATCAGCAATATTTTTGGTGGTGTAAATGAAGCAATATTTTCATCAGTTTTCTATTCAGCATTTACATATTTAAATCTGCATGTTTTTAATATTTACCCCAGGTTGTTATTTACCTCCATACATTCACCTTATTGAATGTATGCATCATCTTTCATGTCAAATTCTTACAACTGATGAGGAAATGTAATATACACAACAGGGCTGTTAGCAATCAAATTAAATAATTTGCACTACAAATTTACAACCGCAATAAATAATGTTATGAGATTAATGTTTTAAATAATTTTTTTTGAATATATAAATAAGAAATGTTGGTGGAAAAATGCATACTTTTAAACTAACTAAACCACCAGTAGGTGGCGGTAAGTCACTTATTCATTCAACCGATTCATTCAAAACACTGAATCATTCAGTAACAAAAATGTGAGTGCTGCTTGGAGAATGTGCAATACTTCTGACCTTTGTTTGGAACTATTTTTGTTGGTGAAATAGAACAAAACAGTCAATATTATGTCTAAAATGTAAGTAACTACTTAACTACTTGTTTCTTAAGCCAAAATCAATGTAACATTTGCAATCATGAAAATATTTAGCAAAACAGTCCCCTTGTCATGGTATGTTATCATCATCATCATCATCATCATCAGGTTATAAATAAAATAAACATTTTGAATTTCTACCTCAGTATGTTTGTTCTGTGAGTTTCTTTATGTTTGCCGTTCTGCTCATTTGATTTGATTTCTCAATATAAGTCTCTCACAGAGACAGGCAGCATGAGCCTCAACAGCACAACATTGATACCAGAAATACACTATTCATTATCAATCGCTGTTTACGCTGAATTTAAGTTTTAATCAAGCTATTTGTCCCGTCAGGCAAGTAAAATCCTTGAGCAATTTTTCAGTAAACTTGCATTAACCCATTTAAAGCAGCTAGGAGGCTTGTCAGCGAGCTGGTGGTATTCGACCTGCATTCTGCTACCGCGACTCTCTCTGATGACGCAGTAACTACAGCGCGCGGGGAATCTTCCGTCTGTCTAATGATTGTAAACAGTCACTGGGTCCATCAGACTGGTGAAATTTTGCAGTAATGAGACCGAAGATATTTAAGACCCACTGAATCTGAATTTAATACATTTTAAGACTTTTTAAGGACCTGCGGCCACCCTGGTATTACATGTGGTCACCTGATGTTGTTGAGGAATGCATTTTTTTTCCACATTTTTTTTCCACTTTCTAAAGTGAGATTTGGCCACACAATGTGATCATTGAGAAAGGGTAACAAATTTCTATCTGGATACGTTAGATCGGTCGTGGGCCCTGTGTCTCATTTGGTTCCCCAATGATGGCAATATTTCCAAAGTTGCACAGCAACATTGCTCAAAGAGTGTATCATCAACCTGACACTGTAGAGATAGAAAGTGTCACAAATGGCTGGCTTATTTTCTGGGCTGCATTTAAAAAGTAATATACTTGTATTATAAAAAAATAAAAAAAAAAAAAAAAATAATGCAATACTCATAAGAGTTCACCACCTTTTCTGTTAACTCCAGATTCCTTGCACGTTGCTCCAACCACCTGGCAAGGATTTTCTGTTTATATTTAAAACAAAAGTGTTTAGAAAAAACGTTAAAAAACTTAAGTGTTAGGACAATTTACTAGTTTCTTTTAAAATCAGTGATGCATCCTTAGAACGGAGAATAATGAAAAATTAATTTAAAAAAGAGAGATTACAGTAAGAACATATAAGAACCATTTGGTTTGCATTTCATTACCAAAAAAGGATGTTATCAATGAGATCTGAAAACATGGCGTTTAAAGTTAAGTATATTAGTTGCCCTCATACCTGTCCTTTGGGAAACACTCTCCATACAAATGGGACCACAGCACCCTTAAACCACAGACTTAGGTCCTGTGATGGAATGTCAGATGAAATGGAGCCCAGCAGAGCATGCAGGCAGCTCTCATCAAAATCCCTGGCAAACTCACCCTGGAAAATATCCACTTATCATGATTATCATAGAAACAACTATAGCAAGTTACAATGCTGACTAATAATAAAACAAACAAATAAAATCAAAATGATTAAAATGATCTAGAAAACATCAGGGACTTTTTAGCACCTTCAAACATCTTTAATTATATCAGTAGAAAATACTGCATACCAGGGTCGGAAATTAACAGGGGCTTGTGACAAATATGCCACCAAAATGAACAAAAATGCCACCACAGATTTAAGCTTCATTATAATAGTAGTTTCCAATAACTTGTGTTGAACTAACATCATGTATCAAAATGTTTTGTGTAGCCAGATTAAGACAAGTCATTTATCCAAAAACAAAAACATTATATGTATTCTATTAATCGATATTAAAGGAACACTCCACTTTTTTTGGAAATAGGCTCATTCTCCAACTCCCCCAGAGTTAATAAGTTGAGTTTTACCGTTTTTGAATCCATTCAGCCGATCTCCGGGTCTGGCGATAGCACTTTTAGCATAGCTTAGCATAGATCATTGAATCGGATTAGACCAGTAGCATCGTGTTCAAAAACGATCAAAGAGTTTCGATATTTGTCCTATTTAAAACTTTACTCTTCTGTAGTTATATCGTGTACTAAGACGGGCGGAAAATGAAAAGTTGCGATTTTCTAGGCTGATATGATTAGGAACTACTCTCATTCCGGCGTAATAATCAAGGAACTTTGCTGCCGTAACATGGCCGCAGCAGGCATAGTGATATTACGCAGCGCCTGAAAGTAGACCCCGGCTATATTATAACTAGTTACCTAGCTGGGGATTACTTTCAGGCGCTGCGTAATATCATTGTAATATCAAAAAAAAGTGGAGTGTTCCTTTAATCATTATTATAATATCAATAGCAATAATTGACAATAATGATTTTTTTTTACATTACAGCCCTTTCTTAAATGCACAATTTACATAAAAACTTTAGTTTGTTGTTATTGGTAACAGTATATAGTATTCTCATTGATTGAACTGGTTAAATTTAAGTATTTGACATAAAAGGCAACCCAAACCCTCCTTGTGAAGATAAAATATGCCCCAGCAAATCAACGGTGCATCTTATATATTCAATTTGTAGAGTGAAAATTGCTGGCCATCATAGTTTGCTTTAGACATCATACTTTTCAACATATACTCATTAAATAATAATAAAATATCTTGATTTTTTGGGGGATTTTGTTGATAACATTATTAGACAATATTCTGCTGCATGTGTGTGGGTAATGTAGCTGGTTTAGGCCTGACACTGACCTGAAGCTTTGTCCCAAAGCTTTTAATATTTTGTGCAGTGGTTATTTCACAGCAGTGACAGAAATGATCTTTTCCACTATGAGCACCCTTATATGCACCCTTAAACTCATTTCCAGGGAATATTCAACCCTAGAATGGCAACTGTTTATAACCTATTAGATGGAGGCATAATCTTTTCTCAAATTCTTACATCAAATTCAATTAGAATAAGAAGACACAGCTACCAATTAAATTAAAACAGCAACAAAACGCACTGCAAAAGTGGCACAGAAGCTGATGTTTATACACAGACTGTTGCATGCAGCTTAAAGGTGGCTTGAATTTTATTTTTGAATTTACAATAAAAAAGGCTTTATATATACAGTCAGGTCCATAAATATTGGGACATCGACACAATTCTAACATTTTTGGCTCTGTACACCACCACAATGGATCTCAAATGAAACGAACAATATGTGCTTTAACTGCAGACTGTCAGCTTTAATTTGAGGGTATTTACATCCAAATCAGGTGAACGGTGTAGGAATTACAACAGTTTGCATATGTGCCTCCCAATTGTTAAGGGACCAAAAGTAATGGGACAGAATAATAATCATAAATCAAACTTTCACTTTTTAATACTTAGTTGCAAATCCTTTGCAGTCAATTACAGCCTGGAACGCATAGACATCAACAGATTATAAAACTAAATAAATAAATAAAAAATATGAAATTAAAACTTCCAGTAGGATATGGCGGGTCACCGAGTTGAGTCACTGAGTCACTCATTAAAGCGATTCATTCAAATGGCTGTTTCAGTCATTGAATCAATCATTAAGGTATTGTTCACCCAAAAATTTAAACTCTGTCATTAATTAGTCATTAATCAGTCTCCGCCGCCATTCAAAATAGGATGAGTGTCAGATCCGCATCACGTTTAGCAGCGGCACCTTTTAAAGAAATAGCAGCCAAAAACAACCTCATAACCAGCTGCTGTGATGTTCATCAAGAATAAAAGAAAGAAGAGGAAATCAATAACTTTTATATAGCTGTACGTATTTATTTGTATTTAGCTTAGAATTTAGTGTTTGATAACTTTATTCAATTTCTGTATATTTCTGCTGAGGGGCATAGGTAGCCTAGTTAAATATAACATTTACTATAATGGGTTTATGTGAAGATTGTTTTAAGTTCACTTAAATTAAAAGTTATTTTTAAAGCCTAATAAATGTAAAAATTGATAGCTCTTAATTATAATGTAATGTTGGCTATAGTCAATGGTTAAATATTATTCTTTTTTTTTTATAGGGAAATCGTTATTACTTGGTATCAGTGATACTGGCCTTCAATCATAAAAAAGATGCCATTAAACATTAAAAATAAGTTGTTTCTATATTAATTTGAAGATTGAATGTGAAATTATTGCAATATAATTTTATATTTAAAAACTAAGTTTAGGTGGGATTAATCGTGATTAATTTCAGAAAAATGTGCGATTATTTTTTTTTTAATCGATTGACAGCATATATATATATATATATATATATATATATATATATATATATATATATATATATATATATATATATATATAAAATTTATTAATTAATTATATATACACACACAGTCATGGCCAAAAATATCGGCACCCTTGGTAAATATGATCAAAGGCGGCTGTGAAAATGAATCTACATTGTTAATCCTTTTGATCTTTTACTTAAATAAAATAAATAAATAATAATAAAAAAATAAATAAATAAATAAAAAATTCACTTCATTGAATAAGAATTTTAAATGGGGGGGGGAAATATCATTATGAAATAAATGTTTTTCTCTAATACACATTGCCACAATTAACGGCACCCTTTTATTCAATACTTTTTGAAACCTCCATTTGCCAGTTTAACAGCTCTAAATTTTCTCCTATAATGCCTGACTAGGTTAGGGAACACCTGACAAGAGATCAGAGACCATTCCTTCAGAATCACTCCAGACCCTTTAGATTCCCAGCTCCATGTTGGTGGTGCTTCTCTTCAGTTCACCCCAATCATTTTCTATAGGGTTCAGGTCAGAGGACTGTAATGGCCATAGCAGAAGCTTGGTTTTGTGCTCAGTGACCCATTTTTGTGTTGTTTTTTTTGAGGTTTGTTTTTGGATTATTGTACGGTTGGAAGATCCAAACATGGCTCTTTATAAGATTTCTAACAGAGTCAGTCACTTACTGATTTTTTATCTGTTGGTATTTGATAGAATTTATGATGCCAAGTGTCTAAACAAGATGTCCAGGATCTCCAGCAGAAATATAGGCCCACAACATCAAAAATACAGAAGTATATTTCATTGTACACATGGGGTACTTTTTATTCCTGTGTTCACCAAACCCATCTTGAGTGTTTGCTGCTAAAAAGCTCATTAAAAAACTCAATATGCTGGAGTTTATTTTTGGATGAGCTAAGATAATTTTTCTTGAATCCCTCCCAAACAACATGTGGTGATGTAGGTGCTGTTTGACAATTTTTTTTTTTAAAGGTTTTATGATCCCGAGACACAAATCTTTTCTACAGCTGTGGTCCTTGGAGAGTCTTTAGCCATTCAAACTCTCCTTCTCACCGTGCATTAGGACAATATAAACACACGTCCTCTTCCAGGCAGTTTTGTAACATTTTATGTTGATTGGAAATTCTTAATTATTGCCCTGATGTTGGAAATGGGAATTTTCACTGCTCTAGCTCTTTTCTTAAAGCCACTTCACTAATTTGTGAAGCTCAATTATCTTTTGCTGCATATTAGAAATATATTATTTGGTTTTTCTCATTGTGATGGATGATTAAGGGAATTTGGGCTTTGTTTTCCCTCCTATTTATATTTCTGTGAAACAGGAAGCATGGCTGGATAATTTCATGTTCATATACCTGGAGTGCTCAAAATTGTGAATATGAATGGGAATATACTTCAGAGATATTTTATTCATAAGAATTTCTAGGGGTGCCAATAATTGAGTCCAACGTGTATTTGCGAAAAACATTTATTTCATAATATATAATATATACCGAAATGTTTCCGTCATTTATGACATTTTTTAAGTAGTGACGGAAATCTGAAGGCCTTCCATCACTTTCACAGATTACACTGAGGATGATCTACTGTAATTCAGAACTGTAATTCCCACCCCTGTCCAATCGGTGGCGACTGGGACTCCAGTATGGCAGCAGAGCGTGGGATATCAGCCTCCAGAACAAAAATAAAAATGTCATGAGTCTTTCGCAATGCTTTTTGATTATGCATAGGCTAGTACCCACTAGTAGTAAAGCGAAAGAGATAATTGGTTCACATGCGCTGCCGCTTCGCTTGATCTGAGGTTTCTACAGCGATCTATCATGCCACATTAAAGAGTGCCAAAACAGTATTTATTACTTGAATAAATCTGAAGACTTTGTTTCACTTTGGATTTAATTTTATCACGTGGTTTACCTGTATTGGACATTAACATCTTAGACTCAGGCATGTCAGATCATTTGCCAATCTTATTTTCTGTACCTTCTACTGGAACTACACATAAGCATCAACCTCGTGCACGGTTGACTCGTGTCTTTTCCGATTGCTCTAGCAAGGATTTTACAGATTTATATTCTGAATTACGTGCTAATCAGGACATGGACTCATGTTTAAGCAATCTAGATGCTGTTGAACATTTAAACTTTTTTAATTCTACCTGTTCTAATATTTTAGACGTTGTTGCTCCCCTTAAGAAGAAAAAACATAAGCACGTCTCTAAGCCCTGGTTAGATGACACCACTCGTTCAGACCTGTAGAAGGACTGAACGCAAGTGGAACAAAGATAGATTACAAGTTTCTTATGAAATCCTCAAGGAGTCCCTCTCAGCATTTCAGCGAGCTGCTAATGCTGCTAAGCGTTAATATTTCTCTGAGTTAATTTTATGTAACAGTACTAGGCCCAAAGCCTTATTTTCAATTATTGATTCTGTTCTTAATCCCACTATTAATCATTTTCCTGAGGTATCTGATTCTCTTTGTGAGGATTTTGCGAGATCTTTTAATGATAAGGTTGTACAAATTAAATCTCTATTGACTTTGTCAGCCTATACTTCACTTGATGTTCCTTTCTGCTCTTCTACATGGTCTGTCTTTGAGCCTATCACCTTGGATTCTCTTAAAGAGTTTGTTGCATCTTTAAAACCTACTATCTGCCCTCAGGATGTGATTCCCACACATTTCTTTAAGCAAGTCTTTCAAGTTATTGGCCCTGATTTGTTGTCTGTAATCAGCAAATGTTTTTGTACTGGGATCGTACCTGACTGTATTAAACATGCTTCTGTTCTGCCTCATCTTAAAAAAACTAATTTGGATTCTACGCTTTTGAGTAATTTTCGCCCTATTTCAAATTTACCTTTCCTATAAAAAATTTTAGAAAAAGTGGTCCTGAGTCAACTTTTGTCTTTTTTGAATGATAACAATATACACAAGAAATTTCAGTCTGGTTTTAAAGCCCATCACAGTACTGAATCTGCCCTCTTAAGAGTCATGAATTATGTATTGCTTACCACTGATACTGGGAAGTCTGTGGCATTGGTCTTGCTAGACCTTAGCTCTGCATTTGACCTGGTTCATCACAATATTCTCTTATCACGTCTAGAAGCATGTGAGGGCCTTCGGGGTGCAGTGCTGCAATGGTTTCGATCATATTTGACTAATAGGAGTTACTCTGTCTGCCTTGGACATCATTCTTCTTCCATTATATACTTGACTTCTGGTGTCCCTCAGGGATCCATACTACAGTACCACTTGTGTTCGGAATTTGGGGTTTTTGCTTGATAGCAGTCTTAAATTTGATAAGCAGATAAGTGCTGTGGTTAGGTCTTGTTTCTATCATCTTTGTCTTTTAGCAAAGGTTAAGCCTTTCTTGTCTGGTAAAAACTTTGGAACTGTCATGCATGCATTTGTAACATCCCGACTTGACTATTGTAACTCTTTGTACATTGGTGCCTCTCAGACATGTGTCACACGCTTACAGTTAGTACAAAATGCTGCAGCCCGGCTCCTAAAAGCAAAGCGTAAAAGTGAACACATCACCGGTTCTGATTTCACTCCACTGGTTACCGGTCAAATACAGAACTGATTTCAAAGTTTTGTTATTTTTATTTAAGTCCAACATTAATAGTCATTAGTAAGCAGTTTGTAAATACAGCTATAAATGCCTTGTTCTTGATTTATAAGCATATCTATTACAAAGGAGATTTAAAGGCTCAGTTATCTTCCTAACAGAAAAAAATAAACAAACACAACAAACAGGAATACAGAACTCAAAAATATTTTTCAAGATGAAAAAAAAAAATGAAACTGTCCCAACTGTACACTTTAATTTTTGTTTTTAGTTGTACAGTTTCATTTTTGCATCTTGAAAAAATAATTCTGTGTTCTGTATCCCTCGGTGTTGTGTTTGTTTAACTTGTCTGTTTGGAAGATAAATGAGCCTTTAAATCTCCTTTGTAAATGCTTTACAAGGTATGAATAGTCCTCACTTTAGAGCTCACAAAAATAGATGGCTGGCAACTACTAAATGTTTTATAACTACCTGACTTAATCATGAATTACAGCAGGAATATGTGTTAATAAAGCATTTATTAACACACTGAGCAAATATTATCATTTGTCTAAATAATAAGATTTTTAAATGTACATTTAAATGGTCTAAATGATCTTATGAACCACTGACAACTCCTAAATAACTGGTTTGTAAATAACAATTTAGAAATGATAAATTGATCATTAATAAAGTATGAAAATACAATTATTAAACATTATAGATATGCTCAAGAACAAAACATGTATAGCTGTTTTTATAAACTGCTTACTAATGACTATTAATGTTGTAACAATGCTTTATAAATAATGAATTGACTATTTACTAATGATTAACTAATGATTCATAGTGTGCAGTTATTATAAAGTGTTACCTAATTTTGAGGGGACAGCAAATTAACTCAACACACAACCATTAATGTCTAAACCGCTGGCCACAAAAGTGAGTACACCCCTAAGTGAAAATGTCCAAATTGGGCCCAAAGTGTCAATATTTTGTGTGGCCACATTATTTTCCAGCACTGCCTTAACCCTCTTGGGCATGGAGTTCACCAGAGCTTCACAGGTTGCCACTGCCTTGCGCTCTTCCACCTTCCATTTGAGGATGCCCCACAGATGCTCATGCTTGGCCAGTCCATCACCTTTACCCTCAGCTTCTTTAGCAAGGCAGTGGTCGTCTTTGAGGTGTGTTTGGAGTCGTTATGTTGGAATACTGCCCTGCGGAATCATGTTCTGCTTCAGTATGTCACAGTACATGTTGGCATTCATGGTTCCCTCAATGAACTGTAGCACCCCAGTGCCGGCAGCACTCATGCAGCCCCAGACCATGACACTCCCACCATCATGCTTGACTGTAGGCAAGACACACTTGTCTTTGTACTCCTCACCTAGTTGCCGCCACACCCGCTTGACACAATCTGAACCAAATAAGTTTATCTTGGTCTCATCAGACCACAGGACATGGTTCCAGTAATCCATGTCCTTAGTCTGCTTGTCTTCAGCAAACTGTTTGTGGGCTTTCTTGTGCATCATCTTTAGAAGAGGCTTACTTCTGGGACGACAGCCATGCAGACCTATCTGATGCAGTGTGCGGTAGGGGTGTCGCGATATACCGGTAGTGGCGATAACCGCAATATTTTAAATGAACAGGACTGATAACACCACATGTAAATACTCCAGCGTCAGTACCTGGTTGACCTCCAGGTGACAGTATTGCACCTTAACCCTGACAAATAAGAAGACGACGCAGCGCACACAGCTACTCCGAGAAGAGCCATGATCATCAGAGTAAGTTGCCATTATTTTACTAGTCATTAGAATGGGAAATGTTACATTAACCAGTTAACAGAGGTTTTCTGCATGTTTTCCACCGGTGCAACTATTGGTTAAAGAGCTTAAAACACGGGTATACAAGTTAAGAGGTTAAAGTGTCAGTTTAGATGTTAATATGGCAACACTTTACAATAAGGTTCATTAGTTAATTACATTAGTTAACATGAAATGAGAATGAACAATACTTCCACAGCATTTATTAATCTTAGTTCATGTTAATTTCAGCATTTACTAATGCATTATTAAAATCACAAGTTGTGTTTGTAAACTTTAATGCACTGTGAACTAACATGAACAATGAACGACTATAATTATTAACATTAACAAAGAATAATAAATTGTGTAATAAATATATTGTTAGTTAATACATTAATGTTATCAAATGACATCTTATTGTAACGCGTTACCATTAAAATTTATTCATCATACTGTTGAAATTGACAGTATTTTTTCTCTTGTTATTTCATAGGAGCTCCAAAGAAGACAGAGAAAGCCAGAGTCTTGTGCCCTGTGTTTATCAGTATCCTTATGCTCGTTGGGTGAAAAAGAAAAACTCAATAAACAAAGTAAAAAATATTTTGACTGATATCCCTGTTCTGAGTGGAACCTGCCTTGTTAAACCGCTGTATGGTCTTGGCCACCGTGCTGCATCTCAGTTTCAGGGTCTTGGCAATCTTCTTATAGCCTACACCATCTTTATGTAGAGCAACGATTCTTTTTTTTCATATCCTCAGAGAGTTCTCTGCCATGAGGTGCCAAGTTGAATTTCCAGTAACCAGTATGAGAGAGTGAGAGCGATAACACCAAATTTAACACACCTACTCCCCATTCACACCTGAGACCTTGTAACACTAATGAGTCACGTGACACCGGGGAGAGAAAATGGCTAATTGGACCCAATTTGGACATTTTCACTTAGGGGTGTACTCACTTTTGTGGCCAGCGGTTTAGACATTAATGGCTGTGTGTTGAGTTATTTTGAGGGGACAGCACATTTACACTGTTATACAAGCTGTACACTCACTACTTTACATTGTAGCAACGTGTCATTTCTTCAGTGTTGTCACATGAAAAGATATATTAAAATATTTTCAAAAATGTGAAGGGTGTACTCACTTCTGTGAGATACTGCATATACTGTATAGACATACGTATAGAGATATAGTGACATCTGATAGACACATACATACATATATATATATATATACACATATATATATACATATATATATATATATATATATATTATATATATATATATATTTGCATTTATGAATTTATTAAACCCTTTATTCCAATGTGACTTGTTAACAAGTTGAGTCAACCATTTGTACTGTTTCAGGCCATTAAATCATGGAATGGCTTTAAACCATTTAGCATTTTTAGTCTTTATTATATAATGTCGCTGTCATATAGTTGACTCTGAATTCCAAATTGTTAAGGTTTTAAAGCGCTTCAAAACTTGCAGTTCCCCAATGAAGTGAAAATGACTGTTAATAAAAACGAGACATGTTTTTGAGTACCGATCCATTTACCTCATGTCGAAGCCACAAGTATTGTGATCCATTAAGATTCCCCTCTTTCAGAAGAGCAAGGATGTCTTTGAGATAATCTGTGCTGTTTAAGAACTCAATCCATGCTGTGCCCCTGTAAATTACATTAAGTGGGTGAAATGATTATTTCAAAAGTGCAAAAAGACTAGGGTGGACAAAACATATGTCCTACATTTTAATAACTGAGAAAACAGTAAAATAGATTGGTGCAATAAATCGCTGCTGAACATACTTAAAGTTGCCAGGTCCATACACGTTGGCAAAGGTCGCGAGCTTAGCCAGGGCTGTTTGGATCTGGCAGCACGGAAAACGGTTTAAGGTGTAATTTAGCATCTCTTCAGCTATGCTGAGAGTAGGCCAGGAAGCAGTCAGGCAGTACTGCACCACAAACTGCTCATCCTGTGGGACAAATGGAAAGACAATGTTAAATATTCACAAAACACGTTTGTAGTATGAATGCCTTAAAACAACAAAGTATAATATTCAGCTTAACCAATTGTGATTAAAGCCCCTGAGAGAGAAGTGCTGGTTACATAATGTATTGTGTAGAGGTGTTATTTTATCATGAAAATGGAACTACAGTGGGAAAAAAATTATTTGATCCCCTGCTGATTTTGTACGTTTGCCCACTGACAAAGAAATGATCAGTCTATAATTTTAATTTTAAGGAGGTTTATTTGAACGGTGAGAGACAGAATAACAACAACAACAACAAAAAAAAACAAATCCATAAAAACGCATTTCAAAAAAAGTTATAAATTGATTTGCATTGTAATGAGTGAAATAAGTATTTGACCCCTTCGCAAAACATGACTTGATGGCAAAAGCACTTGTAGTTGGCCACCAGGTTGGCACACATCTCAGGATTGATTTTGTCCCACTCCTCTTTGCAGATCCTCTCCAAGTCATTAAGGTTTCGAGGTTGACGTTTGGCAACTCAAACCTTCAGCTCCCTCCACAAGATTTTCAATAGGATTAAGGTCTGGAGACTGGCTAGGCCACTCCAGGACCTTAATAGCAGTGTTTCCACTAGTCACTTCCACGCTAGTGCGTGCCAGGGCCAGTCACGTTTCCACTGTCACTTCCGGGGCTTGATCATGCCTCGTCGGTGCTTCCTCAGGGCCAACAGCCGGGGTTTTCTGGCCCGACGAAAACCTTGGGCCAAAGCGGGCCAACTGGGACTAGAGGAGTGGTTATGAACAAAGGCGGAGTTTCTCCGCGTCTTGAGAGCTATAACACCAGCATTAAAGACTTTAAAAATAATTTTAGCTCAAAACTAACTTTCAGACAGCAGCGATTGTTTGAAATAACTTGAACAGATGTGGATTATGATCACCATACAAGGCAGAAATATTTATAAGCGATGCAAAAGACTATGCACGCTAGCCATTAACGTTACCATAATAAACATGGTAAATACAACCGCTTGAAGAAGCGCACAGCCCACAGCCATATCACCCTGCAGCCCAAAACTGGTTGCCCATTGAAGCTAAGCAGGGTTGAGCCTGGTCAGTACCTGGATGGGAGACCTCCTGGGAAAGCTAGGTTGCTGTTGGAAGAGGTGTTAGTGAGGCCAGCAGGGGTGCTCACCCTGTGGTCTGTGTGGGTCCTAATGCCCCGGTATAGTGATGGGGACACTATACTGGCAAAAAGCACCGTTTTTCGGATGAGACGTTAAACCGAGGTCCTGACTCTCTGTGGTCATTAAAAATCCCATGACACTCATCGTAAAGAGCAGGGGTGTAACCCCGGTGTCCTGGCCAGATTCCCTCCGCTGGCCCTTATCAATCACGGCCTCCTAATAATCCCCATCCACTTGATTGGCTCTATGACTCTCTCTCCTCTCCACCTGTAGCTGGTGTGTGGTGAGTGCACTGGCGCCGTTGTCCTGTGGCTGCCGTCGCATCATCCAAGTGGATGCTGCACACTGGTGGTGGTTGAGGAGAGACCCCCCCCACATGATTGTAAAGCGCTTTGGGTGTACAGCAATACACAATAAAGCGCTATATAAATGCTTCATTCATTCAAGAAATCAGACGTCAGCTTCTCATTCTCTATCACAATCGTGTATTTATTTAGTAACATTTTATGTCATAAGTCTCATCTCAAGACTTTAGCTCCGTGTGGGTCATAAAAATATATAATGGTTTTTGTTCGGGAGCTCCCTCTGCTACTCAGGTCGTATTTTTGATGGAAAAATATAGAAATTATTCTTACTTAACGTGATGTAGGCTATACTGTGACTACAAATAAACAGAAACAGACTCTACTGAATAAGTAGGGTAGGCCTAGGCCTATTTGTCCTCTTTCTTTTGTGAAATAGTGGTTCACATTGCTTTATTTCTGTGTGACTAAATCGATGCTTTTGGATTTAAATCTAACAAAACATGCAAACAAACATCCGCTTTTATCATGTTCGTTTTGTGATCGCGCTGTATTTCCAGTGACTTATTTCTGATTAGTTTTATGATAACTTCTCTTTGTTGATGAAATGATGGGGTTGTGTGACGTTGTTCCAGAGAGGCGTGTGAAGGGCGGGTTTTAGTGAAGCACAGCGGAGCTTCTGGCCCGACGGTGGAAACGCATCGTGATTTTGGGCTCGGTGCTACAGGTCTGAGACTATTAGCCACACCCGGCCCGTTTAAAGCACTGGCACTGTCCCGACAGTGGAAAACCGGCTAATGTGCTGCTTCTTGAGCCACTCCTTTGTTGCCTTGGCCATGTTTTTTGGGTCATTGTCATGCTGGAATACCCATCCACGATTTTCAATGCCCTGGCGGGCTTCAATGCCCTGGCCCTGATAGTACATGGCCCCGTCCGTCGTCCCTTAGCAGAAAAACACCCTGAAAGCATAATGTTTCAACCTCCATGTTTGACGGTGGGGATGGTGTTCTTGGGGTCATAGGCAGCATTCCTTCTCCTCCAAAGATGGATGAGTTGAGTTGATGCCAAAGAGCTCAATTTTGGTCTCATCTGAACACAACACTTTTACCCAGTTCACCTCTGAATCATTCAGATGTTCATTGACAAACTTCAGATGGGCCTGTACATGTGCTTTCTTGAGCAGGGGTACCTTGCGGGCGCTGCAGGACTTCAGCCCTTCACGGCGTAGTGTGTTACCAGTTGTTTTCTTGGTGACTATGGTCCCAGCTGCCTTGAGATCATTGACAAGATCCTCCTGTGTAGATCATTGAAATTCCACAAGGTGAGATCTTGCATGGAGCCCCAGACCGAGAGAGATTGACAGTTATTTTGTGTTTCTTCCATTTGCGAATAAATCGCACCAACTGTTGTCACCTTCTCACCAAGCTGCTTGGCGATGGTCTCGTAGCCCATTCCAGCCTTGTGTAGGTCTACAATCTTGTCCCTGACATCCTTAGACAGCTCTTTGGTCTTGGCCATGGTGGAGAGTTTGGAATCTGATTGATTGGTTGTTTCTGTGGACAGGTGCCTTTTATACAGGTAACAAGCTTAGGAGCACTCCCTTTCCTTACCTGTATAAAAGACACATGGAAGCCAGAAATCTTGATGATTGATAGAGTATCAAATACTTATTTCACTCATTAAAATGTAAATCAATTTATAATTTTTTTGAAATGCCTTTTTATGGATTTTTTTTGTTGTTATTCTGTCTCTCACTGTTGTCAGTTTGAAGTCTGACCTCGTTACGGGCCTGGTCCAATAGCGTGTGTAAAAAGTTGCCTGTAGACATGACAGCCTCATACTGGGAAATGACCTTGCCGGTGGTAATGTTTTTCCCAGTCCAATAGTCGCAAGTAAGCCAGTAGTCTGTGAATCCCCTGATCTCTCTGCGACGTATCCTCTAGCTTTTCCAGCATGTGCCTGCTTACGCGGTTCCAGTCAAGAAGCTTTCAAGATGTTGTTGATTTCTCTGATTCTTTCCTGAGTGTGCAACCTAAACCAGCAGAGTGCAAGTTATCTGTTGAGAATGAAATGGTCCCTGAGCATGACTCCCAGCTTCCAGCTGAACTTCATTCCATAGTGGGTAAGGAACATTTGGCTGCTGCCCAGAAGTTGGACCCTACACTTGTAAACTGCATTAGTGCTGCAGTTGACAGTTGCAATCTGTTTTTTTTTTTTCTGGTTTGCATTTGTAAATTTCCTTGTTACCACCTTCCTAACCCTAGACTAGGAAGGCACGTAACAAATAAATCTACCAAAAATAAACTTACCATTAAAATTATAGACTGATCATTTCTTTGTCAGTGGGCAAACATACAAAATCAGGTATGAGGTGGCAACCCACCTCTGGGCTAACTGTAACATACAATTTTGTATATTTAAAAAAATAAAAATATAGCCAACTAAAATATGAGTTTGTCTGTTCTGGTATACAACAGTAACATTTTAGGGACCAATCCTCACTATTAACTTGTTGCATATTAGCATGCATATTACTAGCATATGAGCTGTTTATTAGTCCTTGTAAAGCATATATTAATGCCTTATTCCTGCATGACCACATTTTACATCCCTTAATTCTACTCCATACCTAAACATAACAACTACCTTACTAATTATTAACAAGCAGCAAATTAGCAGTTTATTGAGGAAAACCTTCAGTTAATAGTGTGTTCCCTAATATAAAGTGTTACCTATATAACTGTTGTCTGTTTTGAATTGTGTCTCCCTGCAGAGACCCTTCTCACAATTTTGCGTCTCTTGGCCACTTCACATTATAATATCTTAAAAGGATGGGCAACATGGCAGAAATACTGTATCAGATTTTTTTTTTTTTTTCCCCAGTCAAATTCACAATCCACAATCTTATTACTACAATTTATTTGTATGTTGGCTTTTAAGACTTATGCAAGTTACTGAGCAATGCTGCCAAACTCATTATATTTATATAAAATGAAATTGAGAAATAAGATGTTGGCCATATTATTTCACTTAATTTCATAGGCTTCCCACTCTTTCATAAACATCAGTCAATATTTAATGTGAACATAAATTAAGCCCAACAGAAATCTTACTTACAGTATTACAAATCCTCAGCGTTTTTAGTTAAACCGCATTTTTTACATCCATCTTTGACCTAAGGTAAGCAACATTTCTCTAGATATTGCCAAGTCACTGGGAATGCAGCCAAAAACGGAATTATTTGTAAAATGTGAAACTTTAGGGAATTTGTTTTTTTTTTGAATGAAAAGAACCACACATTATAATTTATTGTAAATGACTGCAATGATCATCATTTGTTTTTTAAAATTTGTGAAACCAGAGGACGTATCTAAATATGTGAGCTCAGATGAGCAACCACAATTTGAAACTAAATAAAACTGTGTGTAGTCCACCAAACCTCAACCATTTCCATCATTCGTTCATTCCAGTAATGGTCTTGGCTTCTAAATGAAACTAGATTTATATCTTTGTAGTGTTTGGTTCACTGTATTATAATTTTACACAGCTTACTAAACATTTTGCCTATGTTGTGTAACCAGATGATGACCAACTGGCTTTCATGTTGCCCCTTTGACCTTGCGGTTTTTCCCTGCCAAATAAAAAAGTAACTAGGGTTGCAAATTCTGGGAATTTTCAAGACTGGAAATTTTCCATGGGAATTAACAGGAATATATGGAAATTAATGGGAATAAACTGGAAATTTGCAAAATTGCAGGAACAGGGAACTTAAATGTAGTTGAAAAAAATGTGCAGCATAATCTTAGTTAAAACAATCAGATTTAATGCAATTTCAATTTAATCTCTACCCTACACATTGCTCAATCACATACACACAGCACATTGACTATTGAAGGGCTATTGAGGCCACACCCCCTACATGCACTGTGCATTCCTCCATAACATCTTAGTATCCATGTAAATTACATAAATATTACAAACATTTATGTTTAAAATTTCCTTGTGCTGTGTGTAAGATACTGTGCAACTAAATTATACCATTGTAAAAACAAATACACTGACTGAGCAAACGTTTAGGTGAGAGAATAAAAAAGTGCTCCACCACACACAATCCTCCTATACCTAAATGGTTCCCCTCCATTTTCTCTGAAGCCACACTTGCTGCATTTGAGCCTAAGGACTACATCTAAATTTTGATATTACTAGGGCACACACATTTGCTCTATGTATTCAAGTTTAACTAGCAAATACCAAAAAAGTGTTTATACAGTAGCTAGCTAGCCAGTAAATGAGATAGGAAAAATCTAAGCTAGTTAGCACTATTTCATTGACAGTTTATGAGGCAAGGTATCATGTGCTAGCTAAAGCCCTATTTATACTTCTGTGTAGGACCTATGCCATGGCCTACACATAGACATACGCCTCAAGCAGTGATGCTCTTTCGTCTACCTTCTGCTAGCCAGTTTTCTGTTATCATACAGAACTACAGTACTGGTCAAAAGTTTGGACACATTATTTTTTTTTTATGTTTTTGAACATTGCATCACTTATGCTCATCAAGCCTTCATTTATTTCATCAAAAATACAGAACAAAACAGTAATATTGTGATGTATTATTACAATTTAAAATAATGTTTTTTTGTTTGTTTGTTTTTGTTTTAATAAACTTTAAAATATAATGCATTTCTATGATTACTCCAATATGCTGATTCATCAATTTTGGAAACAGTTGTACTGCTTATATATATATATACATTTTTTTATTTTTTTTATTTCCTGTGATACTTTCAGGATTCTTTAATGAATAAAATGTTAAAAAAAGAACAGCATTCATTTAAAATAGAAATCCTTTTTAAAAAGACACTACCATTCAAAAGATTGGGGTCGGTATTTTTTCTTTCTTTTTTTTAAAAGAATTAATACTTTTCAGGATGCGTTAAATTAATAAAAAGTAATAGTAAAGACTTGTATTGTTAGAAAAGATTCCAATTTTGAATAAATGCTGTTCTTTTAAAGTTTTTATTCATCAATGAATCCTGAAAAAAAGTATCACATTTTTAAAATTTGTATTAGTTTGCATGTATGTCAGCTTATGATCAAACAAAATGTTTAAATTTATGTGTTCATTATACAGTTTCTATAAATTTCCTCAAATTTTCAATTAATTCCCATAAATTCCAGTAAATTCCCATAAATTCCTGTTAAGTTTTCAAATTTTCAAGTTTTCATTTAGGAATATTTCCTAAATTCCCCAGATGAACTTCCCATCAAAAGTTTCAAGGAAATTTCTGGAAATTTTTCACCCCTTTGCAACCCTAAAAGTAATGTCTTCGGTCAGCATGTGGGCTATTCAGCATATGTAATTTTGATACATCGGTAAAGGATAGCCTCATGGGCAGCGCATCGACATATAACGCCACTGTGTTTTGGGTGACTCAAGTTTGAGTCCTGACTCGTAGTCCTTTCCCAATTCTGTCCCCCCTTTCTCTTCCATCTCGTTTCCTGTCAATGCATACTGTACTATCCTAAAAAAAAAGGCAAAAATGACAAAAAAGAAATCTTGAAAAAAAAAAAAAAACAATGAATGTGGCTTTCAGTGTGTTGATTTAGGTCATTTATTGTGGATCACAAAGCCTCAAATTGTTCAATAGGCAAATGTAAATCATTTAAGGCTTTTCTGTTTGTTAAGCTATTAATATAGGAACTGCTGATTTTAAGCAACTTCCAATCAACCAACCCCCCCCCCCCCCCCCTCCCACCACCACCACCACCACCAGCATTCATTAGTTTCAATTTATTAACATAATTATAGGAATATAAATTAATGCCCACTTGTGTTTACATGCTAAAATTGTTATTATTCATATTTATTATATGAAGCTCTGCATATTTGTAGTAAAGCTTAATATTACCGCGATCTTCATTAGGTTGGTTTTGGCCTCTTCAATGAGCTTGGGCCACTCAAGGGTTTGATCACTGCCTGATTCCGAGATGAGCTTTTCCAGCACAACATTAAGCTTAACCTTATACACCAGCTAAAACAAAGAAAAAGAAACCTTGTCAGTTCACCATGAAAACTCTATTATAAAATATGTGTTTATATGTTAACTTTGCCAGTGTCTTACTTCAACATCAAGTCCAAAGGCTTTGGCAAATTTCTCTGCATCTTCAAACTTGTGCTTATAAAGAAGTTTGTTCAGTCTGGTGGGAGAAGATAAATAGTGCACAAAGTACTGCAAACAGGCATTGAAAACAATGGGCAGTAACTGCTTTGAAGCTTGAAGTACAATTTATTTTAAACAGTATTTAACCCTCTGGTTTTGGTGAGGTCATGTTAGCCTTAAACATTTTGCAATTTGATTTTTTTTATTTAATCAAAATGGTATCAAACTTGGTGACTTTTGCTGTATTGTTTATGTAAAAAGAAAAATCATGGACATGATTTGAAAAGGTTAAATGGTCAAAAAAAAGAACACAGCAATGAAAGGCGTAAAACCATAGACTCTATAAAAAAAAAAATTAAAATTAAAAATAAAAAGATGGACCATACGTTTTCACTTCCTTCCACTTTAGGAAAGTGAAGCCAAAGCATCTCAGTATGGCCGCTGCTATCTTGAGTAAATGATGTCATTTGGAGCCCGAGTCTCGAGAGATTTGTTTGGAGCCAGAGTCTACGCAGTAGTGTTGTGAGGTAGAGCCGCAGTATCAAAGTCCTGCCCAAACACCCGCAGACCCAATGATAAGATCACAGTCATGACACCACACCCCATTTTTATAGCATCAAATAACTACTTAAAAGCAAACTTCTTAGAAAAACGAACACTTAAACATAAATCAGCACGATAGCAACTACCTCAAATGATGGAAACTATCTTTGGGAAAAATTTATTTGAAGTGTAATTTGATTTTGTTTGTCTCACATCCCATTAGATTACATGGAGAGAGGGCGGGGTTTATGACCTGTACTGCAGCCAGACACCTGAGGGTGATCGAGATGCTTTGGCTTCACTTTCAGGAATCGTGAGGCACGCTTGGGTAAAACTCTAAAACATCAAGAGTGCAAAACAATCACATACAAACCTGTGTGACTAACACAGAGCAAAGTGGCTGTGGTACTACAAAGTACTTAAATGGACACCATAGTATTTCCAAAAAAAAAAAAAAAAAAAAAAATCCAAAAAAATAGTAAAAGCATGGTGTATTTTGTTACTTGATTTCTTTTTCCAGGGTCCCTGATATGTTATAATCAGTGCTTGCATTGAAGGGAAGACTTTGAGAAATAAATTCAATAATTCAGTCAGACAAGCAATAAATACACACAGCCATACATGCAAATACTCAACTAATAGGTTCAAATCAGATCATAGCTAGTTGGATCTAGTTCTGATCAAGAATTACCGGCAGCGGTACCTGGTAAAAGCTCATTCAAGTACCATATGTATTTATATATAGGGCTATACATGCATCTAGTGTGTATATTCCATACATGCGTTTTCTTTATTTCTTTCCGCCAGGTAGCACTAATCTGCATCCATTTCATTGATTTTAAATACTCGAGATATAGTTTTTTTTTTTTTTTAATCCTCTAAAATATTAGAGAGAAAAAAATATATAAATATAGTACATTCATTTTATGAAAATAAAAATTATTATACAATTATTGTATCAGACATGATTTGCCTGTAAACAACACAAGACTCCTACATGAACAGCTCCAGAGGGTTAAAAAAAGTATTTAAAAAGCGAGTGAAGCCACAACAGGAAAATAAATTCATAATTACAATGAAGCATAGGAAGCAAAACCACCATTTGCATTAAATCAAGGCAGAGCATTCTTTCAGCTGCATCTACAACAAATATCTTCTTGAAAATAAAAAATAAATAAATAATAATAATAAAAAAAAAAAATAGGCAACACTTTAGTTTGTGGACCAATTCTCACTATTACTAGTTGCTTATTAGCATGCATGTTACTAGCATATTGGCTGTTTATTCATATGTATAATGCACATGTTAATGCCTTATTCTACATTTAGATCCTTAATCCCACTCCATACATAAACTTAACCACCTTACTAACTAAGCAATATATTAGAACTTTATTGATGCAAAAGTCCTAGCTAATAGTTAGTCAAGAGTGTTAATCAGTCCCCAAACTAAAATGTGACCAAACATTAAAACATAATCAGAATTGCACTACCAATTCAATTATAATCAATTACTTATGTTGTTATGAGCACACCTGTTTTCTGGCAGCGCCTCTGTGAAGCATCTTATCACAACAGTAGACACAGGATCTTCAGGGCTGCTAGATGACAAAGATCATGTTTTTGGCTATCCAAAAATGTGAAGAATATACTACAACATTAAACTGCAATATAAATGCAAAAGTTCATTGTACTTAATATTTATAGACTATCTTAACTGTCTGTTAGCCACCTGTTTGTGTTCGCCAAAATTCCTTCCAGCAGATAGATAGTGTCCTGAGGAAAAGAGTTGCATTTATGAATTAGCTCTGACACAAAATATTAAGGGCTGGAGGTTCATAACTACATATGAGGTGGACCATACACCAGCAGAAATGTGTTAACCACTATAACTATTCAAGTATTGTTTCTTTTAGAGGCCGACAGATTAATCAGCATCAATAACCACTTTCTGGAAATACTGGTTATGAATTAAAAAAATAAATAAATAAATAAAAATCACAGCTATAATTAAAAACTCTTTTTTTTCCCTGCTCCCATTGCACTTTCAGCACTAGCCGCAAAGGGCATCTAGAGACAAGAGTGTGGCCTCTAGAAACAAAATAAAAACATTAACAGCTTCTGAAACCAAACTGGTTTTCATTTTAAATGATATAGCACCAAACTCTACAAGTTATGACTATGGAATTCAGCAAAGTATCTGCTCTCATGAAATTAGTGAGTGCATTTAGTGAAGGATTCATCCAATTCAAACCTAATTAACTACTTAGCATTTGAGTATTGTTTAACAGTTCATAAAAGAAGAGACTCAAATGAGTCACTTGTTTGCGAATCAGGATACACTGCTTGCTCTGTGCAAGTTTTTTTTTTTGCATGCAGCTCATGAAGACAAGACAACTCAATAGAAGGATTAGCACTATTTGTAAGTCGCTTTAGATAAAAGCATCTGCTAAATGAATAAATGTAAATGTATTCATCACATACAATTTAGATGAATAAATATGATTTCTTATGGAACCAGGGGTGTAACAGTTAACATATTTTCAGCTCAGCATGCATGTGTAACCAGTGTTTTTTTTTTTTTACCACTGCACATGCATAATTTTTTTGTGGGACCTAATTTTAAACTCAGATACAGAATGACTAATCTAACTCATAAGCATACAGTTTGAAGCAGCTTGCCCTCCTGTTATATTAAGCAAAGAAATTAAAATATACCATCGTTTTTCTACATTAATTTGCAGATTAATGTGCAAACACATTTATGATTACAAATTGTAATGTTAGGTGTGATTAATTATAGAGTTGCTGCAGGATTTTTAAACTCAAATTTAAGACTCTTTAAGACCTGCACAAATAAAATTATACGATATGAGCAGGGTACGGCAATGTCTATGGTAAACTATTAGACTGTAAAATGACTAAAAAAAGCATGATTTACAATTCAGATACAAGTTTTCACAAAAACAAAAACTTTTATAAAATGATATACTTCACATTTCAGCCTTTAAACCATTTTAAAAAATGGAGTTAAAGGTATTAATTATTATATGAATTTAAACAATTATTATGAATAAATTACTATATTAATTAAATAACATACAAACACATTTTACTGTTCAGATTTTTATAATGAATTATCTTCTTATCGATCCACCAGTTCACATTTACAGTTCTGCGTGTTTGCAGGGTAAAAACATGGGTCGATTTTCACATTGGTCTGAACAAAAAACAACCCAATATTCCTGGAATACCGGAGGCTGCAGTTCTAGGACTGCATAGGGCCCTATTTTTTGAGACAGCACCATCTATTCCAACAGAGGAGACCTGATTCAAACATCAAACAAACAGATGCAAAGACTAGATCCATGGAAACTATTTTTTTTTTCTTTCCATCTTATTTTTAATGTAAGAGCTAGCGTGAACTTGAGTGTTTGAGAGGATGTCAGCAATCTCCATTAAGCCTATTTAGCTGTGCAAAACACTTAATTGTGCTTAGGGTTGGGTATCGAAAACCGGTTCCATTTTAGAACCAGTTCCAAATTTCCAAGATTCGGGTATTCAATAAGATGTGCGCATTTCGATTCTGCTTAACGATTCAAATTGCAATTGAATTTGAATTAACAATTGAATTGCAGGTACGGAAAGAACTTATGCCTTGTATGCGTGCAGCACACACGAAGCGCAAGCACAGAGAACATCGGTCCCGGTGTGGGTTCCAGGTTTGTGTCCGTTCTCAAACTGTTCCCTGCATTTCCACTGTAGAAAAGGTTGTTCCGGGCCAGAACTGACTTTCATATTTATTGACCAGTATGCAGAAAAAATATATCACCATAAACACAGCCAACTTTAATTAATCTGTATTTTATTTATGAAAAGAAAACTATGCAGTGTTTTTAAACTTTTAATTACAGTTTCTGTACCTGAAATTTGGTTCAGTTGTATTTATTTATTTATGTATGTATCTATTGCTAATTGATTTGTTTGTTCCTATTTTATTACTGACTGTTTACTTGTCTTTAACACTTTAATATCTGAAATTTATATTAATCTAACTGTTTTTGCTGTGGTATTTTTGTTAGCAAAATTCCTCTTGCAGTGATCTGTAAGATGCTGATTGCTGCTCATGTTATTCAGCTGCAACAGACTGCTTTGATTAAAGACAGAATAAATGTTTGACATCTAAATGTTTGACTTAATTTTTTTTATATTGGATTAATCATCTTATTGGAATCGAAACTAGGAATCGATAAGAATCGGAATCAATAAGCAGAATCGGAATCAATAAAATTCAAATGATACCCAACCCTAATTGTGCTGCTGGATGTAGTCTCGCACAGACACAAGTCTTCCTTTCCAAGAAAACTGAATTTAAAACCAGAATATATTGAAATAAATTAGGTTAAATATTTCAAGAGGGTTACCAACGGGTATGTTTAGGGTTAGGAGTTGGTTAGGACAATATTTAAGTGTATACAATTAAACAACTAAATAATTGCTTAAAAATAATAATATACAGAATTGAATAGCAAGTGCTATAAAACAGTATGAGCCGCTAATATTTAGTCATTTAGCAGACGCTTTTATCCAAAGCGACTTACAAATGAGGACAATGGAAGCAATCAAAATCAACAAAAAGTGCAATGATATGCAAGTGCAATAACATGTCTCAGTTAGCTTAATGCAGTACACGTAGCAAGTTTTTTTTTTTTTTTTAATTATTATTATATAATAAATAAAAAAGAAAACATAGAATTTTTTTTTTTTTTAGAATAGAATTAGAATTAGAATAGAGAGAGTTAGAGGGTCAAATAAAGATGGAAGAGATGTGTTCTTAGCTGATTCTTGAAGATGGCTAAGGACTCAACTGGGATTGAGTTGGGCAGGTCATTCCACCAGAAGGGAACATTTAATTTAAAAGTGTGTGAAAGTGATTTTGTGCCTCTTTGGGATGAACAATAACACAAAGTTCACTTGCAGAACGCAAGCTTCTAGAGGGCACATAAGTCTGAAGTAATGAATTTAGGTAAAGGGGTGCAGAGCCAGTGGTGGTTTTGTAGGCAAACATCAATGCCTTGAATTTTATGCAAGCAGCTATTGGTAGCCAGTGCAAACTGATGAACAGGTGTGACATGCATTCTTTTTGGCTCATTAAAAATTAATCTTGCTGCCGCGTTCTGGATTAACGGTAAAGGTTTGATAGAACTGTCTGGAAGACCTGACATAATACATACATAAAATAAAAAAAAAATTAAAAAAACTATAGGGTCCTAGAAATCCAGTTCTGAAACTACAGCCTCCGGTATTGCATGAATACCCTACTCACAACAACAGCCTTATTGAAAATGCACATTCATTCTCTGCAGCAAGAGGCACTTTCGGAACAGTTTCCGTGGTAACGGCAGAACTCAAAGCAGTCCAGCACTGGACTTTGAAATGTGCAGCGCTCATATTTACTTATAGCCTTTTGTGAAGTTTACTTTCTTGTACAATTTAAGACTTTTTATGACCTTAAATTTCATACAAGTAAATTTAAGACTTTTTAAGGACCCGCAGGAACCCTGAATTACAGAAAACTGTATGATGGCATAAAGGCATTTACAATAACACAATAGGTAAAGCAAGTTGTGTCCAGTAAACCACTATTTAATTAAAAATAAATAAATAAATAAATAAAAATAAAAATCAATGTTTTTTTTTCCCCACCTGATGTACTGAAAACATACCAACCATACCATTAAATTTCTTGTACCATAACACCCCCTGCACTGACACTGGAGTTTGAGCAAAGAAACACTGGTATAACAGAGATAGAAACAATACTCAAATGTTTACAGATTCATCATTTTAACCAGTAGGCCTATATCAACCAACCCCTACAAGACACGACAAAGACATTGTAAGAACAAACAACATAACATTAGAAACAAATAGTACATGTCTGCATTATATTATGCATTATTCCATACTGTTAATATACATTGTTTTATTTACCATACTGATTCCCTTCTGGATCAACCAAGACTCAGAAGAGACTTCAAGTGAGTAGAAAACCTCCATTGAAGGCAGTGACTGAACCACAAGTTTCCTAGCATGACCCTTAACACAGACAAAGAAAATGTAAGGATTAAAACTATATTTTCAGTGAGCATGCCATCACTGTGATATATAAAGATTTATACAATTGCAAAACAAATTATTTAACCCCCAGAGAATATAATAATTTACAAATGTAAGAGGCTTTTTTCATTATTGATTTCTTATTCCATCTATAACAGTTCAGTGGCATATTAAAGGTGATAATGTTGACATGTAACGTAATATTTACAGGCCTTTTTTTTTTTTGTAATACATCTAGGCATATGTCATAAAAACCACATGGCTGAATAAGGGTTGAATGATTAAGTCACCTGTTTGTATAGTAGGGCACAAAATTGTGTTAAAACAAGTCTTTAGAAAGTGTAACAAAAAACCAGCTTGAGCTGTTACACATACATAATTCTAACCAACGAATGTACTAAAGTTGGGTGCACACATGGCCAATTCAAGTGAGTTCTCAAAAAAGCTAGAGAATAAATTGTTGGTTACGCTTAATTTTAAGGTGTCCTTGTTACAGTGTAATTATACATTTAAGTACTGAGTAATGTTAATTAACTACATGTACTTACTATATGGTTAGGGTTAGGAGTAGGGTTTGGTTTAGGGTTGCTTGCATGTAATTATGCACAATTAAGTGTTATTATAATAGTAAGTACATGTACCATAAAAGTACATGTAATGTGTAACAAGGACATCTTAAAATAAAGTGTTACCAAATTGTTTTATTAAATTAGAGTCCTGTTACAGTGAAACATTACAATGATGGGGGTGCTTGAAGTGTGCTTGCTTTTTACTGTACCGTGCTACCCCACATTTTACACATTAATCAACTGTGCGTTATGCCACAAAATAAAAATGATTAAAAAAAACACTCTGCATGCAGCATTAAGAAAAAAATGGAATTACTGTACGCTTCTTTCAGTAGTGGCCACATTATTTAACGTCACTAATACAAATGGTTTCAATTGGTCACAGACATACTTTGTTATCTAACCTTTTTGTTGACATCTATTCCCGAACCAGAGCCTTGATCATAACATGCCAAAAATTGTCCATAAAAAAAATAAAATATTTATTTTCATCAATTATTTCCTTCATTCCATTAAAAATGAGCATGTTGCATTCATTCTAAAGTGATAGTTCACCCCAAAAAAAGAAAATTCTGCCATCATTTATTCACTCTCAAATTGTTCCAGACCTGTGGGAGTTTTTTTTTTTTTTTTCCTTTTCTTCCCTTCTTTTTATCTACTGAAGGCAAAAGATAATTTCAAGAATGCATCCAACCAAACATTTGCTGGTCCCCACTGACTTCCATACTACACTGAAAAAAAATAAATAAATTTTTAAGGTAAGTGGTTGCAAACAATTTATTTTAGCTACATATACACACACATACACATATATATATACATACATTATATATATATATATATATATATAAAATAATTAGTTCTAAACTAAATTTGTTCTTAAAAATGTAGCTAAAATAAATTGATTGCAACCACTTACCTTTAAAAAAAAAAAAAAAAAGTGAATCTTTTTTTTTTTTTTTTTTCAGTGTATGGGGAAAAATACTTTGAAAGTCAATGAGGTCCAGAAACTGTTTGGTTATCCACATTTTTCAAAATTTCTTCTGTTTCTGGCTGACTCTAATCTGACTCCATTTTATTACGAGCTCAAATTTAGGTTAGAATGACAATTCTTGTTGATAATTTAAGTTAATTTATCCAAACATCTGATTATTCTATTTAGCTCTTTAATCGTATTGAATCTTATTCCTATAACACTTTGAGTCTCGTACCGGCCGGTATACAGATCTCATACCCACAAACTCGTCAGTCTTGGTCATTAGACAGAGGTGATTGCCTAATATTCTGGACGGTCCGTGCCATACTTTGCTCATTCTAGAATACTTTTATTTAGTTTCCATAGATCTGTACACACTTATTTAAGGTAAATCTAAGGTAAAGCTATATCTAACAAGAGGTCATGACCCTTACTATAGAACCAAGTTGACCAACTTAACTTCCTCTAATGTAACTTTATATAGTCATGCCATGATTTCTCACATACATTTAGTTAGAATAATATTACAATAATCAGAGTTTGAGGCTGACCCGAATTTGGGTTGGTCAACAACACACTGTTGTTCTAAATGGAAAAACCCAATAGCCTCTACAGTCTAAGTATACATAACAAGTGCCAATGTATTAGCCAGAGCTCTAAAACATAATTTTAGTCCGTTATTAACCTCAACGTATATTTGCGGTGTTATATACTTAACATAATTAATAAGAGTATGTCAATAATCTCAGAGTATGTCAGAATAAATTCAAATTTTATCAATCAGGTAAATATGTATTATGCCACTTGCATAGCCAATTCAAAAATATCAAATCAAATCAAATGAATACAAAACATCAAATTCTTAAAGATAAATCTAAGAATAAACGATGCATACCTAACTTACATAAAAAGTACCTTACAGAAAAATACATAGTATGGAGTGTAGAGACACACCACACTATGAGCTTCTGGCTACAGAATCGCCCTGATCTTTCAGCTTTCATTTAAGTAATTCAGACCCAGACACCAAACAACTGTACCAAGACCCAGCTGAAGAGGTGGTCTCAGTGCGGTTCCAAACAAACAAATGCAGTTGAATGGTTGATCCAATGAATGGATGACCTTAAGCACACGTGTTGTTAAGTTTACAGCTTCTGGTTCACTTGCAAAAAGAGCAATGTGAACCTAACCCTAACTGCAAAAAACAAACAAAACAACAACAAAAAAAAATCAACATTATTTGGTCTGGACCAAAAGTGAACTAGCGGATTTTCCTGGTGTGAATACACCCTCAGACTGTAGCCCTCCTCCGGTCCAGACAAATGGCATCAGCTTTACAGTTTATCAAAGTGTCTGAGTGCATCTCAGATGATCAATGTGTCTGAGGTGTTTGATCAAAGTGTCTGAGATTCTGTAAATCTTACAACAGCTTTGCACACTCTTGGCATTCTCTAATGGTGCGTTCACACCAGACGCGAATGAAGCGTTAAGCGCTGAGTGATTTACATGTTGAGTCAATGCAAAGACGTGGATAGACATCCTGCGCTGCGATTCGCGCGAATTGAGCGTTTGATGCGCGAGTTGAAAAATATGAACTTTGGTGAAAATTCGCGCCGACGTAGCGAGGGAGGCAGAAATCCGAAACAACAATGGAGGACAAAAACATTGTCGCTGTATGTGGATACCCAGAGCTGTACGATACATCTTCAGTACTTTTATAGAAACAGGAATAAAAATAATATTGCTTGGTGTGTTACTTTGTGCACAACATAGTAAATGGTAACACTTTACAATAAGGTGTCATTTATTAACATTAGTTAATGCATTAACTAACATGAACAAACAATGAACAATGCATTTATTACACTATTTATTAATCTTTGGTAATATTAGTTAATGAAAATACAGTTGTTCATTGTTTATTCATGTTAGTTCACAGTGCATTAACTAATGTTAACAAACAACTTGTGATTTTAATAATGCATTAGTAAATGCTGAAATTAACATTAAGATTAATAAATGCAGGAGAAGTATTGTTCATTCTTAGTTCATGTTTATTAATGTTGTTAACTAATGAACCTTATTGTATAGTGTTACCTAATAAATCATAATTTATAGCCTATTTGTTACATAAAAATATTATTTCTATGTTAAGAATAGAATAGGCTACTTATGGCAAACATTTGTATATTCATTCTAATTATATCCTATTGCAAATACACTCACAATAGTATAGTAAAAAAATAGTTATTTGTGATTGGACCAGTGTAGTGTAATGAGACTGGAGCTGCCTGGCAGAAGCCCCTCCTTGACATGAATTTGCGTCTGTTGTGAAGTGAATTTCACACGCGAATGAAGCGAGTAAACTCAAAATGTTCAAGCGTCCAACTACACGCGAATAGCACGATTTATTCACGCGTCGCGTCTGGTGTGAACACACAGTAAGTCAGCCTTATGCGGTAGAATTGTTTCCCAAAAATCAAACTATCTCAACTGGATTTAGGTCATATAATTGAAGAGGCAAGGTCATCTGATGTAACACTCCATCACTCTCCTTCTTGGACAACAGCGCTTATATAACCTAGAGGGGTTTTAAGGGTCATTGTCCTGTTTGAAAACAAACGATGGCCCTACTAAGTGCAAACCAGATGGGATGGCATGTCACTGCAAAATGCTGATAGCCATGCGGTTAACTGTGCCCTCAATTTTAAAGTCACCAACAGTGTCATCAGCAAAGCACCCCCACACCGTCACACCTCTTCCATGCTTCACAGTGGGAACCACGCATTCAGAAGCCACCCTTTCAAAGACAAGGTGGTTAAAACTAAAAATCTCAAATTTGCACTTATCAGACCAAAGGACAATTTTCCACATTGAATATTACTTGTGTTTTCTGGCCCAATTAAGTCCAGTGTTTCCCCTGCAATTATATTAGGGGCGCTCTGCCCCCCTTGAAGGTCAAATTAATTTTATTTTCTCTATAGCGCCAGATCACAACAGAAGTCATTTAAAGTTACCTTTCCTATAGAACAGGTCTATACCTTGTTCTTTTATTAAACAAACTAAATAGCCTTATGTTATTTATCTTATTTACACGACTGCATGTAATTTCTGTCTCTACATTACATGATCGCGCTCTCTGTATCGCTCACAGCAGAGTTCTGCCCCGATGCGCACACACACACACACACACACACACACACACACACAAACAAACGTGAGCACACTCCCCATTGACTGCCAAGTAAATTACACTGTCAAGGTCCAGAAAAGTATGAAACGCATCGTCAGAATACTCCATCTGCCATCAGTGGTTCAATCGTAACGTTACGAATTGATGAGAATACTTTTTGTATGAAAATAAAACAAAAATAAAGACTTTATTCAACAATTAGGCACTGTAACGTCTCCTCTGCGTCACCGTAGTGCCATTTTGGAGATTATCTGCTGGACACAAAATGCGTACACTCTTCTGTGAACAGCTTTATTGGGTATTCAGTTGTATTACAGTATGTGACATTTCATAGAGTGGAACAGATCTGAAGTGGCAAAACTCGTCTGAACGCAAACTTGATGCAATGACATCATAAATATGCAAATTAACGTGACGTCACCTGCCGCCACAAGTCTCACAAAATCCTGTGGGAAACATTGCAATGTTTAGTGTAAAATGAAAATGAAAATTCAGTTATATAATTTACCTTTGCCATTTCCTACACTAATTTTAATATGCAAATTAAAAATATTTTAATGCTTTATAAGTTGCAAAATTAAAATGAAAATGTATTACACAAATTGATTAGATATGTTTAGCATGCCCAAGCAAAAATTGTTGCAAAATGATTTAAATACTGTTTTTCCTAAATGCATTTACACTCACAGGTAGGATACTTGGGATTGCATTTTCATCATAATACCACATGATAGTTGTAGCAAAATGCAGCGAGAATTTCAGAATGCATTCTGAGCCAAAGATGCAGCAAATATGTAGCAAAAGACATTTAAATTGCATTTTCATGAAATACCGCGCGATAATGTAGTTTAAGTCAACGTGGATTTGAAAATGCATTCCGAGGTGATCACGCCCCTGACCTGTCAATCATTACATCAGGGCAGGGCTCTGCAACAGGACGCACGATAGGCCAGTATTCACCATTAACCAAATGCTTGTCACCCACCTCAAGATCTCACTCTGTTTACACTTCGATTGATGCACGAGATCAAACAGACAGTGCAATTCTACACTTCTTTACCTATTTGCCACCTTGCACCATGTCTACACCGGATGTGATTGTGTTGCATCATGCCGCATCCAGTGTTGACAGCATCACTGATTATAATGGGTTCAATACTATCTTTTGTAAATATATCAACTATATCAATAGTATATCTTATCTTTTTCTCTTCTAACCCATAATGGAGCACACGTCCCGTGGCACCTAAGCGTTGTGCACACCTCACTATAGAATTGCACTGTCTGTTTGCTTATGTGCAATCAGAGTGTAAACAATGAGAGATCGTGAGGCAGGTGAAAAGCGTTCGGTTAATGGTGAATATTGACCTATTGTGCGTCCTGTTGCAGAGCCCCGCCTTGATGTAATGACTGACAGGTCTGGTTGTGATCGCCTCGGAATGCATTTTCAAATCCACATCGACTTCAACTACATTATAATGGGGTATTTAATGAAAATGCAATTTAAACATCTTAAGTGTAAGTCTCAACGCATTTAAGAAAAATAAAAGACATTTAAATCACCATTTTGCTGCATCTTTGGCTCAGAATGCATTCTGAAATTCTCACTGCATTTTGCTACAATTACCACACAGTATAATGATCCCAATGTCCTACCTGTAAGTGTAAAAGCATTTAGGAAAAACAGCATTTAAATGATAATTTTGCAACAGTTTTTGATTGTACATGCTAAACATATCTAATCAATTTGGGTAATGCATTTTAATTTTGCAACTTATAAAGGGTTCAAATGTTTTTAATTTGCATATTAAACCTAAACCTAGTGTCGGAAATGGCCCACAGGATCTTGTGAGACTTGTGGCGGCAGGTGACGTCACATTAATTTGCATATTTATGACATCACTGCGTCAAGTTTGCGTTCAGACAAGTTTTGGCACTTCAGATCTGTTCTACTCTATGAAATGTCACGTATTGTAACACAACTTGAAAGGAGTCCCTCTCGTTGCACCACTGATTGTAAATGAAAGATTTTCGTAAAATCAGGGTCGCTTTACTGGTATTTAGGATTTAAGCAATGTCTGTATTTGGTATCTGTGAGGTGAGTGTCTGACCAATGTCAGGAATGCAATAACAGTATTTATTCATTTAGCCTGGCTTTCAGATAGATATATATATATATATATTAGTGCTGTCAATCGATTGAAAAATGTAATCACAGTCTTGGAATGTGATTAATCATGATTAATCGCACATTTAAAATACTAGAATTTACCTGTAAATGTGTTGAAAAAGAAATGCATGACAAACTAGTTTAAGGAAACAGAACCTTTCACACTTCTGCCAGGTATGAGGCATAATCTTTATTATTGTTTTATCATTATTCTTTTGTTTTATTCAGCCATTATCAGCCTTTAAACTGGCAATAAAACGTTTACCAAGCCACATCGCTTCAATCCCAGTATACATTTACCCAACTATTATCAAAATTATTTCTAAATAAATACAACAAAACATTTCTTGCGACCGTACGTTAAGTATTATGACAAAATGCATTATAAAGAAGAATTGGACCTGTTCTGCAGGCGCATTAGAGCTAACATTAGCATCATGCTACATAAGACAATTTATGAGATTAATAGTACACTTTTACTCAGAACTCACTTCAAACCACCATCGAGTGTTTTTAATAACTTCCTTTTGCGATCACATGTGGAATTTGGTCGTTTACTGTTGTTAAAATATGCTATTTATAGCCTTTTATATCGCTGCACAAATTAGCATAGATGTACACATTCTCAAGAAAACCACATACAGGCTGTCACGGTGCACACAGCAGGGAGGGACGAGGAAGACGGACACGAGGAATAACTTCAAAATAATAGTCTTTAATGGTGACATCAAGGCAGGACAAGGCAAGGCAGACACGGACAGGAACACCGGGGAATAACGAGTAGACCAGACAAACACTAACTGAACAGGCAGGAACGAATATACACATGACAATCAATGATAATTACAAAAACACGGCTGGACAACACTAAACTAATAATCACACTTAACAAGGACAGGAACAAGACCAAATAAGGACACAAGGGGCGGGAACACAAGACACACACGACAGAGGACTGACACAGGCCATGTCTATCGTAATTGTGTGTTTATTATCTTATATAATCTAGAGTGGCTATAATCTATCTAAAAGCCATGTATGCTCTGGCTGAAACTCACGTTGTTTGTGATGTTACAACCGCCTCTCTGTTCTTAAGTTGCCATGGATACATTCCAAGTATAATACACATTAGTAAAAGGATTTAATTTATTTTTATTTGTCTATATACACTTTGGGCGGCCGCAGTACATTATAAAAGTTGTCCAAAAAAACGCAACCCACAGCTATATAATTTTTCCCGTGACTGTATTTTCAAAACAGCCCACTTGTGCCATTACCCTGGCAACACTGGTTCTCTGTACCTTCATCACACAATGATTGATTGCGCTGCAATGAGTTGAGGTCAAACCTTATTAAATGATTAATCGCCGTTAAAAAAAATATTAACGCGTTAACATTTTTTGATTGATCACATGCGTTAACGCGTTAATGTTGACACCCCTATATATACTGTATATACACATATATATACACACACACAGGACCTAAAACTAACTTTTTGCAACACCTGCCCATGGCCGGTGACGTGATAAAATTTACAGACCATGAAACTCTTTTTGCAAAAACAGGTAGTTATTACTACTACAATAACTACACATATTTACAACGTTTTTAATTTGTCCTGCTACTTGTGTCTCTATTAAATGCATTTTCCCACAATTTTACCTATTAATTATACCCATTCAACATTACAGTATAATTGAAAGCCATTATTTTCAACATTTAATAGGCTCTGAAATGTATAACAACTTTTAACTTAAGTAATTTTAAAACAATCTTCACAAACTATAAATTGTATATGCATAAACCACACAAATTCATCTTTATTCAAGCTACAAAAGTTAATCAGCAACTTGAGCAATCAAGTGATTTCTCTTTTTCTTTTGTTCTTTGTTTTACATCAATGACAGACTTCAGTGGATTTTACTCTAAAAGCAGCGCTGTCTCTTAAAAACCTGATGCACATGACACGGATCTGACACATATCCAATTTTCTCCCAACTCTTTACGGTCATTTAAGACTTTATAACTCATTTAAGACTACATTTATCAGGTAATTTGGCAAAACTGTGCATTTTGACGTGTGTTTTTCGTCCGTTGAAGCGCTACTGGTGCGCTGTCTAAACTTCACTGCACCGTTTAGGCGGCGCAACCCAAGTATGTGTCACCACATTCTCGGGTTGTGAAGAATAAAGGAGGGAAAAGTTAATCTTCCGAAATGAAGCAGCAAAATTTATTAGAACCATGTCTAGGGACAAGCTGGCCATCACACTCAGATGACCTTATCAGCCCGTTTGTATCCTATTATTTGATTCACTCTTGTCGCTTATGACAGAACAGCTAATCACGATGATCTTGTCTTCGGAAAAGATTATTTAATTTGCTTACGTCAGAATCCCTTTAAAACTGGCTGTTGTTTTCACAACATTGCATTGCATTACATTTCCATTACACACACATAGAACAAAGTTATAAAAGCAACACTTTTGTTTTTGCCCCCATTTTTCATGAGCTGAGCTCAAAGATCTAAGACTTTTTCTATGTACAAAAAAGGCCTATTTCTCTCAAATATTGTTCACAGATCTGTCTAAATCTGTGTTAATGAGCACTTCTCCTTTGCTGAGATAATCCATCCACCTCACAGGTGTGGCATATCAAGATGCTGATTAGACAATGATTATTGCACAGGTGTGCCTTAGGCTGGCCACAATAAAAGGCCACTCTAGAATGTGCAGTTTTATTGTATTGGGGGGGGGGGGGGGGGGGTTAACGCATTAACGTTGACACCCCTTATATAACACGTTAGCGCATGTGATTAATCAAAAAATTAACACGTTAATATTTTTTTTAAAGCAAATTCATCGTTTGATAAGGTTTGACCCCAACTTCTTCCGGTCATCGCAGCACGGAAAGGAACCAGTGTTGCCAGGGTAGTGGCACAAGTGGGCTATTTTGAAAATACAGTCGCGGGAAAAATTACATAGCCGTGGATTGCGGTTTTTTGGACTACTTTTATAATGTACCGCGGCCGCCCAAAGTGTATATAGACAAAAAAAAATTCAAATAAGTCCTTTTACTAATGTGTATTATACTTGGAATGTATACCTGGCAACTTAAGAACGGAGAGGCGGTTGTAACATCACAAACAACGTGAGTTTCAGCCACAGCATACATGTTAAGACTTTTACACAGCAGAAATAAACATGACAACAGCGACTATAGATTATATAAGATAATAAACACACAATTACGATAGGATATGGTCTGTATGTGATTTTTTTTAGTTGAATGTGTACATCTGAAATGCTAACTTGTGCAGTGATATAAAAGGCTATTTATAAATAGCATATTTTAATAACGACCAAATTCCATGTGATCGCAAAAGGAAGTTATTACAAACATTCGATGGTTTGAAGTGAGTTCTGAGTTAATCTCATAAACTGTCTTATGTAGCATGATGTTAATGTTAGCTCTAATACAGCTGCAGAACAGGTCCAATTCTTCTTCATAATGCATTTTGTCATAATTATTATGTTTCATACCTGGCAGAAGTGTGAAAGTTTCTGTTTCCTTAAACTAGCTTGTCATGCATTTCTTTTTCAACACATTTACAGGTAAATCCTAGTATTTTCAATTCGTGATTAATCATGATTAACGCAATTCAACTTTTTAATATATATATATATATATATATATATATATATATATATATATATATATATATATATATATATATATATATATATATATATATATATATATATATATATATATATATACACACACACACACACACACACAGGTGCTGGTCATATAATTAGAATATCATCAAAAAGTTGATTTATTTCACTAATTCCATTCAAAAAGTGAAACTTGTATATTATATTCATTCATTACACACAGACTGATATATTTCAAATGTTTATTTCTTTTAATTTTGACGATTAGAGCTTACAGCTCATGAAAGTCAAAAATCAGTATCTGGAAATATTAGAATATTTACATTTGAGTTTGAATAAATGACCATCCCTAAAGTATAAATTCTGGGTATCACTTGTTCTTTGAAGCCACAATAATGGGGAAGACTGCTGACTTGGCAATGATCCAGAAAACGAACATTGACGCCCCCCACAAAGAGGGTAAGTCACAGAGGGCAATTACTGAAAGGTGTGGCTGCAAGCTTGAGAATACAGTCAAGCAAAGCCGATTCAAATACTTGTGAGGGCTTCACAAGGAGTGGACCGAAGCTGGAGTCAGTGCATCAAGAGTCACCACGCTCAGACGTCTTCAGGAAAAGGGCTACCAATCCACTTCTCAACCAGAGACAACGTCAGAAGCGCCTTACCTAGGCTGTGGAGAAAAAGAACTGGACTGTTGCTCAGTGGTCCAAAGTCCTCTTTTCAGATGAAAGTAAATTTTGCATTTCATTTGGAAATCAAGGTCCCAGAGTCTGGAGGAAGAGTGGAGAGGCACAGAATCCATGTTGCTTGAATTTCAGTGTGAAGTTTCCACAGTCTATGATGATTTGGGCTGCCATGTCATCTGCTGGTGTTGGTTCACTGTGTTTTCTGATGTCCACAGTCAACGCAGCCATCTACCAGGAAATTTTAGAGCACTTCATGCTTCCTTCTGTTGACAAGGTTTATGGAGATGCTGATTTCATTTTCCAGCAGGACTTGGCACCTGCCCACACTGCCAAAGGTACCAAAAGCTGGTTCAATGACCATGGTGTTACTGTGCTTGATTGGCCAGCAAACTCTCTTGACCTGAACCCCATAGAAAATCTATGGGGTATTGTGAAGAGGAAGATGAGAGACACCAGACCCAACAATGCAGAAGAGCTGAAGGCCACTATCAGAGCAACCTGGGCTCTCATAACACCTGAGCAGTGCCACAGACTGATCGACTCCATGCCACGCCGCATTGCTGCAGTAATTCAGGCAAAAGGAGCCCCAACTAAGTATTGAGTTCTATACATATTGGCCAAGATCTCTAAAAATCCTGTCTTTGTATTGGTCTTAAGTAATATTCTAATTTTCTGAGATACTGAATTTGGGATTTTCCTTAGTTGTCAGTTATAATCATCAAAATTAAAAGAAATAAACATTTGAAATATATCAGTCTGTGTGTAATGAATGAATATAATATACAAGTTTCACTTTTCGAATAGAATTAGTGAAATAAATCAACTTTTTGATGATATTCTAATTATGACCAGCACCTGTATACACACACACCTTTGTAATTAGTTTATTTTACGATATGACCAAATTAACCAAAATTCATCATAGTTGTGTAAGACAAGTCAAAACAAACGAGGCAAATTTCCTTCTAAAGGGGCATGAAAATGAATTAGTTATTAATTTGATGCCCTTTTGTGAGTAGAAGGTGGGAGAGCCGCTGCGATCGGGACCATCATTTAAACTGCAGTGTGTCAATGATGGGGTGAAGAGACAAATGTGACCTGCCAGGGGAGCATGCATCATGACTACACTTTCCATAGTGACTTCAATTAGTAGACCAGACGTCTAAAATGAGGGACTGAAGGAGTGGATGCCCAGCTGGCAGATCCTTCATATTGATATTAATTATATTATTACATTATCTCTTGTTTGACTATTAATCAAATTATGGCAAGAGTGAAAAGTGTACCCTTATGTGCGCTTAAAAGATATTAAAGAATCCTGCTTTATTCTGTACTTCCACTCTCTAAGATAATGACTTCATAATGTGTGTGTAACGAACCATTACCATTCTGATAAAATTCTAGCTAGGGCTAGGCGGCCTTGAAGTTCTGACAAGTGCTCTGTGTGTGTGTTTGCTGGTAGCGCTCTCTCACTGTGTTAGAAGAATGTCTCTGCCAGTTGTCGCCATCCTGAGCAAAAATAGGTATCCGGAAGACACCTATCTTGTATGATCCCTGATCGCTGACGTCTGCCCAATCAGATGGGGATATGCTTGAAGCATTTACGTCTATATGTGGAAATTGTCTAAGTTTATCTAGGTTTTAGACCCAATCAGAATTTTGCTGACTGATGTATTGACACAATTAGCAATTATACTCTGTTAGGGTATAATTACTGTTTTTTTCTGTAATAGAAAGTCTTGAAGCTGACTACTGCTGATGAAACTGCAAATTATCTTCTTCAGTAAATTTTCTTCATTTTTATTGAATCTTTGACTGCTGGTCTTCTTTCAATACACCTGGTCCGAGGGTCTTTACTCTAAATTTCCCCTACAAACTGAATGCCCAATAAAGCTGTTCACATTATATTTTCTGTTGTGATAAAACAAGTATAAATAGTAAACACAACCCATTAATACTACATGTTAAACAAGAATTAACTGTCACTATACTCCTTAAATCCTGATTTATAAATCGCAACATCGTCTGATAAATTCAATATACATCTAACTTACACTAAAAAGCAACTATATGCAGTGGTTTTGGCTATATTACGGTTTTGTCTCATTCAGCGCACTGCCTGCAAACAAACTATGTGTATATTAACAGACGAATTATGTTCATATGTAAAAGTCCAAACAGTCAGTAAGCGACAGGTGCTTGGAAAAGCTGTTTTGTAAATGATTTATTGATGATTTTGCTGCGTTACGGCCAACTGAATGTATTGCCATTTTCCATATTGCATTTCAAAATGAATTATTTTTAAAAAATTACCTTTTAAAATTCATGCAGTGTGTAACACAGATCTAAGTGAATGAAAACATCCTGCAAAGTTTTACATCTAAAAGTGGACCATGTATAAAGTTATTGTCTTTCAAAAGAAAGTATCGAATCCGAGTCATGAAAACGAGTCGTTTTTAAAACAAATCTTTAGCTGTTTCAAGGTGACGTCAACATGAAACATTATTATATTTAAGAGGTAAAACAAGGTAAAACAATGATGTAGTACAATTTTGAAGTTGGAGAAGAAAAGTGTTTTTTTTTTTTTTTTTTTGAAGTTTTTAGACATACCCTGTCTTGAACCGTACACAGACAAAGTACGCATACGCCTCGCAGAGCTAGACAAGACGAGCATTTGTGGTTAAAAAGTGTATAAACTTTTTTCTTTTTTTTTTTTAAGAAAAATACCGATGGTTTCGCTAGATAAATTGTGACATTAATTTTTTTGCGACTGAAAAAAGGGAGACAAGATAAACATCTTGGATGACATGGGGGGTGTGTAAATTATCAGGAAATTTTTATATATTGTCTAGAAATGTGTCGATGAATAGTGATTGTTTGTCGTTATTACTTGGAGTTCTGATAAAGAGTAGAGCAATATATTGGTGTTCAAACTGCAGTGCTTCATCAATACGTTTCTGCATTGGGCTAACGCATATACACCATGGCTGCTTGGGTGTTTACCACCGAGCTGTGGGTTAAGTAATGGTGATGGGCGTTCCGTTATTGAAATGCGCTGCATGCAGTAGACCAATCACAACAGACTGGGTCATTGGACCAATCACCGCAGATTAGCGTAATGCAAAGGAGGGGTTTGGAAAAATTAATCGTTGAGCGAACCATTTGGGAGTCGTGAGCAAAAAAGTGAAAAAAACAAAAAGAAAAAAGAAAAAAAAAGCATATTTTAATGACAAGTGTTTTTTGTCCTTGCATGCATGTCAACCTGTTGTTGGGGACTCCCAAACCCAAAATATGAACCTTTCATAACCTGTAATAGGGGCACTTTAACTGAGTATTTCTTGTCATATTATGAATTTGTACAGCACATTAATGGTGCCTTCAAGTACTATTGGAATTATCGTAATACGAGTTTCCTAGTCAGAAATTGCACATATAAGGCCTCTCTAAGGCTGCATTTACACTATAGGTCTTGATGACCAATTCTGATTTTGTGACTATATCCGATTTTTTGAACGACGTGCTTACATTTCATTTAAAAGTGACCCATATCCGATGTGTGCGTTTTACACTGAACTTGGTGAAACAAGCCAAAAATAGCTTATATGACATCGCAAATCAATTTGAATTGTACATTGAGTTTAATTTATTGACATGGAATTCATATAAAAATGTTTTTAATGCAATAGTTATATCTATACATCAAAATAATTATATAACCTAGTACAAATTCTTCAGGACAGTGATGTAGCTCTGCTGAAAGCTTGCGAGTGGAATAATACTCAGGTGGTAGATATTGTTAAGCATGTCACATCGTCTGTGTTTTTTTAGTTATTAAAACCAAATGCTTTCATCAGTGATTATATAATCAAAGGTAGGGACATGTTTGTGTGCATTTTATTTTGTGGTTTCAATGGAACTAAAGCGCTCGTCTGTGCACGAGCTGTCATCACTGACAACAGCGGCAACGAGCACTCTGCGTGTTTCAAAAGCAACACATTTCAGCGTCAGATCGCCTTTTATTTAACACAAACAAACGAAATTAATACTCTGCTACTCAACTAGAGATGTTTCATTTGTTACAGGTATGTCTGTACCGTGAAATGTTTAAAAATATCTCACTTTTCAATAACATAGGTGTTGCCTTTACAGGGGAATATCTGATTTGTCCGCTTACACGGCAGGCACAAATGCACGTATCCGATTCATATCTGATTTATTTCCACATATGAATGAGGCCTGAAACCGACTGGAGAATATCGGAATCCATGTGATTTTTTCCTACTTACACGGTCGTGAACCATATCCGATCTGTGCCACATAGGAGGGAAAAAATTAAAATAAAAATTCGGAATTGGGTCAGTTGAACCACGCAGTGTAAATGCGGCCTAAGGCCATTCATGTCCAATCTCTGACTAGGAAGCTTGTATTTACGATAACTCCAATAGCACGTGAAGGCAGCATTAGGCAAGAAACGTCACAAATTAACTCTCGACAAGGCACAACTGTGAATTGAAAAACCATTCCAGGTTTTATGAATCTGATGTGAAAATGCCATGAGTGTGCAAATCTGTCTTCAAAGCTAAATGGAGCTACTTTGGACATAAAACATATTCTGGATTGTTTAACACTTTTTTGTTTACTACATAATTCCATGCATGTTATTTCATAGTTTGGGTGTCTTCAGTATTAGTATATAATGTTGAAATTAGTAAAAATACAAAAAAACCACTGAAGGAGAAAGTGTGCCCAATCTTGACTGGTAGTGTATATTTGCACACACATACATATATAGAACTCATGAAATACCTTTTCTTCAACCAAGGACATGATTTTCATGCTGTTATCATCTTGCCTGTATAACACAAAATAAATCTGTCCATTACTTTGTAAATTAATAATGAAAAATAAGCAACATCTCTTTGTATGTCTTATAAAAACAAGTCAAAATGAGACACTTGCTGTGTGATAGATGAGGAGTTTCCATCCGATATCAGCAGGAAATCAACAATGTATTGATCTGGCCAGCAACAAAGCAGGACAAACGAGTGAATGTCCAACAAGTTGAGCATGCCCTAGAAAAAAAGCAAGAAAAAGAAATAGAAGCATTTTTTTCTGACATTGCAGAGGTTTACGTTTAATTTTTTATCAAGTGTACAGTTGTACAGTTTCATTTTTTGCATCTGTGTTGTGTTCAATTTTTCGGTTACACAATTTTTTGATAGTCCACTTTAGACATTTTACTAACTATAAGTAACTTTGTAACTACATGTCAACTAATTCTCATTAATTTGTAACTACATGTGTACTAACGCTCAGTAGGATAGGTTTAGGGTTAGTAGAATAAGTTGACATATACTTGCAAAGTTTCTCATAGTCAGTATGTTGTGGACCCATAAAAATAAAGATATTAAGCAGTCAGTCTACTAATACTCTAATGACTGCTAGTTGACGTGTAGTTGCAAAGTTACTTACTGTTAGTAGAATGTCTAAAGTGGACTATCGAAATAGTGTTACCAATTTTTGTTTAGAACATCTGAACTTTGAACTAGGGATGTTCATTTTAACCGTTTAACCGTTAACCGACCGATAAGAATTTTGACCGATTAGTACAATCAGTTAAACGGTTTAAAGTTACTTATTTATTTATATTTTTTTTCAGTAATTTATCAAGATTTTTTAAAAGGTTTAATGCATGGTTAAAATAAGATACGCGTATAAAAAATAATAAAAAAAGCGTTTTTTTAGAGAGAGAGAGAAAAAAACATAAGTCGCATTTTATTATTTCATTCAGAAATAGGCCGACGCGAATTACAAATATTATAATAAACACTGTAAACATAGCTATGCTATTTTAGTTCCCCTCACTCCACAACAAATCCTTTCAATTAACAGTAGGCTATTTAGAAAAGAACAAGAATTAAAAATGTAAGATATAGCGGCAAAACAAAACGAATTAAGGCTAAAATTAAACTGAAACCAATGTTGGGTCTCTCGTTCGACACAAAATCAAATGTTTCCGTATTCGTGATGTATTTGAATGCCAAAATATTATTTACCTTTTATGTATAGGCCTACTTCACTCGCGCTCCATCCACGTAAAACAAAATGTTTTGCATAACTTCGCGGCGGTACGGTGTTAACGCTTAACGGCACAGATTTTACTACATAAGGTCCCCCCCCCCCCCCCCATATGTTTGACTGATAGTTTTTTTAAAAATGATAATGAACAGGCTGCATTGTCAAGGTAGAATGCTAAACTGTGTGCGGCGCTGGAGAAATCACTTGATTTTTTCCCCCTTCTAACAGTGGAAGCAACTACTCCTTTTAGTCATGAAGATAATCGGTAAGATAATTGTAAACGGTTAGGGTTGTTTGCTGCTTTTTGCGTATGTAAAATTAATCCCCGGAAAACAAATAGTATTTTTAACGGGTCACAGACACTTATTCTTAATTTAATTTTAGTTCTAATTTAAAATAATCTTGTCGGTTAACGGTTAATAATCGGTTAACGAGCGTCGGTTGGGAAAAATAACCAAAATGAACATCCCTACTTTGAACTCATACAGAGCTCACGGGACCATTCCATTCATGATGTATTGGACAACATAACATTTTCAGTTTAATTATTAATTGCTTAAGGCCATTTCGTGATTTTAATCATCATGCAATAGCATAACACGGGTCATGATTTTAGTCCTAAAAAAAAAAAAAAAAAAAAAACGGAATTCTGAATTAATCCGGAAGAATCACATTCCTATCTTATGAAAAACAATGAACAATCGGTGTACACCTAAATGCAGTTTTTGTGCTACCTCTGTAATGCAAAGATGGACTTTTATAATATTGATTCATTTTATTACAGCCCTACAGTGTCTCCTTATTCTAATTGAATTTATTTAATCTATGAATTTTACATAAATTATTATGCATACATTTAAGGTTACAAAAATTGCCCATAAACACATGCAACATGTAGCATCAACATCAGTTTTCCCTTACCTCTCTGTTTAGAACATACATCAAATTATCCACAACTTGAATCTTCTTCACCTCTTGAATAGAGAAATAGAACATTTTACACTTTACAGCTTTGTTAACATACACACTCCATATTTAATAATAATAAAATGTAAACATTGTATGAACACATTTAATACCTGACATTAAAGCAGAGTCAAGAAGTTTTGTGAGAGACAACGATTTCTGCCCAGGGCCCATGGTCCACAGTGAAAGAACATTGGCACCAACAGCCTGTCATAAAGATGCAGGTGAAGACAGGCCTATATTTTATTTTACAGTCTCTTTTTACCATTTGTAACTGGTTATAACACTGTAGAGATTGGATGAGTGGATGATTAAAATGTCTCCACAATCTGCTTTTGAATAAAATATCGTAGTACACTACACTTATTTGCCATCACAAAAGTACATTATTTGCATATGTTTAAAGCCTTGCCGGTTATTTAATTCATGTGCTGTTCTGATGTGCTCTTCTTATGAGCACGTACACCTCAGTGTTTCCCCTGCCATTATGAAGCGACGAGAATACTTTTTGTACGCAAAGAAAACAAAAATAACATTTATTCAACAATTAGTCTCTTCATTTCAGAGTAGCTCCATTTTGAAAAGCATCCGATGGATGCAAAGTGCGACAAATTGCTAAATAAATGTTGTTATTTTTATTTTCTTTGTGTACAAAAAGTATTCTCATCGCTTCATAAAATTCAGATTGAACCACTGATGGCAGATGGACTATTATGACCATGTTTTTTTTTAATACTTTTCTGTGCCTTGACAGTGTAATTTACTTGGCAGTCAATGGGACAGTCACAAGCCTCTCAATTTTCATCCAAAATATCTTAAATTGTGTTCCGAAGACGAACGAAGCTTTTACGGGTTTGGAATGACATGGGGGTAAGTGATTAATGACAAAATTTACATTTTGGGGTGGAGTATCCCTTTAAACAGTCCTTAATGTCGATCATGGATCAAATCAATCCTCCATGGCAAACAGTGCATATATTTGTGCTGTTTAATGCATTTGAGACGTTGTGTTTTCATCAGTGCATAACTGATATGTCACAAGTATATTTTTCATCTGTAAATGTTAGAAAGTCAGGCAAATATTTTCAATTTTGCTGTCAGGAGTGGGCGAGGCTTACGCGAGTGAACGAGCGCTGTTGCGTGCATGCGCACTAAACAAACAGCGCAATAATTCTGAGTCAAATATGTATTTTGCTAAAATATTTGTTGTTGGACATTAAATGTGCTTTTTTGTAGAATTTTAAACCTACATATAAGTGTATTTTTATGATAGCAGTAATTGTAAAGGGACTATTGTAATGGGTAAATAAAATGTAAGCTAAAACAAATTACTATGCTCTGAGTTAATGTGTTTCTTATAGCAGTTAAAATGTACTTTTAATTTAGTGTTTTTAACTTTTTAATTTAGTGATGTTAATGTTTTAAAGAGCAATTTTAGTTTGTAATGTTCTAATGTTCTGCTATCTGTTCCGCTAACTATAAGGTACAGCTGTAATAACCATAGCCAGAGAGAAAGGCTGCATGGCTATAACATTATGTGAGAGAGCCAGTAGTAATATCATTGCGTTCCTGCTGGTCAGTGTTAGAGGAACTCAGTTTAGACTGACAGTTAGTTAGTTACCAGATTAGTTTTCCAGCATAAGCTGTCACAGTGACTGAAGTTGATCTATGTTAAATTTGCTTTATGGAACCAAATCATTTGACAATGAGTCAGACTAACTGAAATAAGCCTGGCCTATTTGGTAAACTTTAGATCGCGGCATTATGTGTTGCAGACAGATTCTATTTAGGTGATTTCTGGAAGCAATCAGGCCTGGTTTTGGCTAGTGAAATTTAACTCTAAAATAATGTGGTTAATCAGTTCTTTCATGATTTAACAATTATTTTTTTCAAGTAGGGCCAGGTAGGATTGGACAGCTTTTTTCCCATAATAAATGAAATCATCATTTAAAGTGCCCCGTTATGGATTTTTGAAAATTACCTTTCATGCAGTGTATAACACAGCTCCAAGTGAATGAAAACATCCTGCAAAATTTAAATCTAAAAGTGCACCGTGTAAGTTATTGTCTTTCAAAAGAAAGAGTCAACTCCGAGTCATGAAAACGAGTCGTTTTTAAAACGAATCTTTAGCTGTTTCAAGGTGACATCAACATGAAACATTAGCATATTTATGCCCGTCCACTTGTTGCGCGTGCAGACCCGGGAAAACTTGAACCTCCCCTCCCTCAAACACCGTAACGGATTCCTGTGGAGAAGACGCTGTGCTCTGCACTGTGAGGGTAAATATGTCGAAAAACTCCCAAACTCATTTTCTCCACCAACTTCAAAATCATCCTACATTGCTGCAGAAGCACCGACTCAGTGTTTACAAAGTGCACGTGCAAGGAGGGTCAAACACCCTTTACAAAAAAAAAAAAAAAAAAAATTAAATTAAAAAAAGGTAAAACAACGATGTAGTACGATTTTGAAGTTGAAGGAGAAAAGTGCTGGGAGATTTTAGACATACCCTATCTTGAACCTTTGTACAAATACAAAGTACGCATGCACCTCGCAGAGCTAGACAAGACGAGCATTTGTCGTTAAAAAGTGTATAAGCTTTTTTTTTTTTTTTTAAGAAAATTACAGATGGTTTTGCTGAAGAAAGGGAAACATGAACATCTTGGATGACATGGGGGTGAGTAAATTATCATTTATTTTATTCTGAAAGTGGAGTAATTCTTTTAAAAACTGTTGCTGTCATGCACTCTGTACTGTAGCATGCAAAATACGTATTTAGTTGTGTGTGTCATGTTCACTCCGTGCAGCTTGTAGGTCTCCGTCTAACCGGCTAACAGCAATATCTGCTCACTCACAATTGTCTAGAAACGTGTTGATGAATAGTGAATAGTTTGTCGTTGTTGTTATTATTTGGAGTTCTGATAAAGAATAGAGCAATACGTTGGTGTACAAACTGCAGTGCTTTATCAATGCGTTTCTGCATTGGGCAAACGCATATACCATGGCTGTTTGGGTGTTTACCACCGAGCTGTGGGCTAAGTGGCGATGGGCGTTTCATTATTGGCATGCGCTGCACACAGAAGACCAATCACAACAGACTGGGTCATCGGACCAATCACCGCAGATTAGCGTCACACAAAGGAGGGGTTTGGAAAAATGAATTGTTGAACGAACCGTTTGGGAGTCCTGAGCAAAAAAGGAAAAAATGCATATTTTAAGACAACGAAAGTGTTTACAAAATATGAACCTTTCATAACCCATAATAGGGGCACTTTAAAAACTGCATTTTGTATTTACTTGCATTATCAAATATAAAAATTTGTTTGATGATCTGAATCTTTTAAGTGTGACAAATTTGCAAAAAAAAATTAAAAAGGGGGCAAAAAAAAAGTTTTCACGGCACTGTACGTACTGTATATATAAAATTGATATTAATATTGATGTATCCAGTACCTACCTCACCTGTTTTTGTCAGCTGTAATATCTGAACTTCCTTTCATAAATTAAATGTTATCTAATTACACCAAAGAAAATCACAGCTCATTTTGGGAAATGAGGACAAAATGCTTATTAGGGAAACATGCAGAGGAGTTTAAGATTTAGAATCAAAGTTACCCCAATCAGAAGGTGGATTGTGCTTCCAAAACAGACCAGACCTGCCGACTTGCAACCATCTTCATGAATCGCTTTAGTTGAACAGAAGTTTATAAGAATATCATCTTGGATCTGAAAGATAAACAATAACAAATTGTGTCTTATTTCCTGTTTCTCATTTTCCTTGATCTGGCCTTGTATCCACTAATTTATATAAATTACTGGATAGTTTATTGTGTTGTTAACTGCCTTCGGACAGTGAAGTCATCAGAAGTGTTCGAGCAGTCATATGCCATTCCCTAGTCAAGTCAAGTCACCTTTATTGATATAGCACTTTTAAAAAAAAAGATTGTGTCAAAGCACTTAACAGTATCAAATTGGAGGATAAAGTGTCAGTAATGTATAATGATAAGATTAAACACTCAATTTTCAGTTAAAGGCATTTCATTATTGAATTCAGAGATGTCATTGTCTAGCTCAGTTTAGTTTAAATAGTATCTGTGCAATCAAATCGGCGATAATTGCTAGAAATTAAGTGTCCCCAAATGAGCAAGCCAGAGGCAACAGCGGCAAGGAACCAAAACTCCCTCTGTGACAGAAACCCACAGTTCAAAAGTTTATATTTTTTATTTTTTATTTTGTTGCAATTTCTGACAATAATAGTATTATGTAGTTAGGCATTTTATTATATTTTTAGTCATTTAGTTATTATATTTTGTTATTATTTATTTAGTTACCAATAGAGGGCATCTTTGACTGACAAGTCAAAACTTTGACCTGAAATCACCGATTTGCAACATATCAGTTGGACAGGATTAGTTTTTAGGATGTGTGCGTGTAAACCAATAGTAAGCTGAGATTATCTGTAATGTTTATGGTCTATATTGGGTTAAAACTCAAAATGCATCATTTTGGAAATAAAGCTTCATATCTTTAAGTCTGTATCCAGTCAACATTATTGGTCTGAATGATGTTATGATGCACATTTTATTTGCCGATTTTTCGGACTATTCACAAATTCTACAGCATTTTAGTAGAATTGCCATGTTATGTATATTTTGATTAATTAATTATTTAAACAACTTTTAAATCATTAACTGCTTCAAAATGCATGATGTTAATGAAACTGTTGAAACATCTGCAGTTAGCCTACTGTAAGAATAAAAACAATATTAAAATACAACATAATTACATAGCCAGTGAATAACCGTACAAAGCCAATTAGGTTATTATTTGGGTATACGTTCCAAAACAAAAATCTTTATTCCGATTTCAAAACGCTCACTTTGACATGTATAATAAATATGTGACCCTGGACCACAAAACCAGTCTTAAGTCGCTGGGGTATACAGGTGCTGGTCATATAATTACAATATCAAAACGTTGATTTATTTCACTAATTCCATTCAAAAAGTGAAACTTGTATATTATATTCATTCATTACACACAGATTGATATATTTCAAATGTTTATTTCTTTTAATTTTGATGATTATAACTGACAACTAAGGAAAATCCCAAATTCAGTATCTCAGAAAATTAGAATATTGTGAAAAGGTTCAATATTGAAGACACCTGGTGCCACACTCTAATCAGCTAATTAACTCAAAACACCTGCAAAGGCCTTTAAATGGTCTCTCAGTCTAATTCTGTAGGCTACACAATCATGGGGAAGACTGCTGACTTGACAGTTGTCCAAAAGACGACCGTTGACACGTTGCACAAAGAGGGCAAGACACAAAATGTCATTGCAAAAGAGGCTGGCTGTTCACAGAGCTCTGTGTCCAAGCACATTAATAGAGAGGCGAAGGGAAGGAAAAGATGTGGTAGAAAAAAAGTGTACAAGCAATAGGGATAACCGCACCCTGGAGAGGATTGTGAAACAAAACCCATTCAAAAATGTGGGGGAGATTCACAAAGAGTGGACTGCAGCTGGAGTCAGTGCATCAAGAACCACTACGCACAGACGTATGCAAGACATGGTTTTCAGTTGTCACATTCCTTGTGTCAAGCCACTCTTGAACAACAGACAGCATCAGAAGCGTCTCGCCTGGGCGAGACTGGACTGCTGTTGAGTGGTCCAAAGTTATGTTCTCTGATGAAAGTAAATGTTGCATTTAGGGATGTCCCGATCAGGTTTTTTTGCCCTCGAGTCCGAGTCATTTGATTTTGAGTATCTACCGATACCGAGTCCCGATCCGATACTTCTATAATACATTAAAAAAAAGAATAACGCCAGTTTCACACCGCACGCGTAAGCAGGGCGTAAGCAGCGCTTATTTTTTTCGGCGCCCATGTTAACAGATTAGAGCATTCACACCGCACGCAGAGGCGGCGTGGCAGCGCATAGCAGGAGCAGAGCAGAAGCAGCAGTGCCGCGATAGTGCCGAGTCTATTTTTGCTGCGCCGCTTACACTGAATTAAAGCCACAGTGCATTTTTCTTGATCAAAATTGACCTGATTAACATGAAAAATGACACATTTCACCATAAAATCATGTGAGGTGTTTAGTGTTTCACAATCACGGGATAAAAGGCACACTGTATTGATAAATACTTTAGCTAAAAAAAAAAAATTAAAAAAAAAATTGATACTGTCTAAATTAATACTTGTTCAGATCAATCACTTTAGCAAAGTTTGTACTAGGCTATTTTCTGCTTATTTTGATAAATAATGTTCAGTAAATATACTGTCATTAAAATGTTAATATAAAAATATATTTTAAAATACAGAAACAAAATAAAAAGTAAAGATTCTGAAAGCATTGAAGGAGATCCCATAATAAGTTAATATAGATTTACAGTAGTAACAACAAGTTTTATTTTATTATATGATATGATTAATATCATGTTTTTAAATATGATGGTTTCATTATAAACATGGTGATTATCTCTAAGGTGGACACCCAACATAATAGGCTATACGATACCATATGAACCATGTCATGTCAATAGTTGGCAAAAAAAAAATCTATATTAATTATCATGTTAATTATTGTGCCTTTCGCCCCAACAGCAGGGGTGCTTTTTACCCCAAATACCATACTTATAAATATTCTTCTAGTTATTGAAAAACTGTTGCTGTAATTATCTTAAACCAAACTGGTAATCCTTAAGACCTTTGTCTCAAAATATATTCAATAATGTTAACGATTCTCATTTTCTACTTAAATCTACATTTAAAATACAAAACATCAAATATTAGATTTAGCACAGAATCGACTACATGAAAACACATCACTGCCAGGAGTTATTGCTCAAACTTCAAAGACCTGTTTAAATTATTAAAACTAGAGGCATTTATTAACTTTAAGATTACTTTTTATCATGTAAACTATATGTACAGCATGTTATATACGTGTTCCCCTCTGTCACATGTATATAACATGCTATATGTACAGCATGTTATATACATGTGACAGAGGGGAACACGGCCGCATCACAGCATGCTGCCCATATCAAAGCACATGACAGACAGCTGTTGGAGAACACCTGAAAAGCGTGACCGAATGAACGATACTCGTCTGTATTTGCAGTACACAAGCCGCGGTTCAGCTGCTCTGCATACGTGCCGCTTCTGCGCTGCCTCTGCTCTGCTTACGCGTGCGGTGTGAAACCGGCGCAACTCTGTGCCACCGCATAACTATAGCTGTGTTAAAAAATAATGAGAATATATATATATCCGAGTCCTGATCGGGAGGTAACGTCCGATTCCGATTGAGTCTGAAACCACGTGATCGGGCCCGATTTCTGATCATGTGATCGGATCTGGACATCCCTAGTTGCATTTCCTTTGGAAATCAGGGTCCCAGAGTCTGGAGGAAGAGAGGAGAGGCACACAATCCACGTTGCTTGAGGTCCAGTGTAAAGTTTCCACAGTCAGTGATGGTTTGGGGTGCCATGTCATCTGCTGGTGTTGGTCCACTGTGTTTTCTGAGGTCCAAGGTCAACGCAGCCGTATACCAGGAAGTTTTAGAGCACTTCATGCTTCCTGCTGCTGACCAACTTTATGGAGATGCAGATTTCATTTTCCAACAGGACTTGGCACCTGCACACAGTGCCAAAGCAACCAGTATCTGGTTTAAGGACCATGGTATCCCTGTTCTTAAAGGAACACTCCACTTTTTTTTGGAAATAGGCTCAATCTCCAACTCCCCCAGAGTTAATAAGTTGAGTTTTACCGTTTTTGAATCCATTCAGCCGATCTCCGGGTCTGGCGATAGCACTTTTAGCATAGCTTAGCATAGATCATTGAATCCAATTAGACCAGTAGCATCGCGTTCAAAAACGATCAAAGAGTTTCGATATTTGTCCTATTTAAAACTCGACTCTTCTGTAGTTATATCGTGTACTAAGATCGGCGGAAAATGAAAAGTTGCGATTTTCTAGGCTGATATGATTAGGAACTACTCTCATTCCGGCGTAATAATCAAGGAACTTTGCTGCCGTAACATGGCCGCGGCAGGCGTAGTGATATTACGCAGCACCTGAAAGTAGTGCCCGGTAGCCCGGTAAACTCTTTGATCGTTTTTGAACGCAATGCTACTGGTCTAATAGGATTCAATGATCTATAAAACTCAACTTATTAACTCTGGGGGAGTTGGAGAATGAGCCTATTTCCAAAAAAAGTGGAGTGTTCCTTTAATTGGCCAGCAAACTCGCCTGACCTTAACCCCATAGAAAATCTATGGGGTATTGTGAAGAGGAAGATGCGATATGCCAGACCCAACAATGCAGAAGAGCTGAAGGCCACTATCAGAGCAACCTGAGCTCTCATAACACCTGAGCAGTGCCACAGACTGATCGACTAAATGCCACGCCGCATTGCTGCAGTAATTCAGGCAAAAGGAGCCCTAACTAAGTATTGAATGCTGTACATGCTCATACTTTTCATGTTCATACTTTTCAGTTGGCCAAAATTTCTAAAAATCCTTTCTTTGTATTGGTCTTAAGTAATATTCTAATTTTCTGAGATACTGAATTTGGGATTTTCCTTAGTTGTCAGTTATAATCATCAAAATTAAAAGAAATAAACATTTGAAATATAGCAGTCTGTGTGTAATGAATGAATATAATATACAAGTTTCACTTTTTGAACAGAATTAGTGAAATAAATCAAATTTTTGATGATATTCTAATTATATGACCAGCACCTGTATTTGTAGCAATAGCCAAAAATACACTGTATGGGTCAAAATTATGCCAAAAATCATTAAGCAAAGATCATATTCCATTAAGATATTTTGTAAATATACTACTGTAAATATATCAAAACATTGAAAAACTTCATTTGGACAACTTTAAAGGTGATTTTTCTCAATATTTTGATTTGTTTTGCACTCTCAGATTCCAGATTTTCAATTAGTTGAATCTCGGCCAAATATTGTCCTATCCTAACAAACCACACATCAATGGAAAGCTCATATGCTGAAATGTGCGCCAATATTCAACAAATAATCATTTACATACTTAGTACAGTAAGACTGTACAGGTACAGAAAAGATACAGAAAAGCTGACTCAGGTGATGTTTCCTCATTAAAATCTTATTATTTTCTAATAAATTCAATAGAATGTATTCAAATAATTGGGAATAACAATATGGAAGCATGGTGGCTTCACTTTCTATGATGTTCTGCAATCCAAGTCTCACTGATTATAGATCAGTGCTTCTCTCATATCTTGTCTTACACGCAACCATGTATAGACAAATATGATAACAGAACTACTACATATTATTAAAATATAGAGGCTACATGAATAAAATACAAAAAAAAGGAAATGGCCATTGAGATAACTATCATGACCAGCTATGACAAAATAAAGAGATAGTTCACCCCAAAATTTAAATTCTCTCATCAATTTTTTGTTAATCTTAGAAATACAATGAAAAGCCCTATTCAGACGGTAATTGTTTCTCATATGGATGTCTGTAAAAATACATTTATATGGCACCTCAGTGATAAAACTCATTGATTCGGATGGCAATTTAGTCATGGTGAAGGAGCAACTTCTGTGATCCTACGAACCTGAGAGTGTGCTATTCACATGGTCAGTCGCATGATTGTCCACTGTAAATAAAATGTCATATGCTTGGAATAACAAGATTAATATTTAATTTGATAATAGGAGAAATACTATCCTATTTATTATTTCATTATTTAAATCACCCATTTAAAAATAGAAAATAGACATGCTTTGTTTGAAATGCTTTTCTGTCTTGCTTTTTTATTTATCAACATAATGGATGTTAAAATGTCATTAAAAATGTGGAAATTAGCAGGAATAAGTTAATGTAACCTCTGATTTATACAAAAGAAATAAACCTGCTTGGTTTGTATTTTTAATGTATATATTATTGCATGTAATACATATTTTAAAATTGTATTGCATACATTTTGCTGCAATAATGGCCCATTTCAAATATTTACCACTCAATTGTGGTGGAGCGGTGATGAAATATTGTTCATATAAACACTTTTCAGCATTTAAGTAATCAAAGTCCTTCACGTCCACTGCAATCTCAAAACTCTGGCCATTTGAGAATACCTAGAATATCAAAACCAACTGTGGGTGGGAGATCGTTTTCCTATTTGGTGCCAAAACTCTGGAACAATCTACCTAACACTGTTTGGGAAGCAGACACACTCTGTCAGTTTAAATCTAGATTAAAGACCCATCTCTTTAACCTGGCTTACACATAATGCACTATCGCATTTCTATCATTCAAATCCATTAAAGGATTGTTAGGCTGCATTAATTAGGTCAACAGGAAGAATAGCATCTATGCTAATATTAGTAATATTAGTCTGTTTCTTTCTTATTCCAAAGTCACCGTAGCCACCCAGATCCAGATCCAGTCTGTAGCCAGATCAGATGGTGGATCAGCACCTAGAGATGACCTCTAAAGCCCTGAACATCAGCGGAGACCAGGACAACTAGATGAGCCCCAGAGACTGATCCCCAGTGAAGACCCTGTCTCCTCGACGGCCATCAGGACAAGACCACAGGAACCAGATGAGTCCTCTGCACTATCTGACTCTGCTTTAGCCTAGATTTAAACTGCTGATTTTTGTCTGGCCAGAGGAGAATGACACTATTTCGACACACTATTTCCACATCTAAATACTGTAAATCTGATATAAAGCCACCCAGCTTTATATCAAGCTGATATGAAGCTGCTTTGACACAATTTGCATTGTTAAAAGCGCTATACAATTAATAGTGACTTGACTTGACAGTGTACATCTTTAAATTGCCTGCAGTGAAGCGTAACTGTTACCGTATGCTGTTTGGCAGTGGTCAGAAAATCAATTTCTTCTTGTAATCTCAGACATGTGGATTTGGATGGCAATTAAAATACCACACAACCATGGTGTTTGTCAAAAACAGTAGGTAATTTGGTCAGGGATTTTTACGTGGGTGGTGGGAGAAAAACACCGACATTTTGGATTTGCACAGCCATAAAAATCAGAGACGAACCCCTGTAGATTTTGAAAATAGCTTATGTCCCATGAGAAATAATTACCGCCTGAATTGGGCTTAAGATTTAAAAAAAAAAAAAAAATTGTAAAAGTAATACATGTAAATTTGAATCCAAATGATTTAATCCAAATCTTCTGAAGAGACACAATCACTTTAAATGATAAACAAATTTTACTTAACTTTAGCTTTTATTCACACTAAACACTGATCAAAACACATACACTGAGCTGCTCAACCATACTTGCTTTATGTGCAAGAACAAACATCACTTACCTTGTTTATCAAGAAAAATTAAATCTGTTCATCATATCCACATTATTTTGCAGCATGGGAGTACCGTTAAAGCTCTTTTCTCTGAATGTGTGAGACTTCAGATACATTAGCCACTACAGGTAAATAACTAAAAATAAAGTGCAGTAAACAGCCAAATTATTTGCACAACAAACCTGTGTGTTTAGAATTGAAGAGTTTATTTGCAAAAACTGTTTTTTTAATTTTACAAAAATCATGTTTTTGTGTTTTATTGTGATAGTTAGCTGTATTTTTTAGTTATTTTTTAACCTAATCAAAATAACCCAACTGCAGTTTGATTGAGATTAACTGGAATGCACAATGAAAAAACATGTTTTTTTTTTTAAATTGTTAAAAGCGGAGTTATCCGTTTCTGCAAATGAACTCTTCAATTACAGAAATACATTAAAATAATACGATAAAAAAATTGTTTGCAGTATAAAGCAGCTAACAAGTTGTTTTGTACTCGCTAAAATTACTGGAAGATGAGTTATAAGTGACAAATAAAGTGGATAAAGCTATTGTGTACCTTCAGAACACTTAAATTACAGAGGTGGATTCAAAGGGATTACTCTTAAAATGTTTTAATGAACTTTAAAGCATCAAAGTTTTGGGGAATGGGCTTTCCATTAAATCTTCCTTTTTTTTGATTGATTAACCCTTTAATAAAATACATGTGAGAGAAACTTTAGAAACAGTAAATTAAATGAAACATCAACCTTATTTAAGGCCATTAGATCCATGTTTTCAATCGCTCTCTGGATTTTTCCCAAGGCAACGTTGGATGCGTGTAGGAAACCATCATTAATAATAAAAAAGAGATCATACACTCCTGAAAAAAAGAAAATGTTTTAATGATAATAAATTAATGCTAATAATGATGATAATAAAAATTACAGACTATGATAACACTGTTAGTGGCCATGTATATTTATGTATATTTACATCTTTATTTTTCTGCTTAGCATTTACAGACACTGACCTTTAGAACCAGGTGTCTCATGTAGTATTAGTCTCTTGAAGGTTGTCTCATCACCATCAGGGGGGGTTTGTTTGTGCATAGTCTAGGTATCACAACAGTTCTACGTTACTAGAGTCAAATCAGCAATTATAACAATTCTATTAAGGTGAGCACTTACTTGAGTCAGCACTGTCTTCTTCAGAGGGACATATATGATATGCAGACTTCCACTTCTCTCTCCAACCAGAAGAAACTGCCCTTGGGGGCAAGTAGTAACTGCATCTACTACAGTATCTAAATTAAGCATGAGAACACATTAAAGATATAAACAATACTGCGAAGAGTAGTATATGCTAACTTTACTTGATTGATCGTGTGTTACCAAAATAGAAATGATTCAGAACGGTCTGAAAACCAGGATCAAAGAGAACCACAGCAGTGTCAGCCACAACGATACAGCAATTTGGAGTACTGAAGGCATAGACCTTTGGATTAGACAGCACCTGGAGCATATAAGAACAATAATAATGATAAAAAAGTCGTAAGTTGTAATAAATCATATGTATAGATAGATAGATAGATAGGTGTGTGTGTGTGTGTGTGTGTGTGTGTGTGTGTGTGTGTGTACTTGTTTATGCTACATTGTGTGTCCCCACAAGGATAGTAAAACCTGACATTTTTGACACTGTGGAGACCGGCCTGCGGTACATCGTTTGGTCAGTATAAAAGTACGTTAATATAAATGTGTTTGTGTGCGCGCGCGTTTTTGTGAAAAGTCAGGACATAGATTTGTATAATGACAAAGGTATGACATAGGTATTACAAGGTGAAGGTGACTTTTCAGGACATTGACCCATGTCCCCACTTTTCAAAACGCTTATAAATCATACAGAGTGAGGTTTTTTGGGGAAAGTTGAAATGCACAGTCTCCTGTAAGGGGTAGGTTTAGGTGTAGGGTATGTGTAGGGCAATAGCACATACAGCAAGTACACTATAAAAACCATTACGCCTATGGGATGTCCCCACTTTTCACAGAAACGAACATGTGTGTGTAAACAGTGTAAACCACTAAACCAGGTATTGAACATGTTAATACAAATATTATTAAATGCGATGATATACACCCAAGCTCTGTTAAATAATTGCTATCATAATCATATGTAGTATACAAGGTACTTCAAAGCCACGCTGTCATTACTACGGTTCCAAAATATGGTAATACGACAGTACTTTTTTTTCGCGCAATTACCAAAATACAGTTTGTGCTAACCTTTTCGGAGGATGAGAGTTTAACCAAGGTATCCACTTGATATAAAGCGTTTCCGGACTCTTGTTCCACATCGCTGTACAGACGGACTGTGTTAGTATCCTCATTCAGAAGAAGTTCGACGTGATTCCACATTCTTGACAGGCAAATGTTTCTGCGTGTCTGCCAGTTCGATTAAAAATATCCAAAATGACGCGGGAGTTTTCAAACAATTTGTCATGTACGTTAGCACAGTTAACGTTACATAAAAAAATGTTAAATACTCAATAATTATTCCATATAATCTGTATCCCGGCAAGTGAAAGCAAACTCTGCTCAGAACGTTGAAATTTGGCGCCTACTTCTTCTTCTTCTGCTCCTGCTGCTCCGGCTGCTCCCTTCTTCTTCTAGACTTTTACGGCGGTTGTCAAAACAACTGTTGGTGCATTTTCGACACCTACTGGGATGGAGTGTGGGGCGTTGACGTAAAACAAGCGTGCCGAAAATGAAGCCAAAGCGTCTCGATCGCCCCCATGTGGCTGGCTGCAGTATAAACCCCGCCCTCTCCATGTAATCTAATGGGACGTGAGTAGTGATGGGAAGTTCGGTTCTTTTCCGCGAACCGGTTCTTTCGGACAGTTCGTTTCAGTGAACCGGTTCAAAAAAACGGATCATCGGTTATTTTACGCCCTAACGTAATGACGTCTTTCGCGATGACGTAATGATATAATCCATCGTCTCGGGATGAAAATACACATTCAAATATATAAAGTCAGCAATCATAACTTCAGTCAGTTAAAACATCATAATCATGATCTTTAAAGTTTACAGTTAATCTTGAAGATATATGAATAAATTAGCTGTCATCAGCGCAGAAACCATAATCCATTGGGATAGTTTAAACCACCATTGTACTGTTTTCATTTAATTTTGGGTGAATCGATCTTCAAATGCAATAAAATATAATTTTATCCATTTTAATCATTATTATTATTAATATTATTGGATGATTGATTTTATTTCTCTAACACTTCATCTTTTTTACATCATTTGAAATATTGAAAATATATTGACGTTACAAAATACAGAGTATTAACACTTAATGACATTTTAATGACAAATTCAATTTGTACCACTGTAGTTGAGGTCAAGAAAAATATTCATGACACTGTTATAAAATTATTTGACAGAGTATTAACACTTAATGACATTTTAAAGACAAATTCAATTTGTACCACTGAATAAAAGTGGTCAGAAAAAAATATTCATGACGGCTATAATGGCCTCATGACAGCCTATGGCAAAACCAACCACATGACAGTTTAATGTAATGTTAACCCATAAAGCTAAGTAATTTCTTAAGTTTGATAATTAATCTCATCTGTCATGTTTATGACAGATTTATAACAGGTTATGTTGTCTTGGTAATGTCAAGTTATCATGACAAAGACACTGACGGGTTATGATGTGTTGGTTTACGTCAAGTTCTCATAACAAAGACATCTCAAACAATGTCATCTCTGCATTAAAAATGACATAACTGAGTGAATTACACATAATGACAGTTGTCATAAACATGCATAAAATCTCCTTCATATTCATGACATGTGTCATGGATGATTATGAAGGTGTCATGTCAGTCTTATGCACACCCCTTCAACTAAAGTGTTACCCATTTTTCATTTTAGGAGGAGATTTTAATGTTTCAATCAATAATTATTTGGACAGATATCCTCCAAAAAGGACAGCTTGTTCTAGTCCTGCACTCTTAGACCTAATAGATAAGTTTGAATTGGTGGACATTTGGAGAGAGATTCCCTATCAATTTAGAATTTACTTGGGCCAATAAAAGTGGATCAAGACAGTCTCGTATTGATTATTGGCTCATATCAAAATGTATGTCATATTTTGATCTGAATGTCGGCATTCAATGTACCCCGTTGACCAACCACAAAATCTTTATTAATACCCCTTTAATGGCAGATTATGTAACAGGCCAATGCAGAGCTTCTTTGTGGAAACTTAACAGTTCACTGTTAGAATTACCAGATGTAAAGGATAAAATTAAAGAATTAATTACTAGCTACTGGAAAGCAGCCACAATTCAAAATTATTTTAGTACCAATTGGGAGCTTCTTAAGTTTGAGATGGGTGTTTATTTAAGAAAAGTTGGAACACTTTTAGCCAAAAAAAGAAATGTTCTTGAAGACAACTTAATCATGAAATTATCTCAGTCTAATAATTTTGATCGCATGTCTCTGGAGGAAAAATCTGAAATTGCATATTTGCAAATGAAATTGGTTGAATTACACTTATCAAAGGCTAGGGGTGGATTGAAGAGGGAGAACTCAATTCCACGTATTTTTTTTTAAGATTGAAAGGTGTAATTTTACCCTCTCAACAATTGAACAACTATTTATTGATGGCAAAAACTGTTAAAGATCCAAAGGAAATAGCAAACTACAGTGCCCGTTTTTATAAGAATCTTTATAGTTCAAGGTATTCTGAGCAGACAGCGTCCTCATTTCTAGACTCAGTTAATTATGTCAAGGTTGTATCTGAAAGTGATGGAATTTTTTGTGATAGCAATTGTTATTCTTGAGGAAGTACAAAGAGCAATTAAGAGTTTGAAAAACAATAAATCCCCAGGGTGTGATGGACTTACAGCTGAGCTGTACAAATTATTTGCTGATGAACTTACTCCCTTTTTAACTCAGGTTTTTAGAGAAAGTATTGAAAAAGAGGCTTTACCTCCTTGATGCATCATAACGTTAATTCCTAAACCTAAGAAAGATCTTACCAACTTAGACAATTTGGGAGCCATCACACTCCTTAACAATGACTATAAAATTTTCGCCATAATATTTGCTAAAAGACTGGATTTATGAGGGACCGACTTATAATGAATAATATTAGATTAGTTTTAGACTTATTGAATTATAGTGATTTGCTGGAACATAATAGCTTTATTCTTTTCCTGGATTTGTATAAAGCTTTTGATTCAGTTGAACATAAATTTATACTTAAATCAGAGGAAAAATTTGGTTTTGGTAAATATTTTTGTAAGGCAGTAAGAACTCTACAGCGGGTAAAATAAGTATTGAACAAGTCACCATTTTTCTCAGTAAATATATTTCTAAAGGTGCTGTTGACATGAAATTTTCACCCGAAGTCGGAAATAACCCAAGTAATCCATACATACAAATAAAACAAAACAAATAATTTCAGAAACTAAGTTATGTGTAATAAAATGGAATGACACAGAGAAAAAGTACTGAACTACTGAAATTTATTTAATACTTTGTACAAAAGCCTTTGTTGGTAATAATAACAGCTTCAAGACGCCTCCTGTATGGAGAAACTAGTCACATGCATTGCTCAGGTGTGATTCTGGCACATTCTTCCACACAGTCTTCAAATCTAGAAGGTTCTGTGGGTCTCTTCTATGAATCTCATCTTTAGTTGTTATTTTCTATTGGTTTCAAGTCAGGTGATTGGCTGAGCCATTTTAGCAGCTTTATCTTCTTTCTCTGAAACCATTCAAGAGTTTCCTTGGCTGTGTTTGGGATCATGGTCTTGCTGAAATGTCCACCCTTGTTTCATCTTCATCATCCTGGAACTGTAGGTGTTGGGACTGAACCAGCTAATATTAATTTCCACTGACAAGTGGCATGATTGCTTTCTAATTACTGATAGATTTCAGCTGGTGTCTTGGCTTTCCATGCCTTTTTGCACCTCCCTTTCTTCATGTGTTCAATACTTTTTCCCTGTGTCACTCCATTTTATTACACATAACTTAATTTCTGAAATTATTTGTTTCGTTTTCTTTGTATGGATTACTTGGGTTGTTACCGACATCTGGTGAAAATGTCAAGTCAACAGCACCTTTAGAAATATATTTGCTAAGAAAAATGGTGACGTTTTCAATACTTATTTTACCCGCTGTATACAACTGTAGTAACACAATCAAATTAAAATATGAGTTATTTATTTTTACTAGTTTTCCAGCTATTCGCTTCGTATATTTCTAATAGTGGTCTTCATGGTATCTCTATTGCCGACAAACAGATACTCATCAGTCAACTGGCTGATGATACCAAACTTTTTTTTTGCAAGATGCTAACCCAGTTCCTTTAGCACTAAAGTATATCTAGCATCCTCCAAAGCATCAGGCCTGCTCTTGAACCTCTCAAAGTGTGAATTGATGTCCATGAAAGAATGTAATTTGTCAGAAATTTGTAATATTCAGATCAAAGATCAGATATCTTATTTATGTGTTGTTATAACAAAAAATGAATTCGAAAGATGCTCCTTAAATTTTAATCCATTAGAAAAAAAACTGGCTCCAGCGTGATCTCTCATTGAAGGGAATAATATTACTAGCCAAAGCTGAAGGTTTGTCAAGGTTAACATATGCTGCTCCCTCTCTTTGAATGTTGACACTGCCATTCTTTAAAAAAAAATTATACAATGCTTCTCAACTTTGTTTGAACAAAAACAATAAGAAAATTAAGAGTTTTGTTTCAGATGGAGTCTATTTCTGTGCCTTATGTAATCTGTTATTGGAATGGTTTTGTAAGTGATATTCCCTGGAAGAAAGTTTGGTCATTACCTCACAAATATTTAATTAATAACTAAATGAGAGAAATAACATTTAAGTTGATTCATAGAATTTACCCTGATAAGTGCTCTCTTAAAAGACTTGTGATATTATATGAGAATGAAATTAATACCAACTGTTCTTTCTGTTAAGAAAACCCTGAAATTTCTTTACATTTATTCTGGAATTGCCCATACACAACATCATTTTGGTGTGACGTTCTTGATTTTATCAAATGTTATGTGAATCCTAAATTTGAGTTAACTTATAGAAATATAATGTTTGATACTTATTTCATAAACCATATTTTCCTGTTAGCTAAATATCATATTCATAAATGTAAATTTTCTAAATGCAAACCTCTTTTTTAAGATTCAAACTTGAAATGAAAATGTATTTTGAATCTATTGAGCTCTCTATGAACTTAAAAGCAATAAGAACAATGGCTAAACGACATGGCACTTCCTCTGGACTGAAAGACTTAATGAACCTGGACTGTTGTTGTATTGTTGTGATTTGACAATGATGATAATTGTTATTGTTTTTTCAAGCATTCAATAAAAAAAAAAAAAAAAAAAAAAGATGAGTGAGCACAGACAGATCAGCGGAGACATTTTGAGAAAATAAGAGAAACTTTGAGTTAAACTAAATGGAAAGTTTGGTAAAACGTTTATTTTATTTGAACTTGACATGGACATGGAGTTCATCACCACATATCAAGATGGTGAGCCACCCACTGAGTCTTGAACACTTCTAAAACTCTGAAAGAAACGCAAAGGATTTCCCCGAATGGAGGGAAAAAAATGAGCTGGAAAATGGAGCAAATTGCTGTGAAACTTTCCTTCAGAATTCATGTTGCTGCTCGTTGCTGTGTTCATCAGGACGGCAAGCCTGAACTGTTGCATTTCATGATCGCACGCATCACACAGGACGCGGACGGTTGTTAATTTTCAAATCGGAGATCAGTTCTTGCAAATTCATAGACTGTTCTATTGAAACGGACACACAGATTTGAACTGTGAACTGACTGCATTTATTTAATGGTTGTTTTTGTTGTTTATTGACTGTAACGTTGTACTTACAAAGACAACAAGTTGAATTTGTTTTGTATTTGAAATGTAAATGTTTTTGTGAACTGAGCTGTTGATTTGAGTAATCCATTCAAATATAAAGTCAAGGGTAATTCAAAAAGTGTGTTAAACTTCCAAATTGATTCTAAATAGGAAACAAAACAGGATCAGTCAGTTAGTTTTGTTTATTTTATATATTTAAAAAAAGAAACAGATTAAAAACGCAAGTACTAATCTAAAAGTCAATTTAGATCTACTAAACATAACTCTAGAAAAATAAAATAAAACAAAAGTAAATAGAGAAGGAAACTAAACACTAAGTGAAACAAGTGAAACGTTGTTGTGAAACAAAGAGACTCAAACACAGAAACAGTTTAATTAATTTTGTTTATTTCATTTTATTTATCTTCTTTTCATTGTGAATCAGTTAATATTTCATTTATTTTTCTTGTTCTTCATACATCTGTTTCCTGAAACCAAAAAGCAAGCCAACCACTTCATGCATCCACTTATATATATATATACTGTATACACACACACACACACACACACACACATATACACACTGTACATATGTAGTACTCTCTTAACAATGAATGAGAGAGATATGTGCTGCGTCCCAATTCGCCTACTTGTACTATGCCTTAAAAGTATGTACTCTTTTTGTGAAGAAAATGTACATACTTTTTAATATGTAGCAGAATAGTAGGCAAGCTTTGGGACATACTACTTTGTCATAGCTGTTTCGGTTTCACTTATTTTGATGGTCCCTTTAACACATTCTGTTGACTATAAGTAACATTGCACCTACATTTCTACTAACTCTCATTAGAGTGTTAGTAGTGTTAGTAGACTGGTAGTGTTAGGGTTAGAATAAGCTGATGTACTTGCAAAGTTACTTACAGTCAGTAGAGTGTCTGTTGGAAGGCCATCACAATAAAGAGTTAGCAGATATAAAGCAGACAGACTACTAATACTCTAATGAGAGTTTGTTGACATGTAGTTGCAACATTACTTAGTGTCAACAGAATGTTCAAAAGGGACCATCAAAATAAAGTGTTACCGCTGCTTCTTTAACAGACGCTTTGTTGCTTAGCATCCTGTAACTGTTTAAACTGCCCTGTCAATCATCTTACCACAGTTAACAAAATCCACATTTCGTTTAATTTGATTTCCTACCGTATTGAAGAGAAATAAAGAAGCACATTGCGGGTCTTTCACGCCGAGAACTCTGCTCATGTGTTTGCAAAATGATGTGTTTCAAAGTTAATGACCAAACGTATCATTATAAAAGTTCACGGTATTGCTGCAGATGCAATAACGTGGATAACATTAAATAAATATTTTTTTCATCAGGTTAGATATTGATTATTTATCACTCAAATCCCTTTCTCTACCTGTCCATCGGTCACGCATATTCGCCATGTTTGTAGTTTAACACTTTTTATGCACGTTTCTAGTTCTAATCGAATCATCGTCCACAGCGCAATGTGTTATGGTCAATACTAGCCGTTAGAAGAGTGTGCATCGAGTGTGCATCTTGAGAGAGCCAACCTACTGATCTGCTACTTAAGCTTCTTCTTATTAAGTTGGCTTGAGAAAGGCAACTTATTGAAATGCTATTTAAACTTATTATTATTAGTGGTGCTTGCCAAAGGCAAGGCATCACTATTGTTATCTTGCATACTTATTATTATTCTGCTGCTTCTTCTTCTTCTGGACAAAACTTCGGTTCACTACTCCTCCTGCACAATTCTTCTGCTGTGCAAATACATCTTTACAATTTTACATCTTAACCAAAATTGCAGTTTCTATGCTTTTTGTTTATAGTTAGAATCTCTGTGTGTCAGTATTGCTATCTTAAAAATAAGGGTGTGAATCTTCACTGGTTTCACGATTCAATTCAATTATGATTATCATTATCAATTTAATATCACGATGCGTCACATTCTCAGTTTTCAATATTACTACACACGGCTACATTTTCATATCAATCTTATATCAAATTTATTTTGTGCAAAATTTAATTAATTTTAATTTTTTTTAATTATATAAGCAGGCTACTTTAAAAAAAATAAATTACGGTAACACTTTCTTTGAAACCCATATTTATAATACATTATAAGGATATTCTTAAGGCATTATAATGAATGCATAATGCATTATAAAAAACCTTATAATACGGTATATCATCTTATAAATAATAACAACAACAATTACAATACATTATAATGCTTATGCATCTGTGGTTATAACTTTGGTAACACTATTTTGATGGTCCCTTTTGAACATTCTTTTGAGCAAGTATATAATTAATAAGTAACTTTGCACTTATGTGTCAACAAACTCTCATTAGAGTATTAGTAGGCTGTCTGATTAATATCTGCTAACTCTTTATAGTGATAATCTCCCAACAGATAATCTTACTTATTCTAACTTATTCTAAAATATACTTATTCTAACCCAAACCCTACCAGTTTACTAATACTCTACTAACACTAATGAGAGTTAGTGTATATGTAGGTGCAACGTTACTTATAGTCAACAGAATGTGTTAAAGGGACCATCAAAATAAAGTGAAACCATAACTTTTAAGATTATGATTATTTATAACACAATGAACACCATATTAAATCTACTTTTACATTCATAATGGACTATATATTGTAATGCTATTTTTTTTCTCTAATTTTATTAAAAGTATGTCATTATGTCAAATTCAAAAGTCTATATTTATAAGCTTTTCCAAAATGTCTAATAATAAAAAAATAAAAATAAAATAGAGTAAGAACAGGTAGAATAATAAGAATAAGTTACCAATCAAAATACATCAATATTAACAAAATCAGTTTCCACTACAAAGGTGGCACAGAACACAAAAATGTCAAAGCGCTGGTCTGGTGGGGGTTTGTTTTTGTTGTGTCCTGGTCTGTCTGGAGCACATGGCTGTCAGATGGTATTTGTGTTCACCATGTGCTCTATTGTCTATTGTTACCCCGCCCCTCTTGTTACCTTATTAGTCACCCTTTATATTCCCCTCTTGTTTTCTGTCCTGTGCCAAATCAAATCTATGCTTCATTGAGTTAACCTGGCTTTTGTCTCTGTTGATTGTTATCCTGTTCTCAAGCCTAGTCTTGCTTAGTTTCCTTTGCGTTTATTTTATACTTTTGATTTTAGGGTTTTTCTTTTGATTAGAGGTCTGTGCTATCTAGTTCCTTGTTTTTTGAGCTCCTGCCTTTTAGTTTAGTTTTTCTTTTGTTTTTGGTTTTCACCATTTGCTCCCCTTTTGGCTCTGGCTGCTGGACTCCCTACTGCCTGCCTCCCTCCCATCCCTTGCGGCCCAGCTCTACCTGCTTCCCTGCCTTTCTAGTTCATCCATCCAGCTGCTAAGCTATTTCAGTCTCGCCCACCAGCCTCAAGAGATCTGTTAAGTCAGCTAGGCTTCTGCCCCCTTCCTCCTGGAACCACTCTCCCACCCTCACCATTCCCTGTGCCCTGTTCTTCATTGAAGAGCTTATGTCTCGTAGCTCTTGGACTGTTGCTCTCTGCCAATCACTCAGAAACCCCTTTCCTAGATGCCTCCTGCTGAGCTGACTTCCTCTTCCACAGACCTGGCTGGAATCTCTCCTGGTTACCCTCTCAGACCGTGACTAGTTCCTGTTTTGTGTTTGAAACTCAATAAACCTCTGTTATCCCTGCATCTGATTCCTCCTCCTTTACCACCCTGACAAAAAGTGGCATGAAGGTAAATTTACAGACATGTACAGAAGCTCAGAGGTGGGATGGATGTTTTAAATGCATAACAATGTTGTGAGAATGTTTTAAATATAAAATTTTGAATATAGAACTATTGTTTGATTGAAATTATTTAAATAACTATGACACTTTAAAAATAAAACTGGTCGCGGCAAGTCACTGATTTTATCATTGAATCATTCATTTAATTGATTCTTTGAACGGCTGATTCATTCAGGAATGAAGCCTGCGTCCCAATGTGCATACTATCCACTCTATCTGCCCTAAATAGTATTGAAAATGACTACTATCACAGAATTTAGGATGGGTAGTATGCACATTGGGATGCAGGCACTGTCTTTATGAATGGATAATTGAATCACTGACTCACTAGATTCATTTAAAAACGCAGGTTCATTCATAAACAAAACAAGTCTGTGTTTAAATGGAGATGCGCAGCGGCTCAGCTGTGACGGTTTAAAACTATTTTCCTTTAGGAAATAGAGAAAAATCGGGCAATATTGTTAAATTCATTCAATGTACATCACTTTATATTAACTTATTGTTTGTTGAACTGTTGTATTAATTTAATATCACATTTGCAAACTCCCCTATAATTTTTAAAAGCCGTCACTCACTTCAGTTCATCGCAATCTCACAAAGCTCCATAATAATCAATGAAGCTCTACACTGCGTAACGAATCTCTTATTTTCACCCTGTCTACACTTTGTTTGTTATAACGAGAGGATTTGTGAGCTTGCATAACTCAGCAATGAACAAAAGTATTTTGAGCAGTGAGTGGATTCTGATTAACATTGCATTCAAGGAATCAATGTCTGCGATACATTACTCACCGCTGCGCAAACACGCAAGTAGAAATCTTTGAAGCTCCCCTGAGCGCAAACACACATGCTGATCGGGTATGTTTTGATAGTTGCACGCAGTAATTTTCAGTCGCATTGTAGAGCCCTGGCTTTGTGCTGTGATATTTTCTCTTTGCTGCCTATCCATTATGAATTGAATATTATAAATTGGCGGGCTCGACTCTGACTGGGGGAGGGCGCAATTACACTGTGGCCTGACCCAATCGCAGTTCTTTATTATGCGTGCATATATTTTATATTCTCTCTGTATACAACTGTTCATTTTCCATGCATCTGCATCTCTTCCAGCAAAATTATATATACAAAACATGAAAAATATTTTAAAGGTCTAGTCATTTTCTTAATCACTTGGTGCCCCCTTATTGCCTGGTGCCCCAGGGCACTCACCCAATCCCGTCTATGGAAAATCCGGCCCTGTCTAATGCACAGATCTATTTCGATATAGCAGATGTTTTTTCCTGCTCTGAAAACATAACTGACTATGTGTACATCAATTTCGTATAAAAGTATTCGAAAATGCAAGTGCATTTAACCGCAGCTGCAATTGAGCTTCAGCACAAACAAACACAAAGCACGCATGAAAATCTGTCTCACAGCGCAAATTCTGTGCAATGAAGCCCGCCGCATCTCTAGCGCGCACACGTACCATATGCGGGAAAAATAAACAAGCTCAGAATTCGATTCTGAAATATTCTGAATCGATTCAGAATCTTTGAAGAGAGAATCGCGATGCATCGGAGAATCTTTTTTTTTTTCTCTTTTTTTTTTGTTGTTTTTTTTTCTCCTACTATACGGTTAATGTCGATTATCATTGGATTATAAATATACTTTATTATTATGAAAATACCAGAGACGGCTTGAAGAACAGTTCCATATCGTGTCGTATGTTTATTGTCGCATGCTGTTGGATATTTAAAGAAATAATCAGATAGCGAACAGATTCAATCACCCATGCAATCTTGTTCATAAAAGGGGATGGGGGCGTGACGTCACTGGTCTAGCGCCGCGGTGGCTGATGGGGGGGAAAAAAAAAGAAAAAACTATTTTGAGGCCACTTGTTGCAACGCGCCGAGGAAGTTGTAATATGAACACGTTTTAAATAGGATACAGAAATTGAATAAGCTGTAAAACCAACATTAAAGTTATTCAACAAAACATTTAGTCAAGAGCAGTGAGGGATTTCTTCTGTCTTTTGTTGTTTGATTAACATTAATGACAGACAGCACAGCTTTATTAGGCTGCTGTCACAAGAACTGTTTCACGGATCCAATACTTATACATATGCGTTCGCAACATAAGACAACCCCGACAATGCTTATGAGGATACTCGCCAGGACGACCATTTTGACGTTTTGTGTGTATTTGCTTTCCTGTGGCTCAAATAGTAGAGCATGGCGCTAGCAACGCCAAGATCATGGGTTCGATTCCCAGGGAAAGCAAGAGCTGATAAAAAAATGTAAAAATTGTAAATTGAATGCAATGTAAGTCGCTTTGGATAAAAGCGTCTGCTAAATGCATAAATGTAAATGTAAATGTATTTGTCCACTTAAGCGCAACAAGCTTTGTTTGTTTGCAGCGCGCGCTTTGGATGTGACTGCAGTGCACAGAAAAGCGCCTCTGGAGCGCACAAGTACCGAAAGACTTAAAAAGACGTGCAAATAATACATTTCTGTGACGATGCAACAATGACCGATCAGGCAATTGACAATTCTGTCAACTGTACCAAAACACGAACTAAAGTCTTGTATCGCAGCGTGCAGCAGATGTGAAGAGAATGTCAAAGAGAGAAGACGCGGTACAGCTGAATCACTCACGCTGTTTTCAAATGACTGGTTGTGTGATTTATTTACTCATCTAACCTACACGCTATATTGAATAAATGTTTTGCTGAAATTTCCCTCATTTTAAAGTCGAAAGCTGCGGGAATATATGCGCAATCCCGCACCAAAATTCAGGACCTGATTAAGCATAATTCTACTGTACATAGAATTGTGAAACATGACTTTTCCAAAGCTTTCTGGGTTTATTTATTTTTCCAAAACTTTACAGGCCTAGAAATTGCTGTTTTAAAATTCCATGACTTTTCCAGGTTTTACATGACCGTATATGAACCCTGAATGTGACGATTGGGTGCGGTTATCTAAATCAGACAAAAATCTTTTCCAGGTACTGTTTTCTTGCGTCTGGTAGAAGTTTGTCTCTGTATAGTACATTTTGTTCTTTTAATCGACTTTAACATTGTTTTTCGTGTGGTTGTTTTAAGTCTCGCCAGATGTGGCCACACAATATGGCGGCGCCCTGTTGTTTACGTCCCAGAATGCACTGGGCAGTGACGTCGGCTGCCAAGCTCTAATGACAGGATTCATATGTCTATTAAAGTCTTAAATCACAATGTAATATTCAAATCTGCGTTCGCGTGCCGCTGATCCAGAGAGAGCAGTTTACTTATATGAAACATCTTTACAAAGTCTTTTGTATCGTTATTTCTGTTACGAACATTCAAATAATCACAGAAGTACTGGAATAAAAGTTTATCGTTCGGATGTAAACACTGCTGTCTACAGAAGCGATCAAAATTGAAGCATTGTCCCTTTCAAAAAGGTTATTTATTCTAATAAAGATTGTATCAATTACAACATAATGCCAGCAGGTGGAGACAAGTCGTTCAAAAAACATTGATTCATTCAGGAATGAAACAAGTGAACTCTTTATGAGCAAGTCATGAAGTTATGAGTTATGAATCATGTTTCACTTTTTATCAATTCATTGAATATGTAAGGGATAAATCAACGGCTAGCCGTGCATTAAATGATTTGAATGCACGACGTGGAGGCGAAGAACCGCCCGACGCACAGTGGATTAAATCATTTAATGCACAGCTAGCCGTTGATTATCCTGTTTATGCCATGGTCATTTCCCAGCATTCACATATTAAAGATGTTAACAATATTTGTGCTGCAATATTTGACCGGAACGATAAAAATTACGGTTATTTTCGTCTGTATTACTATTCAACTGTAACTGTATGTTACTATGGTTACCAACGTTTATAGGAAGCGCATTAATATAGAACGTGATTAAACTGACCTGGAACTGCCTGTGCAGTTCAACGAATTTAAAGGGGTAGTCTACTGCGATTTCACTTTTTTTTCATTTTAAATATTGTGTAATGTTGCTGTTGGTGCATGAACAGTATCTGCAAAGTTGCAGCGCTGAAAGTTCAACGTAAGCGGAGATATCGTCTTTTAAAAATCAGGAATATAATCAGGTAACAAACAGGTATCCACGATATATCGAAGGGGTTTGGGGTTTTTGCTTGAGGCACCGCAGTAGCACTCTTGCATCGACTTGGTAAACAAGTACTGTCTTTCTGTTTGGCCTCGGCTTATATAGGTCAAACCCTGCCCCCTTTTTGGGCCATACCATTCCCAGGTAAGAACAACATTTAACACACATAAATACCACATCTATTGGTCATCTGTAACAATTAATAATCACTTCCGATCTATATATATATATATATATATATATATATATATAATTAATAAACACATAATCCATCAACACAATACATTTAACATAATTTCCACACTTAAATACACACTGAAACACCTATTCATATTAGCCAATGGTTTCGCCAGCTTCCGGTTGCGCTGTGCGGCGCTACCAAGCCCGTGATGTCATAATCAACCGCCACTTGTTCGTTCGATTTGGCCGGCGTGGTGTTTCCTGCCGGAAGACCGACTATGCCCACACAGACAAACATCACAGGGACGAAACGACACAAGTGCAATGTAAGTGTATGAATTGACCGGGAAATGGATATGAAGAGGAGAGTGCTGCAGTGGGAAAATGTCCATGTGCTATCAGGATCGCGTGTGCACCCGCTACTCCGATAGCGGCAGGGAGGAACCGTACGGAGGATGAATGAAGTAAGTAGGCGAGTATGTATGTATGTATGTGTGTGCATGCATGTGTATATGTGTGTCAGTGCTGCTTCCCCAGCGGTGGCAGCTAATGTGACATTATCACATCGCCTTCACCCTCTCCAAGCCGCGTACTGGCCGGAAACCTGGACAGGTAGTCGGCTACCACGTTGAGTCTGCCAGGTCGATGTCGTATCTTAAAGTGGTACGGCTGCAGGGCGAGGTACCATCGTGTGACTCTGGCATTGTGGTCCTTCATGGACTGGATCCAGGTTAGAGCCCGGTGGTCAGTTTCTAGATCGAACTCTCGTCCAAGGCGGTAATAGCGCAAGCTGTCCAGGGACCACTTCATGGCGAGACCTTCCTTCTCGACCGTCGAATATCTTGTCTCCCTGGGGAGTAGCTTGCGGCTGAGGTAAACAACTGGCCTCTCTTCACCTGCACTTTCCTGGGCAAGGACCGCTCCAATCCCTGTTGCAGATGCATCTACTTGCACCAGGAATCTCTGAGAGAAGTCTGGACTCTGCAGGACTGGGTTGGAGCACATCTTTTCTTTTAGGGTATTAAAAGAATACGGTTTCACAGTCATCGGTCCAGGGAATAGGGTTTGTCACTGTCTTGGACAGCTGGTTGGTCAGAGGAGCCGCGATGGAGGCGAAATTTGGCACAAAGCTCCTGTACTAGCCCACCAGTCCTAGGAACGACCTCACTTCCTTCTTAGTTTTTGGTTGTGGGCTCCTTCGAATTGCCTCCAACTTGTCCACCTGTGGTCTCAGCTGTCCGTTGCCCAGGTGATACCCCAGGTAGTTCACCACTTGCCTTGCCCACTCACATTTTGAAACGTTTAATGTCAATCCCGCTTCCTCTGTCCTCTTAAGGGTTTGCCGGAGATGTTGAAGATGCTCTGCCCAAGAGTTGCTATGGATTACCACGTCATCCAGGTAAGCCGCAGACCAGTCTTCACAGCCTCGCAGTACCCTGTCCATCAGCCTCTGGAATGTGGCTGGTGCCCCGTGAAGGCCAAAAGGAAGGACCGTGAATTGAAATAGTCCTAAAGGTGTTCGGAATGCTGTGTAGGATCTGGACTCAGGGTTGAGGGGTACCTGCCAGTACCCCTTACACAGGTCTAGTGTGGTAATGTACTGGGCTCTTCCAATCTTTTCCAGCAGATCATCCACTCTTGGCATGGGGTATGCATCAAACTTAGATTGGGCGTTGACCTTGCGGAAGTCAATGTAGACACGCAGGGAACAGTCTTTCTTGGGTACGATCACCATTGGGCTGCTCCACTCGCTCATTGAAGGTTCGATCACTCCTAGCTCCTTCATCATCTTGATCTCCTCCTTTAAAGGTTCCACCAGCCTCTCAGGCACCCGGTAAGGACGTTGACGTGATGGTGATGGCTTGGAAAGATGGATGGTGTGATGGGTCAGCTCAGTCCGTCCAGGCCTCTGACAGAACAAAGCAGGAAACTGGCTCAGGAGGTGCTGCAGTTCTTTACTTTTGGAGTCTTCTAGGTGAGTTAAACTCACCACAGACGGCTGTCGCTTTGCATCCTCCGATTCCTCTTCCACCTCCACCTTCCTTACCAGCAGTGATGTTTTTGGTCCCTTACCGGGTGGCACCTTCCACTCCTTTAAAAGATTCACGTGGTAGGTCTGCCTGGTCTTGCCCTTGTCCGGATGATGAACTTCATACGTTACTGGCCCCATCTTGCGGACCACGGTGTATGGCCCCTGCCATTTAGCCAGTAGCTTGCTCGTTGAAGTTGGCAACAAGAGTAACACCTTCTGCCCAGCTTGAAACTGTCGTAGCCTGGCGTGTTGGTCATACCATCTTTTCTGCCCTTGTTGTTTTTCTTGTAGATTCTCTTTAGCTTGTTCTCTGTACTGCTCCAATCGATCTCGCATCTCTAGCACGTACTGCACGATGCCTTTCTCCTCCTTCTTGGATGCAGGTTCCTCCTCCCAGCCTTTCTTCAGCAGGTCCAGGGGTCCTTGTACCTGCCATCCATAGAGGAGCTCGAACGGTGAGAATCCCGTTGACGCTTGGGGTACCTCCCGGTAAGCGAAGAGAACAAATGGTAGCCACTTGTCCCAGTCTCGACCTGTGTCTGCAACGAACTTCCGAAGCATGTTCTTGAGAGTTTGGTTGAATCTCTCCACCAGACCGTCCGTCTGCGGGTGATAGGGAGTTGTTCGGATGGCGGTAATGCCCAATTGCTTATTCAGCTGCCCCATCAGCCTTGACGTGAAGTTCGTTCCCTGGTCCGTGAGTATCTCCTCAGGTATGCCGACTCTGGAGAAGAGTGATAGAACGGAGTGGGAAGGCCTCAGGATACCTTGTGGCGTAGTCGCTGACTACCAGGATGTAGCGATGTCCAGCACTGCTTTTTTCCAACGGCCCCACAATGTCCATGGCGATCCGCCTAAAAGGTGCAGAAATGACAGGGAGAGGTTGCAGGGGAGCTCTGCCCCGCTGGGATACAGCACTTGTCTTTTGGCAGATGGCACATGTATTACAGTGTGTTTGTACGTCAGTGTATAGTGTGGGCCAGTAAAATCGTGAGCTAATGCGTGCGTATGTTTTCTGTTGTTGGCCCAGGTGGCCAGCCCATGGAACAGTGTGTGCAAGGTGCAGAACAAGAGGACGACAACAAAATGGTACAATTAGACGCATCACATCATTAGTTCGCACATGCAACACATCATTCACCACTACATATTTTTCATTGCACAGATTTGATGGTTTGTCACACTCAGCTTTGACAAATAAGGGTTTCAGAGTTTTATCTTCCCTTTGAAGTTGTGCTATGTTCCCTGGGACCTTCCAGCCATTGACTTCAAGGCCCTCCACTGAGGCCTCAGAGGCTGGGGTACTCAGGTACTTCTCAAGCCGCCGTTGGCGTCGTGACTTTTTAGGGCCTTTAGTCCCGCCCTCCAACAGACTACCATCCAAGTCTGGCAGTGGCTGCAGACCTGCCCTGGCTTGAGCTCTAGTAAAAGCAGGACATGATAAATCAACAGTGGTGGCAGTGGCAGAATGTTCAGAGTCATTGATGGTGGGTTGCAAGAGTTCATAAAGCACTGGCAAGTCTCTTCCTAGAATCATATCAGCTGGTAAATTGTCAGCTATGGCAACATTAAGTCAGTACACTTGTTCCTGTACCTCCACCATTACCTCCGCTCTGGGATACTGCTTTACGTCCCCATGCACGCATTGAACAGAGGTAGTATTCACATAATTGACATTATTTACAAAGCATGATTTCAACATTGACAGAGAACTCCCAGTGTCCAAGAGTGCTTTCAGTTCATGTCCATTAACAATCACATCATATATGATATGTATACATTCTGACTCTCCCCCACAGAGTCAAAGTCACAGTCCCCTTCTCTAGGCACATAACAAAACCCCGTGAGTTTCGCTTTGCGAGCAGGACACACAGCTGCTTTGTGACCTGGCTGCTGGCAGTAAAAGCAAAGCAAGTCTTTGGCCATTGACTTTGGACCTTGTGCATTGTCAGACAGTTCAACACGACCCCTTTCAGACCCAGAGTTATGAGTAAAGCCACATACAGTACCTTTGAGTGGTTGAGTACGAGGACCACCACGATGAGCATTGAGGTACTGCTGTGCCAACTTTGCTTCCCCCCGTCCTGACCTCGGCTCGTGCTCTCTCACCCAGGTGCGTGCGTCGTAGGGTAACACCCGAAGAAGCTGTTCCAGGACGATAGCCTCGCCGATATCCTCTTTAGAGTGCTCCTCCGGTCGCACCCAACGCTTGTACAGATTCTTTAGCTGGTGGTAAGTCTCTGTTGGCGACTCTCCAGCTGGGACCGTAGTCGATCGGAAGCGCTGACGGTAGGTCTCTGGAGAAATGTTGAATTTCTCCAGCAGTGCTTCCTTCAGGTCCTCGTAGACCTCTGCCTGCTCCTCGTCCATTGCCAGGTACGCCTCCAATGCCTGCCCTGTCAGCAACGGAACGAAACGATAGCTCCACTGCTCCTCCGGCCACCTCCAGGTCCTGGCCAGACGCTCGAACCGCCGAAGATAATTCTCGACATCTTCCCCCTGCTGGAAGCTCGGCATTTTCGGATCAGCCCAATGCATTGGCTCTATTGGCGCGATGACATTCGGGGAGTCTTGGACGTAGGCTGGTCTGTGTCTTGTGGATACTTTTGGTGCTGGCGTCGGTAGCTCCATTCGGACGCTCTCCGCGTCAAGCGAGGTCTCAGCAGGACGAACTGACTGCAAGATGGACTCCCGAAGACCTCGGAGCTCCCGCAGATATCGATCCTCTCTAAGCTCTTGAGCGTCGAGAAATCTGCGCATCAGGGAAAGCATTCCCTCGCCAGCTGTAGCGTCAGGAGTGACGGGCTTGGTTGGTGGTTGACTGGACTTTGGGAAGACTTTGGGAAAACTTGTGGCTCCCTCCTCATCCTCCGTAGTCTCAACCGAATTCCAGGCTGCATCCTCCTCTGACGCCACCTTCACTTGGGATCGTAAACCCGGCCTGGGTTTTCTACCTTTCGGCGCTGTCTTATGAGTAGCCATCCCACCGCTGCCACCAAATGTGATGAAGACGAGCCCACCAGCTCGCCTTCGGGGGAAAAATGTGAGTCCGTGAAGGGATGTAAAAACGATGTCTCACTCGCAAAAGCACTTTTGTGCAAGGTGGAATTTATTTACAGTGCCAGAAAGCTTGTCCACAGTGAAGAATATATACAAGTCCACCTAAAATATGACAAAAATTCAAAGTACCAAATAAACAACAAAAGGGAAAAATAAACCAGAAAATAATCCAACACTGATATAATCAGGTAACAAACAGGTATCCACAATATATCGAAGGGGTTTGGGGTTTTTGCTTGAGGCACCGCAGTAGCACTCTTGCATCGACTTGGTAAACAAGTACTGTCTTTCTGTTTGGCCTCGGCTTATATAGGCCAAACCCTGCCCCCTTTTTGGGCCATACCATTCCCAGGTAAGAACAACATTTAACACACACATAAATACCACATCTATTGGTCATCTGTAACAATTTATAATCACTTCCGATATATATATATATATATATATATATATATATATATTAATAAACACATAATCCATAAACACAATACATTTAACACATAATTTCCACACTTAAATACACACTGAAACACCTATTCATATTAGCCAATGGTTTCGCCAGCTTCCGGTTGCGCTGTGCGGCGCGACCAAGCCCATGATGTCATAATCAACCGCCACTTGTTCGTTTGATTTGGCCGGCGCGGTGTTTCCTGCCGGAAGACTGACTACGCCCACACAGACAAACATCACAGGGACGAAACGACACAACAAGTGCAATGTAAGTGCATGAATTGACCGGGAAATGGATATGAAGAGGAGAGTGCTGCAGTGGGAAAATGTCCATGTGCTATCAGGATCGCGTGTGCACCCGCTACTCCAATAGCGGCAGCGGCAGGGAGGAACAGTACGGAGGATGAATGAAGTAAGTAGGCGAGTATGTATGTATGTGTGTGCGTGCATGTGTATATGTGTGTCAGTGCTGCTTCCCCAGCGGTGGCAGCTAATGTGACATTATCACACGTGCAACTGTCGCCCGTAAAGGTAATGGGCGTGAAGTTTCCGGACAATGTGCGGTACGCAGTTTAGCCAATCACAACACACCGGCCCAACTAACCAATCTGAGCCCACTGCCAGTTTCTGAGGGAGTGGTTTCATAGAATCAGGAAGTCAACCGGTCGTTCAAATGACAGAGGAGAAAGCGGCTTACAATAAAGGTGAAATATATGAAAAATAAGGCGTTTTTTAACAAACAAAACACAAAGACATGTTATATTGCACCCCATAAACATAATCAAGCAAAGAAAAAAAGCAGTAAACCACCCCTTTAATCAACACCTGCCAGCCAATCAGAATCGAGTATTCAGACAGACCATGGCATAATATATTCTATAAATAGACAGCAGCAATTTTTTTTTTTTCTAGAAACTCTAGTAAATTACATTTTTCAGAATCATGGTAGGAGAATAGTGATATCTATTTTAAAAATATAAATATGAAAAATAATAATACTTCTTCCTAAAGTACTTTGTGAACTATGTTTGCTCAAGAATGTTTTTAGTTTGAGCATTTTGAGTTTGTTCAATAGGCTACTCTGAAAAACAAACTTTTTTTAATCCAATTTTTTGTTCCAGATTTTTCCTTTTTCGTGCTCAGTCTTATTTTAAATAGGATACGTACAAGCAAGACTTAGATAAGTAATAAACTGTATTTCTAAATCAGTAAATCTGCAAATATTGTCTTAAAGTCTGATGATGCAAATTGTAATTTGTGGCCCTTCGCATCGTATATAGTTTAAATGCGGCCCGCTTGGCCTCTGAACTTGAGTACCCCTGCCTTAGAACATAATACCATGGTAGTAGTCAGCCATCTATGCAAATGCAGAGAGGTCAGTGTGGTGTACTGTAGATACAGCTGTCCAGGCCAACATCTGATGTACTGATGTCTTCAACTGGGAATCCAGAAAACCTGCAATAAAAACAGTTCAAAATCCATCATACATAACCAATACAACAGGACTGGCCAATCCTGTTCCTGGAGATCTACCCACCTGCAGAATTAAGATCTAACCCTGATCCAACACACCCGTCTGTAATTGTCAAACTTCATTCATTGATGCGCTGTGAGGTAGATTTGTTGACAAGTTCCTCCCTAAAAGTACATTGACAAAACTGTTTTTTCATAGTGGATCATTTAATGAAATCACTGTATTACTTTTTATATGACCTCATTAATAACTTTTGCTAAATACTATTAGCATTACTAAAAGGCGGGACCTTATGAGAAAGGCTTTTGTAATGTAATAGCTTTTTAGGTTAATTTACAGTCATTTACATTTGCATCATAAATACATACTGCAGTCCCAAAGTGCTCTTTAGTAAACGTGGTAAAACGATTTCCAAACTGATTAATAATTAGTAGTGTATAAAAATGAATAGAATAGAATAGAATAGAGAAACATAGCTAAACCCTCCATCTAAATCTCCTCAAACAAGTCAAAGTAGTATTAGTTCCTGTTCAAAAGTTATAGTACACAGGACAAAGAAATGAGACATACAATCACCACCTAACCTTTTGCATAATCTGGCAGAGTTTTGCTTACAAATAAATGTGACCTGTGCTGACAAAATGAGTCGGAATGCACACAAGCTAATTTCAAGTAACAGGCAAAAGAAGTGAAAGATGTTGATTTTGGTCGAATTTGAGTTTTTCACAAAAATGCGTTCATTAAGCCCTCTTCTAGCAATCCCAATGCTTCAAATAGTATTTAAACATCTAAATATATCTTTATTTGCATGTTTTCTGAGAGGATTACCTTTTCTCTGCTCGCATCTCACACTGCCCATCATCCGAAGCGAGCGCATAACGGTACTTCTGACGCCGTGCAATCCCGATAAATATACACATATGCACAGAATTACAGTATTTAAGTATTCACGCAAACATAATCTGTTATGTCTTAAGTGAACGTTTGGGGAAATGTTGGGTAAAAACATCAGATGTGTGACATTATATACGTGCAGTAGGTCTAATATACAGGCCGTCTGTCTCGATGCTAATCTAATAATAAAAGAAAAGAGGGAATCACTCGCTGCTCTTGATTGAACTGGTTTTGTAATCAATTCATTCATAATGAACACACTAAAGTGATTTTTACATTTGATTATTTGTTTTACTTACTTGAATGCTTTTGTTTAGATGTAAAAAGAAAAAAGTAATACATTATTCGTTTCTTTCCTGTATATATATATATATATATATATATATATATGTATATGTTTTTTTTGTTTTTTTTTTGGCGCATTGGTTCATATTAATAACAAAGATAAAATAAAACATAGCTATATTGTGATTATTAATCTAGTAATGATTATTAAGAAGAGAATTGGGAGTAAAGAATTAATGTTGGTGATTTTTGCTTTGGAACCTTCAGAAAACTTCAGTTTTTCTCAAAATGGTCTTTGCTGACTTTATAGACTTCAAACGGGTGTAGCGCAGTCATTTTTCTCATTTGCTCATTTTGACAGCACAGGTCACAAATGGTGAAATCTCTATACAAGTAATTCAGAGAACAGGTAAACCTTGTTCATTTACATTTATTACCATCACTGTAACAATACAAAGTTGGTTTAAAATCTGCAAACTTACCTTTTAGGGCAATGATTACAATATAAGGACTATTTAGCAGCTTTCTATGTTCATCCAGTTGGCATCATCTGAAGTCTTTGTGAGTGCTGGCGTCTTCTGAAGTCTTCACACGCCAGGCTGGATCCAAACTGGAACTGGTGTAATCTCTTGTAACCTTAGGATGGACATCCCAAGATATAAACAGGAAAGCAAAAGGAGAAAGATTAGAATAGCTGCTGTTCATATTATTTATTTAATAAAATATAACTGAATTGCAAGGTTATGAGGTGTTTTGTGTGAATGTTAAAATGTAATTGATTGCTGTGAACAAAGCTGAATTTTCAGCATCATTACTCCAGTCTTCAGTGTCACATTATCTTTCAGAAATCCTTCTAATTTGCTGATTTTACCAAAGAAGCATTTCGGATAAATGGGTCATTCTATAGAAATGTCCATTTTTCTGTCCCTAGCCTTTTTCAAGTGAAATATAACACTTGAAAAAGACTTTAGGGTTACAACTTGTTTTATATATTTTAAATTGAAACAATATGTCATTTGAACAATTAAACCTTCTTGACCCATCAATGTGGCAATATTTGTTTTTAATTAATTATAAAGAATTCCAAGCACCACAAAACTGCTCGTCCCCACAGCCATGTACAGAGGGAAAGTGCTTTATTTTGAGGTCAAAAACAAGTTTTTCTTCCATTTAAAATGCAATAATGTATTCATAATTGTCAAATATATGATGTAAATGACATAAAAAAACAAAATGCCAAATAAATATTATAAAATATACAGTATAATGAAAGTAGTGGTCCCCTGGAGTTGTGTCACTGGTGTTACCGTTTAACAAAATAATTTATTTTGAAATAAAAATCAAACTTAATGACATCACTTGACTTCCTTCTTCCGGTTTCCTGAAGATCTATGAAGAAAGGCCTATGATAAGTCCACTGTCTCTTATCAGTTATCAGAAATGTTCTCATTTATCTCATATGTCCTCATATCTTCATATGAAGCTTTTAGTTGTTAGGGAATTGTAAAAAAACTAGAATACAAATGGATTAAACTACTTAATTTAGTAAGTATGCCATGATTGACAACATGTGGTTTGATACCTTGCAGCAGACACTGTCACTGGTGTTACGGTCACTTTTACCTTCTTTATGGATTACACCAGTGAAGATCAGTTTATGTTTATGTTCTTTTACTAACTGCTTTCACTAATTGCCAAATGTAACAATTTAGTCTCATCTATTAATTATAGTTGAAGAATAAGTATCTTTGGTCTAATGTATGTCACTGGTGATTCATTGTGTCACTGTTGTTACCTTGTTTTTTTTCTGTCACATTACATAAAATGTGTCACATGTGGCATGATAATAATTTTACATTCATTGAATTCTGCTTCACTCATGAGTTAAGATCTAAAGGATTGCATCATTACTTGTTTATAACTGCCCCCCCCCCCAAAAAAAATATTTTCATTGTTATAACAAATACATGGTTGCGCAAATGTACTAACATCATTCAATCACACTTTTAACAAACCTAATTAAAATAAATAAAACATAATCTCCTTATTTGTTGCATTATCATTGTTTTTTCTGTAATTCTGACTACATGTGCTGAAATAAATCAAGAAATAATATTTCATAAAAACCTCTAAAATTGACAAAGAAGGTAACACCAGTGACAAAAATTGTTTTTTACATGTGGTCTTTAAAAAAATGTACAAAAAAAATGTAAAAAAAAAAAAAAAAATAATCATTAAGCTGTCATTTATGTTTATTCATAAAGTAAAAAGGTAATCTAATAATGTGGTCTAAGTTTATATGTTTGTCATGAGCTGGGTTTGCTTCTCTGTCTCTCTCTCTCACACACACACTTACACTTGGATACATACATACTTACACAATCTTACACTCACACACTCCGGCACGCCCATGCTCGTTCTAGCTCTCTTCTCCACCTGTTTGTCATCACAATCAGCGCTCGCGCTGCCTGGCGGTGACACCTGTTTCCACTCTGCTCTAATTATTGACTCTATTTAAAGTGGCTGTGCTTACGGCTCTCTGTCGGATTATTGTATGTGTTTGTCATGCTTATGCTCTTGTTTCGCCCTTCATGTCAGGATACCGTCAGGAGTCTTACCATGTCTTGTCTTGCTGTGTTCATCTAAGTTTTCTCGGTGTCCTGTTGCTGCTTCCAGTGAGCCCAGCCCCATGAGCTCTCTCCAAGTCGGGAGTCTGCTGAACTTGACCTTCTTCTGTTGTGTTTTATGTTTTTCATCCAGTTCTGTGTCATTGGACGACAGACTGCCTTGTTTTGCGTCTTCATTAAAGACTGTTTTTGACTGACTGCCTTTGCACGTGGATCCTTTATATCACCCTTGACAGAATAATCCGACCACATGGATCCAGCAGAGGAGGAACCTTTTCGAGCAGCGGTGGAGATTCAGGGAATCATGCTCGGTAGACATGAGGAGGAGTTGTCTGCCGCCCGCCAAGCAGTTGAGAGTTTGACCGCGCAGGTGACAGATTTATCTTCCCGTCTACTACAACTGTACCAAGATCCATCTACTCTTTACAGCCGACATCCTCCTCCTGAGCCGCGTGTCAACAGCCCCCCCTGTTATGCTGGTGAGCCCACTGAATGCAGAGCTTTTCTGACTCAATGTGAGGTTGTCTTTTCTCTCCAGCCCCAGATGTATGCGGGAGATCCCGCCCGGATTGCCTTTGTACTGTCGCTGACTTCGCCATTGAGTTCCGGACTCTGGCGACTACGTGCGAGTGGAATGAACCGGCGCTGGTCGCTCGCTTTCTGGAGGGACTAAATGTGGATCTTAAAGAGGAGATTTATGCACGTGGACCACCGACTCAGCTGGATCAGCTTATTGAACTGGGCATTCGTTTGGACAGATGCTTCGAGCAGCGGAGGCGGGTTCGAGCTTCGAATTCAAGACCACTAGAGACTCTTACTCCAGTTGTGGCTTCTTCTCCTCTCAAGTCTGAACCTGAACCTATGCAGCTGGGGGGGCTTCGCATCTCTGCGGAGGAACGGCAACGGCGGATTCTGAACCGCCTCTGCCTGTATTGCGGCGCGGCTGGACATTTTGCCTCTTCGTGCCTGTTAAAAGCCAGAGCTCGCCAGTAGACGGAGGAATACTGGCGAGCGCTACTGTCATCCCCTCTTCACCCAGGTCTCGTACAACGGTCTCTGTTGTTCTTCGATGGGCTGAGTTTACTGTCACTGGTCCAGCGCTCATCGATTCGGGGGCAGAGAGGAATTTTATTGACGAGAGATGGGCTAGCGAACGGAGGATCCCCCTGCTGGACTTGAATGACGCCACCACCGTCTTTGCCTTAGACGGTAGTGTACTTTCTTCTGTTCACCATATCACCAGTCCGGTGAGCCTTACCGTCTCAGGAAATCACCAAGAGACTATTTCTTTTTTGTTTTCCAGTCCCCTTATACCCCCATTGTTCTAGGGCATCCCTGGCTTATTCAGCACAACCCTCAGATTGACTGGGTCAAGGGTTCTATTCACTCATGGAATTTGTCGTGTCATGTCAACTGTTTGGTATCTGCTGTCCCTGCTGTTTCCTCTGTGTTTCAAGAGGAGCCTGGTGATTTGTCGGGAGTTCCGGAGGAGTACCTCTACCTGCGGGCGGTCTTCAGCCGTTCCCGGGCTACATCCTTGCCGCCTCATCGTCCTTATGACTGCAGCATTGAGCTCCTTCCGGGCACCATGCCACCCCGCGGTCGATTATACTCTCTCTCGGCGCCCGAGCGGGAGGCTCTGGAGAAATACCTCACAGAGTCCCTCGCTGCGGGGATTATTGTTCCATCCTCCTCTCCTGCCGGTGCGGGGTTCTTCTTTGTGAAGAAAAAGGATGGGTCCTTGCGTCCCTGTATTGATTATCGGGGGCTGAACGGCATAACAGTCAAGAATCGCTATCCCTTGCCTCTTATGTCGTCGGCCTTCGAGATCTTACAGGGCGCAAAGGTCTTCACAAAGCTGGACTTGCGCAATGCCTACCACTTGGTACGTATTAAGGAGGGAGACGAGTGGAAGACTGCGTTTAACACCCCTGTTGGGCACTTTGAGTACCGGGTTTTACCGTTCGGGCTGGTCAACGCCCCCGCGGTTTTTCAGGCCTTAGTTAATGACGTCTTGAGAGATATGCTAAATGTCTTTTGTGTTTGTGTATTTGGACGACATTCTTATTTTCTCGCCCTCTCTCCAGGTACACGTACAGCATGTCCGCCGAGTTTTGCAGCGCTTGCTTGAGAACCGCCTATTTGTTAAGGCGGTGAAGTGCATGTTTCATGCCCAGTCTGTCACGTTTCTCGGTTCGGTGGTTTCGGCGGAAGGAATCAGCATGGACCCTGACAAGGTTCGTGCTGTCATTGATTGGCCCGTTCCAGATTCTCGAGTCGCGCTTCAGCGGTTTCTGGGGTTTGCTAATTTTTACCGCCGTTTTATCCGAGACTTTAGTCAAGTCGCTGCCCCACTCACTATCCTCACCTCGTCCAAGATTCGATTTGCTTGGTCCGAGGCTGCACAGGGTGCTTTTGATCGGCTCAAGGGATTATTTACCTCCGCCCCCATCCTTATCACCCCAGATCCCGAGAGACAGTTTATTGTTGAGGTTGATGCCTCCGACGTCGCGGTAGGAGCTATCTTGTCGCAACGCTCTTCCCTTGATGACAAGGTTCACCCGTGCTCTTTCTATTCTCATCGCCTTTCGCCCGCCGAGCGCAACTACAACGTCGGTAACCGAGAGCTTTTGGCGATCCGTCTGGCGCTTGGTGAATGGCGACACTGGCTTGAGGGAGCCAGTGTGCCATTTATTGTCTGGACGGATCATCAGAATCTAGAATACATCCGCTCCGCCAAGAGACTTAACGCCCGTCAGGCTCGGTGGGCGCTTTTCTTTGGCCGCTTTGAATTTTCGATTTCGTTTAGAACCGGTTCTAAGAATCTCAAGCCGGATGCTCTCTCACGTCAGTTTGGCTCGTCAGGGGGTCCCTCGACCAACGAGAGTGTTTTACCTCAGCGTTGTGTGGTCGGGGCGGTCGTCTGGGGAGTGGAACAGGCTGTGAGGAGAGCCCTTTTTCGTATCGCTAGACCACCCCGCGCCCCTGAGGGAACGTTATTCGTTCCTGAGGTCGTTCGCTCTGCAGTTCTTCGTTGGGGTCACTCATCCAGATTGGTGGCACACCCAGGAGTTAGGGGGACGTTGGCCGCGATTCGTCAACGTTTTTGGTGGCCCACGAGAGAACGTGACGTTCGGCGCTTCGTTGCTTCCTGTCATGTCTGTGTCCAGACTAAATCTAGTAACACTCCACTGGCAGGTTTTCTTAGACCCCTCCCCATTCCTTCACGTCCGTGGTCTCACATTGCATTGGATTTTGTGACCGGTCTTCCGCTTTCGGCCGGTAATACGGTCATCCTCACCGTTGTGGACCGATTTTCGAAGGCCGCTCACTTTATCCCTCTCCCTAAATTACCGTGAGACCGCCCAAGTTATGGTTGATCACGTATTTAAGATCCATGGTCTTCCTTCGGACATTGTGTCTGACAGAGGCCCTCAGTTCGCCTCTCAGTTCTGGAGGGAGTTCTGTCGGCAGATAGGGGCATCCCCCAGTCTGTCGTCAGGATTCCATCCACAGACCAATGGGCAAGCCGAAAGAACCAACCAGATTCTGGGTCGCATGTTGCGTAGCTTAACCTCGCGGAACCCCGCATCATGGTGCGACCAACTGTCCTGGGCCGAATATGCCCATAATTCTCTGCCCTCATCTGCCACTGGGTTATCTCCGTTTGAGTGTTGTCTGGGTTACCAACCTCCACTATTCACGTCCCAAGAGTCCCAGGCCTCCGTTCCCTCGGTAGAGGCATTTATTCAGAGGTGTAAACGTACCTGGAAGAGGGTGAGATCAGCGTTATGTCGTACCAGAGCACGTACACGTCGAGCCGCTAATCGTCACCGGGTTAGGGCTCCCAGGTATGTTTGTGGTCAGAAGGTGTGGCTTTTCACCCGTAATTTGCCAATGCAGGAGAGTTCTCGTAAGCTGATGCCGCGCTTTATTGGGCCCTTTTCTATTGTGAAGGTTCTCAGTCCGGTTGCGATCAGACTCAAGTTGTCTCGTCAGCTGCGCCGTGTTCACCTTGTCTTTCACGTGTCCTGCGTCAAGCCTGTTATCCGCGCTCCCACCCGTCCCCCCCTTCCTCCTCCTCCTATTGACGAGGAAGCTTCTGTTTACAGAGTCCGTAAGCTTCTTGACGTCCGTCCTCGAGGGCGTGGCCACCAGTTTTTGGTGGACTGGGAGGGGTATGGTCCTGAGGAGAGGCGTTGGATTCCGGCCCGGGACATTCTGGATCGCTCGCTGATCGAGGATTTCTACCGTTCTCGCCAGGCTTCTTCCTCGGGAGCGCCTGGGGGCGCTCGTTGAGGGAGGGGTACTGTCATGAGCTGGGTTTGCTTCTCTGTCGCTCTCTCTCACACACTTACACTTGGATACATACATACATACATACATACATACTTACACAATCTTACACTCACACACTCCGGCACGCCCATGCTCGTTCTAGCTCTCTTCTCCACCTGTTTGTCATCACAATCAGCGCTCGCGCTGCCTGGCGGTGACACCTGTTTCCACTCTGCTCTAATTATTGACTCTATTTAAAGTGGCTGTGCTTACGGCTCTCTGTCAGATTATTGTATGTGTTTGTCATGCTTATGCTCTTGTTTCGCCCTTCATGTCAGGATACCGTCAGGAGTCTTACCATGTCTTGTCTTGCTGTGTTCATCTAAGTTTTCTCGGTGTCCTGTTGCTGCTTCCAGTGAGCCCAGCCCCATGAGTTCTCTCCAAGTCGGGAGTCTGCTGAACTTGACCTTCTGTGGTGTTTTATGTTTTTCATCCAGTTCTTTGTCATTGGACGACAGACTGCCTTGTTTTGCGTCTTCATTAAAGACTGTTTTTGACTGACTGCCTTTGCACGTGGATCCTTTATATCACCCTTGACAATGTTAAAAAAAGAAATACATTTTAAGACATCTTGTCATACCAAAAGTGGATGTTTCTGTAGAATGACCCAAATATGAATGTAAAAAAAAAAAAAAAAACGTGCTGAGTTGTATTTTTGTGTGAATGTTTTAACAGTGTAAAGTTTGTTTGTTTGTTTATCTTTTTTTTTTTTTTAATCAGGATTTTTTTAAAGGAAATTCTTATTTTTACTCAGCAAGGATGCATTAAATTAATCAAAAATGAGTGTAAAGTTTTCTGTTTCATTTAATGCTGTTCTTTTGAAATTTCTATTCATCAAAGAATCCTAAAGTGCATGTTTGAGGTTAACTTACTAGCCATATGGTTTATTGTCCAACGGGAGGTCCGCTCTAAGTCTGGGGTGCAGGCCATCAACATGGAAGAATGTAGGAACATAACAAGCAATTTGTCACAGAGCCAACAATATTTAGTATACAATGCCAGCCAGGTTTATTACAAGGAACCAAGCTAGAGCAGGTGAAATGTAGAAAAGAGAAAGAAGAATACAGAAAACATTATTTTAACATTATAGGGCTCGAAATTAACTTTTTTACTTGGTAGCACTGGTGCTCCCAACTTTAAAAAGTTAGGAGCACCAGCAAAAATTTAGGAGCACCCACCAAATATTAATGAGCACCATAACTACAAATTATATATTAACAGATTTCATGTTTACATTCTTAACTTTAATGCAGATTGGTTAATATATTAGCTGTCAATCACCCAGTCACTGCTTTCCGCTGTCAGGTGACAGGGAGCTATAACTACTGCGGGAAATGCAAAGGGCTGAAGAAGAGAGAAAATGAAAAGAAACTGACAGATTTCTTTCGTAAACCATCAAAATTAATCTGAGTTTGGTTAAACACAGAGAGAGAGCTCCTCTTTAGCGAGGGTTAGGATGGTGTATGCGGTGTTAAATTTTACATTCAGCTCTGCCAATTGCGCAGAACGTCTGGCAGTTAGGGGTGTGCGATATTGACAAAACAATTCTCTCTCGATATTTTCTAGGATTTTATCAATAACGAGAATTAGATGATATTTTGCTTGTGTTATTGTGCTGGTAGTCTTAAGGACTACCGTGGACAGCTGATTTTGATATTCTTTATATTCTGTGTGGTGGTCAGTTCACAGCATTGATAGAAATTAATATTTTCCAATAAGTTTAAATTGATTTTTACCTTTTATGGTCATTTTCACAATTAAGCCATTTTTTCGAAAAGTGTGCATCATCATTTGAGTCAAATTCTTACATTTAGTCAGTCAATTAGAATAATAAGACATTTGGGCTGTTATCAAGCAAATGAAATCAGTATCAACAAAATTCATCTTTGAATTTGAATTTGAATTTCTGAAGTGGCATTTAGATGTACTTACACCCTGCTTAATGCAGGACATGAATGTATTTAACCTGCAGTTACACATGCATATATGTAACGTGTAACTTCAACAAAACGTTGAGTACTGATATTTGAAATTATTAAAAAATAAAAATAAAATATACTTTAAATGTGCTGTATGTAGGATTGGCAGTCCAAATTCAAAATATTGGAGACAGTTTTTTTTTCACCCAGCCCCTCTTCCTCAGACTTGACGCACATGCAGGTTGTCAGATCAACACCACCAACAGAAACGAGCGCAAATGATGATGAATGAAATTGAACACGCTGTGTTTTCCGTCAACTGGCAACCCGGGGTTCCAAATACAATTGGGTAAACTGGCAGTGGGCGGGTTTCACAAACCATAACAAACACAGAGGCTGTGTTCGAAATGCCATACTATCATACTACTCTTACTATTTCTGCAGCATCCAGTATGTATGCTGCGCATAGTATGCAAATTTTCTGTATGTATCAAGTCAAATGAGTCACCTTTATCTCTATAGTGCTTTATACAAAGATATTAAATAACAATATTAATATTGCAGTAATATAATATATAAATAAAATATATAAATAAAATTATTATTTCAATTAAGCAAACAAAATTAAATTCCGCTGTCAAGCAAAAAGTGTATACTCTAAGGACAAATAATTTGTTAGCAGAGGCTGTAATTAACTCCGCCCACCAATGCCTGGCTGCCATAAACAGCACTGCAGAAGACACGTGTATTACTATAGTATCCAGGGCTCGCAAAATTTCAAAATTTCAATTTGGCAGCCCGAAAATTAATTTAAGTAGCCCAAATAAAAATAAAAAAATTAATTAAAAAAAAAGACATTTTTATTTTTTAAATATAGAAAATCAGATAGGAGTTTAAATGTCAATCAAAAATATTTTCAATACACAAATATCAACAAATATAAAGGAAGGAAGGAATCTCATTTCACTATTTACAGGGTATCAGCAGAATTTTTAAAAATAAATTTAAGGCAATTTATGACCCATTTTAAGAGCTGCACGAGTAAAATGAACACAGAATGAGCGGGGTTGGACAATGTCTATGGTAACATACAGTACTGAGCTGTAAAATTACATGATTTTCAGTTCAGATACAGGTTTTCACAAAAAACAAAAATCTTATACAACAGCATTTCAGGTGATAGACCATTTTTATGAAAAGGGATAAATCAAGCATATAAATTGTTAATTTAAAACATATAAATATTACTGTCTTAATTGTTTAGATTTTTAGAAGGTAACTTGATATTTGCATTGATCTGACCATAAACAGCAAGAAAGGCTTACTGGAAATGCAAATTCATTCTCTGCCACGAGGTGGCGCTTTAGGAGCGCTGAAATATTGCGGTTTCCCCGGAAATGCTGTACACAAAGCAGCTATGCGCTCATAAATGCTGCTTTATCAGGAATTATAGGTAAAATTAAATTAAAATGCCAACGACACTTTTCTGAGGACAGTCGGTTCCCTTCAGATACATTCACATAAAGACATTCGCACCACGTTTTGAATTGAAATGTGCAGAGCTCATATTTATTTAATGACATCATTGCCTTTTGAAGTTTAATCCTGCCGTATCGCGACTCTTGTCTTTCCGTCGCCAACTGTAAGACCTCTAGAAATTATAATTAAGACATTATACCATTTAACGTATTTAAAAGTTTTTAATGGCCTTAAGTTTGATACAACTCACTTTAAGAGTTTTTAAAGAATGAGGTCTGTATTTAAGGTAGCCCGTTGGGCAGGCAGTGATATATTTTGGTAGCCCGACTGGAAAACACAATAGCCCCAGGACGTCGGGTTAGCGATTTTGCGAGCCCTGGTATCAGTGGCACAGTGAGTAAAAGACGCGAGATTTGTGCTTTGAACTCGTGCAACTCATCACATACCAGATCAGAAAGGCATTTATTTTCAATAAAAAATTAAGTAAATATTTGAAAGTGGAAATTAAACGCCTCATTAATAATACAGTGTGCTTAGCTGAAGGTATGTTTTTGTCCCAATAAAGTGGCTTTCATCAAATAAAATGTATGATAATTTACACTCAAAATGTTATTGCATACTGTTTTATAATGTACTACAGTACTGAAGTATAAATATCTGCCACCTAATTTACACACCTGTTGCTAAAGAAAATGCTGCTATTTTAGTGTAAACAGAATTATCATTATTTGCACTTGGTGTAACTAGAATATATCACTTTTTCCAATTAGTGTAATTGCCAAAAATATCATTAAAGAGAGATCAGTAAAAGACAGCTCATTCAGTTCAGTCCAATAGCCTATGTAAAGTTCTTCAATTATGAAATGAGTTCAATTGGGTAATATAGCATTTTTTACTAATATGAAGCCTTCTTAACAAGCCTTTGTAAAAAGAATAGTTAGCACATTTGTTTGTAAGGTAACAACCTTAACAGCTGTGCTGAATTAATGTTTGTGTTTGTCATGTGACAGTTAAGCATACTACTCTGAAACATTTGTTGCTTATTGTATACTGTTTCACACACTATTCTTTAAAAAAATAGTAGGTAGCAGAGGTGGGGCAAGTCACACATGTTCAAGTCTCAAGCAAGTCCTAAGTCCCTACCATCAAGTCTCAAGCAAGTCTCAATTCACAGTACAAACAAATCAAGCAAGTCAAGTCAAGTCAGTGGCTCACCTCAAGCAAGTCAAGTCGAGTCCTGATAAGGGTCAAGTCAAGTCAAGTCACAGTATCAGACAGGAACAAATATATTTTTGCCACACAACCTTATTAATTTTTTCTCAGAAATTTACTTTTTTAATTATACATTTTAAATAATAATGTTTTAAACATAACATTTTGAAAATAGGCAAAATACTTCTTTGTATACCGATAAGTCTGTAATTGAGAAAATATTGATAAAAATACAAGATAAAAATATGTCATATTTGTTATATTGAGTTTGACCATCCTTGGAGACAAAGATAATAGATGTTTGAAAATGATTTTGCATTAAATATCTCAAGTGAAGACTGGGATTCAGTCTGGGAGCACGCTAAATAATTTCAGTGTGTAACAAAACATGCTATTCAATTTTTAATAATATGCTGACTACAAATCCCCCCTTATATCAGAAATAAAATGGACCCAAAATTTTCATCGGATATAGACACCCTATTTGGACTGTTTCTTTCACTTTGCATGATTGCCTACATTGTTCTTGAAAACTACTGTCATCATGGCTCAAAACAAGAAGCCTATTGCTGTTAATGTTTATGTATCTTCCCCTGTAGCTTATCCATTTCTTTGATTTTATCTTAATAAGAACTATATTGACAACTGTGCATTTAAGGTCTGCTTAAGCTTTTTGTTTTGTTTCGTTTTTGTTTTCTGTTTGTTCTGTAGGAAAAATAATTAATTAAAAAATTTTAATTTAACTGATAGACCAACTCTATGACATTAATGCCACCAGTAAGTGGTGGCAAATCACAGCTTTATCACAGAAGTGTTCACTGAACCGATTCATTCAAAACAGTTGATTCATTCATGAACAAGCAAGAATGGGCCACTGAATCACTCAAATGATTCGTTCAAATCCCTGGATTCGTTCAGTATTCAGTGTGTTGCTTAGAGACGCACGTAACTCTAGCTGTGGGCTCAACGGAACTGTTGGCAGCCGCGCTGAAAATATTACTAAATATCGTCTGTTATAAATATAAAAACTCATACTAGGGCCATTTTGACAACATTGGATTTTGGGTTCAAGAGAAATAATCGATAAAACACTGTGGTTTCCCTGGTACAATTCCATATAGCCTATTGATTTACAAAGAGGGATACTCGACACTAAAGCACTGTTTTGAGAGGCAAACGCCAGCGAATTTAAAGTCTGACGTCGTTAATTATAAACAAGAGATTAATCATTTATAATCACTTTAATTTAATGACCTAAACTGAATTTAAGGTCAAAATGCTGTTTTTAACTAACGAACAAGTTTACATACCTTTCCTTTATGAAGTGGTGATGTCCTGGCTTTGCAAATGCATACAGTTATGAAGCGTTAATCCAAATATCGCGAGATTCTCTTGCTCCGTGTATTTGGAGCGCAGCGCTGTGTTCCTGTGCTCGTGCAGTGTCAGCTGCGCAGACTCGGATCACTTCTGCCGCTGGTTCAGTGGGTTGCATTTAGTTTACCAAATTATGTCGCATTGATTTATAATAATAATTAGAGTTGTTATAAAGTCAAGTCCTGCCGAGTCATGAAGGTCAAGTCAAGTCAAGTCTCAAGTCACTGGATCTCAAGTCCAAGTCAAGTCAAGTCATTTTCTTTATTTAGTCAAGCCACAAGTCCTTAAATTTGCGAGTCAAGTCATGTGACTCGAGTCCCCCACCTCTGGTAGGTAGTATGCACTGTGTACTGGGCAGTAAGCAGTAAGTAAGTATCCCAGCTAACAAAAAAAGGTCCCCAGGACGTCCCCTAAACGGCCTCTGCGAACGTCCCCCGGTCGTTAGCGTGTAGGGTCCCCTTGATGTCGAGCGGACGTTCGCGAAGACGTCCTCCGGACGTTCACGAGGAACGTTCACAGGACGTGCAGCGGCCATTCGGGACGTTTAGGGGACTTTCGCTTTAAGTCCTCTGAATATCATTTTATTTTACTTTTAGGCTAACCAAAGAAAATAGACACGTGCAAATAGTTGGAACATAGGCTACATTTTTATTTTTAAAAATGCAAAGTTTTTTTTTTTCTTTCTTTTTTTATTATATGCTAAATAAAAGATATACAACTATAACAAAACATCAGATAATAAATGTGCTTGCAAGAAAAAATAAAATACATAAATGTATAATTAAGCAAAAATAAAGAGAAGAATTACATCAATGCTAAAACGACATACAGGTTCAATTTTAAATTAGCCTACATATGACTTTAGCAAATTAAAAATGTGCTTTTTCCGGGCTTGGGTGGGAGGCTGAGTCAAGCAAAGCAGCTGTCTCCGCGTTATTCCGATGGTAGCTCTTCCCGTTGGCTTCTAACCTAAAACAACGAAACGAACACATTCATGTCATAAAACATATGTCTAAAATATTTCCTTGCAATGAAACCACTGCAAAATTCTGCGTTAATACTGAAAAGCATCCACTCAAATCTTCTATTAATTTAATTTTTAAACATCATCATTAATTAAAATAAAATGACATTCGGAGGACGTTCGCAAGAGGCCATTTAGGGGACGTTCTGGGGACCTTTATTTGTTAGCTGGGATATTGGTGTGAACAGTCACTCAAACCTTAAAGTGGGAGAATCTGTTGTGTAGCCTATGTGTAAATGTAAACGTCATTCTCGATGTCTGCACGTGAGTTTATTAAGCTTAATTTCCATAACGACTTTGTCACACGCGCTTAGCCTATACGCCTCATGAAAGCCATACGAAAAGTGCCTTTTACTGTGACATCAAGTAAGGTAAGTTGTCTTATGACATATGTTTTTTTTTTTTTTTATGATCTTTGATGTTATTATGCTTATTGTCTGCAGCCTAAAGACACTGCAGTGTAACTTTTGGCACTCGAGTACACGCGCTTTTGCGCTTTTCAAATGGCACAATAATGGGTGACATTGGTGCGAATATTCAAACCTTAAGGTGGGAGAATCTGTTAAAGTTGTATAATCTATGTGTAAATGCAAACATCATTCTCGATGTCTGCACGTGAGTTTATTAAAGGGGTCATATAATGCCATTTTTGTACAAGCTAATATGATTCTTTAGGGTCTAAATTGAAAGTTTGTAATATACTTTAATTAAAAATTCTCATTAGTATTGTAAGAAAACACTCATTTTACCTGCTCAAAAACAGCTCTGTTTTCAGCACACCGTTTTAGTGCGTGTGTTTTTAAATGCTAGTGAGCTTTGCTCGCCCCGCCCCTCTGTTCTGTGGGGTGTTTTTGACACAACACACGTGGAGTGTTGCCTTGACAACAGTTGAGGGTATATTTTGAAGAATGGCAGTAAATATGTGATCAGATAACATAACTTATTCTGGCATAATATTGAAAAACATCAATTAGAGTATTTATAGTCTTGGATCATATGCATTTGCAGGATGTAAACAGTATTTTGCAGGTATTGTGTTACCATTAATTTTCATGCAGTTATAACTGTTTGTTATTTATTAAAATTTTTTACATTACTTCTTAACAGACACCGTTATAAACCATCTACAAAAGTAAGCTTAGTGTAGTGTTATCATGTTAACTTTAATACCTGCGTACACAGTTTGTAATAACACAATAACCATAACGTTTTGTTCATTATAAACGTGGGATTATTAATTATATTGAGAACGTCGTAAATAGAAAACATGCATGTACCCTGAATGTAAACATTAGCCACATACATCGTGAAGCGTGCTAGCAATTTGCAAAGATTAATATAAAGATTAATATAAAGGTTAATTAAACGTTACACTCACTTCTTCTGGAGGTTCAGCAGGAACACGAATAGTTGGTACCGATTCTTTTTTCAGGAGCAGCTTCTTAGCAAAACCAGCTTTATACTGACCTTCATTTATAAAGCAGTCTGGTGAAAAATGATTCGCGCAAACATGAAAACATCGACGTTGCTCGTGGGGAATATTCCCTTCAAAAGCAAAACGGTTCGGACTTAGGAACATCAAAATGACTGCTGTGTTCATTATTGCACCCGAGAACAGAACACCACAATCGCTTAGACGCCATTCTGCTCATAGACAGCTCCAGCGTATATCAACAATGACGCGCGGACTATGATTGACAGCTCACTCACGAGCAAGGGCGGGTCTGTGTTGAAACACTGCTGTCAATCAACCATCGTGGGAGGGGCGTCCGACCGTGTGGCGTCACACGGTCGAACGGCTTGATTTGAGACAGGGTAAAACAAATAAGGAGATAAAAAAAAAAACACTGGATGGATTTTTATCATTTTATGATGGTTGTGTACAGGCACTGCTAACACACATTTCAGTACAATCAACTTGTAAAAGTGCATGTACCATTATATGACCCCTTTAAGCTTAATTTCCTAAACGACTTTGTCACGCGCTTATAGGCCTATACCTTGAGCCTCATGAAAGCCATACTAAAAATACACTGTAAAAAATTTCCACCTATTTCAACTTAAAAACTTAAGTTTTGTGGCTGCCTTAAATTTTTAAGTATAAACAAATTACAAATACAAGTCATTTCAACTCACTTTTTAAAATCCTGACTGGCACTGAACTACTCTCTGTAAGTTGATTGGACTTTTCAGTATTAGTTGTTTCAACTAATCATGTCAAGTTAAAAAAAAAGTAATCACTTGTGAACCTCAACAATGGTGACCATATAAAAATAAAAATAAAAATAACAATCATGCAGCAATGCATGCTGGGATCCATGGATGAGTTTTGTACTATGCTAGTACCCAGCATGCATTGCAGCATGAATTTTCTTTTTTTTCTTGTTTTATAATGGTCACCATTGTTGAGGTTCACAAGCTGATTCTTGATGTCTGTATGAGTCTAAGTGCTGCCATAGAGGAAAACTTTTTGTGGACAAACTGTTTGGAAAGTCCTTTATATTACGTGACCAGTGGCTCTTAGAATCACTCTTACTATGATCAATACACTCATTTAACCAGAAATTAAACACACAATGAGATCAGTTCGCTAACAGATGATTGTCATTATAAACATATAACAACCAACTACTGATCATTTTCTCTGGGCTTTTGAGTTGCAACAAATATGTTTGAGGAACACATGGTTACAACAGCCAGAGAAAAAGAGGAGGAAAAAATAAACTAACACAGAAGTCAAGGGTCAAGAGCCCAACTAAAGCAGACACTGATCTCTAACATGGTTACTTCAGATGAAACAATAAATCAACATCTAAACCTTAGTTAATTCTCAATAAGATCTTCTGTAGATGTCTGACAGAAATAAAGTCAGTCTGGTTGTTAATAAGTGGAGCTGGTGACGCTGTTTGTGGGGTTGTTTGATCAGATCTTGAGATTTAATGCATTTTATTTCAGTTGATTTCATCTAAGGCTGTGTCTGAAGTCAGTTGTTGTTCTTGTGTTACTTTTTCTTCAGTGATTATGTTTGTTAACAGCAAGTGTTCATCACTAATACTCAATCAGCACTTAATTAATCACTTAACTGCAATGTAAAAAATGAAAAACGAAAATGAAGAAAAACTCGATATTTTAGTGAACTCAACTGAAATAAGTTCAGAGCACTCATAATTGTTAGTTTTAAAAACTTAAATGGTTTAAGGCAATAAGTTTACTCAAACAGTTTGAGTTAACCTAACTTGTCGGGTTTTACAGTGCACAAAAATAAGTCGAGCAAACTTTTAAGTTGGCTCAACTTTTCTTTTTTTTTTTTTTGCAGTGTACCAGTAAGTTAGAACTTAAAATGTTAAGTTCACTGAATTAAATTGGTCTCCTTGAATTTCAATAACATTAAACTGACTTAAAAAATCAAGTTGAATCTAGCATAACTTACAAAAATAAGTTGAAATTGCTTAAATTATTTTTATGAGTTAAAGTAACTTTAAAACATAAGTTGTCATGACTTATTCATCATATCATTTTTTACAGTGTACCTTTTACTGTGACATCAAGCAAAGTGAGTTGTCTTATGACATATACTGATTTTTATTATTATTATTATTATTATTATTATGCTTATTGTCTACAGCAGACACTGCAGTGTAACTTTTGGCACTCGAGTACGCGCATTTGCGCTTTTCATATGGCACAATAACCTTAAAGTGGGAGAATCTGTTAAAGTGGTGTAGCCTACACGTGAGTTTATCAAGCTTAATTTCCATAACGATTTTGTCACACGCGTTTATACCTCATGAAAGCAGTACGAAAAATACCTTTTACTGTGAAATCAAGTAAGGTAAGTTGTCTTATGACATATAACTACTGATTGTTTTTTTTATGATCTTTGATGTTCTTATGCTTATTGTTTGCATTAGGCTGAATAATGGCTTAAAAAAACCACTAGTTTACTAGAAAAATCTTTAATGGGGGGCAGCCGTACCCAGACGCCGCTGAAGTCTTTAAAGCATTTTATACGCATTTAGTCGGATAAATTCTGCTTTCAGAACTGTCAAGTCCGTTACGGAGAGATGTCACATCCGTGACATTGAGATTTCCTCTGAAACACAAAAACGAAAATGAAGAAAAACTCGATATTTTAGGTTTTGTAAAAAGCCAACCCTTCTCCATTCGGCAGATATTATTGCTTCTGGTTTGTGCAAATAGGAGAAAATCTACAAAATATGTTGTCTCCCAGAAACTTGTGTATGAGTAAGTAATGACAAATTTCATTTTTAGGTTAACAGCAGGTGTTCACTCATGTTCAATCTCATCAACTCCAACACTGCTTCAATGGTACTTTAACTCTGTAATGCACACACACATGAATACTAGGCAGAGTTAATTTAAAATGGGCATTTTGCTGTGTACTATTACATAAATGTTACCTATTTCATTTATGTATGACTGACAAATGATTCACATTAAGGTTATTAGTTAAAACTATGTAATCCAAATGGATGTAAATATAAATGTAATTCAAATAGAACTTAAATTTAGACAATTGGAATGTGTCTTCCTTCGACTTCCGTCGATCCAACCGTCCAAAACTCACCTTAATACCCATTTCAAACAGGACCTAAGTCCCCCACCAACCAGTTTTATAAGTAAAATGTTCTGTCAGCTACTCGTTTCTTTAAAACATTTGTCACTCGCAATGTAAAACCAAACACAAAAATATATAGTACTGCTCAGTCTCTTTGAGACGAAGATCAGCCAAAAATTATGCTTAAAAATAAAAATAAAAATAACTTGACTACATAACTACAAGTGTCTTTTCCAGTGCATGTGATAAGTGTGACTCTATAATGCCGACAGATACAAATTTTAATATAATGTGTAAAAAGTAGATCTTTTAGTCCAGTCTCTACTGAATGTTCACAAAAATAAAATGTTGTTTGTGCTGTCTGCCTTTGAATTCAAGTACTGATGTTTGATTAGTATGTTAACTAATTTTATTAGTTATTAATTTTTTATTAGTGTTTTGCCATCCATCCATCCGTCCTTCCATCCATCCCACCCACCCCATCTGTTAATCAGTCTGTCTGTCTGGCCACGCATACACTGCAAGATTCAGGAGTGACAACCACCTTTAAATGCCAGAGTGTGTCCTGTTCCATATGTGTACAGAACAAGACTCACTCCCGAAACTGCCATCTGTACACGAACATTGGAGTGCTTCTCATGACATCATTATTAACAACTAGTTGTTCAGTTCGGTTCTGTACACACTGCATATAATTTAATAATTTTGCTGTAATCTGTTTTTAAATTTTTTAATCTGTAATGTTTTTTTTTATTTATTGTCATTGAGACATATAGATTTATATAGATTAGTTGACAAGGAAGAATGTATGTATTTATGCATGCACTAAAATGCCTAAAATTAAAGATAAAAATGAATTAAAAAAAACTATAAAGATGTATTTGCAAACAACAGTTAATAAAAATTTAAAAAATGCGCAGTAAACTGTAAATGTGGTTGTCACTACCTATATTTTTCAGTAGTTAATGTGGTTGTCGAATGCGGTTGTCACTCGTATTTTAGTAAATTATGTGTGTACAGAACTCGATTAAGGAGTAAAAGGTGAACTGACAACCGTTCATCCATAAATTCATCCATCCTGTCTGTCTATCTATCATCTTGTTGTATCTATCAGTCCTTCTATCTGCCTGTCTGTTTGTCCGTCTGTCCATCCATCACATTTTGTCTGAGATTAATAAATGTGCTTTTTTTTGACTGACTGTTTATAATAGGGGTCATCAAACTTGATCCTGGAGGGCCGGTGTCCTGCAGAGTTTAGCTCCACCTTGCCTCAACACACCTGCCTGGAAGTTTCAAGTATACCTAGTAAGACCTTGATTAGCTGCTTCAGGTGTGTTTGATTAGAGTTGGAGCTAAACTCTGCAGGACACCGGCCCTCCAGGACCGAACTTGGTGACCCCTGGTTTATAACTTACAGAATTAAATTTCATAATGCACTCACCTGATTAACTGTTTTTTTCACGATCCGGGGCATGTTTTAGGGTGACAGCAATCATGTCTTCCACACTCTGGGATTTTTGGTGCGGGTATGCCTTGCTGCAGGCACCTTGATTTAATACAGAGGTCACCATTATTAAAATTAAAACTAGAAATTAGAATGACAAAGTTCTATTCTAAAAACATCATACATTAATCTTATTTCTGCTATGAATATATATATATGTATTGAGAAGAACTTACAACTTTTACATTTAAAAGGAGTAACAACATTTACAACCTACCAAATCTTATTTACAGCTTATTTAAAATCCAAATAATTTGAGATCTTGAAATAGACAGATTATTAGTCATTAGTGGCAAGTTTTGAAACTTACGTATGATGACATCATTGATAAGGAGCTGTTGAAATTTAAGTTTTCCCTTTCTCCCTTTGTAACTGTAATATTCCCTTAAGGAATTATCTCCAATTTTTTTCAGCATCCTCCGAATTCCATCTCCCAAGCTGCCACCACTCTGAAGACACAGATAACGAATCTACAAACAACAACAATCAGTAATTAAACACAAGAGCAAAATGTTTTAAATTATTATAGGTTAACAATCACTAGTAATGTTGGCACATATGGCACATACCATCTTCTTTCGAAATTCAGCATATTTCAGCTCATCACACAACTCCTCTAATTCCTCTACAGTCTTAAAGGGCTGCTGCTCCAGCACCTCTGTGAGATCAGAGACAGAAGTGCTTGGCTGGCTTGTTGATTGCTGCATTGTTTCAGCTGCTGATGTAATGTTGTTCTGGATTTGGTCCAGTTTCAACATGATTCTTCTTTCTAAATTCTCGAATAACTTGTAGATTTCTGTGCAGAATTTATTTTGAAACATAAATGACATAACACTGCCATAAGACAACATAATAATTGAATAATTATGATGAAATTAAATAGTTACCATCTCGAAGAGATTGTGGATTAATCACACTTCCTAAAACAAGTCACAAATCATTTTATCAGATAATATATATACATTACAGGTGTGTGTGTGTGTGTGTGTGTGTGCGTTTTTGTGAAAAGTCAGGACATAGATTTGTATAATGACAAAGGTATGACAGGTATTACAAGGCGAAGGTGACATCTCAGGACATTGACCCATGTCCCCACTTTTCAAAACACTTATAAATCACACAGAGTGAGGTTTTTTGGGGGAAAGTTGAAATGCACAGTCTCCTGTAAGGGGTAGGTTTAGGTGTAGGGTTGGTGTAGGACAATAGCACATACAGTAAGTACAGTATAAAAACCATTACACCTATGGGATGTCCCCACTTTTCACAAAAACGAACGCGCGTGTGTGTGTGTGTGTGTGTGTGTGTGTGTGTGTGTGTTTTAGTGTACCTTGATTCTGCCAGTTGGCAGAAACTGACTGATATGGCTGCAGTTGTGGTGTTGAAAGAGATGGAACTGTGATGAAACAAGAATATATTTATGTAACATAAAAACACCTCATCGAAACAGGGTTTTGCATTTGTTTTAATGAATAATTGATTAATTATGATGAAATGAAATACTTACCATCTTGAAGAGATTGTGGATCAATCACACTTCCTAAAACAAGTCACAAAAACATTTTGTCAGGTAAATATTTGTATCATTCATATATATATATATATATATATATATATATATAAATTGTTTTAGTGTAAATTGATTTTGCCAGTTGGCAGAAACTGACTGATATGGCTGCTGTTGTGTTGTTGAAAGAGATGGAACTGTAATCACATTACAAGAAAAAAAATCATTAAATTAAAGAATTCATGACCTATTGTTAGTCCAACAGTCACACTCGAGCTGTATAGTGTTAAGCTGTACAACCTTAAAAACATTATTATTAGCATGTTGTTTGAATAATGACACAATATCTTTAAAAACAAGAATATTTTTATGTAACAATAGTCATTAGAGTTTTGCATGTTTTTAATGAAAATTTTTAATTTTGTAGTAATCAACATTATAACACAGATAGACTGACTTTAACCTTAACATTCACTTAATTCCATTGAGATTTTAGTGTACTCACAGCAAGGTGCTGCAGGCAAAATCACATTAGATCTTTTTTTTACTGGTTGCTCCTCATGGACAAAAAAAAATAAAAAAAATAAAAATTGTAGTTCACCCAAAAATGAAAATTCTGTCATCATACTCACTCTTGTGTTGTTCCAACCCTGTTTAAATATATTTGTTTTGCTGAACACTGAGGAAGATATTTTGAAGAATGTCTGTAACCCTTTGTGTTCAGCAGAACAAATATATTTATACAGGTTTGGAACAACTCGAGGGTGAGGGTGATGACAGAATTTTCATTTTTGGGTGAACTATCCCTTTAATGTTATGGCCTTCATGAATCAAACATAGAAAGACGATTCAATTTTAGATTATCATCAACAGTTGATTACTTTGTTAATTTTCTACTTACACTTAGATGCAATTGCTGTTGATCTTGGCCGTTTGTTTATTTTCTTTGCTCTCAAACTGGAAATCTCATCTTCAGGGCCAAACGCAACAGGGCAATAAACAGTTAGAAAAATATGCTAGAGGGTACTGTTCTGAATAATTTATTCGCACTGTTTAACCTTGCATTAAATAAAGAATACAGTGACATAATAATGATTTCACCTTGGGATGATTCACTGTCCTCAAGAACTGTAAAAAAAAAATTAGCATTTAAAGAAGATATAGATATAGACAACATATACTGTCACGGTCCGGTGCGGGAGAGAAGTATGACGAGGCCGAAGAACAGTAATAAACAGTCTTTAATAATCCACACAAGGTAATTCCAGACACGGGGGTAAGCACCACAAACATACATTGACGAGATCGGACAGTGAAACACAGAACTGAATGAACTTATAAGGGGAACGTAATTAAAGATAATGAGGGAACACACCTGAACATAATGACACAATCAGAAAAGGGTGGAAATTAGGTCACACAGAGCACATGGGGAATGAAAACACGACAGAACAGTCCAGGGGTGTGACAGTTCGCCCCCCTCCCAGAAGGCGCGACCCCGCGCCGTAGAAGGGGAAGGAGACGGAGGGATGGGTAGGAGGAGGTTCAGGAGGTGGCCGGATGCTCGGGAAGAGGACGATCCACAGAGGAAGGAGCCAGGTAGAGAACAGAGGGATCCAGGGCGGATCAGACGGAGGGAGGAGCCAGGGAGGAGACAGGAGGGATCCGGAGCAGGAGGAGTCTAGCAGGACCCAGGCCACAGCCATGATGACGGCCCACGGTGGAGCCGACGGAGGGAGGAGCCATGGAGGAGGAATGGCCGCCGACTCCAAGGGGCCGACCGACGGCAGCGGAGCAGGTGGAGGAGGAGCCGGAGCCGGAGAGCAGATGAGTCCGGGCGAAGCCGAGGATCCGGAGGGCCAAGGTGGAGCCGAGGGCTCCGGCGACCGAGGCGGAGGCCCGGAGGCACGCGGCGGAGCTGGAGCGACTGAGGACCAAGGTGGAGCTGGAGGGAGGGAGGAGCCCAACAGAGCAGGTGGGATGGAGCGACGAGGCACAGCCGGAGGAGTGGAGTCCTGAGGCGATGGCGGGATGACGACCGACCAAGGCGGAGCCGGAGGGACGAAGGAGCCCTGGTGGAGCTGGTGGGCCGACGGGCGACGGTGGAGATGAGGGAGCTAGGAGCTGAGGTGGAGCCGACGGGTCGGAGGGCCAAGGTGGAGTCCAGGATTCAGAGGCTGGAGGCGAAGACGAGGGATCCCCCAGCCACGACGCCGATGGAGACAGGCAGACCCGCGGCGATCCCGCCGCACAGATGGTGGGCTGAGGGTGAGCAGAGGGGCTGCCGGGATGCAGCGGAGGCGGGGCTGAAGTGGTTGCAATGATAGGAGGAGGCAGGAGAGGGAGGGTGGGTGGGTGGGTGGGTAATCCAGGTAGGTAGGCCATTCAGGGTAGTTAGAGATTTCAGATGAAGGCGTGAGCATGGAAGGCATGTTTGCAGGAGTTTCCCAATCTCTACAGTCCCCAGAGTCCTGCGATGGCTCACCCTCAGCGGCGGTGCAGTGGGCGGAGCTTCCTTCAGCATCCTCGCGCTCCACTGTAACCTCCACTGTCGCGTGCGATGTAGCCGGCTCTCGCACCTGATCGGACGGTCGGTGAGGCTCTGGCTGCGGGGCAATCTCCAGCTCAGTCGCTCCTTGCGACGGCTCGTGGGTTGCAATGGGCTCTTGCTCTCCGTCCGCGGTGGGCTCGGGCTGACGCTCTGCGGCTCGGGGTGATGGTGGGCTGGGCTCTGGGTCAGGAGTGGGGCTGGGGTCATTGTCCTCGTAGTCCACGGTCAGCGGATCCACAAGACACCAGCACCCACTCCACAAAGGTGGCAAAATCTCCCCGAGGACCATCCCCGGACAACTGCGCTCTGCACTCGTCGTTCAGGCTCGTCCGGTAGAACATGCAGAGGTAGTAGTCCGGGTAGTGGGTGTAGTTGGCAATTTCCACAAATAGTCTTGTGTGGTCCTCGAGGGAAAGACTCCTCTGCTCCAGCATGAGGAGGAGGAGGCAGGCAGGGTCATTCATGACAAAAAAACAAAATATAAAAACTGACAGAAACGAAAAACCAAAACGAAGGGAAACACGCCACTACTTTGTGGGTCCGATCTTCTGCCACGGTCCGGTGCGGGAGAGAAGTATGACGAGGCCGAAGAACAGTAATAAACAGTCTTTAATAATCCACACAAGGTAATTCCAGACACGGGGGTAAGCACCACAAACATACATTGACGAGATCGGACAGTGAAACACAGAACTGAATGAACTTATAAGGGGAACGTAATTAAAGATAATGAGGGAACACACCTGAACATAATGACACAATCAGACAAGGGTGGAAATTAGGTCACACAGAGCACATGGGGAATGAAAACACGACAGAACAGTCCAGGGGTGTGACAATACATATATATGCATTTTGGCTTTTCTTGATAATTCTAAATTCATTTGTTTTGCATGTATACTTACATCGATTTGTCTGTGGTGTCTTTCTAGGTTTGGTGGGCTGAAGTTCTTCTTCTGCAAGAAACAAAAGTTACAACTGCAATTGTCTCTCAACAACTTTATCTTATTTACAGTGTCAGCACAGATTTTATACCTCTAAATCTTCTTGGTGGTATAATTTTTCGTGAACTATTTACATCTGAGTCTTCAACATGGGAAGTTTCAACTGCTTTTTGGGCCCGATACCTTGCTAAGTTGTAACTGTCTGTTCTCAAAAATATCACAAATTTTGTTTAATAAATCGTATATAAATAATTTATATTTTAGGAATGGTTGCTAGTAGTTGAAGAGATCTTGGTATTATACTTTACCTGTGTCAGAATATACTCTGACAGCATATTTTGTCCAGAGATGTTTGTCTGGAATGGCACATTTTATGACCTTGGTCCCAACATTTGAATTGGGCCAATAGCAGAACAGTACCTTTCAGACAAAGACAAGGATGCTTGCTTAATGTTTTCTATGTATATAGTTGACCTTGATTAATGTGTATCATTTATGTTTTATAAAAACATATATGGACTAAATCTTACCCCATCGATCCTTTCGAGCCACAAAGATGGTGTCACCTCAACCTCATTTTGCTCAGTGAAATTGAGGACTACATAATGAAGATAAACCTGTAAGTGAAGTTTAGATAAATCTGTAAGTTCAGCTTGCAACACACAAATGAAACATACACATTCGCCTATTAATAGACAATCATTGGTTACTTTCTCTAACCTTATATTTAATTTATGTTTTCCAATGTTGGTTCTTGTTGTACTGGAAACATCTAGGTTTTCAAAAGTGAATGGCACTGGAGAGCAAATCACCAGATGACAGAAGGAAGCTGTAGGAGGCAGAAACTCGTGGGGCAAATCTTCAGAAGGCAGAGACCAAGAGGTGATGCTGTAGAAGGCAGAGACTCAGGGGCAAAGCTTCAGGACCCAGAAACTCAGGGGTAAAGCTGAAGCAGTTAGACACACAGGGGACAAAGCTTCAGGAGGCGGAGACTCAGGGGTGAAGCTGAAGGATGTAGAGACTCAGGGAGCAAAGGAATACTTCAAGTATGTAATTTCACCCAAATTATCATTATCTTGTCATTTTATTATTTTATTTTTTATCTTTGGTGATTTTATTTTTTGTCGCATCCTAGAAAGTATGAAGAATGGACACCACAATTTTGATCCCGTAGTTTTCCTCCACGATGAATGCCCTCCTCTGAAGGGACTTTCTTTCTAAGCAAAGCATTTGAGAATGCCTGATGTTAGCCACGTATGTTCCATAGAGGCGTGAATCACACGGTGTCATCAGATATGGCTGTAGATTTGTGTACACCCTGCATAACACTGTGTCATCTGCTTGTTCTGACACCACCTCGCAAAATTGTTCAGGGCCTAACACAAACGCATTGTTTGGACACTTGAATGACATTAAGTTTTCCTTGATTTCTATCTTGGACTTGGATGTTTCCTCAAGACGACTTGCAACTTGTGCCAAAACATTTTTTCCAGATCGTACCATTTTTTTTCATTTGATGAAGATAGCTCTCGAACTTGAAAGCACTGCAGCTGTCAAGGCTGCCAAAGTTTTGGGCATCTTCTGCAAGGTGCAGCAAGGAATGGACATTGTATACCAAAAATGTCTCTCCATACAGCTCCCGTCCTCTCTCTACAAAATACTTCAGCAGCTGGTTTGCATAAGCTCCTTGTGACTTTGTGAGATCAGGATTCACCAAAATGCAAAGAGCTGTGCTGAAGCTCAGGAAGTGTTCATACAGCTGCTCTTTGAGAATTCCCTTTAGAACAATCTTCCCTGTGTAGATAGCAAACTGTCTGAACTCTGTTGCTTTCCAGCGATCTATTTCCTGCAAGCTCCTTGGCTTCCTGGCAAAGCAATCTGGAATGGACTTCTTTAATGTCTCCAGCCTGCCACTTACACGGGTCACATCTGATGAAATCCGGAAATCTGTTCTCCCTCTTGTCCACAAGAGCAGCAGCTTTTTCATTACCCCGAGACAGCTCTGGTGCATATAATCTATGGGGAATGATTTGATCATGTCGATTGGGAGGACAGAGAAGGGTGAGATCTCCTCTTCTTGATGGTGTTCAGGTTGCCAGCATTCCCTGAATGATTGATCTGTTCTCATGGCCAGGTTATTTGTTTCGGGATATGTTATCCGACCATCCCAAGATCCCCTCTGGTTGCATTTATCGCACCCATAGTATCCAGAAAACTGCTTTACACACTTTACCATAGCTTTAGCTGGAGCATCGCAGGTAACACATCGTAGTTGGATGTTTAAGCATCTCCCTCCCCAGGTAAGACCATCCTGGATTAGTTCTGCCAGTTGCTGAACCGTGTCAGAGGCAAAGTTTGGTGTTTTGGGTTTGGAAGCAGCAGTGGATATGCACAGGGGGAAAATACATTCTGGAGACAAGTTTATGGAACAGAGAACTGGCCAGAGGGATACCTTTGAGCTTTTGAACACTGGCAGCCCATCAATGTTCAGGGAGAGGTCAAGTGACTGAAGATGGTCTGTCACAGCTGCAGGATACCTGCTCAGATGTTTTGAGAGCTGATCTGCCACATTAAACTGTACACTCTCGACACCATATTTGGTAGTAAGTTCATAATGGTTCGTGTGTCCAAAGAGCGTCCTTGCAGTATGGGGAAGGTCTTCATGCCCATGTCTTTTAAGGATGTTTAATAGAACATCCACAGCATTATGTTTAACTTGAAACATACATGTCCATTCGGAAAGTTCTTCCCTGAGTGATCTTGTTCGCTCTCAGAACTTGACAGGGCTGGGTCTGAAAACATGTCAAGATGATCTTCCTCAATGTGCTGGTTGTGATTAAGGCTGTCACTTTCAGCAATGCTGGCCATCTCAACTGAACTGATAGTTTCTTTGTTGTCGGCCTTCTTTTGTGCCCTTGACACTCTTGCCCAGATTTTGTTGTACTGCCTCCTACGCTCTTTGGATGTCATCAAGCTACTGTATTGGTGTCTCTGCCAATAATTCAATAAATTACATTTTTCAGTACACTTACAGATTTAATCTGTTTTTCTCAATCTACCAGTATCAACCATATAACTTAATTTGGTACTGAACTTACCTTTGTTGACGACATATTTGCCAGAAGTATAAAGGCTGAGAAAACAGAAATAAATATAAGTTAATATATATATTATATATATATTAGTATCAGTCAAAAGTTTGGAAACATTACTATTTTTAGTGCCTTTGAAAGAAGTGTCTTATGCTCATCTAGCCTGCATTTATTTGTTCACAAATACAGAAAAACAGTAATATTGTGAATATTATTACAATTTAAAATAATGGTTTTCTATTTTAATATGCTTTAAAATATAATTAATTTCTTTGATACAAAGGTGAATTTTCATCAGCCATTACCCCAGTCTTCAGTGTCATTCTAATCATGCTGATTTATTATCATCAACTTTGGAAACAGTTGTGCTGCTATATGTATATATATACATATCGCTCTAAATTTGGGATCAGTAAGACTTGTAATGTTTTTTAAAGAAGTCTCTTATGCTCATCAAGGCTGCATTTATTTGATCAAAAATACAGAAAAAAACTGTAATCTTGCAAAATATTATTACATTACAATATAAAATAATGGTTTCTATTTTAATATACTGAATTTCCATCAGCCATTACTTCAGTCTAAAGTGTCACATGATCCTTCAGAAATCATTATTTCTAATACGCTGGTTTATTATTAGAATTATCAATGTTGGCAACAGTTGTGCTGCCAAATATTTTTTTTTTGGAAACTGCAATACTTTTTCAGGATTATTTGATGAATGAAAAGTTTAAAAGAACAGCATTTATTCAAAATATAAATAATTTCTAACAATATAAATCCTTGCTATTACTTCTTATCAATTTAACACATCCTTGCTGAGTAAAAGTTTTAATTTCTTTCAAAAAAGAAAGAATACAAATTTACTGAACCCAAACCTTTGAACGGTATATTGTTAGAAAAAATTCTATTTTTTTTTAATGCTCTTCTTTTTAACTTTTAATTCATCAAAGAATCCTGAAAAAAAGTATCACAGGTTACAAGAAATATTAAGCAGCACAACAGTTTCCAGCACTGATAATAAATCAGCATATTAGAATAATTTCTGAAGGATCATGTGACACTTAAGACTGGATGGCAGTAATGGCAGGAGAAAATTCAGCTTTGCATCACAGAAATAAATTAAATTATAATTTATTACTATTTTAATAAAGGATATTAAAATAGTAAACAAGTACATTCAAATTGTAATAATATTTCACAATATTATTGATTTTTTTTTCTGACTTTGATTAAAGAAATGCTTTCAAAAGCTTTAAAAATTAGTAGTTTCCGAACAAGATTAAAAAAAAAAAAAAAAAAACTGATTCAATTTGGCCTCCCTCCCCAAAATACTGTTCAAAGTGCTTTTGTTTTTATTAAAGATTCATATTTTTATAAATTAAATTTGAAGTTTACTTGAAGATCATGTTTATATTAAACTTAATTTATAAACTAAACATATGGTAAACAATTTGTAAAATATTTCTATTTAGATTTGTCATGTTTTAATGTATCTTTTAAATATAAATTCACATTTAATTAAGTTACAATTGAATGTAGTAATGTTGTAGTAATGTATAGGCTAAAGGTTAAAGATCATTTAAAAAAAGTATTTATAGTTAAATTCAGGCTGAATCAATGGCATGCCCTGTCTACACCCGACTATAGCCATAGGGACAAGTTCATGAACCACATCTTTCTTCAAACACATTATTATCGTGATTTGACCAAAAGCTACTTTCACTGCCTCGCCTATTGTTTTTGCGGTTCACTGAAATAAGGACTTTTCATTGTGTTTGCCTAATATTCAACACTAGAATCCGTTTTGATTAAACTCCAGTTCAATAGGTGGCGGTATGCATAGTGCTGCCCCTCAGTAAGCAGGAGAACAGGAAATTGGACTATATCCGCCTTTGAATATGCGCACAGAATGGCTAGCAGATGCATCGCTGGAAGACACAGAAAGAGAAAGCCCTATAAAAGGTAAGATTTTACAGTAATTTAAACGTTAACATGTGTTCATTATGATTGCAGTTAGCTTTTTTGTTATTTGAGGATCAATTATATCGACAGTGATGTCGCGCGGCCGCGCTGTGTAACTTGTCTCGCGCACGTCACGCGCAGCTTTTAGCTATGAATGTACAGTTAATATATTAATACATTTACTTACCAGAAATGTAATTGTGTGTGCCCAGTTGTCGAGGAGACAGCGGTGCAATAGATATGCGACGAATTAAACGCTAAAACCAACTAAAATACTAGAAATAACGTAACTTGACTTACGATGTGAACTACACGACGCGAACACTTAAATATAACTACAAACTTAGTATAAAATGACAAATTTTAGACACAAACACTTATGAACAGCGACTCTATCTATATATATGTGTACAACCTAACTGTACACCAAGTAAACAACGAATAAACTAAAGTTAACGTTACAAACCTTAACCTATTACTATGTAACTTGTCTAATCTAACTTATCAAACTACACTACAATAAATACTATATATAGTAACTATACTTTAACCTATAACGAAAACTTAACGAAATAACTTATTTTATCTACCAGTTACCTAGAAAATACACTCAAATTTATGTAAATAAGACGAAGTCAATAGGATTCAGTCTATTTCCACCACCGTCTTCAACCAACAGATAGAGCTGGGAATAGCACACCTATCTCGGAGACGTCTATTTGACGTCTGCATTTACATCTGCAAGACGTATTTTTTAGAGTGTTTGCTCATCTGCAATACGTCTATAGGACGTCTCCTTTTAGATGTCAAATAGACGTCTATTAGATGTCTTTAAGATGTTTATGATTTAGAGTGTATGTAAAACTGACATCTTACAGACGTCTGTCAGACGTTTATAGACAGCAGATGCTTTCCAGATCAAGAGATATTTAACAGACATCTTGCAGACATACGTGTGCTATCTGGGAAAAGAATCGATTCCTCGATTCCGAGGCGTTGGGAAAGAGGAATCAAGAGGAATCGACTCCTCATTCAGAGCTTTTTTCAGTTCAACAGTGCTTGTCTATGGGTGCCTCTCAGATGGAAGGCTGCATCCTACGAAGGCTGCACACATTTAAATTCACGAAAATAAACTGAAAGGAAACAAGTCGGTACTGCATCATCATAATTTGAGGACGCAGCCTTCCGTTTGAGAACCATTCGCCTCATGCTCGATAAAAGCTGTAATTACGAAAGTTGTGAGAGAAAAGATTATATTTTATATATAAAAGATATTTCATTTTTATATTTACCCTTCGCCTCATGCTCGCTAAAAGTGATTAGAAGTCTGACTCGTACGTTTCCACAAAAAGTTTCTTTCGGTTAGTTTTAATGAACCAGTTAAAAAAATAAATATTCAGGGGTTATTTTACGGCGGAACTGGCTTATGTTGTCCACAATTTTGAGCGCTGCAAAACTAATACGTGTCAACTAATCATATTGTATATTGTTTTATTGCATATTATTATGTGGAATAGGCCTACAGCAAATTGGACACGAGTTGGAATACAACGATTTAATAAGAAAGATGTGCGTCAAAATCTTGTTTAATTTGTGATCATCTTAGACTTGATTATTATTGTATAATAAACCTGGCATTGTGACTGACTTTGGAGTCATTTGTTACTCTTTTGTAAGTCGTTTTGAATAAAAGCTTCTTCTAAATGCATGTAACCTAAATGTATAACAACAAAAACAACAACAACAATAATAAAATAATAGTAATTATTATTATTTTAATTTATAGGCTAAATAAGTGAGTGCACTTAAGACAGTAAAATGTTTGTCATAAAATAATTCATGAATGCTTTACTTTTAATAACATTTTACAGTTTTGGAAATGTGTTTGTGTACTATTGAAACACTGCTCTATAGTAAATGAATAGCATTATGTTTTCATTAGTTTGCCATTTTAAAGTTTATTGTAGCTATATGGGCACTCAGTTTCTCTTGTTGTGTAATGTTGTTATATGAACAAATATATTACTAAGTTTTTGGATCTCTAACTAACTGCAGTCTGTAACTTTTTTTTTTTTTTTTTTTTTTTTCAAAATGTATAAAATTTATATAATAATAATACACCATGAATCTGTTTTCCAAACAGTGTTTTTAGCTTATCCTGAATCACTACGGTACACCTATAATAAGTGTTTATATTCAGACTATTTTAGACTGGTTCGGGTAGGTACTGCTGCGGAGTAGCACAGTACCTGCGTGATTCATCATAGACATAAACCGACAGAAGTAGCTCCGGCTACAATGTTCTTCCGCAAGACGCACGCAGTTCTGTTTATTAACTTTTGCTAGAGCGCCAAAAGTTACAGACTGCAGCTTTAATTACATTTTAGTCTGGATTAGGTTTAAGCCCTGTCTGTAACTGGGGGTGATATTTAAAATGGTAAGCAAGCACTGCTTTGTTTACGTTTCTTATATTCGTGTGACAAATATACTATTTATAGCTGCTAATATAGGGAGCTAATTCCTCTCACACAGGTGCAGAGCGCACATGTTAGTTTGCAGGGTGTTCAAGCTCAGCTTTTTGGTCCAGTTGCTGTTGACATGAGATGACAACACTGTTGGCTTAGTTGCTAGTTCTTTTTCAAGTTGGCTTGGTGTGTCCCGACCTTTAAATGCAGTAAACAGTTGGAAGAAAAAACATCTGATATGCAACAATATATCAGTACATTAGGTCTTAATATAATTAACCTGCTGATGCCTGTCATTTATACTCTAATTAACATAAGAAAAGAGGGAACCACTCTCTGATCTTAAGTAACTTTTGTAGCTTTAATAATTTATTTATTCATGATTACACTAGTCACTATGCAGTGATTATTTTATGAGTGATTATTAAATTATTTAGTTCTTTAATGAATGTTAAATAGATGTAAAGTGAAGGTAAATAAGTGAAGTGAAGTTTCTTTTTTTTATATTGCAGGGGTGTCAAACTCTGTTCCTGGAGGGCCACAGCCTTGCAGAATTTAGTTCAGAGTTGGCTAATGTTGGTCCTGAGAGTTCAGCTCCAACCATAATCAAACACACTGAAAAAGGTAAAAAAAAAAAAACACTCTTCAGGAATGTGGCTCTCCAGGACCAATGTTGGCCACCCCTGGTTGAGTTCCAACCCTGCTCCAACACACACATATAGTTTTCAAATAAGCCCAAAGGCCAATTAAAGCAGCACTAATTAACTTTTTCTGTTCAGAATTTGCTAAATGTATATAATGAGCGAGTACATCATGAATTCATCTTCCAAACCACCTTATCCCAAATCACTGGGATATGTCTTATCCCAAATCACTACGGTACACTTATAATAAGTGCTTATATTTGGATTATTGTAGCCTGTTCGGGTCGTCACATACACATACCTGCATGAATCGCTATAGACAAACTTAGAGAAGTAGCTCCGGTTAAAATGTTCTTCCGTGGGATGCGTGCAGTTCTGTTTATTAACCGCTAGAGCACCAAAAGTTACATGGTGTTGCTTGTGTATTTAATTATCGTTGGAGCTAAACTCTGCAGGGCTGTGGTAATTGAGATTGACACCCCCGTGTTGTATTGTATTTGTTTTATTGTTTGTTCTAAAAAAAGGAAACAAAGATCAAATGACAAAAGAGCTATATTCATTGTGATTTATTAATATAATTATCAAGAGTGAGAATCAAATCTGAAAGTAAAAAAAGCAGCAAGGAATGCATTAAATGAATGCTTTAAATGTGGCTCTATCAGAAAAAAAAAAATTATTAGGGGTGTCAACGTTAACGCATGCGGTTAATCAAATTTTTAACGCGTTATTAATGCAGATTAATCGTTTGATAAGGTTTGACCCCAACTTCCCGTCATCGCAGCGCGGAAGGTTATTAATCTCATAAATTGTCTTATGTAGCATGATGCTAATATTAGCTCTAATGCAGCTGCAGAACAGGTCCAATTCTTCTTCATAATGCATTTGGTCATAATACTTCACGTAAGGTCGCAAGAAATACTTTTGATAATAGTTGGGTAAATGTATACTGGGATTGAAGCGATGTGGCTTGGTAAATGTTTTATTGCCAGTTTAAAGGCTGATAATGGCTGAATAAAAAACAAAAGAATAATAAGGATTATGTCTCATAGCTGGCGGAAGTGTGAAAGGTTCTGTTTCCTTAAACTAGTTTCATGCATTTCTTTTTCAACACATTTACAGGTAAATCCTAGTATTTTAAATTTGTGATTAATCATGATTAATCACAGTCCACGAGTGTGATTAACGCGATTACATTTTTTAATTGACAGCACTAATATATATATATATATATATATAAAATAAAAAATTTCTGATAAAGCCACATTTAAAGCATTCATTCACACGCACACATACATATATATATATAGCTGCTACTTACTGTCACGGTGCACACAGCAGGGAGGGACGAGGAAGATGGACACGAGGAATAACTTCAAAATAATAGTCTTTAATGGTTACATCAAGGCAGGACAAGGCAAGGCAGACACGGACAGGAAGACCGGGGAATAACGAGTAGACCAGACAAACACTAACTGAACAGGCAGGAACTAATATACACATGACAATCAATGATAATTACAAAAACACGGCTGGACAACACCAAACTAATAATCACACTTAACAAGGACAGGAACAAGACCAAATAAGGACACAAGGGGCGGGAACACAAGACACACACGACAGAGGACTGACAGTACTCCCCCCTCCCGAAAGGCGCGACTCGCGCCGTAACAGTTCCACCAGGGAGGGGGGGGTGGGCACTCTGGAGGCCCCTCAGGACAGACACGGACAGGAACAGGAACACAGGACGGGGACCTCCAGAGCGTAACAGACAGAGGCCATGGCGGGGCTGGGAGCTCAGGAGGCCATGGCGGGGCTGGGAGCTCAGGAGGCCATGGCGGATGGTCTTCGTGGCCATGGCCACATTCCTTGGCCCGCCCACCCTACCCAGCTCTCTACTACCCCCCCCCCCCCAAAATTTCCTTGGGGAATCCAGGGGGTATCAAGAGCCCTCCAGGGCTTAACAGACAGGACACTGGCCAGACACACAGACAAGACAGGAACCGGATAGCCCTCCAGGGCTTTACAGACAGGGACAGGACAGGCCAGACACACAGACAGGACAGCCCACAGGAACAGCTCGGAAGCTGAGGCTTCGTCTGGGCTTGACAGGGAGTCAGGGGCCCTTACAGGGTCCCTCAGCAACCGCCTCCACTTCCACGACAGGAGGGGCAGGCGACTGGAATGGCCTCTGTGGCCACGACTCAAGGAGCCGCCTGCCCTCGACGAGTCTCCATGGACAAGACAAGACTAGACTAGGGTTTTTCTATTAAAATGTTCCTGTGGGCAAGACAAGACCGGCACTCCTGGCCGGAACGTGTGGACTTACTCCACGGGAACCCGGGTCTGGACTGGAGTCAGCAGCGGCCGGCGGGCTTGAGTCAGCGGCATCCGGCGGGCTTGAGTCAGCGGCGGCCGGCGGGCATTGAGTCAGAGGCGGCCGGCGGGCATTGAGTCAGAGGCGGCCGGCGGGCATTGAGTCAGAGGCGGCCGGCGGGCATTGAGTCAGAGGCGGCCGGCGGGCATTGAGTCAGAGGCGGCCGGCGGGCATTGAGTCAGAGGCGGCCGGCGGGCATTGAGTCAGAGGCGGCCGGCGGGCATTGAGTCAGAGGCGGCCGGCGGGCATTGAGTCAGAGGCGGCCGGCGGGCGGGAGCTCCAGGCGGGCTAGCCAAACGCGCTCCAGGTGGGCTTGCCATACGCACTCCTGGCGGGCTTGCCACACCTCAGGTGGGCTAGCCATCTGCGCTTCCAGGCGGGCTAGGGTGAGCCGCAGACGGCGGCGTGATGTGAGGGAGCCGACGACGTTCGGGTTGGCTTTCCCCGTAGTCGGCAGCGTGCACTAGCGGCAGCCCGTGATCCAGACTGGGAACAGCCGCGGACGGCGGGCTGCAGAAAGCCGCGGACGGCGGCAAACCATTCTCCCGCGAACGGCGGGCTGAAGACAGCCGCGGACGGCGGCGGACCGCATGGGCTCGCGGTCCTGGACTCGCGGCACTCGCGGCGATTCCGTCGAACTCCCACGCCCACTTGCTGTGGGCTACGGCGGGATGGACGAGCGGGGACTTCCATGCCGCGGGACAGACAGGAAACAAAACAAAAAGACTTAAGAAAAAACGGAAAACAAAACGTGGTGAAGGGGCGCCGCTTACTGTTGTAGGTCTGGTCTTCTGTTACGGTGCACACAGCAGGAAGGGACGAGGAAGACGGACACGAGGAATAACTTCAAAATAATAGTCTTTAATGGTGACATCAAGGCAGGACAGGACAAGGCAAGGCAGACACGGACAGGAACACCGGGGAATAACGAGTAGACCAGACAAACACTAACTGAACAGGCAGGAACTAATATACACATGACAATCAATGATAATTACAAAAACACGGCTGGACAACACTAAACTAATCACACTTAACAAGGACAGGAACAAGACCAAATAAGGACACAAGGGGCGGGAACACAAGACACACACGACAGAGGACTGACACTTACCCTTTTAATTCTTAATGCTAATTTTTGTTTGCTAATTTATGACTTAAGGAAGATATTTTATTATTATGTCCTTATACCTAAACAATAAAAACTAGTTAAAATATTAAGTTACACATATTCTAACATAAATAAAGGTCACTTCAGCTTTAGAAAAGCATATTATGTAATTACAATTATTATACAATTAATTGGTAACACTTTACAATAAGGTTCATTAGTAAACATGAACTAAGAATGAACACTACTTCTACAGCATTTGTTAATCTTAGTTAATGTTAATTTCAGCATTCACTAATGCATTATTAAAATCACAAGTTGTTTTTTAACATAAATGCACTGTGAACTAACATGAACAAACAATGAACAACTGTATTTTTGTTAACCATCATTAGCAAAGATTAATAGTTAAATGTAATAAATGCATTGTTCATTGATGTTAATTAATACTTTAATGTTAACAAATTATACCTTATTGTAAAGTGTTACCAATTCATTATACAAATAGATGTATTTGGCACACAAAATAAGATGACAGACAGAGACCTCTCTCACCATTTAAGTAGCTACATGAAAAAGTAACTGAATGACACATCTTTCACCTTCTGCCTAACATCTCCTTTTGTAAGTCATATAGATAAGAAACAAAATAAAGGTAAGTGATAAGACGCGTTGGATAAACTATTTTATTCACAACAATAATGTCTTAAAATACCTTATAGGGTTATGCTAACCAAAACAGTCCTGAGCTAGATCAAGCGTTGATCTCTGTAAACCAAACTATCACTTTAATGAAATTATTTTTTTCCCCACTAATAAAAATATTTTATCATTAGCTAGTTCCACACTGGAGAGTTGCTTTACAGAAAATCAAGTAATTCTAACTGAAAGCGACACTGACTCTGGGTTTTCATGTTTAATACCTTAAAGCTGCTTGAATTAAGGCTATCTGTTGCATAAAGTACTATATAACTAAACATGATGTGACCGGACTTTACTGGAGTAACGTTACATTACTGAGAAGCAGAGCTCATGCAAACATCCACATAGTTGTAATCAGATGCATTTTTAACTGCTGCTTTCACAATGCTGTCAGTTTTTGTTGTGTTTGTTTCGTTACTGAGAGGTAAGCGCGCAATATACATTTACATATTCATCAAACGCCGCTCAAGTTCTGATGCATTTTCTCTGAAGCGCTATGTCTTCTCTTAAACTGCATCCAGGAGAGCTGAATTACAGTCTTGCGCTGTAGTGCCACACTGGTCGAACCGCAGTATTGCAGGCTCTTACATTAGGTCATATGAGATCAAACGATTACTCGACAACAAAAATATTTGTCGACAATTTTTTGTTGTCGATAATGTCGACTAATCGTTGCAGCCCTAATCTTTTGTAACACTTTTCAACAAGTTTTTAGTTTTTAACATTATATAAGTTAACACGAAGTTAACATGAAAAATAGTTTTATAGCATTTGTGACCCTGGACAACAAAACCAGTCTTAAGTGTCAATTCTTCGAAATTGAGATTCGTACATCATCTGAGAGCTGAATAAGCTTTCCATTGATGTATGGTTTGTTAGAATAGGACAATATTTGACTGAGATACAACTATTTGAAAATCTGGAATCTGAGGATGCAAACATTACGTTTTGATACATTTAATGTAAGAAATGTACAAAATATTTTCATGGAACATGATCTTTACTTAATATCCTAATGATTTTTGGCATAAAAGAAAAATTTATAATTTTGACCCATACAATGTAGTTTTGGCTATTGCTACAAATATACCCCTGCGACTTTAGACTGATTTTGTGGTCCAGGGTCCCATTTATGAATCTTTGTTAATGATATGTTAACAAAGTTAGTTTTAATGTTAGTATTAACTAAAATTAAGTGAGATTAATAAATGATTTTAAAATATATTGTTCCTTTTTAGTTCATGTTAATTAATATAATAACTTATGTTAACCAAAGAGACCTTAATGTAAATTGTTTCCAATACTTTTTATATTATATAACTATTTAAAAAAGTATATGATAATAAATATATATATATGTACATGTGTAAAAGAATACTTACAGTACAGAACATTTCAGCTGATTCTATGCATTATTTTTCATTCTGATACACAGACAGGCAGCTCATGAAAAATAAGGTCATGCCTCCATCTGGTGGTCATCCTTGGTATTACACTTCACCTTTAAACCAATTTCAGTTATAGTTTTAAAGGAACACTCCACTTTTTTTGGAAATAGGCTCATTCTCCAACTCCCCCAGAGTTAATAAGTTGAGTTTTACCGTTTTTGAATCCATTCAGCCGATCTCCGGATCTGGCGAGAGCACTTTTAGCATAGCTTAGCATAGATCATTGAATCCAATTAGACCAGTAGCATCGCGTTCAAAAACGATCAAAGAGTTTCAATATTTGTCCTATTTAAAACTTGACTCTTCTGTAGTTATATCGTGTACTAAGATCGGCGGGAAATGAAAAGCTGCGATTTTCTAGGCTGATATGATTAGGAACTACTCTCATTCCGGCGTAATAATCAAGGAACTTTGCTGCCGTAACATGGCCGCAGCAGGCGCAGTGATATTACGCAGCGCCTGAAAGTAGTCCCCAGCTACCGGGAACTACTTTCAGGCGCTGCGTAATATCACTACGCCTGCTGCGGCCATGTTACGGCAGCAAAGTTCCTTGATTATTACGCCGGAATGAGAGTGAACATTGTTTCCCTTATGGAAAGAAAATAAGTTATTAAACATGCATACATCCAAATGAATACTTCTAAAAGAAGATAATAGTATAAAGTACATGTCTTCGTGCAGCTTCTTCCACAATCTTGAGGCAGGCATTTCCGATCTGATCTGAAATGAATTGTAGAAAGATTACATCCCTGTGAAAGCTGCCATGTGTAACATTATGCATTATCTGGGAATTTTTTATTTTTTGTGCAGTAAATTAAGACACTAAACATACGCACATTAGATTCCATGCACTGGCTTAAACCCAGGCTCCAGAAGTCTTCTCGTGTGAGGCAAATTTGGCCTTGCTTTATGATCAGTTCTTCCGATGGCCGATTTTTGTCCAACACATACTTTAACTAAAAATAAAGAATGTTTAACAGATTAAGTAATGGTTATCATTTAAATATGCAACGTGTCACTAAATAAACGATACTTACCAGTTCATCTTGAATATGGTCCAAGTCCTTCTCCCGCATCAAACCCGAACAAGCATATGGATGCTCTACCTGCCATTTGAATGTAGAGTAGCAGTGGTCCTGGAGAAACATCCTCTCAGTTGGTCCATCTGATGATATACAAATACGTGACAATGGACTATATGCATGGAGCATTCTTTAGAACTTCTGTATATAGTTCAGCCAGCTTAAAACTTCTGGTGAAATGCCATTTGACGTTATGGTATATATGTGGATACTCTTGAGACCCTCACAGAAACCTCTCCTGCCTCATCTTGTCAGAAACTCAGAAACAATATAACTCCAATCACCGTAAATAATGGCTGCCTATCTTATCTTACAGCTTCATGTTATTTAATAACACTTAATAACATAAAATTGTATATGCTGATCCCGGTAATCCATTGGTAAACGTTGGCTAGCTAGTGATGTTATCTCAAACAACATTGTAATGGTATTCTTCATACTTGATAACTTACATTCATAGTCATGAATACATGTTTTAAACACATGATATTTTAAAGCCTTTATTATTTCTCAACTCTTCAGCTGTGCAGAGAAAGATTCACTTTTCAATCATGATGATGACGACATGAAAAAATGTTGTTTCCTGGAAAACAAAGACTTTTAAGATGAAAATGACATGAAATTAGCATTATAACCAATAGATGGCAACAGAGGATCTCCCATTAGCTCAGTTGCTATTTCAGCTCCTTAGATTTTTTTGACTTTTAGTTTCTGGATTTATAAAACAAACAAAAAAAAATACTATTAGAAGAAATTTTTACTACTTTTACTGTACTGAAGTATAGCAAATAAATAAATAAGACACCAATAACCTAGAAGGATTATTTATTTAAATACTAAACTAGTTAACGACAAATTAAATTCATTATTAATGGTATGACAATTAAATACTACAAAACTACATTTTTAAAGTTTTATCTTTACCTGTAGAACCTTCTCAATATATTCAGCCAACACAGACTTGTTACAGCTGTAGTTTTGTTACTCTGAATTTACTCTGAATCACTTAATGTTGTTTTGACATCGGCTTTGCAGATGTTTTGTTCCATTCGTCCCTATAGTTATCACTGTCAATCATAGTAATGGCTTGCGGAACAATTTAGCGGACTACTTCATGTAATTATTTACATTTGCTTTTGTAATTCCTGAAACAGTACACGTGAACAAACAAAAATTTGGTTTCACTTTATTTTGATGGTCCCTTTAACACGTTCTATTGACTATAAGTAATGTTGCACGTACATTTCTACTAACTCTCATTAGAGTGTTAGTAGTGTATTAGTTGACTGGTAGGGTTAGGGTTTGATTAAGTTGACACGTTCTTGCAAAGTTACTTATAGTCAGTAGAATATCTGTTGGGAGACCAACACAATAAGGAGTTAGTAGATACGAAGCAGACAGTCTACTAATACTCTTATGAGAGTTTGTTGACATGTAGTTGCAACATTACTTAGTGTCAACAGAATGTTCAAAAGGGACCATCAAAATAAAGGGTTATCAAAAATTTTGACAGTTTGACAAACACTCTTACTTTTCAATCTGTAGTATGTCCTCAGTCTTGACACATTGACCCTCTGACAAGCTGACCCTTTGACGATAGTGGCCACACCTTTGGAAGTGATGCTGGCCACAGTATATGGTCCTTGGTGCTGACTTGTAATTGTGTCTCCTGTTCGTCGTTTCTTGGGGTCCCGTGAGAGCAGAACATCATCACTGGCCTGAACTGAACATACTCGTACAAACTTGCGCTTGCGATTGTGGAATGACTTCTGTTTCATATGCTCTGTGCTCTCTCTATGTTGTGAAGAACCTACAAAAAAAAAAAAAAAAACAGAACCCAAAATTAAAACTCATTTAAAAATACAGAATTATCTGGTCTATTGATCAATGGAGTCTCAGTCAGGCCAAGATAGAACAATAAGGAACAAGGTTACTTATTACACTTACTTATGCAACATTACTTATTACAACATTACTCATTACAATGTAACAGAGTGAGGGACAGTGGCTTCACATGAAGATTCAATTGCTTTTATAACTAAAGAGAGATAAAGCAGAATCGCAGCAAAAAAATACATAGATCAGCCTATGCCTAGGTCTAATTCTGATAGTAATTCACTGCTTCATTTACCTTTATTATTCAAATACAAACCTTTTCATTGAGAACTTTCATCTTATTGACTCTTGTGTCGATGCCGTCTTCTGGTCAGCAACTTCAAAATCATCTCCCATGGGACAGGCATTCATGACCTCTGGCAGACGTGGGTGTCGATGGAAGTAGGGACTGTGTCTAGTGGAGTACTGATCACATAAGGAAGCTTCCCATTAACTATTAAGTTTGTATTTATAAGTTTGAAAAACTCCATCCTTGACATTAAATAGTAAATAAATTCACCAATTCAGTTTTACCATCGACAACTAACCATAGATAATATAAATATAATAAGTGAGACAAAACCTGCTTTGCAGTGTTGATTCCATACACCACAGCAGGAAGGTGGAGGTCCCAGTCATTGTGGTTGTCATTCACATACTTCCTGAGTGCACGCTTGATATTCTGATTAGTTCTTTCATCCTGTACATATCAATGCATTTAGAAAGTTGATGAATAAGCATAAGGCAACAATAGATCTTAAAAGACAGGTATAAAAAGAGTCACCTGCCCGTTGGTTTGGGGATGGTAAGCACTGGAGACAGCATGTTTGAAATGCTGTCGTTGAGCTGCAGAGGGATCATAAGTTAAATTTTCAAGACTGGAGTAACTGTAAACAAAAACATATCCACCTTATTTTTCAACGTGGAAGTAAGCTGTTCTCTGTGAATGTGCGAGACTTCCACTTCATTAAGCACTTCATTAAGGGAAATGAGGAGAATAACAGTGCAGTAAACTGTAAAATTGTTTGCACTACAAACCAGTGTGTTCATAATTAAAATAATATGGTAAAACACACCAGTTTGCAATATCAAGCAGCTAAACGAGCTGTTTTGCACAGTTAAATATAGCTGGAAGCAGATTAGACCGGAAGCCAGACACATTCAATTTACAAATGGTTAGAAAAATAAGGTGGAAATGTTGAGACAAGAGTAGGGGGAAAAAAACATAATTAAACATTTACAAAACTTCACCTTGCAGACGAACTCCATCCCTTGGTCAGTAATGATTTTCCTTACCATGCTGAACAAGTACAGCTTTGCGGTTATTATTGCAGACACCTCAGCTGCTGTCTTCGATTTCATAGGTTCTGCAATCACCCACTTGGTGTACAGGTCAGTCATGGTAAGGACATACTTGTTGTTGCGTGCTGGTTCTGGCAGTGGTCCAATCAAATCCAAACCAAGCACCTCCCAAGGTTCTTTTACCTGCATGGCACAAAATTAGCATCAACCAAATAATAATGCATTCTTGTCTGTACTTGTGTTCTTGTGGACTTGTGAAACGTCATCAGTCGTCGCCCAAGTACTGTTCCAATTCAAAGTTCACATCGAGCCAAGTACAGTTCAAATCTTTGGCGGCTGCTCATCTTTCAAAGAGGGGAAGCTCATTTTCAGCTTACATCATAAAAATTGTCCATTTATTTATACGTAAATTCTGCCCTATGTTCCTTTTCAAGAAAATGCTCTGTGACCCTGTCGTACCAACTAGGCGTCTTTTCCAGTGATGCTAGCCTAACCTACTGTATGAATGAATGAATGAACAAACAATCTAAAAAAATTCTACAAAATGAATCAAAATTTAATAAATAAATAGATGTAAGTGAAAACAGACAATATTATTCTCCGAATACTTAATTAATGTGAATGAATGACTGGCTATTGTTATCCATGAAATGATCTAAACAAAACTCATCTTAGCACCGCACAGAAGCTGCATGAAGTGACATTTAGATGTGGCATTTATTTATTTTTATGAATGGCTCAGTGAATCAGTGATTCACCCAAGACAACGCGGATTTGGATTCGAACACAAACGAAACAAAAACAGCACTCTTGCTCGTGTTGTATGGCTTAAAGGGATGGTTTACTGCGATTTCACTTTTTTCATTTTAAATAGTGTGTAGTGTTGCTGTTGGTGCATGAACAGTATCTGCAAAGTTGCAGCGCTGAAAGTTCAACGTAAGCTGAGATATCGTCTTTTAAAAATCAGGAAGTTTAATGCCTACAAAAACGACTACAACAAACTACTTCCCGGGTTGCATACGAAATAAACCCATCAACCCCTCCCTCCGGAACATGCAGAAAAGGGGGCAAGGCCATGTTCTGCGGCTTTGTCGCAGAGGAAGAGTTATAGTGGAGATTGTAGTCATGCCGCTGTAGTTCGTCAACAATGGTTAAAATTTATGTTTGATTATGTTCCTGACAATTACAATCCTACATTAGCTCTCTGTGCTGCGCATTTTACGGAAGACAGCTTCCAGAATCTACACGAGTTCAATGCCGGATCCACACAGAAACTATTACTAAAACATGGAGCAGCAGTTGTTGGGCCACAACCTGTAAGTAAGATTTCATAATTAGGGGCCAAGCCCAAAGGGCTGTAGCCCCTATTGAAATCGTATGATTTTATTTTCGTCCAATGGGAGTCTATGGCAGCCCTATGAAGGGAACATAGGAAAATTATGAAAATTGGCACAATTGTAGAGATGGCTATGAATAGTGATCTGACCAAATTTGGGGTCTCTAGAACCAACTCTATAGCGCCACCATCAGTTCAAAAATTAAAAATTGAAAGGGTAATAACTCCTGAACCCCTAATTCTAGAAAAATGAAACTTGGTACATCTGATTACTCTCTTCATGCTGATCACAGTCAATAGCTTACATCAGTGGTTCCCAAACTGTGGGGCGCGACCCCTAGGGGGGGCGCGGAGTTATGATAAGGGGGGCGCGGCATGGCTAGTGTACATACAGTCAGCCGATGTTTATAGGGATGCACCGAAATTTCAAAAGAGAAAAACGGTCCAATGAGCCGAAAATATCTGCCGCGCCGCCCAGCAGTATTCAGCGCGCGCTCTCTCTCACTCTCTCTAATCACTGCCGTCGTGACACTCCGCTGAATAATCAGCTCTATGAATGTGCGCAAAGCAAAGTCCGCTCAAATAACGCGCCGACAGAAAATGTAAATGTATACTTGTTCCTTTTTGCAATAGCGCTATTGTGATGTAACATGCTGTAGTACAGCTTTTACGGTGGTAAAATGACGCCACCCTCTCGTGACGCTATGCTCTGCTCACGTGCTCTGATAATAATAGCTTTGTAGGACTATAAAAAAAAGTTATATCAGATTCTGTTTCATAGAACTGAATAAAAATAATATATTGATTGATATTTAATATTAATAGACTATATTTTCTGTCCAATTGTATTGTGTTACTTTCAATAAACGTGGTTATTTTATTGGCTTGTGATTTTTAAATTTAGTACCATTAAAATTAAGTTAAATTAAAAAGTCTTACAAAAATGACTTAATATTATTTAATAAAATAATAAATAATTATTACAAAGCAGTTTTGGTTTCGGCCATTGATGTCACCTCTGATTCAACAACGAGGCTTCAGTTTAAGTCCAAGGCTTTGGCTGCATTTTGGATTGGAGTGGAAAAGGACTACCCATTGCTGGGCAGGAGAGCCCTGGCAATACTTCTTCCTTTTGCCACAGCTAGATAGGGTTTTCTGCAGTTGCCTCAATCAAGACAAAATACAGATCAAAGCTGGACATTGAAAATGAGCTAAGAGTGGCAGTCTCACAGCTGCATCCCCGATTTGAGAGGATCTGCAGCACAAAGCAAGCCCACCCCAGTCACTGAAAAGTCTGTGGGACTAGTAAGAATAAGTCTAAATCCTGCAGTTCAAAAATGTTCATTTTTGAACTGCAGTTTGAGAAAATCTGTTGAAAACAATGAATACTGTTACATAGTTAAAATAATAATAATAATAATAATAATAAATACATGTTGAAGCTGCATGCTTTACTTGTAATGCTTCTGCTCTAAAAGTGACTAGTTCCTTATTTATCTGAATTTGTGTTAATTACCATTAATGAATTACAATGTTTCAAACAAATCCTCCTGGAGGTGTGTTTATGTGTATGCGTGGGGGTGGGGGGGCCTTCATTTTTTTTATTCTGCAAAAGGGGGGCCCGGCAGAAAAAGTTTGGGAACCACTGGCCTAATTCTATTGAACACTTGTTTTAACTTTACAATTTTGTTTAGACCTCTTACATTCCAGGATGTAAATTGAATATCAGATAGGGGGAACCATTATCGTATATACAGTTTATTTCCATTCTTGCAAAAATAACTATAGTATGTATATAGACTATTATTGTGAAGAAAATGTAAAAAAAACAAAAAAACACACATAATGGGAAAACACAGCCATACAGAACAGTTGGCCAACAAATGGGTATTTCCCCAAATGAAATACCCTCACCCCTCCTCCCCTCCCCATTTAAACACTTCCCAAGGTCTTCTCGAAAGAGCCTGATTATGGAACTATGCCGGTCCACCCGCGATCTCTTCACGGTGAGGAACAGCATGTCTGGTGGCTGGACGGGTCCCGCAACATTCAGAAATGTCAGCCCAACATCACAAAAAAAAAAAAAAAAAAAAGTTTGCTTAGGTTCATGAAACTGACCCCAAAGAGAAATATCTTCCTTCAAGTCTTACTAAGCATTAATATCCTTCAGGTCTTGCAAAAACCTCTGAGCGTCCGGAGGGTTATCAAACAAGTGGCGCTTTCCCTTGTATGTCACGCACAAAGTAGCTGGATGCAAGATGCCATAACGCAGTTCGGGGATGTTGAGATTGCGAAGATCCTTCTTCATCGCGTCAAAACGTTTCCGTTTCTTGTGCAGTTCAGCTGACACGTCAGAAAAGAACATAAGCTTTCTTTTGTCCAACATCTCTGTGGCTTTTGCTCGAGCAGCTGTCAGAGTACGGACTTTGTCAGCATAATTTAGAAATTTCATTATTACAGCTCTCGGTGGAGAGTCAGAACGATCTTTGGAGAATCTGCCGATTCGGTGAGCTCTCTCAATTACAAGAGGAGCAGGAAAGTGTTCCGGGCCGAGGATCTCGGAAAGTAATTTCTCTAAAAAGGCACACATATTCTTCCCCTCGATCTTTTCTGGAAGTCCCACTAATCGTAGATTGGACCGACAACTGCGATTTTCCAGGTCATCGACTTTTAGTGAGAGAGATTCTATGGCACTTTTCAGTTTTGCGTTCTGCGTTTGCAACTCTGAGACGTTATCTTCTTGAGTGCCTATTCGATCCTCGGCCTCTGTTACCCGTGTTGTGAGAGCTTTAAGATCGCACAGCACTCCGTTGATCGCCTGAAGCAATGCATCAAATCGCACAGCAAAGTCCGATTTCAGTGAGTGGATAGCCTCAAGGATTGCAGACTCCTGGCCAACACCCGACGCTCCTTCCTCACCACTAGCTTCATTGGATTTAGCATCTGCCTCGACCTCTCCAGGTACAGTCGATTTGACTTGTTTCTGTGTCGTTTTCAGTGGTTTTGGTGGCATCTTGAAACATTAAGATGCATCCGAATTTGAAATGGGATCAGTCGGTCAATGTTTGTTGAGTTAAAGTAGATAATTTAAGTCAGTATTTGTTGCGGAGCTCTGATTCGTGTCCACTCAGCACCGCGCCATAACCGGAAGTCCCCAGTCAGAATAATATTAATGAAAAGAATTAGTCAAATTATTCTGGTTTGCCATTTAATTGTAGTATCATAAGGATGGCGTAACATACTCTGTATTAGAGGAATTATAGCATTAACCATGACCAGTGTATACAAACTATGTATAGATGTGACTATGAAAATGATTGAGAAAGATGAATTTGTTATGTGGTGCGAAATAGCAATAATTTCAGTTGATGCAATATACCTGAAGGGGGTATTATTAGTCAAATATGGAAAAGAGGCAAATCTGTGGATAATTGTGGGGACCATGACTTTAAGTGTTTTTTTACTAGGATGTTATTTAAGCAATGAACATATTCTTTTGATGGGAATCATGAGTTTGATGAATAGATGGGATAAAATGAAAAAGAAAATCAAACAATGTGTAGGATGTTGTAAAAGAATGATGGATGTGAACTCAGCTGAACCATTTTGTGCCTGAATTTCAGGAACTAACAGGACGGGGAGAGCTGAATCAGATAATAAATGAAACAACCTGCAGAACCGAAAGAAACCGGAAGAAACAGACACAGACAGACTTGTGATGGGTGTGGCAGCTCCACAAGAAGATTATATTTCGAACTAATCAATGGCCAACGCCATTGCCCTAAATGTATGAAAAAGCCTATTAATAATGTATTTGACGGATTGGGAAAAGAGGTTCCTATATGGAGTCAAGTTCATTGTATGTCTGCAAAAAGTGGAGTGTCTGAGAAATGGCAACTGAAAATAGGAAAAGACGATAATAGTATGTATCATATACCATGGTGGATTAAGTTGTGTAATTGCTATATAAATACTTGTTAGATTTGTGAGATTTATCCAGCTCAGGATTTAAAACAGCATTAAAATCACCACCCATCACTAAAGAACAATCAACCTGCTCAAGTAATATATTGGAAATATTTGTGAAAAATGCACCTTCTGCCTCATTCGGGCAGTAAATGGAGGCCAGTGCTAACCTGTCATTATGTATTTTACAGCGTATAAAAACAAATCTACCTTCATCATCATTCCCGGTATGTTCAAATAGTTAAATGTAACTTTCTATCGACTGAGATAAGCATCCCCTTAGTTTTATTAGGGGTACAAGAGAAGGCTGCCAGTTTGTAATACTTGTTTTTAAAACGTGCCACATCACATTGTTTTAAATGAGACTCTTGTATCAGGGCACAGGAAATCGATTTACCATGCAAATATTCTAATATCCGGGTATGCTTAAAAGGAGAATTTAGGCCATTCACATTCAATGATAAGATATTCAGAACATGCAATGCCAAGATTCTGTCTAAGTGAAGAGAAACAAAAGCAATGTCATACTGCCAGTGACATGTAAACATTAGTATGTATCCTGGATACCAATCCACCTAGATGCATAGTTGTTTTAAAAGAAAACCGAGAGTGTAGGTCTGCATAAACAACAGAAACAAATGTTGATGCGTGACCAGTCCACTTCAACACAAGACATGTCCCCAAAAGGCCCACTGAGCCATCTTGTTATTGTTTTCTTCAGGGCAGTTAAGATCATCACAGACCTCATCGTTAATTTTCCATCGTTAAGCTGAGAGGATGGAGATGGTTGCCTTTGCCTTCCCACTGCTTTCTAGTGCTGCAGAATACGTCTTCAGTGACAGTGAAGTAACAAAATCCTCCGCCTTTTGAGGAGAGTCGAACATCATCTGCTCACCTTTGTGCCGTAGTTTAATTACTGCTGAATAGGTGAGGAAGGGCAGGAGACCAAGTGCGGTCATCTTCTTCAGGACTGGATAAAAGCTCTTTCTCTTGGTAGTTGTAACTGGACTAAAGTCGGGAAAAAATAGTAGCGTGACATTGTCCTGCGTGTATTTCACCAAATATGCCTGCCGAGCACCTTTCAGGATCGCCGATCTGTCATACCACCTCAGTACATGGAAGATGAGAGTACGTGGCCGATCTGAGTTTTCCCTTCCGTCATACATGCGATGGGCCTGCTCAATCTCGATGTCACGGCCTTTCAGCGAAGGGATCCACTTGGAAAGATTAGCTCTGAGAAAGCCAGCTGCATCGGAGCCTTCTGCCCCCTCTGGCAACCCCACCAGTCGCACGTTATTTCTCCTGCTCCTATCTTCAATGTTTGTAATTTTTTCGGTGAGTTCCTCCAGCTGATTTCTTAATTATGTGACTGTCCTCCTATCCTCATGTGCAGCTGCTTGAACGGAATCTTTCCAGTCACGTGTCTGTTTCGCTGCAAAGGCTAGCTTTTCAACTTCTGCTTTTACCTCTTTTACAGAATCGTTGGCCGTTTGTATATCCAAATGTAGATCACGGAGTGCTGGGGTCAGTACAGAGTCAATCGCTTCTCTTACAGTCGAAGCCACTACCGAGTCGAGAATGAATGAATGATGCATTTTATATAGCGCTTTTTATTGTGTATTGCCGTACACCCAAAGATATATTTTCTTGGCCCACCACCACTTCGAACTATATATATTTATTTATTTATTTATTTCAAGAAGAAAAGAAGCTTAAGGTCAAAGTATTTATTGAATTAATTTTAATTTATTTAATAAAACATAAATATCTTAGTAATAGAAGAATAAGGGAGGAAGGCAGAGAATAAAGGCAGCAAGTTAATAAATAATAATTATTTTAGTATTTGCAAATTCACAAAGCAAAAATTGTGTGTGCATATCACTCCAGTTAAGCTCTAAATCTTCTCTTCAAACAAATGAGGACAGCCTTTAGGAGAGATGGTGTTGGGTGGGGGTCACAGAAACAAAGGTGAGATTAATTTGACTGTTGAATCACAGGAAATACATGATAGTTACACAATAATACTGGTATCTTTAATATAGAACAATGTGGATAGATCTGCATGTACTATATACTTAGTGAAAGGAAGCATGGCCATCTAAAATCACTATAACAATGAACACTTAACCACACAAGTGAGAACATCCTGAAAGAGGTAGAGGGGGAATAATGACTCATATGATCACAATACCTTCAGTGTAAAAAATTCAGTGTAAAAATAATTATGAATAATTTTTAAACAATACAAATTATTTAATCTCACCTTGCTATAACAAAAGTTTTTTCATCCTCTCACTCTTCTCTGCTACTCTGTCAATTATAGTGTCAGTGTCCAAATCCACAAGAATGTCCTTTTCGATGGCCATCAACATGAAGCCTTCTAAATGACTGGAAGACAGACAACTCCTGAGCTTGCTCTTTATGTATTTCAACACTGAAAATAAATGATTGTTCACAGGCCACCTGGTTTATTGAGAGTGTCAGTAAGAACTTATATGCAAGTCCAAGCAGGTGATATGCATCTGTGAGCATGTTGAATCTTTGGAGAATCTGAAAACAGCACATTGAACACTCTTTGCAGGACTCACAGTTTTTGTTTTTAATATCCATTTCCTCTTCCTTGCCATCAGGTCCTTCCTCCACTGTCCTGATTGTATACTCCTCCAATGGAGATTGTTTCAGCTTGTCCCACTGGCCTGCCAAGCTTTTCAGCTCTGACTTCAGGTTGTCAGCTGTTGCCCTGCTATCAAATTTAACCAGGCACTTGCTCAAATCTTCAAGTGCAGATTCAGGTAGAGCACTGTTTCGAATCAGAGGGAAGTTTTTAGGGTCCAGAAAGGACAAATCTGCATAAAGTGTGACATGGGTCATAAATCGTCTGTGGATGGCCTCAATAGCTGTATCAAGGATTTCATTATGAGCCTTCACCTCATAGGCTTTCTCTGCATCATTCATGGTCTCATCATGAGCCATCTCTCCTGACATGGTTTTTTTCTTCTTCATTCTTTTCTGTGGAAGTACAGTCTCAATCTCGATGTCTGTCTCCTCATCCAGCTCCTCAATTTTTTCATTTGCCCATTTCACAAAGTTGTCAGCAGCATCCTTGACAGCCTGGAAGTCTCTTGATATCTGTTTAAGGGCATCATGTGTTGACATGACCATCCTATGGGCTGAAAGGATGTCCACTCCTCCCATCTGCAGGTACTTTGAGAGTGGACCGGTATGCTCTAACATGCGGAGAAACAACTGAGCTGTCATACCTGAGTAGGCCCTCTTTGTACCCTCTGGCTTTGGTGCGTACATTTGCTTTCACTGACTTCTGTTCTTGTATGGCTCCAAGTGTGGACACCACATCAATGTACAGACAGTCTTGAGGCTTTCCAAATGACCCAAATATTTTTTTTTAGGGCATCATGCTTCACCCACCATCTTGTCTCTCCAATCGGAGCAATGCGCCTGTGTCTCTTGTCATGACTCTTTTTCTCCCACAAGTTCACTCTCTGGTATGAATCTTTGATAAACACTGCTGTGTCATTAAGCAAATCAAAAAGTGATCCACTCTCAATCACTATTTTAGTGGTGTCAGACAACACCAGATTGAGAACATGTGCATAGCACCATACATGAATGTGTTTGGGGGATTGTGAGGCCAGCAGTGCAGAGAAGCCTCTGTACTGCCCCTGCATGTTTGAAGCCCCGTCTGTGGAATATCCAATGCACATGCTTATATCCAGGTTGAAATGCTCAAGGACCTCTGTCAGCAAATTCACAAAAGACTGTCCAGTGGATTGATGGCAACAGACCACGGCAACAATTCTCTCATTAACAACATCAGTCACATACCTCAAAATGACTGAGCATTGGTCTTGTCCTGTTATGTCCTGGGTTGTATCCAGCTAGAGGTCTGCATTCCCGCGGCTGTCCCGCAGAAACCGCGGGACCCGACCAGATTTCTTGCGACACGGGATTAAATTCCTAAATAAAACGCGGTTGCGGTCGGTAACTCTGGTGCAGTTTGAACGGGAGCGGGCAGTTTAACAATATCCCGTTCCCGATGTCTTTTCAGAACAGCATATCTGCGCTTTATTTAAGCACCGGTACAGCCTGCACTGGACTGTTATGCACGCGCTGCACCGTGCATGCATGAACCAGTGCTTCGTTTTATTTGCGAGGTCTGTGCGCAGCATGTGCATAACGATGCTCAGAGCAGGCTAGCCTCCCAGTGATGAATATACGACCCGCAGACAGAACAGGCAGGTTGTCCATGAGTGACAGAGCAGAATAAAGATGGAGAAACGTGTGGATGTGCTGTCCTTGGAGAGCGCTCAACTTGGTTGCAGATGGTATCGATCACAGAGTTGACGGTTTTTGACAGAAAAGTAATGAAGGAACCTCTGCCTCTTGATCCTGACGATGCATGCAATGTTTTGCTTTTCTCAGTAACATTGCTGAGATGCTCTTTCAAGCAGACATCATACTTTCCCAATAAAATTATCATCTCCAAAAAATTTCCATGATCAATGCTATTGATGTCCAATGTATATGCAGCCTCATTCTCTTCCTGTCTGTAGCTTAGACTAAAGGTCTGCGCGGGACTGTTTTTTAAGTCCCGCGAGGTTATATCCCGCACCCGCCCGCTCCCTCTATATATTTACTCTTTGTTCAACCGCTGTCCGCTTTGAATAATTTTCTTCCCGACCCGACCGTTCCTGCTAAATTTAGATCTCGTTTCCAGAATCACACATTTAAATTTCCTCTACTAAAAGAAAGAGAGATAGGCTAACATATAAACGTGTAGTCTGCACAAAATTATATTTGTTATTTTATTCGTCTTGTCAAGAGTCTTGAAGTTATTGACAGCAAAATGTTAAACGAATTTTGTGTCTTAAGACATGAAATTCGTTTAACATTTTGCTGCCAACACAGGAGGAAAAAAAAGTGTCACAGAGAAAATAAAAATGTACAAAAATTGTATTCCTTATTTTTATTCGTCTTGTCAGGATACAATTCGTTTAACATTTACAACACAATAAGAACAAGTGTCGCAGAGAAAAAAAAAATGTAGGTTGTACAAATATGGCCTATTATAATTTTATTCGTCTTGTCAAAATACTAAATTCGTTTAACATCTTGCTGTAAACACAGTAGCTAGCCTAGGGGGAAGAAAAATAAATAAATAAATTCAACATCTGTCATTTAAAATTATAGGCTAACCAAAATATAAACAAAACCGAGTTGAGCGCTCTTCAAGGACAGCACATCCACACTTTGCTCCATCTTTATTCTGCTCACTCATCGACAACCTGCCTGTTAAGTCAAGTCAAGTCACCTTTATTTACAGTATATAGCGCTTTTACCAATACAGATTGTGTCAAAGCACTTAACAGTATCAAATTGGAGGACAGAGTGTCAGTAATATATAATGATAAGATTAAACACTCAGTTTTCAGTTAAAGGCATTTCATTATTGAATTCAGAGATGTCATTGTCTAGCTCAGTTTAGTTTAAATAGCATCTGTGCAATAAAATCGGCGATAATCGCTAGAAATTTGGTGTCCCCAACTGAGCAAGCCAGAGGCGACAGCGGCAAGGAACCAAAACTCCCTCTGAGACAGAATGGAGAAAAAAACCTTGGGAGAAACCAGGCTCAGTCAGGGGGCCAGTTCTCCTCTGACCAGACGAAAACCACAGTTCAAAAGTTTCAAGCTCTAACAATAGTAGTATTATGTAGTTAGGTATTTTATTATATTTTTAGTTATATTTTTTATTTTTATTTTTATTTTAATCAAGGTCTCTAGGGGTCATCTGGGTGTCCTTGTCTCCGCTGACGATCAGGGCTGCAGACATCATCTCTTGGAGCTGATCCACCATCTGATTGGATACGGACTGAGAAACAGAATAGGAAAGAAACAGACAAATATTAGCGTAGATGCCATTCTACTTACGATGTAACGAGTACATTGTGTGTTATGGGAAGTGTTCCCGGTTCCGGTTGATCTAATTAATGAAGCCTAACAATCCTTTAACGGATTTGAATAATAGAAGCGTATTAGTGTGTTATGTGTACGCCAGGATAAATAGATGGGTCTTTAATCTAGATTTAAACTGAGAGAGTGTGTCTGCCTCCCGAACAGTGTTAGGTAGATTGTTCCAGAATTTGGGTGCTAAATAGGAAAAGGATCTGCCGCCCACAGTCGATTTTGATATTCTCGGTATTATCAAACGGCCGGAGTTTTGAGAACGCAGCGGATGTGGAGGACTATAATGCGATAAGAGCTCGCTCAAGTACTGAGGAACTAAACCATTCAGGACTTTATAAGTAATTAACAAGATTTTAAAATCTATCCGATGTTTGATAGGGAGCCAGTGCAGTGTTGACAGAACCGGGCTAATATGGTCATATTTCCTGGTTCTAATAAGGACTCTAGCTTACTTGGACCAACTGTAGTTTGTTGATCAAGCGTGCAGAACAACCACCCAATAAAGCATTACAATAGTCTAACCTTGAGGTCATAAACGCATGAACTAACATTTCTGCATTTGACGTTGAGAACATAGGTCGCAATTTAGATATGTTTTTGAGATACGCAGTTTTACAGATGCTAGAAACATGGCTTTCAAATGAAAGATTGCTATCGAACAGCACACCTAGGTTCCTGACTGACTTAATAATAAATGAGAAATTAGGTGTTTATATGTATGTGACATATGGCAATTAGGCCAATGCTGTACATGTTTGGGGATTTGACCTGCAGTCTCCATTTAAGAGTAATGGATAGTGGGTTCTGGCCAAACAAGTGAAACATTTTACCAGAGCAGTCTGCAGAGGTGGTGTACAGGTATATTATATAGCCACACATCATTTCAGGGGAACTGAAATGTTAAGTCGAGTGTTATACCGGTTTTGTTTTTCTGACTTTTGTCTAATTACGTTTTATTACATCTATTTTATCTTAACTTTTTTTTCTTTATGTACTAAAACATCTTTGCATTAAGTCATTTTAGATTTCATGTAAATATTTTAATTGTAGAATAAAACAGAATAATATTTTATAGTTCATATAACGTAATAAAGGCTATGCATGTCAATTACTGTAATATTCAAGTACTTTACTGTTATGACAATAACCACATGGTTTAAAAACACACAAACCATATATTGTCCCAATCATTTGATTTTCACGTTTCACCAGCCACTCGCAACATTTCTGCTTTTACTCTGCTACAGCAAGAGCTATCAAGGGGTTTCTATGAATTAGTTTTAAACTTTCAGTGAAAGAACGCATTGGCCCATGGAAAACTTCATGAACACACTTGACTGCCAAAACAGCATGGGGGATGAATTTGTGTTTTATTAAAAAGTGTTTATGTATTCTACACTCATGGCGCGCGATGTGCGGCACGCGCACACATTAGGACAGGTTAGATGCCTCCATTTCTCCTGCTTGTGAGTCCCTGTTATCAAGCTCCTTACTGATTCAAGTTCAACCACTCTCTTCCCCTCCACCCGCTTGTCCCTTTGACCCACATCACTCACAGAGCAAGTCTGTTGTTGATAATGCTGCTGTGAAAGGTTCGGAACTGCCGAAGAGGAAGAGGCTACTGCTGCAGCAGCCCCTACAGAGAACATGTCGGTAATCTTCGCACATTTCGCGGCATCCGCCTCCAAACTTTTGAGCTTCTTTTCCCTGAGCTTTTCAGCACCACCTTTTCTCTTTGGTCTATCCATTTTGAGAAACCGAGAGGAACGGGGAGGAGAGATGAAGCGATACTTACATAAAGTAGGTGGAGCAAGAACCCATATCGCTCCATCTGGCGCATTGTGATGGGCCGGTTCTCTGCGGAAATTTAAAAAAAAAAAAAAAATAACATGTACCTGTCAGACTGTGTCTCCGTGTCTTGTGTTTTCCCCTCTTCTTGTGACCATATTTGGTGTTCCTGTCCTTGTTTTGGTTAATTAGTCCCCAGCCCTGTGTAATTAATTTCCTAATCTCCTAGTATTCTTAAGTCCTGTGTTCCCTCACCTCAGTGTTCTGTCTTAGATTGTCATGTTTGTCATTTTGTGTATTTCTATGCTAGTTATCGTTAATAAAGTCTGTTGTTCCACGTCTCCGCGTTTCCCTGGCCTCGACGACAACCCCTGACAGAAGACGGAACCAAACCGAAACAGTAATGGACATCGCTGCTTCCATCCTTGCCCTTGCTCTCCGAGATCTTCTCTTCTACGAGTTTGCGGGGGAGTTTTGTAAATTGGCCGCGGGAGCCGCGTTGGATGACGCAGCCATTCTCCACCTGTTCCGGCTCGGGGTCTCCTACCACCGTCCCGTGGACCTCCCATACACCACAGGATTGTGCTGGAAGGAAGGGGTCTACTGGTGTCTGGGAAGCGTCTGGTCCCGAGTCGGAACCAGCCCGCTGCCCGCGGCTTTCCCCCACACGCCGCCGTTCGCGGCCCGTCCTAGTCCGCCGCCAGAGAGTATGGCAAGCCCGCTGCCCGCAGCTTTCCCTCACACGGCGACATCCGTGGCCTGCCCTAGTCCGTCTCCATAGAGAATGTCAAACCCGCCATCAGAGAGTATGGCAAGCCCGCCGTCAGAGAATATGGCAAGCCAAGCCACCAGAGAGCATGGCAATATAGATTGTCATATTTGTCATTTTGTGTATTTCTATGCTAGTTATCATTAATAAAGTCTGTTGTTCCACGTCTCCGCGTTTCCCTGGCCTCGACGACAACCCCTGACAGTACCGGCCCGATAGTGCGTCGGCCCACCGGGAAAATGCCCGTTATGCCTGATTACCAGTCCAGCCCTGATTCTGAAACATTGGTGTTTCTTATTTTAGAGCAGTCACTGCAATTTATTAAATAAATTAAATCTGTATGTGGGAGTGTGTGTGAAAAAGAACCCCTTTGTAATTCTTAACATTTTCATAAGTAACTGTAATTTAATTACACATTTATTCTTAGTAACTGTAACTGATTACAATTACTTTTATTTTGTAATTAAATTACGTAATGCCATTACATGTAACTAGTTACTCCCCAACACTGGTCACCAGTGTTTGTGACACCCGCATCACCGTGGGTTCTTATGGGTTAAACTCAAATGGATACCTGGACAATTTTCAATCTGGTTTCTGAGCGTGTCACAGCACAGAGACAGCTCTCATTAAGATAATAAATGATATTTGCTTTAATTCTGATTCTGGCAAAATATCAGTGCTGGTACTACTAGATCTTAGTGCTGCGTTTGACACTGTCGATCATAACATACTTCTAGAGAGACTGGAAAACTGGGTCGGGCTTTCTGGGATGGTACTCAAATGGTTCAGGTCATACTTAGAAGGGAGAGGTAATTATGTGAGTATAGGAGAGCATAAGTCTAAGTGGACGTCCATGACATGGGGAGTCCCACAAGGCTCAATTCTTGCACTGCTCTTGTTTAGCCTGTATATGCTCCCACTAAGTCAAATAATGAGAAAGAACCAAATTGCCTATCACAGCTATGCTGATGATACCCAGATTTACCTAGCCTTATCTCCAAATGACTATAGCCCCATTGACTCCCTTTACCAATGCATTGATGAAATTAACAGTTGGATGTGCCAGAACTTTCTTCATTTAAACAAGGAGAAAACTGAAGTCATTGCAATTTGAAACAAATATGAAGTTCCCAAGGTGAATGCATACCTTGACTCTAAAAAACAACTAAAAATCAAGTCAAAAATCTTGGGGTGATTCTGGAGACAGACCTTGGTTTTAGTAGTCATGTCAAAGCAGTAACTAAATCAGCATACTATCATCTCAAAAACATTGCAAGAATTAGATGTTTTGTTTCCAGTCAAGACTTGGAGAAACTTGTTCATGCCTTTATCACCAGCAGGGTGGATTATTGTAATGGCCTTCCAAAGAAGACCATTAGACAGCTGCAGCTCATCCAGAACGCTGCTGCTACGATTCTGACTAGAATCAGAAAATCTGATCACACCAGTCCTCAGGTCCTTACACTGGCTTCCAGTTACATTTAGGATTGATTTTAAAGTACTTTAATTCGTTTATAAATATTACGGAGCCGACGAGACGAGAGACGTGCGGATCCATTTGCAAGTCTTTTATTCAGGGACGTGGTCACAAATTAAGCATGGTTCATGCAATGGCAAACAGGTACAACATGGGCAAGACAAAGAGTAATACTAGGGCATGCGTGGGTCTTCGATCGGCGAACAATATCCTACAGGGCGAGGCAGAGAGATTATCCAGGTATACGAACAATAGTCCAAACGAGGTGCAAACAGAGTCTAAACGGCAAGGCAAAAAGGGTTAATCACGGGCAAGAATCAAAATAAGAGAAAACAGGCAAGGCAAGACTATGGCTGTATTCGAAATCGCCCCCTATACCCTCATTCACTATTCCCTACATTAGTCCACTCATACAGTTCACTTGAAGTAATGAATGAAACGAGTGAGTGAATTTGGACACTGAGTTCACTGGAAGGACTGCCGCTTTTGCATAGTTTGCTTGCTTTTTAATAATCATTTTAAACAGGCAGCTCCAGTAGTAAGATTGAAGGATTTATCTTGAACTCTGTCATGGAAATTATGTAAAACCTTAATAGTCAATTTACAATTAGTTTGTACCTTTGTTGTATTATGCTGTATTACGCCGTGGACGAGCGCTTCTAAAATAAATGAATGGATGATTCAGCTGTGGGCGGCATCTGGCGAGACGCGGGAATTCATTCGGTGCGCAACTCTCACAGTGCATTATGGGTTATCTCTAGCCGTTGAGATCTCTAGCCGACACTCATTTTTGCGGTGCATTGTGGGATTGAAAGAAGGCACACGAGAACATCCACTATGGTTTCGAACACCACTTAAAATGGCTGTGTAGGGGGCGATTTCGGGTACAGCCTATGACAACTAAATGGGCTCCATAGAGTAGCTATCGTTAGGTGAGTGATATACGCTATACAATACTCGGCAGTGAGGAACAGGAAGTCCATGGTTTATGTAGCATGTCTGATGGGAATCAGCTGTGTAATCAGTGCATTAAGCTGTGTGTGTCATCAGTGCAATGGATGATGGGAACTGTAGTCCGGGGTGAAGTGCAGTGTAGTGCAAGAGTCCATGTGGTGAGTGGGTGACTTCTGGTGGTGAGTGAATGGAAGGTCATAGACCGGATTTGTGACAATAAATCAATCTATGGCCTAGGACCTAAATACATTGTAGATATGCTCACTGAATATAAACCTAACAGACCACTCAGATCATTAGGATCGAGTCAGTTAGAAATACCAAGGGTTCACACAAAACAAGGGGAGTCTGCTTTTAGCTATTATGCCACCCGCAGTTGGAACCAGTGTCGCGGTCCTACTCGCCCCGCTCCGAGCGGGTTTCGAACCGCGGTCTCCGGCGTGGGAGGCGGGCGCTCTAACAAGGAGGCTAAAGGCCATGACCTCTAGCATCAGTAGCTAGAGCACCTCTTGAGATCGGGGAGTGAGGTTTTACCTGCACAGCACTCACTTGCTGGCCTCTGCTACACCAGCTTCCAGAAGAGATCAGATGTGCTAAAACATTAGCCACATTTAAATCCAGACTCAAAACTCATCTGTTTATCTGTGCATTTGTTGAATGAGCACTGTGCTACGTCTGAACTGATTGCACTGTATTTTATGTATAATCATTTTCTATTGACTATTTTACATCCTTTTATGTAAAACACTTTGAATTACCACTGTGTATGAAATGTGCTATATAAATAAACTTGCCTTGCCTTGCCTATCAACTTGGCAAATGGGCATCTGATGACCCCTTTAACAATATTTTATTCATCTATTATAATTTTGCCATTATACATTATACTAAGACATATGTAAAGGTTATTGGTTTACATATGCCCTTTTTTAGTATTAGAGCTTAACTGAGACTTTGTGCCGATGAGACACAGGTGTACCTCCCTTTGAATCATGGGGATAATTGGGACATGCATTCTCTATTGAACTGTCTAGCGCAGGTAAGATGCTGGCTGGCAGCCAATTTTCTAACATTCAATTATGCTAAAACTGAAATTGTAGTTTTTGGACCTCCAGCGTCCATTATACAGATAAACAACCATTTCGGTTCTTTATCTGTGAATTCTCATACACGTGCAAAAAATTTGGGAGTGATTTTTGAGTTTGATGCTGACTGTGTCACGGTCACATTTGAAGTTAAAAGGAGGTTGTGCCTTCTCTGTTGCGGCTCCATGACTGTGGAACGATCTGATGGTGCACATTAGGCTGTTGTCTGATGTTGATTCCTTTTTAATCTTCACTGGAAACATATCTTTTCTCTCTGGCTTTTGAATCAATGTAATCTTATTAATCAGGGTGTCCTCTTGTTTTGTGTTTTCTTTTCGGTTTGTATTTGATTGTTTTATGTTTTTAGATTGTACAGCACTTAGGTCAGCAGCTGCTGTTTTAAATGTTCTTTAGAAGAAAAAAAAATCCCTTGCCTTACCTAGTACATACAGTATATCACATTGCATATGTTTACATGGCAAAGTATTTTTCGATCCATTCAAGAAAGTAAGGGTTTACATGGCTAATATTTAAATGTTCTATATATATATATATATATATATATATATATATATATATATATATATATAGAAGTTTGCCCTTTTATTTCTTATATATATATATATATTCAAAAACGAAAGTAACGTTAATCCTCTGCGTCTTCAGTGGCTCAGATGTCGAGAGTCAATGACGACTTCTATATGCATTATTACATCCAGCAATAAAACACCTCAATCGCTTAATCAGAGACATTTTGTCTTCCCCTGCACCGGAGTCGACACAATGGCGGACAGCTCTCAGTGGATCTAGGGGTGGGGCCAGAGGGGCACCGGCCCTGGTTGAAATCTGATTGGCCCCTGAAGTGCCCCTGTCCTGTCAGTCATCGCTGATTTACATCAAAGCTCTCTATTGGCTGCGTCGGTGTGTTGGTTCGTCGTTTGAAAATCAACCTGCGTAACGGTTTCTGTCTACAGCCGCTAGTGCTGTTGATTTCAGTCATGGTCTTCGTCCCCTTAACGGTAAGTACCTATTCAAAACTTTAAAGTAAAAAAGCATATTATGGTTGATGTCACTTAAGTTCTCTTTGTCTAACGTGTTAAGGAAAATGAGCAATTGTCCTATTGCAAGTTTGCCCTTTTATTTCTTTAATACCTTTTCTGTAACTACAAGTTATTATATGTGTTTGTTTATTAAGAAAGACACCACATGTTATTGTAATCATTTTATTGAAAGTAGTTTATTAGGAAATACACAAAACATGTTATTGTATTCATTTCATTGAAAGTGGTTTATTAAGAAAGACACCACGACATGTTATTGTATTTGTTTTATTGAAAGTAGTTTATTAAGAAATACACCAAACATGTTATTGAATTAATTTTATTGAAAGTAGTTTATAAAGAAAGACACAACACATAGTATTGTATTAAGCATTTATTGAGAAAGTGTTATAGCATATATCAATAGGAAGATAGTCAGGAAAGAAAAATGTATTAGCCAGAGCTTTAAAGAAAGGAATGTTACCGTCGAGTGATGTGTTGCGGATGCAGCGAAGGAGACATCTTAGAAGAAGGTCCCAGAGAAGAAAAATGGAGAAAATGGAGTACTTTATATAGGACTCTTCTGAGGGAAATTCTGGGGAATTCCAAAAGACCTCATGACATCAAGACATTGGAATCCACCTGCTGTCTATAAAGGACTGAAGTACGATGAAGAGAATCAGATGCTGGTTCTGCCTTGCCAGAGACGCCAAGAAAATCGAGCTCGAAAACCTTAGTTTTTATTTCTGTTTTATATTTTATTTGTAATGTATTTAACCTATATACAATAAAACTATATTTAATTATAACTAAGAAGCTCGCCTGCCTGAAGAGTCTGATTTATAGATTTGAGCAAGAACAGACCACGGAGAAGTCTTCTGAGACCTATTTTGTGAGTATGAAATCTAAATGCTTATAGGATAAGACAGATTCGACTTTCTTTACCTTACCTGAGAATAAATAAAATAAGGTAGAAGGTGTATGGAATTTAGCACCGCAAAACAAACGTTAGAAAGCTAATCAGCTCAGGACTCGATGAGTGCCCGATAGCCAGCGTAAAATACACGGGAAAGTTGACGGATTTTTACCTAAGCTTTTGATTGGTTTAGCAGCTAAATCCCTATAGGATTCAGTCATACCAAACTGCCAGACATTAATTGTTGTAAATAAATGTAATGCAAACAAAGTGTACAGAAAACATTGTATTACTTAAGTTATTCTGAAGTGTAATACTGAAGTGTTTAAAATCAGCAATTTTTGTTAACCACAATGTTTGGCAGAGGTAGAAATTATGAAGAGGAAGGATGATGCGAGGGACATTTTATGGTTTCTGAATAAAAAGAAGCCTATGGCTGCCGCTGAGAGTGACAGCAGTGAGAGAGGGATAGAGAGAGAGAGAATCAAGTAGCAGTCAGCAAGGAGCAATGCAGCTCCCAATCATTTCCACCAGGTTAACAAAATTTAGGCACATCAAGATGAGGACAACAGGTGAAAATAATTTTATGTTCATATGTGAAACTCAGATTTGCAATTTAAAACAATGATGGGTGAGAAATAGAGTATGACAGCATTTTAGTGCCATGTAACAAAATAATCTAAAAAACACAAGAATAAATAGCAATTACAAGAGTAAAATCTAAATATTTTGAGTAAAATGTCAAAAATAAATTAGACTGATTTGGCACACACATTGTTTCATGTAATAATATTTTTTCCCTCTAAAAATGATTAACTTTATTAAAAAAATAAATTTCTTATTTGCTACTTTATTCTCGTAATTTGACAACATTGCTCTAATTATAATAATTAATATAAATATTTCCAAACATTATTTTTGCCATTAATTGTAATAATCCAGTGAGATTTTTGTGCTCCACAAAAAGATCTGATCTGATCATCATCATCATCATCCAGTCTGTCTGGAATGACATGAAGAAACAGAACAAACTGAGACAGACTAAATCCAGAAGAACTGTGGAGAACAGCGTCTCCAAGATGCTTCAAGAAACCTACCTGCAAAGCTCCCTGAAAAACTATGCACGAGTGTACCAAGGACAAAAGCTGTTTTAAATGCAAAGGGTGGTCACACCGAATGTTGCTTTGATTTAATAGAAGTTAATTGATAAAGAAAATCTATTTATGACATTATTTTTGACAGCGTCCTCACTTTACAGCATTTTTACTTAAGTGCCTAAAACTTTTCACAGTACTGTAGCTTTGCAGGAAGGTTTCTTGAAGCATCTTGGAGACGTTGTTCTCCACAGTTCTTCTGGATTTAGTCGGTCTCAGTTTGTTCTGTTTCTTCATGTCATTCCAGACAGACTGGATGATGATCACATCTCTGTGTGGAGCATAAAAATCTCACTGGATTATTACAATTAATGGCAAAAATCTTTTGAAAACATAAACTGATATTTCCTACTGACACACTACAGTAGGAAATAACTGACTTAAATATTGCTGTCAACAAACACCCAGGTGAGACACAGGGCCCATGACGGATCTAAATTATCCAGATAGAAATGTGTTACCCATTTTCAATAGGAAAGTGCCTAATCAACATTGAGAAATTTTGCCGGGCAACTTTTTTTGAGCAAAATTCCCCCATGTATCATCATCCTAAGACTTTTGCACAGTATTGTATATATATATATATGTGTGTGTGTGTGTGTGTGTGTGTGTGTGTGTGGTGTGTGTGTGTGTGTGTAATGTATGTGTTGTGTTTCAGCTGCAAACTTGGATGGTGAAGGTTCGGAAGAAGACAGCCAGAGTGTCAGTGACGGGGATCATGATCCACCATCACCAGAACCAGAGTCCCCAAACAGTTCTTCCCTCCCAGTAGGACCTGATGGAATGCTGCTGTTTTCATACTGTAGTTGTATTGAATATAATCCAAATCATAGACATTTGGATTAATGATTAGACAGTTACCGTTTGCATGTCTTAATGACAGTGGGTTTATGAAAGTGTATTAGGTGGCCATCACAAAGGGTTTTTTTTCCATTTGTTTTTTTTTCAGACATTTTGTGCAGAGCAGAGGATTCTGTCCAGCCAAAGAATTATTCTGCTCCCCTAGGACCTCATGGTATGCCTTTTTTTCATTCCATGATTAAGCATGCAATGGCATCAAATTTTCATAATTTTCATATCATGTTAATTAATAATTGTTGAAGCTTTTATTACAGTTTACTGTATTATCTGCATTGTCATATGAAATTGCATTACAAAAACATGTTGAATAGTGAAAGTGAAGTGACATACAGCCAAGTATGGTGACCCATACTCAGAACATTTAACCCATCCAACGTGCACACACACAGCAGTGAACACACACACACTGTGAACACACACCCGGAGCAGTGGGCAGCCATTTATGCTGCGGCGCCCGGGGAGCAGTTGGGGGTTCAGTGCCTTGCTCAAGGGCACCTCAGTTGTGGTATTGAGGTGGAGAGAGTGCTGGACAGTCACTCCCCCCACCTACAATCCCTGCTGGCCCGAGACTCGAACTCGCAACCTTTAGATTATGAGTCCGACTATCTAACCATTAGGCCACGACTTCCCCATATAGATATACAAACTTAAGTGTTGTCTTGTCCTATAAATAGCAAGTTTAATAACTTTTTTCAAATACAAAAAATAAAACTCAAAATAGGTTAAAGTGAAAACAACAACAGTGTACAGTTAAAAACAATGAGTCTGAATATTTTCAACCAGTATCTAAAAATATTTTCTTGGCTGGCATGTTTCAGCCTTTATTTGGTGTTGTTTGATAAACACCATAGCATTTACAAGTGTAAAAATCTGAATGGCTGTTTGAAAACATAAAAATCCTATATAAATTCCTTTAATCTCTGAGATTATCACATTCACTCTTTGCTATGGAGTACACTTCCCATGATCCCCCACTCCAGTCTGCCCAATCCTCAAAGCACTAATGACCAGCACCTGTCCCTCATCATCACCACAATCAGCACCTCTACAGAAGCCACCTTCACCATTCGCTCAGTGTCTGGCCTATGAATGGGAAACTACACCTGTTCCTTGTGATCTCCAAACATATTCTAATGTCTTCCAAAGATACTCAAGTGATCTTCCATTGTCTCCAGTGTTGTCTCCTTACCTCCCGTTATTGATCTGCGTTGTTCTTCATTTTGTATTCTTGTCTTCATCATTCATCACCAGACTCTCAGTAACCTGGTGAAATATACTTACATTAGTTGTTCTCATGCACATTCATCCAATAGGATGAATAGCATGTGCAATAGGAGGCTAGGTGGATACTTAGTCACGACACCAACTGGTGAGCGTAGAATAGATCATGATGATAAGGAAAGCTTTCAGAAATGTGTTCTATCCAGTACTCGACTCCATGATGGGTGAACTCCAAAGACGTTTCTCTAAACTAAATTGTAAAATAATGAAAGGAATCCAAGCCCTTCCTCCACAAAGCAGCATCTTTTTACGTGAAGAAGATCTTTTTGCTTTTGCTGATATTTTTGATTCAAATGTTGACGATTTAGCACATGAGTTACATCAAATCAAGAGAGTGTTGGAGAGGAAAGAAAATAGTGGAATGAAAAGGCTGACGACCCTCCTTGAGTTTGTCAAATTTGTAGAACCATTCAAGGAGGTATTCCATGAGCTTTTTAGGCTTGGCAAGATTGCTATTGTAATACCAGTTAGCAGTGCCTCATGTGAACGAAGCTTTTCAGCTCTTAGTTTAATTAAAAACCACCTGAGAACAACAATGGGTGATGACCGCTTGAATCACCTTGGAGTATTGAGTATTGAATCCAGGAGGGCAAAGACAATAGATATGAATGAATTTCTCAAACGTTTCGGCGTCAGTCACAAAAACCAGAGAATTGTTCTTTTTTAAAATAGGACAGACTTACCTGTTACTTCAACTATTGTTTTTTTTCCTCCGTTGTATTATAGACTTACCTGTTACTCCAGTGGGTTTTTCTCCTGTGTATTATATAGACTTACCTGTTACTCCAGTGGGGTTTTCTCCGTTGTATTATAGACTTACCTGTTACTCCAGTGGGGTTTTTTGCTGTGTATTTTATAGACTTACCTGTTACTCCAGTGGGTTTTTCTCCGTTGTATTATAGACTTACCTGTTACTCCAGTGGGGTTTTTCTCCGTTGTATTATAGACTTACCTGTTACTCCAGTGGGGTTTTTTCCTGTGTATTTTATAGACTTACCTGTTACTCCAGTGGGGTTTTTTCCCCTGTGTATTATATAGACTTACCTGTTACTCCAGTGGGTTTTTCTCCGTTGTTTTATAGACTTACCTGTTACTCCAGTGTTTTTTTTTTCCTGTGTATTATATACACTTACCTGTTACTCCAGTGGGTTTTTCTCCGTTGTATTATAGACTTAGCTGTTACTCCAGTGGGTTTTTTTTCCTGTGTATTATATAGACTTACCTGTTACTCCAGTGGGTTTTTCTCCTGTGTATTATAAAGAGTTACCTGTTACTCCAGCCATACTCCTGTGTCTGAGGATAGTTACCTGTGTACTCCTTAAATTTTGTGTTGTCTGCTTACTGGCCTGTACTCATCTCTGTTTATCATCAATAAACCTACATCATTTTCTAACTCCACCTTCAGTGTGTCGTTACAGAAATCTGCTAGTGCCAGCAGCAATTGAATAATGAAAAAAAATTGCACATTATAATTGGCCCCCCTCTGTAAATTGTGGCCCCACTGTGGCCCCTGCCTTTAAAAAATCCTAGATCCGCCCCTGGTAAGACAGCCTTGACTATCGTGGGAGCGGCCTGTGCAGAACTATGTCATTCTGACAGGAATCTCAGAACAGCCTGATATGAGAAAGGGGATTTTTATCATTAGAGGATGGATGTGTACACACACTTCCAACACACATTTATGTTGAAACAACTTGTAAAGTGAATGTTGCATCTGATGACCCCTTTAAGTTTGGATAGCCATTTGACGCGGTCTGTCTGTCCATGCCATTGACTTTGGGGGTGGGGCATGAGGTGAACTCAGCTGAGAGCATATACAAACCATGAAGTTACCTTGACAACAAATACCTCCATTCATTTCACTCTTGCCCAGACCTTCTCTACGTCAGAACAACGCATTTCAACATCCCTCCTTCGACTATACTAAAACTGATCTATTCCCTTCTTTTTGTCTAGACCTCTCCTCCTCTCCTCTTCTCTTCATTTCAGGTTTTTATGCACAGAGTGGAAAATATCATATTTATCAGCTGTCAGAGTCTGGCAGTTCTGAGTTCCGTGAGGCAGAACAGCATAAAATTATCAGACACAGGCATGAAATTACAAAATCGCCTAGGGACACCTAAAAAATATTTCATATTTCTTCCCTCCCCACCTACAGCATAAAAATGATGGAATGATTGTAAGAGAAGACCTGCAGAATGTGCTGTGGTGCTTTAGGGTAATTATTTATTTTATTTATAAAAGACAAAAGCTCTTCAGTTTTTAATACTACCGGTAACACTTTAGATTGGAGAACACTATTAACTAATTGCTTATTAGCATGCATATTACCAGCATATTGGCTGTTTATTAGTACTTATAAAGCACATATTAATGCCTTATTCTGCAAGGCCATATTCTAGATCCTTTATCCCTACCCAATACCTAAACATGTTCCATTATGGTGGAAATGGGAAAAATTTGCTGAGGGGAACCTAGCTTGGAAAGGGTGGGGGGAGTGGTGTGACAATGTCAGCAATATTAATGACTCTCTGTGTTAGTGAGCTATTAGTGAGAAAAAAAGAGAAATAAATAGGAACAAAATTTAGGAGCACCTTCTGATCAATGACAAAAAATAAAAAAATAAAATAAATAAAAAATACATAAATAAAATAAAATAATAAATACCTTCACAAGGGGATTTGCAGGGACACCTTTGTAATGGCATTTTTCTAACCTTATTAAAGGGGTGGTTGATTGTGATTTTTTTTTTACTTTAGTTAGTGTGTAATGTTGCTGTTTGAGCATAAACAATATCTGCAAAGTTACGATGCTGAAGGTTCAATGCAAACAGAGATATTGTCTTTTAAAATGATGGCAGTTTAATGCCTACAGTTACGGCTCGTAGGGACAACAATGTGCTACTTCAGGCTTGGTGACATCACAAACCCTGAAACTTACATTAACCCTGCCCCCGGGAACATGCAACAAAGGGAGCCATTCCGCTGCACAGATTTTAATAATCAAAGAGAGGCGTACGCACGTTTTCTGTGCATACGTTCGTTCTATGTATCACACGTACGCACATTAGAGAAACAGTCATAAGATCAAATGTGGGATGCTTTCTACCATAGACTGTACACTGTAAAAAAGAAAAAGTTAGTTCAACTCAAATTTTCAAGGCAACCGACTGCACAGAATTTTTGAGTTGAAGATATCAACTTAATTTTTTAAGTTTTGAAGAACTACAATTATTAAGTTGCGTCAGCTAAGTTTTTCAAGTTCTGACAACTAATTTTTTTTAATTCAAGTTACTGGAACTTTCAAGTCTGTAAAAACGTACTATTTTGAGTTCAGATTACCATCCTCGGTAATAACTTACTATTTTGAGTTTAAATTACCCTCCCACCCACCCATTAAATCATCCACTGACAGTAAACCAGTTAATTTATGCATGTTTATTTGAACGACTTTGCTTTACAATTCCACAATGTAAACAAGTAATAAAGCAAATACATCAGGTTTCAGTACCATAATATGGGCAGGTTTTTTTTACTTTCTGACTCTTGTTGAGACCTTACAAATAATGCAATATTCCCAAAGATGACTGATAAACAGTTGTATAGTGTCTAAGTATTAATTCAGAAATGTATCCCAGCTGAAAAAGCCAAATTATCTGAACTTTCTGAATTATCTGAACTTTGAAATTAGCCAAAAATGCAAACATGCAGGCTATAACAGTAATGGTGAAACACAGCTTGCTTACTGAACAATCAATACCGTAGTCTCTTGACAGTAATATGACAGCTACACATAAAATATTTGTTTTTAGTTCAAATAAAGCACTTGTGTCGAGAGAAAATAAGGCACATGTCAATAAGTTGGGGAAATCAAAAGGAACAACATAAAAACTATAAGGTGGTCTATGTGAAGACTTACAAAATATACAAACATAATAAATGAACAGACATGATAAAAGAAATCTTCCCCATGGATACTTGACACACCAGCAAAGATGCAGACTATAACAGCAATGCTGAAACAAAGCTTGCTTCAACTGACAAACAATCAATAGTCTCGTGACAGTTATACAACAGCTACAAATAACAGATTTGTTTTTAGTCAAAATAAAGGAACAACATAAAAACTATAAGGTGGTCTGTGAAGATTTACAAAATATCCAAACATAAATGAACAGACAGGATAAAATAAATCTTCCCCATGGAAAATGAATCACTGGTTTAACAGCTTGGTCTTGAAGCTCCGGACACGTTGTGAGCAATTGGTGGACATTTCCATGAAAATGTGCTGGATAGTTTCAAAGGTATACCTGATGTCTTTTGGGAACTCCATGTTGAGGCTATAAAGCAAGCCAAAAAGATACGCAAGTGCAGTCGGGGTGTCTGGGATGTCTTTCAGGACAATGGTTTCCTCCAACACAAGGGCAATATTAATGACTGCGTCATCATCATCATCAAGCACTGTGAGGACCCCCATCTTGACGCCTTTCACCTGTTTGTCATCTGCATCAGTTGCCTGACAAAACAAAAACACCACTGAAATAATGTCCTGTAATAAAATAGTCAATAAAGAGTGATGTCTATTTGTGTATGGCCTCTTTGCTATACAACACTACTAAAAGCTGAAGGTCTTCCAAGCTGCACTCACCAGGCATCTAGAGAAAAGCTTCTCAGTATTCTCCCGCAGAAATATGGGAAGACCTTCCACAGCTGCCTGTCTGCGATGACTTGTGATGTCAGATGTCTGTTTTGGAATAATATAAAGACAAACAAATACTTTTGTTTAGCTCTGTGAAATGTACTTGTGCATGTGCACTTGTGCTTGTTCCATCTGTATTCCTTTAAGTTATTACATCAAAAGTGCAAAGTGCTAGCTTGGTAGTTCCTTCTTGATTAATGCTTTAAATATTAGTGGACAAACTGAAGAAAAGGCCTTGTAGTCAATATAACAACCTGTTTGTCAAGCATTTCCAAAAGGGTTTCCATCTCTCGACTAAAGGCGCCCTTCCTGGCACGATACAATTTCAACAGACGAGGGGTGAACATCTCAAGGGCAGCTTTAAATGTTCCCATCAGGTTCTTGGTGGTCACACGAGTGAACTCTTGACAAATCTGAATGAAACAAATGCAATACAAATACAAAAAGCTGATAGTGTGATTTCATTGTTATAATTAAGACAGCAAACTCAAAGCCATGATACAAATGAACCTACATACACTATTATGAAAAAAACATAACACAAATGTAAACAAATGCACCAAGTTCAAGAAAAAAAAAGATGCCTTACCTGTTCTTCAAGAAATAGACCGGGCCACCTCTCCAGAACCTCTGAGACCATGGGCTCCATCTCTACAATCTCCATTCTCCTAAAGGAGAATGTGATGTCCATCTTCTGTTTGATGAACTCCATGTCCTTGTTTTTCTTTTTCATGGCTTCAACCAGGGAAGACCTCAGGTCTTCCAAGTCATCCTCATTGTAGCTTTCAGGATGATCTGGTACATGGTTGACCTCACCTCGTTTTGGTTTTTTCAAGGAAAACCTTCCCTCCGGACCACCATCCCCATAATCATCATCTCTTCTTCGCCTGTTGACACCATGATCATCCACCTCCTCCCTTCTTGATCTCCTGTTGACACCAACCTCATTACATCCAGCTTGACGTAGTTTTGATCTGTAGTTCCCCATCTTGTACTTTATGCTGGTTGTCCATCCCGCATATCCAGTACCACCACCAGGCTCTTTGAGGCAGGGATGTTTGTTGACAAGTTCAGCAGCAACAGAATCAAACTCATGTTTTTCAGGGTAGGCTTTCACAGAAAATATTTCTTGTGCCAACTTGTCCAGAATCTCTTTTTTCACATCTCTGGTTACATGTAAACCCTTCCCTGATATTTCAAACGTGTCATTCCCCTTGCGGAGTATCAGTTCAACATCATATGAGAATGCTGGTACTGGGAATGGAGTGGGCCACTGTGAAACGTTCCTCCTATATGTCCGCACAACTGAAGATGAGCTGTGGATTGAGTCTGGAGATCCAATGATGGCTGTGTCAAGGGAAGAGATAGAGGATGACCGAGTTGGTGTTGGAGGTGGTGGTGATGGCATGTCCTCATTGCTCCACAGAATATGCAAGACAGCCTTTTCTGAAGGTAACTCTGCTATGTCAATCAGGTTGCAAACTGCCTGGCCAAAGTCTGAGTCTTCATACTGTATACAGAATTCACCCACAAGTTCAAATTTTTGACGCAGTTCATTGTACAGTTCCTCTAAAGTTTCTGGAGCTTTGGTCAGCCGAATCTTACGGACGAGTTTGGGATTTATGTGGACCAGAAGCAACAAAGCCTGTGAGGACAAAAGAAGAACAGATATTTGCATGACACTTTAAACTGAAGTCATATACAGTCATGGCCAAAAGTATTGGCGCACCTCAAGAATTGTTGGTTTTTAAGCAAAATGTGCACACTATTGAAGGTTTTTTGATAAAATAACCAAAGAAGGATATTTTCAATAGCTCAACACAACTGAAACAACAATTGGTTGCGCCAAATGTAACAGAATATATCACCAAAATACTACGGGAAGTGAATACTGCATGGTCGAAAGTATTGGCACCCTTCACAAATGTCTTTTGTCGTGATAAAAGCACACTTTTCATTGTTAAAATCCAGTGCTAAGGTTATGGGTAGTCAGACGTCAGCTGTGGTAGCACTCCTGAGAAATATCAGCCCATTTCTAATGGACAAAAATCTCCAGTTTACTCACTATACATCTCTGTTGGTTTATATGGACAGTATGAGGTTTTCTTCAAGTAGAATCGAGTTTATTATCCTTTAGAAATGGGCTTATACTTCTCAGGAACGCTACCACAGCTGACGTCTGACTATCCATAACCTTAGCTGTGGATTTTAACAATGAAAAGTGTGCTTGTATCACTGCAAAAGACAGTTATTTTGAGTGCCAATACATTTGACCATGCAGTATTCAATTCCCGCAGTATTTTGGTGATATTTTGTGTTGAATTTGAGGAAACCAATTTTTGTTGTTTCAGTTCTGTTGAGCTATTGAAAATACCCTGGTTTGGTTATTACATAAAAACACCTTCAAACGTGTGTGAGTTTTGCCCGGAAACCAACACATCGTGAGGGGAGCCAATACTTTTGGTCATGACTGTACCTTGAACACTTAAAATCAAGTCAAAATTATGTAATAATTACACATGACAAAATTATGAAAACATACAAACAGAAAGGTACTTACCATTTCAATTTACTGCAGTAGCCAAGCCCTTGGGGTCACCATCAAAGTTCTTGCAACTTGGTATGCAGCCAATGGGTGATAGTCGTTCAAAGTCTCTGGATCCAGGATCTCTAAATCTGAGTGACAGTTATCAATGAGTTGGTAAGACCGATAATGTTCCATGTACCAAGATGATAACCTTGTGGTGACAAAATACACTTTCCACCACTTGTCCACCAATATGTGTAGTATTCTAAAGAATTCTGGCAGTCCACTGCATTCACCCGCAGACACTATCATGTCCCTCACATACTGGGTCCCATACAAATGTACTTCTTTGGCAAGAGACACATCATCTTCATTTGGGTACTTCTTTTCTAGTACTGTTCTGAGCTTTTCATCTAAAGATGATATTTTCACTCTATCTACACTACCAACATGCAATTTTGGCTTGAACAATTGCTGTGTGTCAAGAAGATATGCCATGAGCTGTTGATGCTTAGTGGAAAGGGTGAGTAGTACATTCTTAAAACAGTGAGCATCATTTATTGCCTGTTTGAAAAAACTATGCTTAGACTCAAATCTAAACGTCCACAGATCCACTAATGGCCCAAAGCACCGTGTGAGATGCACATAGTGATCAATGAAGTGATGCTTTGGTTTCAAATTAAATTCAGGAAAGGTGTCAGTGAGTAACTGTCGATGGTCAGACAATTTATTCCCTAAGTAACATAATGTTCCCTCTGATAACGTAGTAGACACTGTAATCTCCACGATCTCTTTAAGGTCCATTAAAATTTCCCATGACTGCTCTTCTTCAGGTATATAGTTCCCAATCAAGAGAGGTAGCAAACGTAAAAGTGCCCAGTTTTCATGTCCGTTACCGTTTACCTTTCCAGATGCAAGGCTTGTCTTTGTAATTGCCTGTGGCTTGTTGACCAAATCAGAGAATTTGTATGGAAACTGTTTTATGCGGTTATTCAGTCCATCGAATGTAATGAAACCTTTTCTAATCAATTCTTTCAAACACAAACTTAACTCCACTGCGACAACACCTTCAAATAGATCATGCAAAAGATCAGGGGGAAATCCAGTAACTGGGTGGAAGAAAGACAACTTACTTAAAGCACAGGACGATTTAACGCCATTCACACATGGCTTATCACTCAACTTGAGTTGTTCCACAAAAGAATTGTGTTGCGTCACAGTTCTAAGTGGAAAGTTCCTTGGCTCACAATTTCCAATTTGGTCTCGACTGATGCAACAAAATCTGCAGAATTTTTCGACATTGAAAGCTTCCTGAAAACCTGCTAAGCTATGTGCACCAAGGTTATCAGCACAGACACAGAACACTGTTCCCTTTACAAACGTATCTAGAGCCTCAATATACACTCCTTTCTTTTCAAGAAATCCAAGATCCTTAATCAAAGGATAAAGAAAGGCATCATACCCAAATTGTCTGACATCGACAGTTTTTCCAAGACAAGCCAGTTGAATTAGGGGGAGAGTAGAGCGAAACTTGCTTGGTAAATTCAACAAAATCCAATAGACAGCAGTAATTTTATGGATTTTTTTTGAGGACCCCAAAGGATTACATAGTTCCAGGTCATCTATGTAAAGTCCTATAGAGATACTTGCATCTTGCACACCTAGAAGACCATTGTCTTTGTAGTACTGTCCGTCTCGAAAAGAGCAAAATTGACCTGGGTTGTCCCCCTGACTAAACACCAACTTCTCCACAAAATCTGTCTGTCTCAACAAAGTTCCAAGAACCTGGATGATTGAAACATAAACAAATGTTTGTTTATGGGTTATTTTATATGTATACTCAGTAGGCTGAATTACAGGGAACTTATCTTTAAAAAAAAGATTTCTCCTGTGATCTGTGGCCAATGCACCCTTTCCTTGAGTGCTTACAATTAATGGATTTGTTTCCAAGACAGCATCATTAATCTTATGAAGAACACTATCATCTAATTCAATGCCGTGTTCTGCAAGCACTGCTTTGATACCTTGTTGAGAGTGGGATTTTGAAAGATGTAAAATGTCATTAAACCCCTCAACTATTTTCTGTACAGCGTGTCTACTAACATGTAATTCAGTTTGCATACGTAGAAAAAATCCAGCAGTCCTGTGTTCAAGAGTTTCAACATCTACATACTCCTCCTTTTCTTGGACATCTGAATTTCCAGAACTACTTGGAAGTGTATCTTCCTCACTACAGATACCTAATGGTTGGTCAGAGGAATCTGTCTCAATGGACACAGGTTCATTTTCTAAGTCTGCTCTTAAACAGGTTCTGATATCACCATGCTTGTGTTTCCTACTTTTGTGTGAACTAAAAGTCTTTAGATTGTTTGCTTTAAAACTACATCTCAAGAAGGGGCAACATACAGTCTCGTGTTTTTTTAAATGACGTCCAAGGTGTGTGAAGAAAGATTGCTGCGTGCAGATTTCCCGGAATTCACATAGTTCACAAAAAAAGGTGAATTTATCTTGTATTTTGGCTGTCCTGCAATGTGATCTGGTCAAATGTGACTTTAAGGCGCCAGGTGTTTTAAAAGTACATACACAGTCACTGTAAACACACGGCCAGTAAGCTCCTCTTCCGTGCCTGAACCGATGGTGCCTAAGCAGACGCTCTTGGCTGGAGGTAGCAAAGCTGCAGAAGCGACACTTCATAGAAAACCTAGCACAAAAATAAGAGGAGAAAATTAACACAGTGACATACATCGCAACCGTTCACATTAATGCTGTTGAGCTTCAGGGCTAAAACACACAAAGGTAGGGCTGGGTATTGTTCAAAATCTTTCAATCCGGTGCCAATTTCGATACCTCAGTTTCGATACCGGTTCCTAACAATACTTTTTTCGATAGCAATTTTATGAAATCCATTTTAACAAGATTACATAACACATTATCTCAGAAAAACTTTGGTTTTATTTTTTCAGTTTGACTCATGCTCCTTCGCCAGTGCACAAAGAAACAAAAAATGTTTTATAAAGAGTTCATGCTCACCAAATACAAACAAAAATAAATAAATACAGTAAAACTTGTAATATTGTGAAATAGTATTACAATTTAAAATCTTATTTAAATATATTTCAAAATGTAATTTATTCCTGTGATGTCAAAGCTGAATTTTCTAAATCATTACTTCAGTGTCACATGACTCTTCAGAAATATGAAAACAGTTTGCTGCGTAATGTTTTGGAAACTGATACATTTTTTCATGATTCTTTAATGAATAAAAAAATCCAAAAGAACAGCATTTATTTAAAAACGTAATATTTTGTAACATTACACATGTCACCTTTGATAACTTTAATGCATCCTTACTGAAAAAAATTCTGACTAACCAACACATTTTTGTGTTGTGTACATTTTGTGTTGTGTGCCAGTGTACATTCAGTAGGTTATTATTTATTGCAATATAAACACTGTCAAAGTGATCAACAAGGTATCTCTTCATTTACCAGCCGAAGACGGAGCAACTTTCTGCTCTTATGTTTACTCCGTGCACTGGCAAGGTCTTTATACCCACACTTTTAATCGATCGACTTTTCCACATCTTTAAGGTATATTGTGTGTGTGCTTGCGTCTCATATGAATATGTGCGCGGAGAGTTTGTGTGTGTGTGTGTGTGTGTGTGTGTGTGTGTGTGTGTGTGTGCTCGCGTCTCATTGAGTATGTGCGCGCGTCTCATAGGCTCAATCCTGCTCCTGTCGATCGACTGTCCTGCACAGTTCATATCCAACCCTAATCAAACACACCTGAAGAAACCAATTAAGGTCTTCAGGATCCCTTGAAAATTAAAGGCAGGTGTGTTTGATTAATGTTGGATGAACTGTGCAGAACAGTCGATCGGCAGGAGCAGGATTGGGCTGTGTGTATGTGCGTGAGCGACATTATGTGTGTCGTTGTGCATTTCATATGTATTTGTCTGAGCACTGAGGTTGACGAGTTAACTTCTCGGCACCCAGCCCTACACAAAGGTTGCATGCTAGAAGCTATATCTATCTAGTTAACTACCATATCAAATGGAAGTTTTGCATCACAGTTTTAGCACGTTAGTTCTAACGTTACCTTGGTTGCAGCGCATGGTCACGACTCACGAGCAGTAATGTGAATAACCGCCGACGGTCCGTCGGTGCTTCGGTTTCATGTGAGCAAAGCAGACGTGCATAAAAAAAATGCCATAATGCCATCGAGAATAACAAACATATCTTTCAATTAATATGTGGACAATAATTATATTGAGATTAGCTGTTCAAAATAAGCTATCTTCTAACCGATTAGCTATAGTGGGGGATTTTGTATTGCCATAAACACCTCGTCTGGTTATGATTTATCGATTTTGTTTCCCATGCAATGACATGTAATACAAATACCAAATGCATATAACATTACATATTCATATGATTAGCTTACCTGTTAGAAGGAATGTCTCTTTTCAACAAAGACGTCAGGGAAAGTTACCGCTGGCGCTGGCATCGTGACAAAATGGCGGACGCAAAACTTTCAAACTTTCGAAGGGAGCTCCTGGGAAAATCTTTGGAAACCCCGTCGCAGCCGGTTGCCATGACAAATTTCAATTGAGCATGCGCAGATAAGTTGACCTCACTCTAACTGGGTGTCAACTACAACTTCAAAATAAAATCAACTCAATTTATTAAATAAGATGAACTTTTCCTCAGAAACGTCTGAAAGTGAGTTCAAGTGACTTACAACAGATAGTTCAAGTTCCAACTAGCAACTTTATTGTCAGTGAATGCAAAAATCTGAGTAAGGTGAACAATTTTGAGTTGTCGTTTTTACAGTGTAGTGTCCGTGATGTCACTCATAGGTTTCTGAAGAGCATTTTTGAAGCCTAAAGTGGGCGGAGCCGACCGCTGCCATCTTGGAAGCGCGTCACCATGCGTCACCCCCGGATAATTGAAAATGGGCAAAAAGGCAAGACGTGGGTGAAACTGAGCTGAAACCACACCCGTCACACAAAGACAAAACACCATAATTTCGTTTTTAGTCGAAAATGAGTTATTGATCATTTTGGGACATTAATGACCTCATTTATCATGTGTTTAAGTATCATGGAGAAAAGCCCCAGAGAAACCAAGGCAGAACATAGTATAACATCAGTTACCGCTCTTTGATTTTGTTTTGGAAAGCTCAATTAAGTTAAGGTGTTCTGCATTTGTTTGCATTCGTTCGTCAATACTGTGCCAGCCTGGAGTTATAGGGTATTCTGCCTTTGTTTTACTGTCCATTAAAGTCTACCATGTTTATTGTGTACTTAGATATCTGTTGGCACTTCATTAGACAAACAAATGAGAGAGATCGCGATCTAACAAACTGCTCCAGAGTACAATATCAATATAGCCGTAAAAATCAAGTTTGAGATCATTTTCATTAAAACATCTAATTGCCAGATTACCACCCAGATAGCACACGTACGTCTGCAAGATGTCTGTTAAAGATCTGTTGATCTGGAAAGCATCTGCTGTCTACAAACGTCTGACAGACGTCTGTAAGATGTCAGTTTTACATACATTCTAAATCATAAACATCTTAAAGACATCTAATAGACGTCTATTTGACATCTAAAAGGAGACGTCCAATAGACGTATTGCAGATGAGCAAACACTCTAAAAAATACTTCTTGCAGATGTAATTGCAGATGTCAAATAGACGTCTCCTAGATGTACGTGTGCTATCAGGGCAGTGTCCTACCTATAATTATTTTTTTCTGTACAAATACAAATCTTTAAAGTCAGTTTTCTAAGTTTCACACTCTGGAGTAGAGCGCCAGTCCACCTGTCACACAAGTGGCCATTCCCTTAATTATGCAGAAGTTTAAGGCTTAATATAATTTAAACGGAGGAGTTATAAAAAAAATCACCCCCCTCACAGTTGTCATGAAGGGCAAAATTAGCTATATAGACCAAAATAATTTTTTGTACCAGGCTGTAAACATGTTTTTTTTCTGCTGTAAAGTTGGGCATTTTAACATGGGGAGTCTATGGGATTGACTCCCTTTTAGAGCCAGCCTCCAGCGGCCTGTCGATGAATTGCAGTTTTAGTCACTTCCGTGTTGGTTTCACGAGAGGGAGTGGGAGGTTGCCGCTTGGTTTCTATTCAACATTTTATAAATGAGCCCCAGAAGGTAAATTACTACAGGATTACTTCATGTTAGAATGTGACATACCATAGACACTTGTGGTATTACAGTTCAACACATTTTATTCACAACACATTCCATCACATCTTTATACCCTACAAACTATGGTGAAAGCACAATGTCATAAAACAAAATTAGTACACAATGCGGCTGCTAAGCTTGCGCTCATTTGAGAGTTTGTTGCAAGCTGCTTCATTTAAGGATCTTGTATCCAAATCAGGGTAAGCACATCTCAACTTTCCTGCAAGGGAAAATTGGACAGCTTAGTACTGATGGAAATTTTGATTCTTTCAAGAGATTCATTCATTTTCAGTTCGTTCACCAAAATGATTCATTCAGATTCATTCACTGATTCATTTCATAAATTTATTGCATAAATTCGCCAGCAGGTGGCGGAAAACAGTGTCTTATGCATTATTATTTCTTAAATCAACAAACTTAGGCCTTCTGTGTTTACTTGTTACAAAAAAATCTGATTTGGCTTTATTAAAATGTGTGCCTAATTTATTCATTAAATAAATAAATAAATAAGTCTAAATAAGTGGTTCAGATGACCAAAACATAAGGTTTTCTTGCATAATTAACATTTTTAATGGTTTGGTCAGACCTTTACACATTCATAAATCTGGGATTATGCTAAACACATCATGGAGTTATGTTCTGTATGTTAAATATGAATATACAAGCGTATGTGCACAGTAACTGCATTTTGCATCCACTTTCTGATGATAGCTGAACAAGACTGACTCACATGCTAAATAAATGACCTACCCGGGACACGTTAGTTCATGCACGACATGTACCAGTTCGTTCAATTCGTTCAGGAACAAGATCTTTCAGACTCAAAACAGCGGCTTGGTCAGTGATTGGCGTATTCATTCAGTAACAACCATTTGTGAACGAAAAGAACCAGTTTTTGAATGATAATGATGACAAACAGAGCTTGGCTCGTGTAGTTTGGCATATTTGCAGCAAATAAAGACATTTACACTTTACCATTGTAATTAAAACTGGCCCACTATGTGTTTTAGACTTAGTTTCGTGGTGAATTTTGCACTTTGAACAATTTACTTTTAAACAGTACTTTTACTCTAGAACAAAGTACTGGGTAAGTTTTCATTACAAGGGTAAAATGTAAATTTCTTTCTTTGCTGCAAATATGCCAAACTACACGACCGAGCTCTACCTGTGTGCCATCATTATGTGTTCAACAACTGGTTATTTACATTCACGAATGAGATGCACCAGTTTGGTCATTTCGTTCACAAACGACAACTCGTTCATGAATGAGATCTCTCTCTCATTCAGACTCAAAAGCAATTCGGTCAGTGAAGGACGTATTCCTTCACTACATTCAACAAATCACATGCTCCGTCACATCTCTTACTCGAATGCTATTGGTTTGAGGTTTAGTCAGTCGATTTGAGGATGAAACCTGCCGCTCTCCTGTGGAGGGAGCAATTTCAATAAACGAGAAATGGAGTCAGTGGAGAATTTCAACGAGAACGATTCGTTCATCTAAAAGATTTGTTCAAAAAGAATGATTCGTTCATGAACGTAAACATCACTACAGCTTAGAGGTCTGCTAATAATACTTTCGAGTTTCGGGTCGGGTTCGGGTTGATGTTTAATGAATAGCTTTGGGCTCGGGTTGGGCACGGGTTTGTAGCTAAACCAAAACTATATGCAGTAACGTTAGGCTACTTCTTTCATAGACACACACACACACACACACACACACACATTATTGCAAACAGATATCAGAGTTTGCGTAGAGAACACACAGCATGGAAACTTTTATTAGTAAAATAGCTTCGATAGGCTACTGACTCGCAACTTTATATTTCTTTATATTTCTAACTACTGCGTAGTTCTAGGAAATAAGTTCTGGAACTAGCCAGCAGGGTAGTTCCTAGAGAACCAATTTCTCCCTTGGGCTGTTTTCCTGGTTGCGTTTGCACCAGCAGCAGGAACTCAATAAGACAATCTCAGGTACGGGTCGGGTTTGGGCTTCAGTTTATAAGCCCGTGCAGACCTCTACTACAGCTTAGCTGTATGGTGTAGTGATGGGAAGTTCGGATCATTTTACCGACTCAGACCTTTGAGTCTCGTTCAGCAGAATTAACAAATCTTTTTTCGAGACATTTCGTTCATTTTAGCAAAATACAATTAAAATGTTATGTGTTACTTCCCTAACACATCTACTACTTATGCAAACGTTGATCACACTACAAACAATACAAAACTATAATGCTATAAGAAACAGAAAAAAAGTCTTCAGGTTTGAGTTGTTCGTTCATCACGTGACTCCATAAACTTAACCAATGCAGTCTGAGCCGGAAAGAGAATTGATTAGTTCATCTCGAGTCTTTCATTCTTTTGTCACGTGACTTGACAGCATTGGATAGAGAAATTAGTTAATTTACAACCTTCCTTACAAATGGGTGCATAGTTATTATTATTATTGTTATTATTATTCACTCTTACAGTTGCGTGATGTGTTTCTGGTCTCAAATTGTAGCTTTTTATTTCTTACAGTTTATAAATGTGTGAATTTCTGTCATGATGATTCTTTTCCATAACACTGAATGTGGTAACAAAGGTAATAAACTAAAGAGTTGGATATTATTATTATTATTATTATTATTATTATTAAGTCTTTTTCTGGCTCAGACTGTATAGGTTAAGCTTGTGGGGCTGTCACGTGATGAATGAACGACTCGAAAAACCCGAAGACTAGAGAGATGAACTAATCAATTCTCTTTCCGGCTCAGACTGCATAGGTTAAGCTTATGGGGCTGTCACGTGATGAATGAACGTCTCGAAAAACCTGAAGACTTGAAACGGCTGAACTAATTCCATTGCAGAACCTATAGGATGTTGCGCATGCGCGACTGAACGAATCACTCCCTGAGATGACTCGTTCTTCTCGAGTCACATTAAAGATTTGTTCAAAATAACCGAATCTTTCAAGAATGACCCATCACTAGTATGGTGAATGTTGTAGGGCTGATCAGCTGGTTGCATTGTGTGCAAGAGTGGGCTATTTGATGTTTCTCATATGCATATGAAATGGCAACTCTTATCAGTTGGGCAACATTGTGGCCGCACCAGTACGACCTCTAAAAAAATTTAGTCACACTGGCAGGAAAAAAAGCTCACAAAATTTGACCATTTAGTCATAGTGTGGAGCCCTGAAGAGTGAATTTATTGTCAGTCAGTGATGTCTATCTTACAGTTGTGAATTAGCTGAAGATGATCAGTTGTGCTGCAGTTGATGTGAAAGTACAGTTCCTCAGTTTTTTTCTAAGCTTTTTTACATTGCTCTCAGCGTTAATAGACCTTAAAAGGTTAGTTCACCCAAAAACAAAAATTCTGCAATCATTTACTCACCATCATGTTATTCCAGACCCATAACATTGTGCCTACTCAAGGGCTGGGCAAAAAAAGAGAAATTTTTCAATTAATTGTTTTTTAAAATGTGGTCGATTCAATATTGATTCTCAAAAGCCACAAATTGATCTTTTTTAAAAAGTCAATAATATGTAATTAAAATGTGACTTAATATTAACTACTTGTTTAAAATATAAATATAATATAAACATAAATGTAAATTTGCAATTGCGATTTTCTGGGATTGACATTAACTTTTTTGTTCACCAGACACTGTGGTTTGTGGTTTTCCAAAGTTACTACCCAGGTGAAAAAGACGTAGTATTAAATATATTAAAAACATACTTGAAATTCAAGTGTTATGTTTATAATACATTTGTATTCCCAACATGCTTATTTAAAGTGCATTAAAATATATATTGGATTGCATTTTAATATATTTTTAAAAAGTATACTAGAAGTACTTTTGTATTAAATACTGTATATGCTTAGTTATGCTTCTAAGAAATATGCTAAACAGAAGCGTACTTTTAATGTATTTATAAAAAAGTATACTAGAAATACTTTGGTAATAAATATATGGTTAATTACATTTTTAAGGAATATGCTAAACACAAGCACACTATTACTATATTTCTAAAAAGTATAGTAGAAATACTATGTTAATAAATATATTCTTAGTTACACTTTTAAGGAATATACTAAACACAAGCATGCATTTAGTGATGTTTTAGTGTACAGAAAACATACTTATGTTACCCTTACTTAAAGTATATTTTATGTTTACTTTGTGTAAGAACATAACAAAATGATTACACTTTTAGTAAGTTTTTAATGTACTTTATATTGCAGTAGGCCTACACATGGTTATATTTTAAATATTTATGTATTAATAATTTTAATATTTGGTAAAGTACGATATTTTGAAAAACAATTTTAACATTTACAATGTACAAACCTTTGTCAAATATTATTAACCATTGCAATATTTAAAATACGTTGTTTAATATGTGTTATGCTACTTTGGTTGATTAGGCTGTTGTTCATTACATGATACATTAATTGTAATAAGCTAGGTGTTTGTAAATTTGGTCAAGCTTGATGCCTTTTTATTTTCTAATATATATTTCTGAAATTCCCACAAGGATTTCAACATCATATCTGAAATGAAAAAAAAAAAAAAAAAAAAAAAACGTTTATTTGTGTTTAAATTCAAACAACATACTGACTAAACCTGATTGGTTCCAGAGCCATTGAACGGCTCTGATCGGTTTGTATGATAATGAGCTCGCATCAGAGAGCTTTGTAAATCAAATATGATGCGTGCAAATGCCCCTTGAATGTGAATATAAGTCTAAATTTAAACAGTATTATATAGAGCGATCATGTCTCTTTAGGGCTCTTGGAGGAAACCACGCAATTCATATGGATTACTTTGGCGATGTTTTTTTGCGATGAACTTTTTGAAATGTGAACCTCTTTGATGAATCTTTTCATCAGAGGGACATAAATCTCTCAGATTTCATTAAAATATCTCCGCTTTTCTTTCGAATATGAATGAAAGTCTTAGATGGTTTAGAGCATCTTAAGGGTGAGTGATGACATCATTCAAATTGTTTTGGTGGAACTATGAAATTAATTAGAAAATATAGCGGTACGTTCTTATGTTTACCAGCTTCTACAAGCGTGTATGGTGTCTGGCTTTGGTGCCTCACTGTGACTTCAGGTAAGATTTGTATTTAATTAACGTTATTTGTCTGGACCAGTCGTGTTTTTGACTCATGCATTGGCAGAAAAAAATAAATAAAATAAAATTAGTCATTATAACATGTACAACATTAACATTCTTTTATTTGCAACACGAAGTATATTTATTTCTGATTTCCTGAACAATTTGGCTTCATTGTAATGAGGTTAATGATCTTTGTATTCATAATCATGGTTTTTCAATTACTTTGTCTTGAGCTGATCAGCAAACTGTGGTAGTGGTTGATTGGTGTTTATATTTGTTCAAGCTTGACAACCTTATCGACTTTATTTTCTAATATATATTTCTCATTACAGATAAGAACAAAGATCAAATTGTAAGAAGGGTTGCTTTTAAGAGCATACAGGACATCTGAAACTGCTGAGGCTGGTAAGGTTTTTGACTATATTTCTGACCAGGTACATTGTTCTGTCATTCTTAAATAGAAAACAAATTATCAATCATCATTTGCCTTTTTTTTGTGCGTGTGAGAAATATTAACATTTGTTGTTTTTCAGATCAGATGCTATAGAAGACAAACTGAAATCTGAGTGTAGAGACAAGCAAAGGAATAGTAAGTATATTTTAATATCGTATCACCTCTGTTACAGAGATTTTTGAATCAGGCCTAATGGAGGGTGATTAGGTCAATATTGGAAGAAAAATGTTAGCAATGTGTCCATTCCAGGTGGCTAATTTGTGTTTTCTTTAAATCATTCATGTAAAACTTTGTTATGTAATTTTGTTCCTGTTTTGTTTTTTTCTAAAGCTGCAAGGCTCTTGTGCAAAATATTGTATGCCAGGATGACTAGGCTGTGCCAAGGTCTCCGGAATCTGCGACGATGCTCAGCTCCATTGACCCTTTGTCTGTGCCTTCGGATCCACCAGCTCTGTCTCCATCAGTCGGCCCCCAGATGTCGGCAGCCACACCATCTACATCTTGGCTCCATGCTCCCTCGACTCCGCTGTGTGTTGTTAGCACTGGGATGCTCTGGGTCTGTGCCATGTGCCAAACTCCATCTAAGCCACCAGGGCATCATCGTCATCCTCCCATCACCATCCCTTCACCACATCCTGTCATCATCCTGCACTTCTGCCTCTCACCATCCCTACGCCATCTCTTCGTCCACCTCCAAAACCCCCTCCATCCCTCCCTACTCTGTTGCTTGAACTTTATCATCTTCAGTCTTTGCACACACATCTATTCCCTTCTGCACTTTGTTTTTCAGTAAATTTTTGTTTGTTTTTTTTCTTCAGAAAATTGCATTGTAATTTTTATTTATTCAGTGATGTAAAATTCTTTACTTTTCAGTAATACAGGTATAACTGAAATGTTCTACAAATGGATAAGATAGCTCTTCCATAGCATTTAAGTCTTTTTTTTCATTTATTATGTTTTTTTGTATAATGTTTTAAAATGCACTTGAGTATGTTTGTAGTAATACAAATATACTATAAACATACTTGTATTTCAAGTGCATTTTTAATACATTTAATAGTATGTTTTTTGTTTTTCACCAAAGTATATATGCTGCTGTACTTTTTAATGTACTTTATGAATATTTGTAATGTACACAATATATAAAACATTAAAGTTTTCTAGATATCAAAATGTATGTGTGTGTATATACTGAAAAATATAATACTACTAAATATAACAATATACTAGTAGTGTAATGCTAATGCATTTCTAATGAGCTGAAATACAATTGAAATGTACTAGAAGCACATTAAAACAATGCTTCAAATATACTCTAACTGTAGTTCATGAAGTATTAAAAGTACATTTTAAATGTATTTTTAAAAAATACATTTAAATTGCACCAAATATACTTAAAGTGGTTCCAATTTAACACAGTTTCAATATATTAAATATATTACAAATAGATTAAATTGAACTTAAACATATCTTGAAATACACTTAACCTTTTCAGTGGTGAGTTATTAAATTATTCCAGCGGTCCCCCAAGAGTGAGTTTTTTTTAGGCGACCGTTATTTTAGAACGTTTCCCCTTAATGTTTCCATGGCGACGCGTCATGCTTGTCACATGATACACCGCGGCCACAATAACACTGTATGACAGATGAATCGCTTTTGATTTCGTTTTTCCTTTTTTTATTCAAAATGTTCATAAACTTGCTTACCATATAATCAACTATCTGATATTCCGATTGACAAATAGGTGCAAATGAGTGTGTTTTTATCTTTTATCTTCAGAGTCCTGTCAGTCGGATTTACATCAAATGGGAGAAGATCAGAGTGAACTTTATAGTTACTTGCACTATGTGTATTTGATATTAATAAAACACGTCTGAAAATTATATTTGAATTGATTGTTATTACTGCTTCCATAAACATCTGAGTGTGTTTTACAAACTCTAAATGTATTGTTTTACTAGTACTTATGTGTGGTAAAAACACTGCATAGGTGCCATTATATCCCAGACAGCACACGTACGTCTGGCCGACGTCGGCACCATGTCACTCAGGGATCGTTTGCTAATCGGCAATACGTCGCCGCGACGTCGGCCTCTGATCGGACATGCCCTCCGGCCGATGTTGGGACGACGCAGCTGTAAGTCCCGGCAGCTCTGCGTGGACGCGGTTCACTGGCGTTTTGCTCATCGTTACGGACCACCTGCAGCTGCTGCCGCTGGTTTATAATAAAACAATACACACCACTCTCAAGAACAGCTGCAACTTTATTAATATTTTCATTTAACACATTACACATACAAATACATTTACATTTACCAGATGTTTTGATCAAAAGTGGATAATTCACGATTATTTGTAGTCTTTTGAAAATTAACCATGATTTTACCACAGCATTTGCAGTAAAACCATAGTAAACTCAAAATCAACCATAGTTTTACTACAATCACCATGGTTTAACTATGTCTGTTGCAGTAAAACCATAGTAAGTAAAAATAACCATTACTATAGCATTTAAAGTAGTAAAACCATAGTAAAAATAAAATCTACCATAGTTTTACTACAGTAACCATGGTTTAACTATGACTGTTGCAGTAAAACCATAGTAACAATATTTACCATAATTTCAAAAACTATGGTCACTATAGTCATAGTTACCAGTTTTATTGAAGTATTACTACAATGTTACTATAGAATATGACATCGAAACCATGGTTTCAAAAATAAAAAAAAACACATGGTTACTATAATCATGCTTGCTACAGTTTTACTATAGTAAAACCATGGTTAAATATTGTATAAGTATAGCACTTTTCACAATACTTATCATGTCAAAGTAGGTTTACAGAATATGCATATTTCAAGGTTACAATTTAAAAACATCCTTTAATCAGCCAGAGGTGACTGAGACTCACTGGGGAAGACCATCTTCTGGCAACAAAATAATGTCCATATGACAGTAGTTCATAAAACAAGTCATGTGTTCTGTGCTGTCAGCATCGAAGGCTATCTTCATGGCAAAAACTGAGTTACAATAATACAACAGTTGCATAAACACAAATTAAAAACCAGGCAAACAATAAATAAGCAGTTAAAATTTTTAAATAGCATGATAAAAATTCTAAAATATTTTCTGATAAAATCTTACTAAAGTCTCTATTTTTGTGTTTAGTTAAACATTATCCTTCAACATTATTAAAGGGTAAGTTCAACAATTTTCAGTCCATTTTGTATTGTTACAATGTTGGTAACATATGTAAAAGAACAATGTTTATTCTTTCTCCAAGATACCCAGTGTATTTGTCAGCAAAACTGATGCAAAACAGCATTTTTTTATTTAGATGCTGCAAAAGTGTTTGTGTCATTTTGTCAAAACTCATTTCATTTTGCATCATCCTGCGGAGTGCTGCCTACAAATAAAAGGGGACAAATAGGGTCCATATAACTCAGAGAAAGAGTAAATATTGTTCATTTACAGATACTACAGATGTTGCAATAATACAATAGCGGGTTGAAAATCGTCAAACTTACCCTTATAGGCAATATAAGGATAATATTTGTTTTGTGTGTCCAGTGTTTTGTGTGTCCATGTACAGTAGCCATCATCTGTAGTCTTTGTGAGCGTTGGCATCTTCACAAGTGAGACTGGATCCAAACTGGAGCTGGCTTCATCTCTAGTAACCTCGGGATGGGCATCCTAAGATAGAAACAGGAAATCAAAAGAAGAAAGTTTAGCATAGCTGCTGTTCATATTATTCAGACATATAACTGGAGTGCAAGGTTATCAGATGTGTTGTGTGAATACTTGGCTAAAACATGTATTTTAATGGACTACACATGCCACAGTATATTTAAGTGGGTGGAACATCTTATTTGTAATTTACACTACTGTTAAATGTTTGGGGTCAGTAAGATTTTTTTCATCTTTTAGAGAAGTCTCTTCTGCTCACAAAGGCTGCATTTATTTGATCAAAATGAAGTAAAAACTATTTAACAACAGTTTTCTGCATATTATGCAATGTAATTTATTTCTGTGATCAAAGCAGAACATTCATTACTCCAGTCTTCAGTGTCACATGATCCTTCAGAAATCATTCTGATACACTGATTTGCTGCTCAAGAAACATTTCTGATTATTATCAATGTCAAATGCTGTACTGTTTTAAAACTTTATTCACCAAAGAATCCTGGAAAAATGAAGCAGCATAGCTGTTTTCAACGCTGATAAGAATCAGAAAATTAGAATGATTTCTGAAGGATCATGTGACACAAAATTCAGCTTTATCATCACAGGAATAAATGACCTCTCCAAATATATTCAAATAGAAAACAGTTATTTTAAATTGTAGTAATTTCATACATTAAACTGTGGTTGGCATAAGAGACTTTCAAAAACATAAAAAAAATAAAATAATCATACCAACCTAAACCAGCTGCTGCCGCTGGTTTATAATAAAACAATACACACCACTCTCAAGAACAGCTGCAACTTTATTAATATTTTCATTTAACACATTACACATACAAATACATTTACATTTACCAGATGTTTTGATCAAAAGTGGATAATTCACGATTATTTGTAGTCTTTTGAAAATTAACCATGATTTTACCACAGCATTTGCAGTAAAACCATAGTAAACTCAAAATCAACCATAGTTTTACTACAATCACCATGGTTTAACTATGTCTGTTGCAGTAAAACCATAGTAAGTAAAAATAACCATTACTATAGCATTTAAAGTAGTAAAACCATAGTAAAAATAAAATCTACCATAGTTTTACTACAGTAACCATGGTTTAACTATGACTGTTGCAGTAAAACCATAGTAACAATATTTACCATAATTTCAAAAACTATGGTCACTATAGTCATAGTTACCAGTTTTATTGAAGTATTACTACAATGTTACTATAGAATATGACATCGAAACCATGGTTTCAAAAATAAAAAAAAACACATGGTTACTATAATCATGCTTGCTACAGTTTTACTATAGTAAAACCATGGTTAAATATTGTATAAGTATAGCACTTTTCACAATACTTATCATGTCAAAGTAGGTTTACAGAATATGCATATTTCAAGGTTACAATTTAAAAACATCCTTTAATCAGCCAGAGGTGACTGAGACTCACTGGGGAAGACCATCTTCTGGCAACAAAATAATGTCCATATGACAGTAGTTCATAAAACAAGTCATGTGTTCTGTGCTGTCAGCATCGAAGGCTATCTTCATGGCAAAAACTGAGTTACAATAATACAACAGTTGCATAAACACAAATTAAAAACCAGGCAAACAATAAATAAGCAGTTAAAATTTTTAAATAGCATGATAAAAATTCTAAAATATTTTCTGATAAAATCTTACTAAAGTCTCTATTTTTGTGTTTAGTTAAACATTATCCTTCAACATTATTAAAGGGTAAGTTCAACAATTTTCAGTCCATTTTGTATTGTTACAATGTTGGTAACATATGTAAAAGAACAATGTTTATTCTTTCTCCAAGATACCCAGTGTATTTGTCAGCAAAACTGATGCAAAACAGCATTTTTTTATTTAGATGCTGCAAAAGTGTTTGTGTCATTTTGTCAAAACTCATTTCATTTTGCATCATCCTGCGGAGTGCTGCCTACAAATAAAAGGGGACAAATAGGGTCCATATAACTCAGAGAAAGAGTAAATATTGTTCATTTACAGATACTACAGATGTTGCAATAATACAATAGCGGGTTGAAAATCGTCAAACTTACCCTTATAGGCAATATAAGGATAATATTTGTTTTGTGTGTCCAGTGTTTTGTGTGTCCATGTACAGTAGCCATCATCTGTAGTCTTTGTGAGCGTTGGCATCTTCACAAGTGAGACTGGATCCAAACTGGAGCTGGCTTCATCTCTAGTAACCTCGGGATGGGCATCCTAAGATAGAAACAGGAAATCAAAAGAAGAAAGTTTAGCATAGCTGCTGTTCATATTATTCAGACATATAACTGGAGTGCAAGGTTATCAGATGTGTTGTGTGAATACTTGGCTAAAACATGTATTTTAATGGACTACACATGCCACAGTATATTTAAGTGGGTGGAACATCTTATTTGTAATTTACACTACTGTTAAATGTTTGGGGTCAGTAAGATTTTTTACATCTTTTAGAGAAGTCTCTTCTGCTCACAAAGGCTGCATTTATTTGATCAAAATGAAGTAAAAACTATTTAACAACAGTTTTCTGCATATTATGCAATGTAATTTATTTCTGTGATCAAAGCAGAACATTCATTACTCCAGTCTTCAGTGTCACATGATCCTTCAGAAATCATTCTGATACACTGATTTGCTGCTCAAGAAACATTTCTGATTATTATCAATGTCAAATGCTGTACTGTTTTAAAACTTTATTCACCAAAGAATCCTGGAAAAATGAAGCAGCATAGCTGTTTTCAACGCTGATAAGAATCAGAAAATTAGAATGATTTCTGAAGGATCATGTGACACAAAATTCAGCTTTATCATCACAGGAATAAATTACCTCTCCAAATATATTCAAATAGAAAACAGTTATTTTAAATTGTAGTAAATTGTAATAATTTCATACATTAAACTGTGGTTGGCATAAGAGACTTTCAAAAACATAAAAAAAATAAAATAATCATACCAACCTAAACTTATGAAACAGTAGTGTATGTTCGAGACTTTACTTACTAATCCTGCGGTTTATAGCATCTTGGTGATGTTGTCTTACAGGAGTTCACACTGACTCTGCTGGGTGCAGCAGGCCATCAGCACTGAAGAATCTAGGAACAAAACAAGCAATCTGTCACAGAGCAAACAATATTTAGTTTGCAACTCCAGATTTATTAGAAGGAAACGAGCTAGAGCAGCAGTAAAATGCAGATAAAAGAAAGAATAATATATATAGCAATATAATAACATATACATATATAACTAATACTACTAATAATATAATCTTAAGATAACAGAACCTATGTTTTTAGTTTTAAGTCGAGTGTCACTTATGTTTAGATAAAATCTTACTAAACAAGTCTCTAGTTTTGTGTTCAGTTAAACATTATCCTTCAACATTATTAAAGGGTAAGCTAAAACATTTTCAGTCCATTTTGTATTGTTACAATGTTGGTAATATATGTAATAGAACGATGTTTATTCTTTCTCCGAGATACCCAGTTACAAGCATTAGTGACAGAATCATCAGCCAATCAAATTTTGACGTTCAATGACAGCCCGCCCTCTGGGTCTAGTGACGTACCCAGTGCTACCCCCAGCATTATACCGCCCTTTTAGTCAGGGATTTCCAAGGTACGAAAGTGAAATTCAATGAAAAGAAAATGACAGCTGCAGTCATCGGCGCCTACACCAGATCTTGTTGCCTAGCTACTAAAAACACCTTTTCAAGGCGCTCTTTTGAAGACAAATGAGAATAACTGAGAAAGGAAGACCTACACCCAAACTGAATTCGCTAACAAAGGCCAGCAAAGTTTTTAAGCGCCATTTCAAAGATTGGAACTATGAGTGCTATGAGTGGCTAACAGCTAGCACCGAGCACAAGTTATTTTGTTTACTTTTTAATCCAAGTAAAGAGGCATGGAATGATAGACCCAGGGACTTTATTTACAAGTGTCAGGTGAGTGCTTTATTATTTGATGAGTATTGTATCATGCACATTGTAATGGAGGTGTACATGGTGCGTTGATAATACTGTGGTCTGGTGTGTGGATGTCCAGCATTTGTACAGTTTTTCTGCTTTGGGCACGTTGTCATTTTAGAGTGACGTGAATGTGCATAGTTACTTGTGTATTGGCGGATTACTTTTACTGACCATGATGTAGGGAAATTTACTCTGCATTTAACCCACCCTAATCTAGCCTACTGTTGAAATTGTTGATCAGCAGTCATTGTTGTTGAGAGCCTGTGTGCGGCATAATATGTGCATTACGCATATGGCTACGTTAGCTGTAACAGAGATGTGTAAAATGTGTACATGTTGCTTACTGAAGGCCCTGACTGAAACCCCTCGGTACGCCACTGTCTGACAGTAGGTTCACTCCAACTCTGCTGGATGCAGCAGGCCATCACCACTGAAGAATCTAGGAAAGAAACAAGCAATCTGTCACAGAGCCAACAATATTTAGTTTGCAACTCCAGGTTTACTAGAAGGAAACGAGCTTGAGCAGCAGTAAAATGCAAATAAAAGAAAGAATATATAACAATTATTAACAAATATATATACACATACACACACAACAAATTCTACTACTACTACTACTACTAATAACAACATAATCTTAATATAACGGAATCTATGTTTTTAGTTTTAGGTTGAGTGTCACGTACGATTTGATGTCAAGGCCTTCTTAAAATTGGCTAAATATATTCTGAAAAATGCACATTAATATATTTCATGATCTATATTTCAGCTTCTTCAGTTCACCTGTATGGAGCTTCCCTTCTGTTATGTAGTTTCTTTCTGTCCTCCTGAAATCACAGAACAATTTTTATCAATATTTGTTTACCAAGAAATATCAAAACTTGTTTTCAATTTCGATTACACTCTCCATGTAAGAGATGTTATCGATTCAGTAAAGCCTTTTCCAACAACCCATTGACAAATCGCCAGCAAAACCTTTACAGAGCTATCAAAATCTCTCATATGGGTAGTTGACATATCAATGTGTCCTATGGTGTGACAGCAAAAAAAAAAAAAAAATAATAATAATAAAATTAAATTAAAATAAACTAACATTGAAGATAAACCTCTCTCGTGCTATTTGTAACTCTAAGAATGAAGATACATTTTTCTCAAGTTATTTGTAGTTTTTTTTTCTTCTACATTTTTGCTGTCACACCATAGGACACAGTCCAATTTGTATTTTATTCGAATATTTGATTAAAAGCCCAGAGTTTCATAAACACGAGCTCAATCTAGAGTTAGCCTACCTGAAAACTGCCAAGATGCTAACAGACTTTTTTGAAGACACTAAACCATTTTTATAAAATAAATATTAATTGAAACATGTCAATAACAAGTAAGAAACGTGTCAGGAACGTTTGTATGTAATATTTGTGTGATTAAGTTTAGGGACTATACAGTACTTACCTGAAATCAGTAAAAACCGCAGCGAGAGACGGAGATTACCGTTCGCCAGTAGTTGTGTCAACGCCCCGTTTCCATGGCGACTCTGCTCCCCGCTCGCACAGAGCTCAACGCGTACACAGCATTTACACAAATAAACATATGGGATTAAAATATTACATTAATAAATTACAATCTCGTTCAATTAATATTCAATAATGAACTTAAAACTCAATTTGTAGTTCAAAAAGCAACAGCAACAATAGCTCACCGTATAGAGACGGATTCTTTCTGGCAGCCTGTAAAAGAGTGAAAAACACGGCAAAAAAGCAGTTAGGACTTCTCTTTAATAATCCGCTTTAACATTTCCCCTTAATGCTGGAAACGCATTAAGGCTTAAACATTAATTTTAAAAATCGCTAGCGTGACCATTAGCTAAACAAGTTAGTTGGAAATTAACCACAGTCTCTTCACCTGTGCTTTAGCACACCAAATGTGCCTAACTAGTACCTTTTAAGTGTCACAGAATTAACAAAGTAGAATTTTTTTTGTAATTTAGCTGAATTTGTAATTTAGCTTTTTTGTAAATCTTACCTGAAAGCACAGATGTCGCCCAGGATGAGTGTCTTCTCTCTGTGGGTTGCTAAGAGACGAATAACTGGGCTCGCGCACAAACAGAAAAGCGTGGCATCGGCCTGCGGTCATGAACCGACTCGGGGCCGACGACTGATGAGCTGGAAAACAGAGTACTGACCGAATTATATCGGCTTACGCCTGGCCGATGTTTATTAGATGTTTCAGGTAGTGAGGCCGATGTTTCGATGTTGGGCCGACGTCAGGATTATGTTTCGATTTTGCAAATTGATCAATGTTGATATTGTGACGTTGTTTCACTGTTGAAATCACGACGTTGTTTCACTGTTGAAATCACAACATTGTTTCACCGTCTTACCTTTCAACATGGGTGAATACACAACTGTACATTCAGTTAGAACCTAGTTTGCATTTAGATCAACACTGTGCATTCATAAAGGTTAAAAATCAAATGACTGGCAGCAATGGCTTTATAATCAACTTCAATAAACTACCACACGCTCAATTTTGTAAAAGTTTTATTTAGGAAACATACTGTATAAAACACATGAAAATAATCTTAAATTTTAGTTTGCAGTGTTTGTGCATGGATGTATTGTTAAAAAACCTGTAGAACTGGCAGCAATGGCTTTAAAATAAACTTCAATAAACTACCACATGCTCAAATTTGTAAAACAGCAGTTTTATTTTGGAAACATACTGTATAAAACAGATGAAAATAATCCCAAACTTTAGCTTGCAGTGTTTGTTCTTGTATCTATTATTAAAAATCTGTAGAAGAACAATCCAAATACAATATTTAAAGTTTTGTATTTGTTTTTGTAAAATAACATGCATATTTTGTACTTGAAGAAATATTTACTCAAGTAAAAGTAAAAGTAATAGTCTGACTAGTTACTTGAGTAAGAGTAAAAAAGTATTGGATAAAAAAAAAACTACTCAAGTAGTTAGTTACTAATTGCTTTGGATCATATACTGAATATAGTCTATTTTTATTCAGATATACAGGAATTTTTATATACAGTCATGGCCAAAAGTTTTGAGAATAACATAAATATTAGTTTTCACAAAGTTTGCTGCTAAACTGCTTTTAGATATTGGTTTCAGTTGTTTGTGTAATGTACTGAAATATAATTACAAGCACTTCATACGTTTCAAAGGCTTTTATCGACAATTACATGACATTTATACAAAGAGTCAGTATTTGCAGTGTTGGCCGTTCTTTTTCAGGACCTCTGCAATTCGACTGGGCATGCTCTCAATCAACTTCTGGGCCAAATCCTGACTGATAGCAACCCATTCTTTCATAATCACTTCTTGGAGTTTGTCAGAATTAGTGGGTTTTTGTTTGTCCACCCGCCTCTTGAGGATTGACTGCAAGTTCTCAATGGGATTAAGATCTGGGGAGTTTCCAGGCCATGGACCCAAAATTTCAACGTTCTGGTCCCCGAGCCACTTAGTTATCACTTTTGCCTTATGGCACGGTGCTCCATCGTGCTGGAAAATGCATTGTTCTTCACCAAACTGTTGTTGGATTGTTGGAAGAAGTTGCTGTTGGAGGGTGTTTTGGTACCATTCTTTATTCATGGCTGTGTTTTTGGGCAGAATTGTGAGTGAGCCCACTCCCTTGGATGAGAAGCAACCCCACACATGAATGGTCTCAGGATGCTTTACTGTTGGCATGACACAGGACTGATGGTAGCGCTCACCTTTTCTTCTCCTGACAAGCCTTTTTCCAGATGCCCCAAACAATCGGAAAGGGGCTTCATCGGATAATATGACTTTGCCCCAGTCCTCAGCAGTCCATTCACGATACTTTCTGCAGAAGATCAATCTGTCCCTGATGTTTTTTTTGGAGAGAAGTGGCTTCTTTGCTGGCCTTCTTGACACCAGGCCATCCTCCAAAAGTCTTGGCCTCACTGTGCGTGCAGATGCACTCACACCTGCCCGCTGCCATTCCTGAGCAAGCTCTGCACTGGAGGTGCCCTGATCCCACAGCTGAATCAACTTTAGGAGACCAAAGTTTTGAGAATGGCACAAAAACATCCTCCGAGAGCAACTTCTCCCAACCATCCAAGAACAGTTTGGTGATAAGTAAGTGGCCTGGGGAACAAAACATTGAAATTTTGGGTCCATGACCAGGAAACTCCCCAGAACTTAATCCCATTGAGAACTTGCAGTCAATCCTCAAGAGGCGGGTGGACAAACAAAAACCCACAAATTCTGACAAACTCCCAGCATTGATTATGTAAGAGTGGGCTGCCATCAGTCAGGATGTGGCCCAGAATCTGATTGACAGCATGCCAGGACGAATTGCAGAGGTCTTGAAAAAGAAGGGTCAACACTGCAAATATTGAGTCTTTGCTTAAACTTAATGTAATTGTCAATGAAAGCCATTGGCACTTATGAAATGCTTGTAATTTTACTTCAGTATACCATAGTAACATCTGACAAAAAGATCTAAAAACACTGAAGCAGCAGACTTTGTGAAAATTAATATTTATGACATTCTCAAAACTTTTGGCCACAACTGTACATACATGCATATACATTTACACACACACACACACACACACACACACACACACACACACACACACACACACACACACACACACACACACTGCTGTTCAAAATACTTTTAATGTTTTTTTTAATGTAATTTATTTCAGTGACTCAAATCAGAATTTTTATCAGCCTGATTTATTATCAATGCTGTTCTTTTTTGCTTTCTATTCATAAAAGAATCCTGAACAAAATGTCACAGGTTCCAAAAAATATTAAGCAGCAAAACTGTTCCCTGTTCTGCAAAATGTAAACAAATGTAGCCTTTATTTCTGCAAGCATAAATATTGTGAAAATATCAATATTAATTGTGTCTAGGCAAAAGCATTCCTCCTTGAACTAATGCGGGTTTGGCGGGTGTTTATTTCATACTCTGTATAATTTATTCATTAAATAAGCTGTGACATTGTATTTAATGTATAAGGTACATGTACAACAATCTGGTAATGTCAAAGTGGTATAGTGTACTGTAATCGAATCTATGCCTGTGGAACCGACAGCACACGTTCATCTAATAAAGATCTTCATAGCTAGCAAACCATAGCCTTTGCAGATTTGCTTTCAACTGACTGTTGATCCAAAGCCACGTCTTCAACGCTCTTGATGTTACACCTCTGAGTGAGAGCCGCTTCAGATGCGTGTGGTAATGAACTGAACGAATCATTCAAACTGATTCGCGAATCAACCTGGTCTGCCAACTGGTTTGATCAAGCCTTCGAACAGAATTTACTCAAAAGAATGAATCATTCGCGAACGGGCATCACTCATTGCCCAGAAAAAATAGTAGACAGCGTGTTTGGAATAAATTTAAGTATTTTTAACTTGTATTGCATTAAGATAAAGTAATGAGAGGAGCGTCGCCCACAGTAACGTAGTAAAATGACTGTTTTTTCACTAAAAATGTACTTGAGTAAGAGTAAAAGTACCCATTTTTAAATATACTTTTATAATATAAAGTATTAGTTACCCAAAAAATTTTCTCAAGTAAATGTAACTTGTTACTACCCACCTCTGTATGGAATGCCAATCCTGCCATAATTAGAAATAAATAAATAAACAAATAAATAAATGTACAAAGAAATGTAAAAAAGCAAAAATAAATAAATAAATAAATAAATATATAAATAAATGTACAAAGAAAAGTAAAAAAGCTAAAATAAATAATTATTTATAATTTTATTTCCTTATTTATGTACTTTTTTAAAAGTTTGACACACCCCCTTCTACAACGATTGTAAATAAAAACCTGTTTGACACTAACAGCTCTGTCATTATTTCCTGAAAAACAGTGGAGTAAGATGTCTGAATTAATGAAAAAAGTGTACTACACCCCTTCAAACCCAGGGTCTTTGGGGGGTAAAGAACAGTTAAAACGCACCGTGTCACAGGAATACGGCGTAGCTCTGAAGGATAAAGAAGTTACGGAGTAGTTAGCCACTCAGGATGCGTATATATTACACAGAACTGCACCTATCAAATACAAGCGGAATAGAGTGGTGGTGCTCGGGAAAGATGTACAGTTTCAAGCAGATCTGGTTGACATGTCTGCTTATTCGAAAGAAAACAATAATATCAAATTTTGACTGACTTGTATAGACGTTTTCAGCAAGTACGCATGGGCGTGCCCGGTGAAGAATAAGACAGGAAAGGAGGTTACGAAAGCATTCAAATCTATACTCAAAGAAAACTGCGTACCGCAAAAATTACAGACTGATAAAAGCACTGAATTTTTTAACAAACATTTCCAGCAACTGATGAAAAAGTATAACATATATCACTTTGCTACTGCAAGTGACGTCAAAGCATCAGTGGTAGAGCGAAATACCACCTACGTCGAAATACCACCTCCATCTGCAATAACGGATTCATCACCGCTAGAATTTTTTATTGCGGGGACGGGTGAAGATTACATCGATCTGAATAACACTCTGTTATACACCTGGATCAAAATAACCAGACCAGACGACACAGACGGTGCACCGGTCAGTTTAATAAATTACCCTAGTTCTAGCACGTATCCTTACAGATGTTTGATCGAAGCTCTGATAAATTTCAGAAAAAATACCCTCGAAAGTGTCTTTTCAGCCGGATTGTTTTACAGAGATACGCCAGGTCACATGGACGCTACCGACCCCACAGGAGAAAATACGGGATTAATGAAGCGAGTGGTGTTTACCAACACTACCAACATCGTAGAATTAATAGCTCCCATACATAGTGACATTTTCTTTCAAGAAAAATTAATGTTGAATGGTGTAGATATAAAAATTCGGATGATGAGAGCTAAAGACGAGTTTTGCCTGATGCGAGATGACGCTAACGCTTATAAACTCAATATTGTATCAGCATCTCTTTTTGTGAAAAAAGTTTCGGTTTCACCGGGTGCGCACAGACTCTTCTATCATCCACTGCTAAATACCCCATAGAACGCGTGTGTCTATCTAATTTCTCTATCCCGGTAGGATCTCGTGTGTCTAATCAAGAAAATCTTTTTCTCGGAACACTACCAAAATCTATCATTTTAGCAATGAAAATCCAGCTTTTTCAGGGGCGTACAATAAAAACCCCTTTGCTTTTAGAGTTTGGTTCCAAAACGCTATAAATCAATTTTGATTAATTTGAGTAAAAATGTGTTTGTTTTTTTTACCAATAAAGTGGCAAATGAAAACCACTATTTTCTATTTGAAACTTTCACATACCATCTTTAGGTTATAATAACATTAAAAAAAAATTTAAATCCAGGTTTAGATTTTCAAAGATTTATTATAAAAAGAGATTTTTTCCCCCTCAAAATGCAATAAATCCATGACACTTCTTTTTTTTTTCAAAATGCAATCCATTGAATCAATATAAATGTTATTTTTCATATTGAAACTAAAAGGATAAAATAAAAGAAAATGTCATCATGAACAAGAACATGAACAACAATATCACATTAGACCACAGAAATTCCAAAATTGCATTTCCCTTCCATTCAATTTCAAAATGTGCATTCATCTTTGCCATGTTACATTCATTTAGTTGAGTAGTGCTATACGCCGGATTAACAAAAACATTAATGGCATTAATAAAACCACTTACACTGACAAGCTACGCAATATCTTGTTCATAATTGAATGCGATTCATTTGCAATTATGAAGGCGATATTGCGTAGCTTGTCTGTGATCTACCGCTGATGGAGATGGCTTTACTGACAAGATGCGCATGACAATCACATGCGATTTATCGTGCAGAACTTTTTGTTTGTTTGTTGATCACAAAGTACAAAGTATATAAGGAAAACTCGGATACAGGGTGCATTCAAAGCGCCGCCATTACTGTCTACAGTGCGTGGAATGGTGCGCTGTCATTGGTTGAGCGGATATATCGCGTTCTGCAGAGAAGGGAGACTGGCGTTTGTCGCGGTTTAGAAAAAAAAGGGAGAAAACTTGACAGAATAACACCACGGATATCGCATTTTGTGTAAAATTAAAAATGGACTTTTCAATACTGACCAGATAAAATACTGATTTTGGTATTAACAAATTTTTTGTAATAATGTCGTTTATGGCATTTTGGAACCAAACTCTTCATTTTAATCAGGAATTTCTGGCTTTATATCGAGACAGAATCCAAATCCCGTCCAAACCCTTTCAGCCGGAATATGAGAACGGATCTGCCATGAGAGACTTTTATCAACTCGTATTATCTACCGGAAGACATGTTAAAAACCAGTCTCTGGCAATAGATTGGCAGTATTTTCTCATCGGATACTAGACTAGAAGCCCGATTCAGACAACCTCTCAGGCAGTCCATAATCATTATCGTATACACGATTTTTGATTCGATCGTTGAAATATCCAATCGGAGACAGGTGCTGGTCGATTATTACTGAGACGGCAAAATGAATACTATTTGCACACAGCACATATTTTTTATGCGTGCTTCCGTGCGATTACCTACCCAAAACACTGTTACAGAATTTACCGGCTATGCTTATTTTTAATACCGACCCATCCACAGAACCGGGTCAACACTGGGCTGCCATCTACTTAAACAGTTAGTTGTTTTTTTGATAGCTTCGGTGGATGCCCTAAAGATCCACGCTTTCCAAAGACCTTCCAAGACTTTTAAAAAAAAAACAATTCTATTCGCGTGCAATATTCTAACAAACAGGTTCAAGACTTCACATCAGATACATGCGGGCAACATTGCGTGTTTTTTTCTGTATCACATGTCAAAAGGACACGATTATGAAAATATTGTTAAAATGTATTATGATGATCTGATTAAAAATGATGACAGGGTCGTTCGATTTGTAAAGAGACTGAAACCTCGTCTCTGCGATACATTTACAGTAATTGTATTCAGTGCGTTCAGATCTGTAAATCTCTGTAATACACCTAGAACTGATCTATAATTTCATGTTTAATAAATAAAAGGAGATGTAATCACAGATGTATTAATATGTGTGTACTGTATAAATAAAAGACAATGTGTAATCAGTCATATCTTTTTATTAATATCGTGTTGATAATTCAACAGACGTTTTAATACGAATATTTCTGAGTTAGCAGGTGCGGTAACAGGTGTACTAGCAGGTGCGTCGGTATGAACGGTATCCTGTTTTGGTAGTGTAAGAGTTAAAGTGCCGCTCTCCAAATTGCCCTGTTTTACTATAGTTAAAAACCTTTGCAAGACGTTGGAATAAAGTTTAGCTTTCCCATGTGGATCTAAATTAGACTTCTGTAATATATTTCTTATAGCGCCATCCAAACTTGTTGAATTATCTCACGAACATTCCCGGTTCTTTATTTATTCAGTTGATTCTGTGGAAAGCTTTTCAGCATATTCCATTCCTAATGTTGTCTGAATGATATTAAACTACTGATAAACGGTATGGCCACACTTAACAGGGGCATGAGAAAACCTCCTCGTTGATTAATCAGTCATTTTCTTCTTTTGATGTTGCACTTTTTACCTGCCGTGTATTTGATCTCCTCTTTTCTCTTTTTTAATCTTTGGAAGTGCACACTGTTAAGAGGTATGGTACCACGGAGCATGTTAAGAGCTATCTCGCACAAACATAGACTCAGTTGATCTGATGCCGACTGTAAAATGATACGCTGTTGCTTCGGTGAAGCCTTATATAACCATTTTAAAAGGGGAACGTTTTTACAAAGCCTATCACTCATTAGGGATGGGCGATATGGCCTAAAAAATTTATCACCAATGACGATTATTATATATATATATATATATATATATATATATATATATATATATACACATATACTAACTGGGGGAAAATCCGGTCCCGTTCCACTCCTGGAAGAATTACTCCCATTCCCTCCCACTCCTGTTTTTTTTTTTTTTTTTTATTATTTATTTTTTTTATTAATTTATTTTTGGCCGAAATCTGACAGTTACAGTAAAAATATAGTACAGATCACAGCGTGCCCACCTAAAATAAATAGAAACCCAAAATGGTTTTTTGTTATTATATTGAACTGAAAGCCAGTTTATGCAAAGTGTTGGCTACGTTGCACACATTACATTTTATGTAAATCATCCATGCTAACACACACGTTTTCTATTTGAATTTTGTTTTTTCATTTGAAAGTAGACATTTCACTCTCTATAGATATATTTTTCAAAGACGGAAGTTTCTCGCTCAGAGACCTAAAGCGCACCCTGTTTGCTTTAAAGCGCAACGTTTCGTTATTATTCTGAGTGTATACAAATAAACGTAGAGTCTTTACAGATTCGAAAGATGTATTAAGCTACTTTTATCTGTATGACCAAAAATTACGGAGATTTTAAGAGCAAGTGAGCGCACCGGCGCCTGTCCTGCAGCGAGCGTGCTATTCAGCTTCCACTCTCCACACAAACACTTCATTAGCGCACATTTCTCTAGGTTAACATCATATTGAGCGGCCATGTAAAGTTGCTACTACATGCATCTTTCAGATGAAAAGCCATATTTGAGGTCGATGAACGATAGTGTGTATTACCACATAGACCAGCCGTTAACTATCTGTCCGTCACGGACTGCGTCATTCACTTAACCAGCCACACCAAAGCAAACAGGAGGAGAGCGAGACAGGGCAACTAGTTCCGAATTAAAATATACAGTTTATAGTTTATTTATATAAAAGGAATATTTGTGTATAAAGTTGGGTATCATTACTATTCCCGGTCCCGCCCACTCCCGATGACATTTTTTCCTGTACCGTCCCAATCACGTGATTCGTAGCGATTTTGTTTCCCATCCCACAGGATTCCTGTGACCCATGGGATTCCCGAAAAAATGTCAGCCTCTACTCCGCATCTGATTTTCTATAACCAAACCAGTTCCAAATTGTGGAGGTAGCTCCTTGCTTAACAACAGCTCCTTCTCAGCCTCACGTCCGCCTTCCGCCATGCTTGTTTTCACTCCGCACGTTAACAGTGAATCGGTCGCGCACAAAACTACGTCATCAACTAGAATTATCGTTATTATCGCGAGGAGAGAAATTTTTATCGTGAGGAGAATTTTCAACGGTATATCGCAAACGATAAGATATCGCCCATCCCTATCACTCATTTTCCTCATTTTTTCACTGAAGTTACCATGTTCTTTTCTGCACGGACACCACCTGATGATCTGAAAACAGACCTGATCTGAGACGAAAACACTCTGGTGTTTTAGCTTTAAAGTCAATCAAAAAAATCTGAAATGCATACTGTTAACATTCCATAAAATATAGTGTGTTCCCAGGAAAAACGGTCAATGCGAATTCCTTAATGTTATCACCTACGTCAAGCTCGTTCATCAGCTCGCCGAGATATGACCTTGTTTGAGACATCTATTCGCCTTCTTTCGATGAAAAGATAAGACTGTCTGTATCTACGTAAAAAACGTGCAGTCCTAATCTGTCCATAAGGTCATAATTCCAGTCACCCATATGCCGTGGTGAATGATGTGATAAACACATTAACATCGCTCGCAGGGGCAGGGTCCTCATCCGTGTAACACCACTACACCAGCGCTACCGAGTCAGACACAAATGAGAAATGTTTATTGACGTGACAGTTTCCAAAGATATGGCAAGTGAAATCTTCAGGATCTGTTAAAAGTTCCGCTGTAGGTAAATTACATCTAAGTCTGAATCTCCCCCAAAGGGCATTTAATAAAAATTTATTTATAGATCTGCGCGCGGGATTGAGAGAGATTTTTGTCAATGTTGAGCTGAACCCCCTCCTTCTCAAAATAGCCTTTGACGTAAGACTGCTTTTCAGCATCTGTCACTACATGCGGGGGAAACCTGAAGCCTCTTGCTTGAATTCGAGAAACGTCTTAACATACTCACTGAATAATGTGTCTGACGTCTGCGGAAAATTCCAGACTTCCACAATTCTCACGATTGAATACCCTTTAACAATAGCACGCGAGAGTTCTACAGATGTCTTTCTTCATCGCTGTGCTGAAAGCTATTCTGCAGTTGTCGCTCTGTGCAGGTATGACACAGAGCAAACAATAGCTTTCCCTGTGGTGATTTGAAAGGGATAAGCGGATGAAGTAATTTAAGCGGGGGCAGTACCGTGCATTTAATAAGCCCGAAATACAACTCGACCGGTTCAAAATCTTTTAAAATTATTTCAGGGTAACCGATCGGGGTAAGTTTTACGCGACTGCATGAAAGGATAGAGCGACGTAAAGTCCAGATATGAAATGGGCTCGCCCTCCTTAACATTATAGTACAGTTTCATTGCATTCGTCCAGCCGCCGAAAAGCGATTCCCTAGGGTTGAGTCATTCAGGTGCTGTGTATTAAAAAGCCCTAACATCAGAATCTTTTTGTTTGGTTTTCTCCCACTGACATTCCCAAATAATACGCACTTTGAGGTTGTAAACGTCACGCAAAACTTCCATCTTATTATCAGACTGTCTTCTGAGCACACCAAAAGGTATTTTTGATACCGGATTTAATTTGTTAGGATTAAAACGACAGCTACAACCGTGCCAAAAGCACCCCAGGAATTCCAAAGCTATCCATCCACATATTAAGGTCCGAATTTGACTTCGCCGTGATTTAATGCATGATGTATGTCGACGTTTCTGCTTGCTTTAATGAATTCCAGCCACTGGACGGAAGGATTAGAATAAGCTTTGTGCTGGTTAACGTAGGCTCTTTTGTGCGTTAGGGCTATTGTGTCTTTGGATTAAAAAAAGTGTTTTAAACACTTTCATAACACACCCCGCAAGCAGTTCCACATAAAAGAATCGAAACCTGATGAATTGTGTGTGATAAATGTAAAGTCCGTAAATTTTGGGCGTCTGAAATGTTTGACCATTCGGTTCATGCAGTCAACACCTTCGGCTGTAAACTCTTCACCAGTTTGCGATATGACACACGTAATTTTCTGTGTGTTTGCCATTTTCATACATTGTTTCAAAATCTAAATAAATATACTTTTCGGTATGCTCGTCAGGTTTTAGGGGTTGTATAAAACAGCTGTGGTGACCTTCATCTATCAGAACATCTCTGCAATGTGCGCATTTCGTCGGCGCGCATGTGTGCCATAATAGTTTATTACCTGACTATTTTACTCTGTACTGTCTGCAGTACCTGGCGCAGTATTTTATGAGATCGCACCGAGATCTCACCCCTTCACTTTGCGACTGTTTATGCATTTCATAACAGAAGTCAGATCTACAATATCTCAAACAGTCCTCACATTGTACCCATATCTTAGGATGTGTGCAGCACTGAGGCGTATTACACACGTTGCATGTAAATTTGCAATAATGGGTAACACTTTATAATAACTGCACGCTATGAATCATTAGGTAAGCATTAGTAAATAGTCAGTTCATCCTTTATAAAGCATTGTCCCAACATTAATAGTCATTTGTAAGAAGTTTGTAAATACAGCTATAAATGCCTTGTTCTTGATTTATAAGCATATCTATTACAAAGGAAATTTAAAGGCTCAGTTATCTTCCTAACAGAAAAAAATAAACAAACACAACACAGAGGGATACAGAACTCAAAAATATTTATTTCAAGATGAAAAAAAAGATGAAACTGTCCAACTGTACACTTTAATTTTTCTTTTTAGTTGTACAGTTGTACAGTTTCATTTTTGCATCTTGAAAAAATATTTCTGTGTTCTGTATCCCTCGGTGTTGTGTTTGTTTAACTTGTCTATTTGGAAGATAAATGAGCCTTTAAATCTCCTTTGTAAATTCTTTACAAGGTATGAATAGTCCTCACTTTAGATGAGCTCCAAAAATAGATGGCTGGCAACTACTAAATGTTTTATAACTACCTGACTTGATCATGAATTACAGCAGGAATATGTGTTAATAAAGCATTTATTAACACACTGAGCAACTATTATCATGTGTCTAAATAATACGATTTATAAATGTACATTTAAATAGTTTATTAATCATTTACTTACACTTTCTAAATGATCTTATGAACCACTGACAACTCCTAAATAACTGGTTTGTAAATAACGTAATAATTTAGAAATGATAAATTGGTCATTAATAAAGTATGAAAATACAATTATTAAACATTATAGATATGCTCAAGAACAAAACATTTATAGCTGTTTTTATAAACTGCTTACTAATTCCTATTAATTTTCTAACAATGCTTTATAAATAATGAATTGACTATTTACTAATGATTAACTAATGATTCATAGTGTGCAGTTATTATAAAGTGTTACCCAATAATGTAAACTACGGTCATTAAAGCCTTGATAGCAGTACTCGCAAACATAGCTGTACCCTAAGAAACCCTTCAAATTTTTTATCATGTAGTAATGATTCTCATGCAGATATAAATGTACAGTGTTCTGGTGTGTTTCATCTATATTTTTATACATTTCCAATTTACCTGAACACGCTGACTATTTTCAGGTCTACAGTAGATGCAATATGAATTTAGATACGTCATGAAACTCAATTTTATCTTGTGGACGATAACCCAGATCTGTGTGTATGTTGTTGGCTATTCTCACCAACTCCTGGTCGGGACAATGAGGGTTTAAAAAATGAGCTAGACAAACACTGAAGCACATATTGTCTGCTATATTTTTTGGGACAAATAGATTCATCTTATTTTTTTGGATGAGCATATTGTGTGCTAGGTCGCTTAACTTTCTACACCCCCCGCCTCGTTTGTTTCATGCTACCGACACATAACCAGCGGTGGAAAGAGTACTGACAATTTGTACTCAAGTACAAGTACTGTTACATTGCTGAAATAATACTCAATTACAAGTAAAAGTACTGGTTCTAAAAGAGTACTTAAGTAAAAGTACAAAGTACTCCTCTCAAAAACTACTCAGAGTACTAGTTACTTTTTAGCCGGTGATATTTAATGAAAAAAAAAAAATAATTCATATCAAAGATCTATGTGGATAATAGCTACTTTGAACAAAACCCACTTTTACCTTATTGACTGAAATGGAATACTGGATATTGAACACTCCACCTCTTGCTCATTGCAGATTCACGGTTGGATAGGAGTGGTTAAGAATATCGAAGTATGTATCGCTTCAGCCCGGAGACCTCCAAGTGGGAGGGACTTATGCCGCAAGTATGTTGGGAGAGGGTAGGTTTCCACTGCTTCTGGGTCCTAACGCTCTGCCAGACGCCCCCAAAAAACAGCAAACTGTGCTAATGTGACCCACGATGTCATGTAATACTGAAAAATTATAACCCTAACCTTTATTTCCATACTGAAATCCCAGATGGCCAGACAGTGATTCAGCTCAAATATTAGTGTCTAAGACACTGTGAGCACAGAGACTGTAGTGTGCACAGCAATTTTTTAAATGCTGAGCTTAAATATGTAATATTAACTAAATAGTGCTCATAAATGGCTGTTGAGATAGTATTCTCAAGTCAAATGAGTAGAGGCACGGACCCGGAAACAGCAATCCTTACGTCATAGTTAACAAGAGGATTCTCCCCAAGCCTTCAAACTGATGTCATCAGAGTGGAAGTAAAATTTTCAGTTTTTGATTAAAGATTATGATGGCAGACAATGTTTTTTGCAGTGTATTGACTTGCACGGTTAAATTTTTGCCCTGCCCTGCCCTGATGTCATGATTAAAGACTATTATTTTGAAGTTACTCCTCGTGTCCGTCTTCCTCGTTCCTTCCTGCTGTGTGCACCGTAACAGAAGACCAGACCCAAACAGTAAGCGGCGCCCCTTCACCACGTTTTGTTTTTCGTTTTGGAAAGTTTTTATTTTGGTTCCTGTTTTGTTCCTGTCTGTCTGTACCACGGCATGGAAGTCGCCGCTCGTCCGTCCCACCATAGCCCGCGGAAGCAACGCGTGGGAATTCGGCGGGATTACCACGAGTGCTACGAGTCCGTTGGCCGCGAGCACCTCCAGTCTGCCGCCGTCCGCGGGGAAAGCCAACCCGCCGTCCGCGGGGAAAGCCAACCCGCCGACCGCGGCTCACGCTGGTCCCTGCCGATGAGGGAGCCCGCCGTTCGCGACTCACTTCACGCCGCCGGCCGCGGCTCACCCAGACCCGCCGTTTGCGGGACATCACGCCGACGTCCGCGTGGAAAGCCCACCCGCCGTCGGCAGCTCCCTCAAGTCTGCCGCCGTCCGCGGGGAAAGCCAACCCACCGACCGCGGCTCACGCCGGTCCCTGCCGATGAGGGAGCCCGCCGTTCGCGGGAGATCACGCCGCCGTCCGCGGGGAAAGACAACCCGCCGACCGCGGCACACCCAGGCCCGCCGTTCGCGGGAGAAGCACGCCGCCTTCCGCGGCTCACCCAGGCCCGCCGTTCGCGGGAGATCACGCCGCCGTCCGCGGCTCACCCAGGCCCGCCGTTCATGGGAGATCACGCCGCCGTCCGCGGGGAAAGCCAACCCGCCGACCGCGGCACACCCAGGCCCGCCGTTCGCGGGAGAAGCACGCCGCCATCCGCGGCTCACCCATGCCCGCCGTTCGCGGGAGATCACGCCGCCGTCCGCGGCTCACCCTAACCTGCCTGGAGCTCAAGCCCGCCGGCCGCCGCTGACTCAATGCCCGCCGGCTGCCGCTGACTCAAGCCCGCCGGAAGCCGCTGACTCAAGCCCGCCGGATGCCGCTGACTCCAGTCCAGTCCCCATGGAGTAGTCCACACGTTCCGGCCAGGAGTGCCGGTCTTGTCTTGCCCACAGGAACATTTTAAATAAACCCTAGTCTAGTCTTGTCCATGGAGACTCGTCGAGGGCAGGCGGCTCTCTTGTTGTGGCCATGGAGGCCATTCCAGCCACCTGCCCCCCTGTCGTGGAAGTGGAGGCGGTTGCTGAGGGACCTTGGGAGGGCCCCTGACTCCCTGTCAAGCCCAGAAGAAGCCTCAGCTTCCGAGCCTGTTCCTGTGGGCTGTCCTGTCTGTGTGTCTGGCCTGTCCTGTCCCTGTCCTGTTCCTGTCTGTTTAGCCCTGGAGGGCTATCCTGTCTTGTCTTGTCTAGTGTGTGTCTGGCCAGTGTCCTGTCCTGTTCGTTTAGCCCTGGAGGGCTCCTGGTACCCCCTGGATTCCCCTAGGAATTTTTTTTGGGGGGGGGATTAGTAGAGCTCCGGGTGGAGTGGCCGGGCCGAGGGATCCGAGGCCACGGCCACGAAGACCATCAGCCCTGACCGCCTGAGCTCCCAGCCCTGCCAGGGCCTCTGTCTGTTTGTTTCACTCTGGAGGTCCTCGTCCTGTGTTCCAGTCCATGTCTGTCCTGAGGGGCCTCCAGAGTGCCCACCCCCCCTTCCTGGTGGAACTGTTACGGCGCGGGTCGCGCCTTTCGGGAGGGGGGAGTACTGTTACGTCCTCTGTCGTGTGTGTCATGTGTTCCCGCCTCTTGTGTCCATATTTGGTCTTGTTCCTGTCCTCGTTAAGTGTGATTATTAGTTAAGTCTTGTCCAGCTGTGTTTTGTCCAATTATCAGTAATTGTCATGTGTATTTAGTTACTGCCTGTTTAGTTAGCTTTTGTCTGGTCTACTCGTTATTCCCCGGTGTTCCTGTCTGTGTAAACCTTGCCTCGTCTTGCCCTGCCCTGCCCTGATGTCATGATTAAAGACTATTATTTTGAAGTTACTCCTCGTGTCCGTCTTCCTCGTTCCTTCCTGCTGTGTGCACCGTAACAATGACGACTACGGTAATCATTTTCAATATCATTGGCAAAACTACCACATACTGTATACTGCCATATAGATATTTTAATATTTTACTTTTTTTTTTGTCTATCCATTTTTTCAAGGCAATCATTATTTCAAGCTTATTATTTCAAGCTTCAAAACTGGTTTAATCCAAGTCTTCTAAAAAGACACATTCATTTTATATGATGAACAGATTTTAATATAGTCCTTTATGTACATACATATAAATATTGATCAATTACCATTACAGAAATCTCAATCTTAAACATTCACTCATTCTGTGTATTTGTGTCTTTAAAATAGGGTAACTTTGTTGCAAAAGCTTACAACACAAGGAAGCTTGATTTCAAATTTGATTTCAAACTAAATTGAATTCCCCCCCCCCCCCCCCCCCCCCCCAAAAAAAAGACATAAAACAAATGACCTCAATTCATTTGAGGTATTCAAAACATGACATCACTGTACACTTATAATTTTTATAAGCAGTGATTTAAAAGCCATATATTTTAGGCCTATTTATTTAGAGAAATGGAACATCGGAGGGTTTTGACCTGTAATGTGTGTACAATGTGCAGTTAGGCAGACTAGGATATTTATATGTACAAATTAGACAAATATCCCATTCAAAAACATTTCTAGCATAAATTTACATTGTAAAGAAATTAAAGTTCCATCTTTGATTGTTGAAAAACTTTCTAGTGCATTTCACATACAGCCAATACAGTTTCCAGTAGGAAACCAGAAAACGGTCGTTTTTTTCATTTTTTCATTTGTTCAAAAAAATGACAAAACGAGATTTTGGCTCGATTTTTGTTTTTTTGGTTCACGGGTAGAAAACGGATAAACAACTTCAAAATTCGTTTTCCCCTCGTGGGCGGTCATGACATGCCCCTTTCCACCGATTGGCCAACCAAATCTGAGCCTGTGACGTCATCCTCAGTTCATTTAACAAAATAATAGTCCTCTGCTGCTGTAAGGGGCAGGTCCTAGATCGGGCTTTCTTGTGTGAAACCTAACGCGAGGTGGTACCTGGTGTAAAAAAGTTTGAGAACCACTGCTATAGCGGGTTCCCTTTTTTGAAGAGGCTGGGGGGGTTGTTATGTTAGTGTTGCTATAGGCTATAGCATAAGTAAGGGATAATCAACGGCTAGCAGTGCATTAAACGATTTGAATGCACGACGTGGAGGCGAATTTAATGCACAGCTAGCCGTTGATTATCCCGTTTATGCCATGGTCATTTGCCAGCATTCACATATTAAAGATATTAATAATATTTGCGCTGCAATATTTGACCGGAACTTTAAAAATGATGGTTATTTTCGTCTGTAGTACTATTCAACCATAACTGTATGTTACTATGGTTACCAATGTTTATAGGAAGCACATTAATATAGAACGTGATTAAACTGACCTGGAACTACCTGTGCGGTTCAATGAATTTAATCAACACCTGCCAGCCAATCAGAATCAAGTATTCAGACTGACCATGGCATAATATCATTTATAAGAACAGGCTTTTGAGTTCATCAACAATATATACAAAAAGATACATATTCAGTCAATGCAATGTTAGTCTATATAACAATATAGATTTTTATTTTTTTGCTATTTTTTTATTAGATTTTGTATTGTTGTTTTTACGATCATTCAAACTATTTATTTCATTTAAAAATGTGCTTGCAGCTTTTATACTAAACTTTTGTTAATAATTATAACTCACTATTTTTATTCAGTGCTTCAGATTCCTTTTAACTGTAAAAATGTAATGTAAAACATAAATGTAATATATAAAATTGATAAAACAAAGATGTCATAAGAGCTCAGTAGAAACACGGGACAGAACCGCTTGCCACTGGTGCACCGACGGAGGCCCAGCCGCAGCAAACCGCTGGTGGCGTGCCACCCAAAAAACGCCGGCTGACCGACAGCGTTTTTAGATTGGTCGGCTGGTGTGCTGATGGTGGTCCGACCGTATTAAGCCGCTGAATTTGTGCCGCCCAAAAAACGCTGGTGGACCGCCAGGTCATTGTTTGCTGGGAAAGTAAATAACTAAAATTCATAATCTGGTGTAACAACATAACCCTGCTACATAATCATAGACATGGCAGTCTTTTAGTTTAGTTCTTTGGAGAAATACTAATTTTCTCAGCAAAATGAATACTATAGAAATGAACAGCTTAATTGTTTCAACTTGTTACACAAAATATATACAATCATTCACAACAATCAAAAATAGTTTTGCATTTTTGGGCTTTTCCCAGACCTCTTTTTTTTTTTTTTTTTTTTTTTTTTTTACAATTCTTTTGCTCTCTTCCGCAGACACCCTCATCTCCTTCAACCCCGCAGCAATTCTTGTGGCTAACAGCTTCCTTTTTCTTATCTCTTTCCCTTCTACCCTCTTTCTCTACCACCCTCCTTTTCTGACTTTCTCTTCATCCTTCAAGTGCAGCAAGCCCATCTTCCCCATCACAACATACAGCAAATCTGCATTTGTGTCACGTGCCCACCAAAGGTTACATGGTCCACTTTCTTATCAGCAGCAGGCATTTTGGGATATCAGGGTGCTTGGGAGCTTGAGAGATACCTCTGTCTCCCTCCTCTCTACCTACATTATGTTGACAGCTAGAAAAAAAAAAAAAAAAAACCTCTGCTGACCTTGTTCTTTATTTATAGACCCCACCAGTACTCACCCACCCTCTCTCTGCCTCAGAAGCTTCAAAGTAATCTCTCACTGCATAAAAAGAAGAGGAAAAGGGATGTTGGGGGAAATAGATGGAAAAAAGAGGAAAAGGATGAGGGAGAGAAGGTAAAATCACACGAGAGCCAACAATGATGAGACTGGGCAATAATCATGAAGGTAAAGTGCCATTGGCTTTTTTCCTGCCGCTTGCCTGATACACAACAGATCAATACCTTGGTGTTACCCCCACACCCACCCACCCATTAGCAATGCACATTCCACCTACATACTCTATTGCTTTGATGGATGAAGGTATATGTTGAGGGGGTGTGGGGGAAGCCGTTATGAACTAATTTATTTTGGATCAAGCCAACCATTCCATTATCGCATAATATGTTCAAGGTTACAGTACATGTAAACAGTTGTTTAGGGCAGAGTTTTGAATCATGGTTTTTGCCTACACCAGGCTTGCACATTTTGGATGTCTTGCTTATTACAACACCTAACTTATATCATAAAGGAAGTTGAGAAACCTTGAACATAAAATTACAAATCAAATGTTTTATAAATTTTCAATTCATTTTTTAACATCTTCCAATGTAGCTCATCAAAATGTTTTTTTTTTCTTTCATGAAAGAGAAATAAAAAAATGTGGTGAGGGACACTGTAAAAAGTGATAAGTTGACTTAAATTAAAAAAAAAAAAGTGGAAACCCGTTGCCTTAAAATGATTAAGTAAATAATAATAATAAAAAAATAAATAAAAAAAAGTTAAGTGAACTTGACAATTCACTTAACTTATTTTTTTTTAAATTATTATTTACTTAATCATTTTAAGGCAACGAGTTCCCTAATTTTTTTTAAGTTAAGTCAACTTTTTACAGTGGAAATGTTGTAAATTTTTTTTACTTCATTTGATTATTAAAAATTAGCATTACTACAATGGATTATATGAAATAAGTGAATGTAAATAAGACTCAGAGTTCTGAGCTAAAGTGTTTGTGTGCACAGAGATACTACGACAAATTTCAAATTTCTTTGAACTGATCTGTCATCAAGTGTGTGCACTGCATAAGAGTGACTTTAGCTGAGTTCAAGGCAAGTGCCTTGAATATATTGTTATAATCACTCCAATTCTACTTCCTCTTTTAATACAAACAGCAATCTGATATAAAGATTAACTACAAATAGAGACTCAACCCTTCCACTGAGCCATTTCCTCTTTAATGGAGAAAGGTGGGATGAATAATACCTTTGGGAGTCTCTGTAAAAAAAAATTATAAGATTAAAAAATAAATAAATAAATATTTAATTATCTGTGAACCTTTTGTGTCACTGCGTCAAGCTGCTGTTGTTGCACCTGTTAGGTAACTGAGAAAGTGGCTAAAAAGCCAGTATCTTATTAAAGGTCTCTTATTGCACTGTAATAAAAATGTAGCTTGTGAGGTCAAAATGGTTGTGCTTGTGTGGCTTCAACAATAATGGAAATATGCAAATATGCCTTCACATGTCTTTATAACAAATTCTAACATTTTTCTTTATTGCTTGCTTTCTTTCCTAGAATTAGACATCCCTAATTGCTAATATTTAAATACTTTTAGCATACTAATGCTAATGTATTATATATTTATTTATGATTGATTGCTTACTCAAACCAAACTTGGATTGGAAAAAGGGTGAAAAAAGGAATTTGTTCAAATTTAATGTACCTAACAAATACCAACATTTTGAGTTAATAGGAAATTTTAAAACTAAATTATGTTTTGTTAAATTATATTAAAGGGTTAGTTCACCCAAAAATGAAAATTAATTACTCACCCTCATGTCGTTCCATTCTGTTTTTATTTGGTACTGTCCTGAATAAGCAATTTTACATAACATATTTACATATACTGAATTTATAAAAATGTTCAAAAGTTTACATACACTTGATTCTTAATACTGTGTCATTACCTGGATAACTCACAGATGTTTTTATGTTTTGTGATCACAGATAGTCAATTCCCTTGATTGTCCTCCTGGGCTGCAGGTTCTACAGTCTACTTACGCTTAAAGTGTTTTGGGAAATGCAGCCCAGAGCAGTTCAACCACCTGCTATTCTTCAGAAAAACCCGCATCACAATCGTGGCAGCTGCCCTCCGCGTTTGAAAGGAGAAATACATACAACAAACTACATAATTTCCATGTGTTTTACAGCCTTATAAATCAAAACATTCCAGCGATCGAACACAGTACATATAGAAAAACATAATAAAATGAGTGCTTGTGAGATATTTTTTTTGTCTATGCAGAGCAACACGTCACAGGACACTCCCGCTTTGGACCGCATTCATCCTCACTTCTCTCAATAAGAAAGACTTCTCTTGGACAAACACAAACAAGATTATTTCAAAATACATGATAGCTTGGTGAATATAATCGAAAACATTCATTTGTGTTTCATATAAACTGTTGAGAAATAAATCCAAGGTGGATGGATGTGAACATTAAAGTGAATTTACCGAATTTACCAGCTGCTGTCATCAATGTTAATCCATAAAGACCAGAAAATCATTATCTTGGCTTCTTTAACTGATGTATGTATTTATTTATTTGTTGCTTTAAGAAGAATCAATTTTAAATGAAAATTATGTAATGTTATTTTAGGATTTTTCCATATCTGCATCTAAACATCTAAAAACCTAAAACCTGCTCTGTTATACTGTTGTAGAACCTGGTCGAAAAGAATGCGCACACACATGAGTAACTTAAGAACATTCCACTGGAACTAATCTTCCATCATCAGCTCGTAAAATGAGCAAATGACCAACACAACGCCTCAATTCTATGACTAGCGTCCAGCCATACTCTCCTTACCACCTCGAGAGACTCGTAAAACATGATAAGGTGAGGATGAAATGTCCGCGCTACATCTGTTTGGAGTCAACAACTTCTCCTTTGGAGAAGCTCCAGAACCAGAGCGTTCGCGATACTGCGACCCCGCTTACCATAAACTACCTTCTGGATAAATGAAAAAATTGACTGACTTACAACTTCGTCTCAGCTAAGAAGATCACCAGAGCCACATGTACTATTTATAACCCAATCAAACTCATCTATCTAATGTTTCTTATCTATCTATCTATCTATCTATCTATCTATCTATCTATCTATCTATCTATCTATCTATCTATCTATCTATCTATCTATCTATCTATCTCTATCTATCTATCTGTCTATCAGTCTATCTGTCTATCAGTCTATCTCTCTATCATCTGACTATTTCTATCTATCTATCTAAAGGATATTCACTCTCCATTCATTCTTTATCTAACACACGCACGCACATGCACACACACACACACACACACACACACACACACACACACACACACACACACACACCACACAACACACACACACACACACACACACACACACACACACACACACACAAACATACCTTCCCTATTTAACACACACAAACACACGCACACAAGAAATAGACATGAAATGTGAAGATTGAAAGAGTAATTGTAAAATATTTATAAATATTTATAAATTTTTAATCATTCAAATAATATTTCATTTTTTTTGTTTACTTCTCATCTATACATTAATGCTGTGTTTTGGGAGATATGAAGTACTTTTGTACCTGTTTACCACAAAAATCCTCAACTACACCATTAGCTTGGATATGAAATATTACATTTTTATGAATAAATATCTTAAATGATGATCTAAATTTATTTTAAACTGTTTCTGGCTAGTGATCTAGGTGTTAGGTGTACAATACTGCCATCTGGTGGTTAGAGAAAAACTTGTAGAAATCACAGATTTTGAAAGAATAGTGTAATGACCATATATATCCAGCAGAGGCCCATAGAGAGCCATTCATTTTTCTGGAAGTGGTCAACTCCTCTCACAAATTTTCTGATATATATTTTGTAATTATATATTTAAACATTACAAAAATACATTAAAAACTGTATAAGTGCTCGCTTTTGCAATAATGCCACATAAATTTGCAGAAATGCCACACAAGTTGTCACTAAAACTTGATTGCAGGTACATATTTATTTCAATCTAAAAAGTAAAATAAAATAAAAAAACTTTTTTTTTTTACATAAATGTAAATAAAAAAAACAAAAAAAAAACTAAACTAAAAAACAACTGCAATAAGCAGATATGAATGGTGGGTATGTGTGTAAGAGAGTGTGTGTGTGTGTGCATGTGTACGTACGTGATGCTTGTTCCACATTGCATTTGTGCTCTAGTATCAGGCTTTAATTTTGTTGTGTGGAAATTTTCAGATTTATGCAGAATTTATTGATTTTATTTGCCAATTTCTATAAAAATGCTCTTTGTTGCAGTCACACATGTGTGTTTTTGTATGTGTGTGCGCGCGTCTTTTCTACATTGCATTTGTGATCTAGTACCAGGCCTTCATTTCTGTGTGAAAATTTTCAGACCTATGCTGGATTTATTATTATTTTTTGACAAATTAAAAAAAAAAAAAAAGATTTTTTCATATTTCCCATTCATTTTCAATTGGGGTCATATTGACCCCAAAGACCATATTAGTAAAAAAAAAAAAAAAATACATACCTTCAGAACAACCGAATCAAGCCCTTTTTTTTTATGTGAATACAAATAGAAAATGTTGAAAAGTCACAAAATCTTATTCCACTGAGATGAAGGGAAACATTTTTTAACTAAAGAAAGTTGATCGGGGTCATACTATCTATCTATCTATCTATCTATCTATCTATCTATCTATCTATCTATCTATCTATCTATCTATCTATCTATAATTTGACTTTATCTATCTATCTATCTATCTATCTATCTATCTATCTATCTATCTATCTATCTATCTATCTATCTATCTATCTATCTATCTATCTATCTATCAAACTTTAAGCTTTTAAAACTACTTTAAACTTCAAACTATTTCAGACTGAAATCCATCAAACTTAAAACGTTTAACATTTTTCAAACTTAAACTTTTTAAATTTCTTAAACTTTTTTTTAAACTTTTCAAACTTTTCTAACTTTCTGGTCCGGCTTTCTCAAGCCAACTTAAAGTTTGTCTCGACGAACTTTTTTTCTAGTTAAGTTGGCTTGAGAAAGCCAACTTACTGATATTGTACTTAAACTTGTTATTATTATTATTAAGTTGGCTTGAGAAAGCCAACTTACTGAAATCCTATTTAAACTTCTTCTTCTTCTTCTTCTTATTATTATTCTTCTGAGACTAAACTTCTGACTGCTACTCCTCCTAGAGCTTTAACTCTACAGACTCCAAACTCAGCCCAGATCTTCAGACTGATCTCGCCGGGTGTGCTATATCTTTTCTAAGCGATCGGGCGTACGATAATTGTACAGTGGGCGAAAAATCAGCCGAAAAATCCCATAGACTTAACATTGCGGCAAACTTTGATGAGTCGTAGCTCAGAGCAAGAATTTCGTAGAAACATATGAATCACCACATTTAGAGAGGCTATCAAGCTGTGTGAGAACATACCCTGCAATGGGGTATAAGTTGTACCCCTGGGGCACAAGAGCGCCCCAAAATTGCCCCATTGACATAACATGGTGAGGGACGGCCCATGAAACAGCACACGTTTTTCCTACTATGGTAATTTACATTGGAATTTTGCATTGAACATAACTCTGCATCACAATATCATAGAGACATGGGGGTGGGCTCATTTTACTCAGCCAACCAATCATATTCTCAGGATCATTATGAAGCTATCAAGCCACGCCCTAGCAACCATTTAGAGCACCCTAGCAACTGATCCCATAGACTGCCATGTTAAAAGCCCAAATGGATATCTTCGGATCACAGTGTCATAGAGACATGGGGGTGGACTCATTTGACTCGGGGCAGCAAACAGCCAATCATGAATCACCATAGACACTTCCTACCCACTCCCTAGCAACCAATGTCGAGCACCCTAGCAACCCAAACTCAAACAGGCATATCTTCAAATCTGAATGTCATACAGACATGGGGGTTAGTTTATATTATTCATACTGGCAAACAGTCTTTGGAGCATTATCATTGGCAGCTGCCAAGCCACTTCCTAACAACCAAACAGAGTACCCTAGCAACCATTTATCAAGTCCTATATCTTTGCATCAGAATGTCGTATAGACTTGGGAGTTGGTTCTTTTGACTCATGCTAACAAATAGGACTTCCAAACATGTTACACATGCTAGCGGTGAATAGCTACATGCTAATAGTGATTAGCTAAGTGCTAATTCAAACTAAGAACTCTATAAAACTTCATAGTAACGATCTGTGACAACTAGTAACTGCCTAGCAACACCCTAGCAACCATCCTGGGTACCCTACCAACCACCCTGAATACCCTAGCAACCGTATATCAACACCTTAGCAACCACCCTGGAAACCCTAGCAACCGCATAGCAACACCTTAGCAACCACTCCAAGTACCCTAGCAACACCTTAGCAACCACCCTGGGTACCTTAGCAACCGCATAGCAACACCCTAGCAACCACCCTAAGTACCCTAGCAACCGCGTAGCAACACCTTAGCAACCACTCCGGGTACCCTAGCAACCGCATAGCAACACCTTAGCAACCACCCTGGGTACCTTAGCAACCGCATAGCAACACCCTAGCAACCACCCCAAGTACCCCAGCAACTGCATAGCAACACCTTAGCAACCACTCCGGGTACCCTAGCAACCGCATAGCAACACTTTAGATACCACCCCAAGTACACTAGCAACCGCATAGCAACACCTTAGCAACCACCCTGGGAACCCTAGCAACCGCATAGCAACACCTTAGCAACACCTTAGCAACCACTCCAAGTACCCTAGCAACACCATAGCAACCACCCCCTGGGTACCTTAGCAACCGCATAGCAACACCCTAGCAACCACCCCAAGTACCCTAGCAACTGCGTAGCAACACCTTAGCAACCACTCTGGGTACCCTAGCAACCTCATAAGAAAAACCTTAGCAACCACCCCGGGTACCTTACCAACCACATAGCAACACCCTAGCAACCACCCCAAGTACCCTAGCAACTGCATAGCAACACCTTAGCAACCACTCCGGGTACCCTAGCAACCACATAGCAACACCTTAGCAACCACCCCGGGTACCTTACCAACCACATAGCAACATCCTAGCAACCACCCCAAGTACCCTAGCAACTGCATAGCAACACCTTAGCAACCACTCCGGGTACCCTAGCAACCACATAGCAACACCTTAGCAACCACCACAAGTACCCTAGCAACACCTTAGCAACCACCGCAAGTACCCTAGCAACCGCATAGCAACACCTTAGCAACCACCCTGATTACCCTAGCAACCGCATAGCAACACATTAGTAACCACTCCGGGTACCTTAGAAACCGCTTAGCAACCCCCTAGCAACCACCCTTGGTACCTTAGAAACCGCATAGCAAGACCTTAGTAACCACACTCGGTACCTTAGCAACCACATAGCAACACCCTAGAAACCACCAGAGTTAGCCTAGCAACCATCATAGCAACCACTCTAAGTACCCTAGCAACCACTCTGAGGTCCTTAGAATCTGTCTATCTATCTAAAGTCTATCTGTCTTTCTGTTTATCTATCTATCTATCTATCTATCTA